>OZ038375.1:57152904-57752904 GCA_964036015.1 Leptarthrus brevirostris
TCCTGTTTCTCTCAACCTTTGGAAAATCCGTGTAAAAACCTCTCTTAGAGGTGTTCGCCGGATAGGAAATCTCCTTTGATATTCCAGTACAACCCTCTTTTCCGTCTACTACACCATTAATATAAATAATATCCGCATATTCTTCAAATGTAAATTCTACCATTTTCTAATAATTTTTGCTTAAAAATACCCATACTTATTGATTTGTTTTTCAACTATGATAGGTATTCTTGCTGACTGACCCTTTTTTATAGGAAAATGTTCATCAGGTACGAGTAACAGAACGTCAGGATACAGGGGTGTGAATTCTGGCTAGCACAAGCTAATATCGGCAATAAAACAAAATTACACTAACAATTTTATAACTTCTGAAAATTTGTAATGTTAGGTAATCGCAAACCACTTTTGGAAGTGACTGTACGTGCAATGGTAGGAATTAGATCAGTAGTGTTAGAATATTTGTAAAGCTCATTAGGATAGTTGTTTTTTAGCGTTTGTTTGATGTGGCTGTGTTGGGTAGATCAAGAGATAAAAATAAAAGAGTAATGTGCATACCATGAAAAGCTGAAATTTATGATTGCTCCCCCCCCCCCCCCCTGGCATAATTTTTTTTTGTCGACTTGAGATCACCCCACTCAGTTTGGTACGTCAGATCTGAAACACTCTGTATGCTGCTTCAGCCCATGCTCTTGATCCAGTGTAAATAAATCAGAAAGGTCGTGTATCCATCCAGTGAAGTCCAGTGTACATAAATCAAAACGGTTGAGATTGCCCCCCCCCCCCCCCCCTTGCCTTAATTTTTTTTTTGTTTAGTTGAGATCTATCACCCCAATCATTTTGGCACGTCAGATCTGAAACACCCTGTATGCTGCTTCAGCCCATGCTCTTGATCCAGTGTAAATAAATCAGAAAGGTCTTCAAATTTTTCACATAATCATGTCCATAAAGTTGGACCCGCCATTTTAGAATTTCTTATAAAAAAAATTGTGCTGAAATGTGCCCAAGATGTGCTATCATGTGCCACATTAAAAAAATTTATAAGAAAATGTAATTTTTATGAAAAGGTCCTTTTTAGCCAGTTAAGTTAGTCCGGTTACTTTACATAACAAAACCGCCAATATTGTGCTGTAATGTGACAAAGTCAAAAAAATTTTTTTTTCGATTTTTTAGATAAAAAAAAACTTTTTTTTAAGTCAAAAATTATTCTTTGTGTAATGGAAAGGTTTATTCAGCATACAGTGGATGTGCTGGAAGGTGTTCGATGTGTGCTATCGTGTAACAAGAAAAAAAATGTATTTCAAAAAGAACCTAAGATGTAAGATGTGGTTAAAATCTTATTGTGGAAACCGACCTTGGAATACGTCGTGAATTACCCTTGAAGTTGATTCCATTGACACTGAATCTGGCAGAGACAAAAAACTGTCGTCTCGTGGGTGTAGTTAATTACTCTGGAAGATACGATACAACTTCAATAGGACATTATACAGCATACATTCCGATTGCAAATTATTGGGTTCAATTTGACGATTCATCCACGAAAAGTACATCACGTCACCTAAAAAATGACTGTACAATTAATCCATCCTTATGTATGCATGTTTTAAAAGAAAAATAAATAAAGAATAAAAACAAAAAAAAAACCTTATTAAAGAGTACAAAGAATTTTGTAGATAAAATTCGCTAACATATAAATCTGTGCAGGCTTTCTATTCCTCTTATATGCAAATTTATAATTTCACATTTTTCCATCAATATGTTAGTACATTATGTCACAGCCAATAGTTTAGTAGTTACAAAGATAGGCAGTGATAACTTGAGAAAAAAAAATTTTTGCTTCTCATTTTTGCGAATTTATAAATTGGTAATTTTTTATACAGCACCTATTACACGAGATTCAGCACATCATGTCGAAGCCAATAGTTCAGTAGTCAGAAAGACAAGTAAGGTTAACTAATAATGAAAGAAAAGATTTTTTATAAATTTGTATTTTCCTATATGGCACATATTACTAGAGGTACAGCACATTATGTCACAGACGATAGTTTAACAATTACAAAGATAGGCGGGGTCAACTTAAAAAGAAAACACGATTTTTTGTCTTCTCATGTTTGCAAATTCATAAATTCGCACCTTTACACACAGCATGCTTTACTAGAAGCACAGCACATCAAGTCAAAGCCAATAGTTCGACTGACAGAATGACAAGAAAGGTCAACTTATAATGAAAGAAAAGGATTTTTATTTTTTCTATTCGCAAATTTATAAATTGGCAATTTTCCTATACGGTATATGGGGCATTTCACGCGAAGCGGACAGCGAAAAAAATGTCAGGTTCTGGATTTTGTTCATATTTGGTTTAATTGTACTTCTATATGTCCCGAATGAATGTGGATTTTTATTTTTTTTCTATGAAGGGTAGTTGCCCTTTTCTAAGCCTTTAAAGAATTGACAAAATTTGAAGAGCGGGTTTTTAAAAAAAAAAATTTGCTATTATTCAAAGTGGTAGAAAAAAAGTAAATAGTGTTATTTTAAAGACAAATAAATGTTTTTCTTGGCTGTTATTACAGAGTTCAAAAAAAAAAAATTTTTTTCGTATATAAAACCAGATGTAAACATATCAAATCGGATTTTACTTAACTTCGACACGTTTAAAATTTTTTGTTTTTATCTCAAAATGTAGCTTATAGTTCATAAATAATATGTGTAAAATTTTAGAATGTGATCTGTATTCGTATCGGAGATAGAGAATTTAAACTTAAATTTTTTCATGTTTCCATACAATACTATCGCACTGGCCAAACGCCGACTACGCGCTGCACTGTGTTCGAATGCAGATCACATTATGAAACTGAACAGGCATTTACTATACATTTTAAGTTATTTTTTGAGCTATTTAAAAAAAAAATTAAACATGTCAAAGTTTGTCAAAATTTAATTTTAAATATTAATTTTGGATTTTTTACATGAAAAAAAAATCCAATTTCGAATTCGATACCACGACTGTGAAGAGCATGCAATTTCCTATAAGAATCACTATTTTACTTATTTTTATATAAGTTTCTTAATATGATTAATTACCTTTGAAACAGGTCATACATAAATTATTGGTTGTCCGCTTCCCGTGAAATGCCCCATATATTACTAGAGTCACAGCCAATAGTTTAACTATTACAAAGATAATGGGGCTGATTTTCGAATCCACTTTTCATTCTCTCTAGTTTTCTGAACAGGGTGTCTAAAACAAGCTATTTTTTTCGCTTATAAAATTAACATATGACTTCTTCTCCATTTTTGCACACGGCAGCACATTTTTAACCGTCAAACTTCGTAACGCGTGGACCGATTTGGATAATTCTTATTCTATTGGGTAGAATATGATCCTTGGTTGATACTACGAGAAAACAAATGTTGCTGGGGAGGGGGTGGGAGAAGGGGGGTGAAACCTAACTTTGTAACGCGTGGATCGATTTGGATGCTTCTTTTGCTGTTGTATAGAGTATGATCCCCCATTGCTAATAGGAGAATAATTTGATCCTATGGTGGTGGTGGGGGAGGGGTAGTAACTTCGTAACGCGTGAACCGATTTCGATGATACCTTTTCTGTTCGGTAGAGTTACTTACTTTTAACGCGTGGACCGATTTGGATGTTCTTTCTTCGTTGTATAGAGTAGAAGACACTAAAAAGTGAAAATAAAATAGTTTTTTAAAAAAAAGTTGAACCGACTTCACAAAAAGCGCTAAAAAGCATTAAATAATTTTTAATTTTATATCTATTACGACATTTTGAAGTCGGTGCAAATTAAACAAATAAAACAACTACATAACCACAATTGAAAATAATACATAATACTACCTGAACGTTTCAGCTTACGGGATCATAAGAAATTACGATTAAATATTTTTGTTGTAGTTGTTTGGTTTGTTTGATTTGCATTTTTTTAAAAACTATTTTATTTGTGTAGTATGTTACCCTTACGTGGTGTTAATGGAAAAAGACGAGAGGCTAACTATACTTGCAAAAAAGGACCTCCCTTTAAAATATGGTACTTTTTGAAATAATTTTCCTTCCAGCACATCCACTGTATGCTGAATAAACCTGAATAACACAAAGAATAATTTTTGGCTTAAAGAAGTTTTTTTTATCTGAAAAATCGAATTATTTTTTCTTATTTTGACTTTGGCACATGGCACCACATCCTGTGCACATTACAGCACAATATTGGCGGTTTTGTTAATGTAAAAAAAATCTAAAAAAAGCTATTTTTTCGCTTATAAAATTAACATATGACTTCTTCTCTATTTTTGCACACGGCAGCACATTTTTTACCGACTTCCCAAAAACAAAGAGGTTCTAAGTTCGACGCGTATTTTTATTTTTTTTAATTTTTTTTTATGTCTGACCGGGCATAACTTCGTAACGCGTCAACCGATTTTGATGATTCTTTTTTTGTTGGGTAGAGTATGTTCACCAATTGGTACCATGTCAAAAAAATGTTTGGTAGGGTGGGGGTGAAACCTAACTTTGTAACTCGTGGTCCGATTTCGATGGTTCTTTTTTTGTTGTACAGAGTATGATCCCCCATTGCTAATAGGAGAAAAAATTTGGCTTAGGGTGGGGGGAGCGGTAGTCTAACTTTGTAACGCGTGAACCGATTTGGATGATTCTTTCTTTGTTGGATAGAGTATGTTCGCCGATTGGTCAAAAAAATGTTAGTGGGGTGGAGGTAAATCGTAACTTCGTAATGCGTGGACCGATTTGAATAATTCTTTTGTTGTTGTATAGAGCTGATAATAAAAATATATGTATGTTCCTAGAGTAGGGTGGATTAGTCTAACTTCGTAACGCGTGGATAAAGTTGGATGATTCTTTTTCTGATGTATAGAGTATATTCCCCTATTGGTACCGCGACATAATTTTAAACGGGGGGTTGTAGTACCTACTAGAGGGGTTGGATGCTTGACTCTTTATAGATCTCTTTGCGTACTACAATAACCGCTCTCACAACTACAATATATAAAGCGAACTTCGGAAATATTTTTTAACAACAAAAAAGGTTTCCTGATTTACCACAATTGTGCTACAGTATCATGAGTTTTTCTCTGAGCTTAGGTATTATCACAAATAAAATTGACTTCAACCAAATCAGTACAATCAAATGGAAATAGCTTGTTTTTAGTGATTAATTCTAGTTGTTAACGAATAAAAAATTAAATATTGAACCTGCAACCGATTGTAGTAAAAGTCTACATACCATACTTAAAGCACAGAATTGTTTTTGCGATGACAAAAATGCAATTCAAACAAGGAATCTATTAAAAAATGCATGCTATGCTGTGTAAATATAAAGCTCTTGTTACTAAAAGCATTGAGCTGTTGGATTATATTTCTTTCCAAGTTCGTATTATTAAGCTTAAATATTTACAATTAATTAGCAACGTGCAACAATAAAGGAAGTACATACATGGTTAGTGTCGTCAGCAAATATGTACCATTTCAAGTCGTTAGCCTTCCTTCGAGTGGTATTAATTTGTACCATAAAACTTTAGTCGAGATATTATGTAATATGAAAATTGTTGATGCATCTAAAATTCTACGCTTGATTGAACTGGATAATTGAATTAATTGTTGTAAGATCGAATGCAGGTATTTTTATTTAAGACATATTTCTTAATTTTTATGGTATTAAATATCTTGGATAAATATATGTATCTAATTTATCAGTATTTATATTACAATATATTACAAAAAAAAAGTTGCTAGCTTTACTCTACCTGTTTTCATGGAGTTTTCTAGAGTATTTTCTCTGCCTTAGAAATCTATAGTACTCTTTTCCATAAAATTTTTAAAACCTTTAAAATAATGTTTAGATAAAGTAATGAGTAAATTGTACGTACCAATGGTATCATTCAGTTTCTATAAATATCAGTCAGTACTCCTTGATAAAGTAGAAAATGAACTAATAAATAAAAAAGGTAGAGCAAGAATCCAAAATTAATTATATTTGATGCAAACGTTTAATTTATCCCATATATTTATCATAAAAGGGCTCCAGTGAATAAAATATCTCCTCACCAAGATTAGCCGGATTTTTTTAATTATTTAACTTATATTCAGTGCTATATTTTGAATCAATTTAATAAAAAAGTTGTCTAGTTTGTGGTTTGCTATCCGTCTCATCGTGCTCCGTTGAAATTACCCTTGTAAATACTTTAGAGCAGGGATCTAGAACTTCGTTGAAGAAATTGCAACTGCCTTATTTTGATTATAAATCTGCCTTAACTACCATAGTATCCGAACTTTTATAAATTTTTTTATATTGTCTTATAATTTGTATTAGCATAACTCTTTGTGTGTGTGTGTGTGTACGAGGACGCCGCGGCTATTATTCCCACACTATAGAAATAAAAAACCGGTCAAGAGCAAGTCGGGCCCCAGCAATCAAGACTCCGTAACAGCCCATTATTGTCAAATTGCAATAATATTCAAACAGGCGGACGGATGTATGATCTTATGAGAGTTGGATTTATCAATAAGAGTGGTCTTATAAGTTAACTAGCTAAAAGACTGCAGTTTTCCTGTAATTTCCAAATTTTAGCTTTAAAAACCTTAAAGGTGTTTTTTCGCAGATTTTGAGCTATATTTTTATAACCAGTGGTTCTGCTAGCATCTAGTAAATCCGTTCATCAAGCACTCGGTCGTTGCAAGTTTTGTTTTACTTTTTTATGATTGTCCTTAAATTTTACGAGACCTCCATTCATTAAAGTTTTTCAGATCTGAAACACCCTGTATATTCAAAAAGATTGTGTTAAAATTTGAGACCGATCGGTTCAGCCGTTCTAGAGATATGGTGTACACCGACTTTAAAAACATGGTTTTGAGAAAAATATATTGAAAGTTTCAAAACCAATTTACATATGGAAATTTTTGTTAACTTACACATAGTCATCTGCTCCAGGACCATATAGTACACAAGAGAAATATAACCGAACGTAACACGTGCGCACGCACACTTTCACTCTCTGCCGAGGCGTCTTTACAAATATGATTATAACTCCGAGGCGTCTTTACAAATATGATTATAACTCTGAGAATATTTGTCGGATCAACCAGAAATTAAAAAAAGTTGAAAGAAATAATTTGTCTGCTAAGTTCTTTTATATAAAATGGGTAGAATCGTAATTTCGAAATGAATTTTACGGATTGATAATGGGAAGTTTGCTGGTAAAGAAATTGCATTGGTGAAATGTAGTTTGTGTATAAAGTCCCTCGTAATAATAAACAAGAAAACATAGGCAGTCATAGGGACTGCCGACAGAAGTGAAAACTTAAAACTTTAAAATAACAGTGGTTTTTTTTTAATTTTCAAATTAATTGTAGTATCAAAAATTTAAATTTCATAATTTGTAAATTGAAATTGTTAACATAAGTCTGGTTTTCACATCTATCGGCACTTCGAGCAACAATTATAAACATTTTTATATGGTTTATTTATTAGTCACAACTTATGATGGGCTGCGCAAGCCCAGTACAAAATATAGTTATGTCACCACACGAAAATCGATCGCCATTCCAACAAAAATTCCACTTACTGCAGAAATTATCAACCTTCCCACAAATACACTTACCTCAGCATAAAGTTCCAATCACACACCAAAAACAACCTTCCACATTCATGTGAAATTGTCACTTTATTAAACACCTTACAAAATATTACTACAAGCAAACATTACCTCAGCATTAAATCCAACAGGCAACGCATCGTTCTACGGGAAAACTGGAGACCGCTACAAAATTCCAGAACCAACGAGGTACAGAATAACTCTTGCATGATCACGTTTTCTTGAAATGAAGTAAAAGCTTGGTTAACGCCCAGAGGCAGTTTTCTGATAACTTTAATTCGAATTAGTCGTAAGGATAGAATCGTGTATTAAGTAAAAATATAAGTTGAAACTTTACTTACTTAACTTATTAAGTGGCACTTTTGGTTGTTATCATTTATTGTGACCTTATTTTATTTTTCCTCTTTTTTTCGTATTGATCGTGTTTGAATATAAATACAACTTAATTGAAATAATAATTAATATACTCTTATATTATGTTGCGGAGCGGTGACCAACCCTGCCGCTGGATGATTGCCCAAGGCAGGCTATGACTCTGGATGACTTCAACTGAAAATCAGCTGATGTCAAAAAGGATCACGGCCTCCGCTTGACAGTCATCTGTCAGCAGAAGCTCCAGCAGAGATGAGGGATGACATGCTGGCATCGCTAGCGATTGCGGCAGAGAAGTAGGGGGCTTCGAAGGGGATGCCATCCTGCTCTTGGTCGCGCAACAGCAGAACAAAACTCATGCCGAAGGAATGGGAGGAAAAAATAAACGAAACGAAAAGGGAGACAAAAAACTTTGAATAAAAAAAACCGCGAAAAGACTTTAAAAAAATGAAAACCCGAACTTTGAAAAAAAGCTAAATAAAAAGAAACAAATAAACTAAAAACAGGAGGAGGAAGGATGTCGGCAGACGCTGCCAAACTTACCGACTTTCGTTGGGGGAGTCTGATGGTGTGACTCCCCTTACTTTTGCCCATGCCCCAATTACCCTATGCATTTAGGGGGCCGACGTGTTTCTGAATGCCCAATGAATGAATCTGCAATGAGAGAGAGTCACTCATCTCACGGCAAGGACCCAACCCATCGGTGCCATGCCCGCCCTAAGGGAGTACGACTAGGAGAGAGAGCGGAGAAATCAGACGCTTATTTACGGCCCATATAAAATTGTCTTAATTATTTCATTATTTCAAAAATTCCGGTAGGAGATATAAATGTAATATATTAATGTAAGTGTTCCTGGAATAATGTATGTATATAGAAAATATGCAGCAATATAATAATAAATTTCTTTTCTGTTATGAAAAAAAAATTGTATATATATAAAGAAAGCATGCAACCTAAAAGGAGGAAAGTTTATGATCTTTTTCAAAAAAATTTATGTATGTATATATTTATAAAAAAATGAAAAAAAGGAAAACATGCAATCCAAAATGATGAAAATCGTATGTACTTACGGACAACACAGACAAAAAATGCGCATCTTTCATCCGAGTGTCCTGCGAGGATAATTCAGGATCTCGAGTCTAGATATCATCAGCTGATTCACTACTTGGAACAATTAGCTCATTAAGATTCGTTCACGATCAATTATAATTTTCTATACACATAGTACTAGACAAGAAAACAAGATTAAAGCCCGCCTGTCTTCGTTCTATATAAGTAGTTGTTGCCTATTGGACACTTGTTTTTGCTTGCAATTATTTTAATATAGTTTAAATGAATTCTATTTCTAACTGATACTACCATTATGTTAAATAAACCTATAATAATTTATGATATCCTTGAGCTATGTACTTGAGTCTCATTTTGCCAATTTAGTTGGTAACGTTTCAATAAATTCTTTCTAATAAAAATTTTTCAACAATTTCGATCTCACCGCACTATAGACAACCTAGCCGAAAGCGAAAATAACTGTCTTCCTCAAAAACTGAACAACGAATCTCTTTCCATATTCTTGTCAGCTCAACACTCACCGGCCAGTCACGCACACACTCTCATAAATCTGCTGCTCCCTTCTGATTTTCTTTGTTCGAATCCAGCTGATCTCGCTCAAACTGGTTTTCGTAAGATGCTTACGTGCAATTATATATAGTTGCGGTGGTGTGCAGCTTGATTTTAGAGCGGTACTTCGAATGAGTGCAGTTAAATTCAAACTTAGCGCATGATAAAATTGAACTTTTACGAATATTCTAAAAATCGCGTAGGCGAGTTGGGGAAAATTTAATAGATCGGTTGAAGCCATCTATGCGTCTAATTTTAACCCTTAACGGCCGAAAGGCTCCGCTACGGGGACATAGTACTTATGCCATAGAAAACGCAAATGAATGAATGAGAGAATATGATACAGCTGTCTAAATCGGTGTTTTAATAATTTTTCTGGAATACCATCTAGTTTTCGGTTTCGTGCGAAAGCGTCCAGCAGCAAATGAAAAGCTAACCCTTTGGTGCTGCTGTTGAGGAAGAGCCAAAGGAGCTTAGTTTTTCTTTGTCCGAAACACTGATCGTGTTGAGAAATTATTTTATATTTCTCACGTCGCTCGAGTTAATAAAAAGTTTAATTTTTGTTTATGTTCAAATTGTTGTAAATATGCCATATAATACAGAGCAATACGTTAAGAAGACGCAAAACTATTTAGAATTGCAAAATATTTAATTATAAAAATGTTGTCTTTATAAGCTTATTTTACTAATTACTAATTGTGGCCCTTATTGGTCATCTACAATAGTTTATTCGTATCAAATTCTCTCTCAAGGCAGTGGCAGTCAGAAATACTTGGCTATTACTTTAATATGACTGTTTAAGAATATTATTTTTAAACTTTTCTTAATCAACTTTATTACAAGGGTACTGTAAGGAGTGACCATAAAGTGTACTTAAGGGGTTATACGCAGTTGCAAGGCCAACAAAATCGTTTGTTTACGGATTTTTTCTGAAAAGGGATTTTATTTGACACATGGAAGAAGTATTAATACATGTAGCGTTAACTTTTAACTTCATATTGGCATTTTTCATTTTTAAAAATATTGAGTTACACTGCTCCTGTAGACAATCTCCTGGAGGTCCTCCAAAAAAAGGTATCTGGTGGTGAGCACGATATCTCCGGTTTGGATTATCCAAAATAAAAAAAATAAAAAGATTCTATTAGTGGATAGATAAATCTAGGTATGAATATACGAAATTTTGATTTTTGAAAAATGGCGACTCCAAAAAAAATCCGATTTCCGAGCAAAATATTTTCCTTTGATCAATCCATGAAGAATATATCTGAGAAGGTTGTGTTAAAATTTCAGACAGATCGGTTGAGCCGTTTTTGAGAAAGCGTGCTCACCGACTTTGAAAACCCCGTTTTCAGAAAAGCGCGTTGAAAGTTTCACTTGTTGTTTGTTGTTGTTGACGAAATTCACTTGTTTGGTTTACGCCACCTACTTTCTAATGCTCAGAGACGTCCTTACAAATATGCGTGTATCTCCAAGAATATTTTGATTTGAAATTTTCAGGGAATATATCAAATATCTGTATATTCCGAAAGTGCAACCGATTTTTTGAAATTTCTAAGTGCGTATAACTCCTTATGTGAGAAGATTATAAGCATATAATAAAAGGTACTTTTAGAAAAAGTTATTACAAATATATTATGAGAACCTGATCGTTAAATATTCTTAACTTTGGAGACGGAGTTGGATCAATACGTTGAGCGGCAAGACCAACATGCCATAGGTCCTGAGTTCCAGACCAGATGACCCCGTGAGCTTTTATTAAGAAATTAAGATAATCCACTTCGTCTCTGGGCTGTTGTCTAGCTTGCAGCAATGCAAAAGTAAGACTCAAATTTCCTCACTTCCCTTACCCTAATTCCCTTCCGGCCAAAACCATGCTAACGCATCAAAGGGTTGTCCCCTAGGATTTGGCCACATTGTATAAAAAAACAACTATAATGTTATAAGTGTATGATAACTCTTTTAAAATACTATTGTATAAGCCTGCAACTTCATCAGACTCTTATGTTTATAACGCTCATGTTTAAACTTTATAATAAATCGCACGCTTGTAGAATTCTTGTACGAAATATTTATTAGATTTTACTCTTAAAATGCTCCTTAGAAGAAACTGTACCACAGCGAAAACATCATTTTAATAAAAATCGATTATTTTTCATATAATATACTTACACAAAATCATTGCAGAATGTTGTCAGTGTTAAAACCATAATAAATATTGTAAACGAAATATACATATTTCTACGAAAGTCTAACAAGAGCTTTATAAGCATTACTCAATTTTTGCAACGGCTTAGCCTTCTAAATTCTTAGTTGTATGTTTAAAGAAAGGTCGAATTCTCATGAGTTTCTCACGTTCACCCGTAACAGCGACAGCGCAAAGTGATGTCTGGAAATCTTTTCGAAAGACATCACAACGTTGTATGTATTGTAAGCCTTTTTGAAAAAAATATAATTTAAATATAATATATTTAATATGTAAAATAAAATAAATATAATTATTTTAATATATAATAAATTTAAACGTATTCCCAAGAAAAAAATTAAAGTGTGGAAGCAACAATAATTTAGTTGTAAAAATTCTTGACGCAAGATAAATTGAAAATGTAAAAACGTCAGAAAACAGCTTAATCTCACTACGAGCAATCTGAAATGTTAAAGTACCGACAACAAAAAATCGGCAAAAGTTATATTTTTCACTTGATCTGGTGGTTGAAATGAAAAGATGAAAGGTTCCTGTAAATAATTTTGTCAAATTGACTTTAATTTCTATGAAATGTCAAAAAAGAATCTAAAATTGTTTATTAAGGTGACATTTTAACAACACCGGAATGCGACGATGATTTATAGAAGCTGTGCTTTTTAAAATAATGGTTCATCAGGTCGCTAAATAACGATTTTTTCTACATTAAATTAACCACATTTTTCTTAGAGAGGCAGTCATGAGCTGTACGTGTGGTCATGTAAGTTAGCAATGAGAAAGCCATTAGCAGTACCAACATAATGCTGTCTTTACCAAAATTGTGTTACCTTTGAACAGGGGTATTTATAACGTCTATAACACTAAAACTTTAGAAAATAGAGTGAAAGTGTAAGGCTAGTTAATTTCATCGTAAAAAATGTCCTATATGTTAGCTTGGAGAGGGTGAAATAAACCCCCGCCCATAAATTTTTTGCGTTATATGTATATATATATATATATATATATATATATATATATATATATATATATATATTTATGAATTTAAATAACCTGCGGCAATAGATTGCAGACAGCACTAAAACACCGCTATCAACCAGACTGACAGTTGACCTAATCTCCTGTTCCGAAAGTGACAATACAAAAGGAAGTTCTTTGATTGATATATTAAAGGGTAAACGAACGTTAACAAACTTATAAGAAGAGCTATAAAATATTGAAGTACAAAATAAATACTTGTAAATCTATAAAATGTAGTGTCAGAGAATTTTAAGTGTGTCAATCTAAAATATAACTACATATCTACAAACATAATCTTGTTAACATGCCAAAACTGCCAGTGATTTTAAACTATTGATACTGATTAATGATTTTTTTGGATGCACATTTGTTTTTTTTTTGTTAATCCATTTACTTCTTTATAAAAACTGTTTCTTTAAATAGTTCTTGTAATCCCTTGATACAACCGGCATACAATGATGATTTATTTGAAACAACTACGATAAAAAAATTTCCTTACTAATGGACTAAAGAAACAAATATCAAAATACGAAAATATAATTTGAAAGCATTTCAGTTTTATTTAATAAATATTACGAACGGAAACCCAACATTGTATTTATTATGCTGAAAAAAGCCAACACGCAAAGATAACCCACCGGGACACCATCGATTTTCTCCTGCAAAAAACGCGATGATATAATTTAATCTTTATTCCTAAAATTACCTGGGAAAACTATCACGTCATGTTAAATAACGATTATATTAATTATAGGTATATGTATAAAAAAATTAAGGAACGTGTTTAACCTAAGTTTTTGCAAAGTCAAATCTGAGGGGTTTAATGCAATAGTGAACCGAGTCCAAATGGTTTTTTATTTATCACTTATTACGTTATCCAAGTCCATGGTTTATACTTTTATTATTATTCTTTGAAAATTTCTTATAGAATATTTATCTTAAATTTTTCATTTCTATCTTTTACAGGAGAACCTATGTTAGGTGTACGTAATATTACTAAAGATTCAAAGTGAGCAAAAACGCAGGCTGGGGTTGTTAAGGAATTACATAAGTTAATGTCGGCGACAGTGAGTCTTCAATTCGTTAAAGTGTAAAATCTGCTTAAATGTGACTTTAAATAATTTATCGTGATTAATATTTAATGTTATTTAAAAAAAGACAATAGATTGAACAGCTTTTGCCATGGATGAAGGGAAAATAAATTTGCCACTAGTTGGTAGAGAAGAAACCAACTCTACAGTCATAGTGCCTGCGGGTCCTGTTACATACCAGACAAATTTACAACAATCAACAATAACAGCCAGAACACAACCAGATTTTGTTGAAAATTTGAAGAATGGAACACTTAACTTCGGGTAAGTTTACAGATAAAATAGCTTTTACATAATTATACATACATACATATATTCCTACATATAAGTTTGCCTCGATAAACTATTTGCTAAGTCAGAAAGTGTTTTACCTAATTTTTATTTAACTATTTATATATACGACTAACTAAAAGAGAGCACCAACAGCAAAAGCTAAAGGTAAGTAAGTTAACCGGCCAGTGGCGTAGCTAGGATGGGGCGCGTGCCCTGGGCGCTAAATATAATTTTTACTGGATTTTTCGTTTTGGGTTGCAAATAATACTCATTTACGAAATACTAAGGCTCAACGTTTGCATTCAAATTAACGTTAAAGTAAATCTGTAAATGGTAGATGCGCTCGAAAATTCACATTTCATTATATTATGTAAAGAGTTTTCTTGAGTTTTCCTTAGACCTTTTTGTAATCATAATTTCTGAATTCTCTAATTACTTAATTACATTCATTTAAGAACTCACAACAATAATAATATCTCTAGGAAGGACAAACAAAGAAGCAAAACATCCTTCACGAAGAGTTTTTCTAGCAGATTAAACTATTGGAATTCGTCTTTAAAATTGCTTGGTTGCATGCTACAACCATTTCTGCAGTCAATTTTCATCCTGAGGAAATCTGTTTAGAAAGTCAGTTCAAAAGCAACAATATTTATTAAGAATTATATTTTATATCAGTCTTTTTTAAGCCAACACAGTAGAAATCCCTCTAAAATAAATATAAATAGAATTATAGGAGTAAAAGACATTAGTATTAGGGCTTCATGATAATCGATAATATATATATATATATATATATATAACTTGTACTCGCTCCCCATTTTTCCACCAAAATTCCCTTTTTTATGGCACCGAGAGCGGGACGGGACCGAGATTGGCCTTTATCTTGCCAAGATTGCAACGAGAGCAAGATCGTCGTCAACTTGACGGGACCCGGACCAAGAGATGAAAAAATATCGGCCTTATTATATGTATATATTATATAAAATGTTGTTAGTGCCTAGTAATTCATAGTAATCCAGTAATTTAAGTAATTCAAAATTCATCTAATGGAGATTGTTTTAATTTGTCGAACTAGGTAATCTGTGCATAACACATTATACTGCTTAAGTATTGTAGTTTCAGTCCTATTTAAAGAATTCAATGTGTTCTTAAGTAAACAGTTTTTGCTATTGTAATTCAACAAATCACCTCTAATGACGCACAAAACATTTAAACATTGACTTTACACCATGAAGACAGAACTCACCCCTTAATTTTGTATCACATCACTTATCCTTGCAAATCTCTCAAGTTAAAACACACTTCAACGTTAACACAGTTCATGTTGCCTGAAAGAGAAAGGACAGATCGATTGCCGGTTTTGTTAAGTTCAACGTTAAGTTTACCGCTGTACTCTTTCTACATATTATGTAAAAATTAAAATTTAAAAAAGTTAGGTAAGTAAAGAGTTTACATCAGCAATTTATTATGAAAGTTTTAACAATGCAAAAAGGTAGCATAACGTTACATTATTTATTGTAAAGGTAATCGTAGTTAAAAAGTAGAGCTAAGATATTCTACGTAAGCCATCTATATTTTAAAGTAAATTGAAACCAAAACTAAAATTGCTTTTAAATGGAAATTACAGATTTTTCAATTAACATAATTTTAAGAATATAAATTTAAGATTTTTGACATACAATTGTAGACAGTAAGAAGTGTTAAAAGATATTTGATAAGACTTAAAAGAATGTCAGCAATCCTATCCGTTCATCATTAATTGTGTTTTGTAGGAGGTTGAGTGAAGGAGGTGTCGGTCTCGGTGTATGACCCGCTTGAAAGTTTCGGGCTCATAAGACGATGGAAAAATAGAAGGTGTTAAACTGCTATTCTGCTTAGAAAAGGTTCACAAAATTTCCAAATGCAGCTTGCATCTCTTGTATCGCGCTTTGTGATGTGTCTACAAGGAATCGGGTTAGCAATTTCATTAGAGTGAGAGAACCGCCATTCCATCGATGCTCGAGAGAACCAAGGCCTTCAGAGATTGCGGAATCACAAATAAGCTTAATAGCTTTATGCTCGACTTTGTCTAACGAGGACAATGCGGTGTGTCCGGCCCCTGCCCAAATATGGGAATTATATTCAAGTCTAGGCCTAATGTGGGACTTGTAGATCAGCGCTAAGTCAGATGGGGTGAAATATTTCTTACATCTCTGTAGAAAACCCAAGCATTTCATCGCACTTTTAGCGATTGCAAATATGTGATCATATGTGATCTATTAAAATGGGTTGAAGGAGAACTGAGCGTTTTTAAGGGACATTAAACAGCATTGAGTTTTGAAAACACGATTTGCTTTACCCCAACCGAGGACCATAGAAATGTCGTTGTTTAATGATCGCATGCGTGCTCGATTGACTTCTGTAGCATTTCCACTTAAATTCGTTACAGAATCAAAAGAGTAGCGAAGTCAAAGGTGCTGTCATCGGCGAAACTATGGATAGGATTGAGAGTAAGGGATAAATGGCCATTAATAAAAAGAAGGAATAAGGTTGGTGAAAGTACTGAACTCTGAGGTACACCGGCATTTATTTCGTAGTAATCAGATGTAACATTTAATCAGATGAACATGGATTGAACGACCTGACAAAATACTCTCTATCCAATTAACGAGGTAAGGGTGCATACCAAATGTTTGAAGTTTGGTTAAAAGGGCAACAGACTCTATCAAAAGCCTTTGAACATCAAGAGCGATGATTTCGGACTGACCAAAATTATGGCAATGACAATGACTCCAACGCTTCGTTAGAGCCGTTAGTAAGTCTCCAGTTGAGGGGCCAGCGCAGAAAGGGTACTGGCAATCGTTGATATGATGGTTATTTTCTAGATATTTCATCAACGAGAGTTGATGAGTGATTCAAAACTTTAGATAAGACCGAAGTAAGTGCAACTGGACTGTAGTTAGAAGGGTCGCATGCCTCTCCTTCTTTAAGTAAGGTGTAAAAGTTTGTGCGGAGGTTTAGCCAAAGCAGAGGCGCAGCATTTTAAAACCAGGGGCGCGGTACCATCAGGCCCAGTAGCTTTGAATACGTCGCGTTTCGAAAGTACGCTAAAAACTTCCCGAGTGCGAAAGTTTAATGGCTTTTTTTACTAGTGTACTGGGTTGGAGATATAAGTGGCTGCGATGAAGGAGGCAAGTACGAATTAGCAGCAAAATTAGGAGCCTTGTCTAATGAGCCAGTAACAACATTCCCATTATAGATGAGTGGTGGTGTTGACGAACAGGTGAAATTTTTCTTTACGGTTTTTACTGGAACCAGAAGCCCTTACTTTCCTTTTGAATTTAACACTTAAACGCCCTCATTTCATTTCGGGTCATTTTTGACCCGACCTTCATCGCATCTCTATAGATACGTCTCAATTCCTCT
This sequence comes from Leptarthrus brevirostris, assembly GCA_964036015.1. NCBI lineage: Eukaryota > Metazoa > Arthropoda > Insecta > Diptera > Asilidae > Leptarthrus > Leptarthrus brevirostris. Next base: position 57,170,501 of record OZ038375.1, read on the forward strand.
GAAGGGCACAATTTATACGCTTGGAAGGACGCTTCCTTGTTTTTAATGGCTTTGAAACAGTCATTATTGAACCAATTGGTGCTAGTTGGTTTAATATTTTTGAAGCTATGAGGAATAAAGCGATGCACTCCAAACCACAGCATGTTCAAGATATAATTGGTGATGCCCGGACTGTCCAAATTGAGAAAGCCGAAATTATAATTTTATTATTGTATAAATATATATGTACATATTGTTATCTAAATAAGTCAAGAATTTTATACTAAATTTATTTTGCCTTATATTTTAATTTAATATTTTATGAAGGGATACAAGATTGTTCATTCATTAATTTAATCTGTGCACATTTTTAAATCAAGAAAATCAACTTGCAGTTATCAAATGCTTGCTATTGAACACAAATGTCAATATGAAATTGCACTTCACCGTTTGTTTCATTAACTTTTACTTTTACACTTTTGAAGTCACTTGAAGTACACCACAATTGCATGTTACACTTGTTTTACACTTCTCGTGCAGCGAAACAAACATAAGTACTGTAATTTTCTGAAGCTTTTGGACCTAAAAAATTAATTAATACACTTATTAATACTAGGAAAGTCACAACATGTCTTTTTCTTTGCAGATAAAGTAAAATTTCGTTTTACAGAACATAACTTCACATCTTGCACGATAACATTTTACAACTCAGCTTTTCATAAATTCAATAATTTTTAATTATTGCAACTTTGTATTTGTTAGTTGATATACTACTGCGTCCTCACAGTCAAATTACCACTAATATCTTTCAAATGTTATTTTACAATTAAATTCTGGGACGCTAATCAAAACTGTCACTAACTTTACTTTTTAACCGACTTCCCAAAAACAAAGAGGTTCTAAGTTCGACGTGTAGATATACATATATGGGGATGAAGCATAACTTTGTAACGCGTGGACCGATTTGGATGGTTCTGTTTTGTTGTACAGAGTATGATCCCCCATTGCTAATAGGAGAAACAATTTTGGGCCTATGGTGGGGAGAGGGAGAGGCAGTCTAACGTCGTACGCGTGGACTGAATTGAATGATTCTTTTTCTGTTGGGTAGAGTATGTTCCCTGATTGATACTTCGAGAAAAAATTGCTGATGGGTAGGGTTGAACTTAATTTTGTAACGCGTAGACCGATTTTGATGGTTCTTTCTTTTTTGTATAGAGTATGATCCCCCATTGCTAATAGGAGAACAAATTTGGACCTCAGGTTTGGAGAGCGGGAGGAGTAGTCTAAATTCATAACACGTGGACCGATTTCGATGATTCTTCTTTGATATGTAGAATATTTTGTCCTACTGATACCACGACAAAAATTTATAAGTTAGGTGGTGTGCGGAGGAGGCGTTACCCAATTTCTTAATACACGCACTTCTTTGGAAGATTTCTTTTTGTTGTGTATTATATGATCCCCCATTGCTACTCTATGGAAAAACGTTGACATAGGGTTCGGGTGGCGGGAAGGAGAAACCTAACTTTGTAACGCGTGGACTGATTTAGATTATTCTGAATGCATAGAGTATCTATTTGTATTCTGACTAAAATTGGGGCTTATGGTGAGAGTTGGAGGATGGGCGGCGCCTAGCTTCATAAGGCATAGACCGATTTTGATTCGGTGGTGCAGAATACGTTTGCTGATAAATAAATGATAACAATTTTCTTTGATTCTCTGACTACGATAATTCTCTCTTGCTGTATAGAGAAAAGTGGCGCACTAGGGTCGTGTTAAGAATTTTCTAAGGTGAGGGTACTAAAGGGTGACCGTGACTAATTTCGTAATATGTTGCCGGATTTGGATACTTTGATAGTGCACTTGGTAGTGCTTTGTTCGTACGATCAGCATTCTTCGAGTCGTATATATGAAGACACTAAAAAGTAAAAAATAAAATAGTTTTAAAAAAAATTAGAACTGACTTCACAAAAGCGTTTAAAAGCATAAAATAATTTTAGATTTTAGACCTATTACGACATTTTGAAGTCGGTGCAAATTGACAAACAAAATCACTACCCAACCACAATTGAAGATAATATATAAAAGTACGTGGCAGGTCACGGAATCGTAAAGAAGGATGATTAAATGCATTTGTTGTAGTTGTTTGGTTTGTTTACTTTGCCCCGACTTCAAAATGTCGTAACAGATATAAAAAATTATTTTATGCTTTTTTGCGTTTTTGTGTGAAGTTGGTTCAAATTTTTTTGTAAAAATTGTTTTATTTATAATGTAACCAAAGCCCAGGGGATAACCCTTATTGACTTTTTTATTCTTTGTGTTAAAATTTGGGAGTCCTGAAAAGGCCTGGGGTTTTAATAGTGATAAAAAGGAAGTCAAATTAATTAGTTTCTTTTTTCCCTGAAATTCGCACAACATTGATCACCGCTTGAGTCGAAAGTTCTCGAAGCTTTGAAACGCTCTTTGACAGACAACTCTACATGGTTACCTTCTTTTTGGGAATTGCGGGTGACATTCATGCTCTGCTTCAAAGGAATTACCTTTGCTAAATCCATAACAGAAAATTATGTTCGCCAATTTTACATTTGTAAATTGCGCTATTTTCAACTATTAACAAACTAACAAAAGGACTTCTCACTTAAAAATGTTTGCAAATCAATGATTTTATAACCTATATACATTATACATATAAATATATATATATATATATATATATATATATATATATACATATATATATATATAAATATATATATATATATATGTGTATATGTATATATATATATATATACATATATATATATATATATATATATATATAAACAATTTCAAATTCATATATTTTGGTCGGAAAAGGAGACAGACCCCCTCCCATAGAATTTTTTCGTTTCTCACCGAGATCTATCAGATCCATCTTTACCGCACACGACTTAATAAACGCCCTGTATAATTGTACATAATTAATCGTGTAGCAACTGCTGCAATTCTCCCACCTTTTGTGTCTGTATGTATATATGCGTTTTACTACCAGATCTACTAATTTATTCAAAGTTGGATTAACACCACAAAACAATTTCAAATTCCTATATTTTGGTCGGAAAAGGAGACAGACCCTCTCCCATAGAATTTTTTCGTTTCTCACCGAGATCTATCAGATCCATCTTTACCGCACACGACTTAATAAACGCCAAGTATAATTGTACATAATTAATCGTGTAGCAACTGCTGCAAATCTCCCACCAAAAATACTTAAAAACGATTCATTTTTTTCTTGATCGGATTCCTGCATGATTGTGTATATTATTGAATATTATTCATTATTGTCAAGGTTCTTTAGGAATATATCATTCACTAATCATTTGTATTTTTATTGTTTATTTGTGTTTATCGAAGTAAAATTTCCACTTATTAACTTCGCGAATAAAGGAAAGGAAGATTTTCAGTATGACCCATATATATAAAAAAATAATATATCTCTCTAGAAATCCATTTTATTTGCTATAAAATAGTTTTTAATTTATTTATTTAAGCTTAATATAAGCTATTGCATAAAAAAATACAAAATACAAGCTATTGCTTAATACTAATTCTACAAACTACAATAAATGATAATTAAGAATAAGTAAATAAAAGGTATAAGCTACAATATGAGCTATATACATTGATTACTGGCAGAAGGCGAAATACCTGGCTGGCATATTCAAGGAGAGGTCTAACGAAGGAGACGTAGAGAGATTTGGAAACATAAGGATTGGAGAACTCTCTAGACCAGCGCTTCAGAAACCCTAGCGCGGAGTTAGCTCTGTTAATTATGCTGTCAATGTCTGAACGGAAATTGAATTCTTTATCACAGTCACACAAAGAGGTAACTATAGGGACTGGTACGTCGGTTAACATATAGACTCGCGGGGTGGAGGCAAGACGCTTGCGGAAATAAGAGATGGACTGGCATTTGGAGACATTGAGCTCTAGAAAGTTTTTCATGCACCATGTGATGAATGAATCGAGGTCTTCTTGCAGGAGAAGAGAGTCGGTAGTGGAGGAGATATGTTTGATTATTTTCATGTCATCGGCATAAATGGACAACTCTGAGTGTTTGATGACATATTCAACATCATTTATTGTGAGGATAAAAATCAATGGACCTAGGTGGCTGCCCTGAGGGACGCCGGAACGAGCGACAATAGGGTTAGAAATGGATGAACTGAAAAAAATATTGTACTGACGGTTGTTGAGGTAGGATCGAATCCAGGAGATGAATCTGGGGGGGAAGCCTAGGCGATCAAGTTTGAACAAGATAACGTTATGGGAGATCTTGTCGAAGGCTTTACTAAAATCGGTGGCGATAACATCAACATCTTTACCGTTTTCCAGGGCACATAGTGTTTTAGAGACGAAGTCAGTAAGGTTGGTGGTTGTAGATCTTCCTTTGAGGAAGCCATGCTGGGAGAGTGAGAAGATAGACTTACAGTGGAAGAACATGGAATCATAGACCAATTTTTCGAATAGTTTAGGTATGGATGATAATTTAGCAATGGGTCTGTAGTTGGACACATCGTTCTTGGAACCTTTTTTGAAGATGGGAATAATATACGAATTTTACCATAATTGAGGGAAAGCCCCTTGAGTGACCGAGAGACGAAAAAGCAAAGTAAAGGGTTGAACTAGATGCATGGCACACTTTTTCAGAAAGATGGCCGGAATGCCATCAGGACCTGGGTGAAAGTCGTCTTCAAGCCTATTAATACTGGCGGCGATTAGTTCAGGATCAGGATCAAAAGATGAAAACTACATTTGAGTGCTTTTGTCCATGAATGCAAAATAGTTAAGGTCGGGTTGTAGAGAATTGTCGCTGAAAGATTTACTGAAGAAGTGTGCAAAGAGGTTAGCGATAACCTTAGGATCAGATGAAGAGGTATTCTCGAGCTTTAGGATGGAAGGGTAACCATTGGATTTCTTATTAGAATTAATAAAGCTATAAAAACGCTTGGGGTCGGATATGAGGTTAGTTTCCATCCGTTGGAGGGACTCATGGTAGAGGGTATCACAACGTTCAGAAAAAGAGGTATAAGCATTCCAACATTCAATGTAGTACAATCGTGCTGCATTGAATGCGTTTAACGGGTCTCCACTGCTGAGCATTTAGCTGCCTTCGTCGAGATCAAAGTTCAGCACAGCAGGCATAACACTGCTGCTGGCTTTGTTTTCACAGAGGCGGCTTTGCTTTGCATCTGTGGATCCCGTTCGTCAGTCCTTGTGTTTGTGTACGTTTTCGTTTGTTTTGTTTTGGGCAAATTAAGACCGGGACTATGCAAAAATTTTTATTTAATTTTTGCAACATTCGTGGCTTAAAAAGTAACCATTTTTCGGTTTACTGCCACTTGATCGCGGAAAATCCGGCAGTTTTTGCACTAAGCGAAACCAAGGTTGTTTCCGATTCTGATATTAATCAGTATCACATCCCTGGTTATCACTTAGTGCCGCTCTTCTCTCCTCAGAGGGGAATCGCGGTTTATATTAGAAATGATGTGCCATTCTCCCATCTCCCTCAATTCTCTTCTACTAATCCAGAATTTAATTATGTCTGGATTAGATTTAAACTCTATCGGCACATTATTCACTTCTGCTTTTTATACCGCAGCCCGAATATGTCTGACACTGACACTGTGTGCTCCTTCGATAAACTGTCTTCCGATATCGATAAGATTTTGGAATTATCCCCCTCTTCTGAAATCGTTCTTGCTGGAGATTTCAACGTCCACAACACACAGTGGCTCAGGCATTCTTCTACCACAAGCTCGTCTGGAAGACACGTCGAGTTATTTAGTGAGTCTTTTAATTTACAGCAACTGGTTGAGTGTCCGACTCGTGTTCCTGATACTTCGGGGCACAACGCGCACCTTTTAGATCTATTTCTAACATCGCATCCAGAAAAATACTCGGTTTCGGTGACGTCTCCCTTGGGTAATTCGGACCATTGTCTAATCTCCGCCCAATTCTCCATCTCCTCTCTGACAACCACTAATCTAAACTCCACCAAAAGATTAGTGTGGCATTATAAAAATGCTGATTGGGCAGGACTTAATAAATATCTCAGAGAGCTGGACTGGTCTGATTGCTTTTCTATGAAGGACGTTAACAGAAGCACCGATTATATCTTGAACATCCTATGGTTTGGAATGCATCGCTTTATTCCTCATAGCTTCAAGAACATCAAACCAACTAACACCAATTGGTTCAATAATGACTGTTTCGCAGCCATTAAAAAGAAGGAAGCAGCCTTCCAGGCATATAAATTGTGCCCTTCAGAGGAATTGAGACGTATCTATAGAGATGCGCGGAATATTTGCAATTCAGCAATTAGCCGGGCTAAGTTCAATTTCGACCAGAGCATCAGAGGGAAGGTATTTTCTACTCAAAAGGGTAGTAAGGGCTTCTGGTCTCTAGTAAAAACCGTAAAGAACAATTTCACCTGTTCGTCAACACCACCACTCATTTATAATGGGAATGTCTTTACTGACTCATTGGACAAGGCCAACCTGTTTGCTGCTAATTTTGCTGCTAACTCGTACTTGCCACCATCATCGCAGCCACTTCCATCTCTATCACAGTGCATTAGTAGGCAAAAGCCACTACACTTTCGCACTCGGGAAGTTTTTAGAGTACTTTCGAAACTCGACGTGTCCAAAGCTACTGGGCCTGATGGTTTCTCACCCCTTGTTTTAAAATGCTGCGCCTCTGCTTTGGCTAAACCTCTGCGCAAACTTTTTCACCTGTCATATTCAACAGGAATATTTCCAAGTGTATGGAAACTTGCTCATGTCCAGCCGATACTTAAAAAAGGAGAGGCATGCGACCCCTCTAACTACAGACCAATTGCACTAACCTCGATCATATCCAAAGTTTTTGAATCACTCATCAACTCTCAATATCTAGAAAATAACCATCTTATCAACGATTGCCAGTACGGTTTCCGCGCTGGCCGCTCAACCGGAGACTTACTAACGGCTCTAACGGAGCGTTGGAATCATTGTCTCCATAATTTCGGTGAGTCCGAAATCGTCGCTCTTGATATTTCAAAGGCTTTTGATAGAGTCTGGCATGCTGCCCTTTTAGCCAAACTTCAAACATTTGGTCTGCATCCTACCCTCGTTAAATGGATAGAGAGCTTTTTGTCAGGCCGTTCAATCCGTGTAGTTATTGACGGCGTTACATCTGCATCCCACGAAATAAATGCCGGTGTACCTCACGGTTCAGTTCTTTCACCAACTTTATTTCTTCTTTTCATCAATGATCTCTTATCCCTTACTCTCAATCCTATTCATAGTTTTGCCGACGACAGCACCCTTGATTTCGCGTACTCATTTGATTCTGTAATGAATTCACGTGGAAATGCTACAGAAGTCAATCGGGAACGCATGTTTAGATCATTAAACAACGACATTTCTAAGGTCCTCGCTTGGGGCAGAGCAAATCATGTTACGTTTAATGCATCCAAAACTCAATGCTGTTTAATGTCCCTTAAAAAACGCCCAGTCCACCCCCAACCCATTTCAGTCGACGGAGTGAATATACCCAATTCACCCTCCCTAAAGATCTTGGGTATTGAGATATCCAGCAATCTTAGCTGGACTGATCATATATTTGCAATCGCTAAAAGTGCGATGAAATGTTTGGGTTTTCTACAGAGATGTAAGAAATATTTCACCCCACCCGACTTAGCGTTGATCTACAAGTCCCACATTAGGCCTAGACTTGAATATAATTCGCATATTTGGGCAGGGGCAGGACACACCGCATTGTCCGCGTTAGACAAAGTTCAGCGTAAGGCTGTTAAACTTATTGGCGATTCCTCAATCTCTGAGGGCCTTGACTCTCTTGAGCATCGACGGAATGTCGGTTGTATCTCACTCTTTTATCGCTATTTCCATGGCCATTGTTCTAACGAAATCGCTAGCCTGATTCCTTGTAGACTCATTACAACGCGCGATACAAGATCTACAAGTCGCTCCCACCCCTTTACTCTCCGGGTCAAATTTGGACGTACCGTCAAATTTCGGGAATCTTTTCTTAGCAGAACAACACGAATGTGGAACAGTTTACCATCTTCTGTTTTTCCCTCGTCTTATGAGCCTGAAACTTTCAAACGGGGCGTACATCGACACCTCCTTCACTCAACCTCCTAACCCATTTCCCTCATCCTTACTTCCTTTCCTGCCAAGGCTGTGCTTTAGCATCATAGGGCATCCCCTGAGCTTTGGCAACATCATATATAAAAAAAAAAAAAAAAAAAGCAGATAGATAGGAAGAATAGTCAGACTCAGTCTGGGTTAGAAGAAAAGTTTGCCAACGTTTATTTCTCCTGTTGCGAAGAGAGCGTAATTCTTTGTCGTACCATACGGAGGATGAGGAGTAGTTTTTACGAGGAAGAAGAGGGATAGATTGTGTAAGACAAGCGTGTATTTCCGAATAGAACGCCTCTTAAGCAACGTCAATTGGGAGATGTTAAGGGATATCGCCAATATTAGAGTTGAGGAGCAAGTGATTTAATTTGTCAAAGTCGCCTTTACGAAAATTGAAGGATAAAGAAGACTCGGAGCTTGAAACGGCATGAGGGTGCTCGTAGGAGAAAACGAGGAACAAAGGAGGATGCTGACGGTCGAGGGAGGAGAGAAGATGGTTGCTTTCTGCGACAGTCGAGTTAACTGGGTCGGAAGAAAAGATTAAGTCTAATTGTCTGTCCAGGAATATCTGACACCGCTCACTTGAAAGAAACCTGAAACGGAGAGCTGATCGGTAAAGAAGGCTTCTTTGGCCGAAGATGCGTTAAGGGGGACAAAGTAAATAAGAGTAATGCGACCTTAGGTCGAAAGATGATCCTTACATATCACAACTATTCTATTGTACTTTTGTTAGGCCTATTCCGGAATACGCTAGTCCTGTTTGATCACCCTATTATGCGTTCTATATAAATCGCATCGAGGCCGTCCAGCGTAGATTTTTGAGATTTGCCTTTAGGCGCCTTCCCTGGAATAATTCCTACTCAATATCATATCATATTCTACCTCCTTATTTGGATATACTAAAATTTTTCTCGTTGGATACTCTTGGGAACAGTCGTAACAACTCTAAAATAATTTTTGTTTGGATTGTTTGCAGGGCACAACGAAATCTCCAGAGCTGCTAGGGTCTCTGAATATCTCCGTTCCGGCTCGCTCCCTGCGGACTCACAGCTTTTCCGAAGTTCCTTATCATCGAACAAAGTACGGTATGAATTGGCATCGATGTCGCGTCTCTTTAATGACAAGTTAATTACATTGATTTTCGTCTCTCGAGAAATCGGATAAATGATCAGCTTAGTAACTTTATCTTTCTTTACTAACTGTTTCTTATATTCATCTTATAATTTGTAGTAATCGGGCATTTGATGAATCTTGTATATAAAGAAGATATATATATATATATATATATATATATATATATATATATCTCGCGTAGCAAGGAGGCGATTGATTGGCCGGGAGAAGAATTTCATCCGGTTCGAGACAGCGATTGCAATTTAAAGTGGATTCCGAACCACTGGCATTTTTTATTTAATCCGCAATGGACTTTTTATCATAATCAGATGCCAGCAATAAACAACCATGGGTCGCCACCGGTGGGATTCGAACTTGGGACCTGCCGGTTGATAGGCCGACACGTTATCACTTCCTTCATTAACGATGTGGTGAGGTGATAAAAAAAATGGTATAATGGTGATAAAAAAATGGAAAAGGAAGTCTTAAATGAACTGAATTTTGCAGGAATACTGAAGGAGGCTGAGATACTCGTTCCAGTTACAATAAAAGCTATTTAAGCTATTCTTATATCTCTAGCCCAGCCATGTACCACATCGAAGGTCTTTCTCTTGTTGCGGTGAGTAAAAACGTGGCTGAACGGTACTGATATTTTGAGAAAACTCGGGGAAAGCACCGACAATGTAAAGGGCATTTTAGCATCCAACTTAGTTTGGTCATGTTTAATTCGTTATTCATACCCATTACTGATTAAGAGCGTAAATGTTGTTGACACACTACAGCTAATGTCATTTTAGACTGCAGACCCCATCTTTTGCTGAGAGTTCATCTGGAGCCATAAATAGGTACTCACTCCTTCCTTACTCTTCACTTTACGTAATTTTTCGCTTCCTCATTAGTATGGTGTAAGGATATACAACTGTATACAACTGGATACTTGCGCTGTGGTTAGTAAGAGTTTGAAAGAAATGTCACCTTGACTCTGCGCCAAATTTACGCTGAATTGTTTTGTTCAGTAATAATGATTCAAATCACGTTTCCATAACTCTTACGTCAATCCCTTTTGGAGATGAATCTAAGGCGTTTTAATTATTTTGTAATGTGTGGGGCTTCATTTATTAAATCATTAAACTCTTTCATCTAAACACTTTTTGAAAAAAATCGTCACGCTTTGAACAGCCGTCATTCAATTCCCAAAAAATTTGAAGATATTATTATTATATTTACTTATATATAAATATATATATATATATATATATATATATATATATATATATATATATATATATATATATATATTGTAACGTTAATGGGGCTCTTCGGGCTCGACGGATTAATTAAGACACTTATTTACAATCACGAGAGTTCACAATTTAATTTTATTCACTTAATTAGTTCGTTGCACAATTTTCTTCACAATATTACGTTTCACTTTAACAATTAGAACTTATCACTTCACTGGTTAAAATACAACTGACTCTTTCCATTATCACATGTAAACGCTTCGCAGTCTAAATCACGACTTAACTAACTAGGCTACTGCTCAGCCCTATTCATACTACTTAGCTTAATTCTAGAAAGTTCAGTCACTTAGTTCTAGATATTTCCATTACACATTTTCACCTCACATATTCACCATGGGTTCGAGTTGTCCTTGACTTTCTCCGTATGACAATTCCTTTTCTTGATTTCTGGCCACCTGGGACATGCGCATTAGACGGTTGACTATTTCCCTTTTCGTAGCCTACCTCGTGCACGTTACACTGCCCTCCTCTTAGAACTGTTCGTTCCGAACAGCTTTCATCCTCAATGGTCTTTCTGTAGTTCATCTGTTTTAATAATCCTTCCAGGGCCTTTGTATCTTGTGGCAACTGTTCCTCAGATCTCAACTGCTTCTCTAGTTGTCCATTATAATTCTCTTCTTCGAACAAAGAATTAAGGTCACTTATCTCAAATTTCTTCATGTTGACCCTCTCTTCGCCCTTTGCTTCCATATTTGTACACTTCTTTTCTAGTTGGCTAATATGTAGCTGAAGATCCTTGTAGCACCATGAAAGCCACTCCTGTTGAGAACGTAGACTTTGATTGCATTCTTCCGCCTCCTTCAATTTCTGTCGTAGTTGAATAATCTCATCTTCTCCAGCATGAACCTTTGGCATGTTAGCTTCCTCGCTAATGTCACATTCTTTAACTACTACGTCCTTAGTCGTTTCAGAATCGTCTTTTAGTCAAGTTTCCAGTGCGTCCTCTATATCTTGTCTTTCTTGATCAATAGTCTGTAGTTCCCGCTTTCCTTGGCTCGATGTCGCCAAGACAGTCAGCCTTCGCTCAGGTTCAATCTTCTGCTCTGGTGATACATTCCCATGTTTCAAATGTCCAAATTGGTGTTGTACTCGAGGTTTCTGGCAAAATCTTGACTCGTTTTCACTTTGTACCATTTCTTTCTTCATTCGCTGTTCTTCGTTAGTCCTTCGCCTTCGATGTCCTCTCAAAACACCTCCATCGTATTGGGAACCTTCTATTGGACTGTACTTCTCTGACAAGTAATCAAGAAACTTCCTTCTGCAATCTCTTTGCAGGTGACCTTCTTTACCGCAGGACCAGCATCTGTACTTGCGACGGGGCACTTTAGCTTCGTTGTTCCGAGCGGTACCTCTCTTCAATCCAAATTCTTCTTGTTCCCTTCTGCTGCACTTTGCACAACCAGTCTTCTTCGTGTTATATCCCAGAAGGGTTGATTTCCTTTGCTTCCTGCAACCATTGACCTGGGTATTGATTCGGTAACAAATATCTTTTATGTTGGTTTCTTCTCTTTGGTAAATAGGTCTTCTGGAGGCCTGTTTTGCTGCCTCCCAAGCCAGAGCGTAAGCCAAAACCTCAGCGTTGGTCTTCTTTCCGGCCAGTCGTACAGCTTGCTGCAGGTCACTATCTGCAAGTGAATAGATAAAAGCTTCTCTGGCGACCTCGTTAACATAATCTTGCCTAAATGTGGGATAAGCCAAATGTGTTAGCCTCTCTATGTCCGCACATAATTGCTGCAACTGCTCTCCATGCTTCTGTGTCCGACTCCGTAGCTGAAGACGGTAAACCTCTTGCATGTGCTGGTTCCCATACCGTAATTCTAAAGCTTGTATTAGAGGTGTATAGCAATACCTTAGCTCCGCCGGGATAGTCTGTAACAATTCTGCTGCTCCACCTCTAAGTGCCAAGATAAAAGCTGTAGCTTTTTCTTCGTCACTCCAAAAGTTCATTGCTGCTGCCGTTTCGAACTGGAGTCTGTATGTGTGCCAGGGCGTTTGGCCGTCAAATGTTGGAGGATGAAGCCTTTTGTTCACAGTCCTGTTCTAGTTCAGTCCTGATTTCCTCGAAATTTTTCTTCAGTGACTGTTCTATTTCGCATTTAACTTGTTCAATATTCGTTTGTCCAGAAATTTCGACTTCTTCCAATTTTTTTTCTATGTTTTCCAATTTCGTATCAACAGCTAATTCTAAAGCCTCAACCTGTTTCCTCACGGAAATTTCTATTTCAGCTTTCACTTCTTCAACCGAGGCTTTAAGTTCCACTACCGCTGACATCTGTTCTTTCATTGCTGATTTCAACTCATTTACGGAACCTTCCATTGATGCTTCTATTGATGACTTCTGTTCTTCCATCGATGTCTTTAACTCAGTTATGGACGCTTCCATCGCCGATTTCAACTCTGCCGTTGATGATTTGTGTTCAGTCATTGATGTTTTCTGTTTACCCATTGATGTTTTCTGTTCAGCCATTGCTGCCTTTAAAGTTTCAACAGAGCATTGAAAAGATCTGTCATATATATATATATATATATATATATATATATATATATATATATATATATATATATATATATATATATATATATATATATATATATATATATAATATATTCAACAAAAAGAGAACCATCCAAATCGGTCCACGCATTAAGAAGTCAGGTTCCACCTCCACCCACACCCCACCCGCAAGATTTTTGATACGGTACCGGGAACATACTCTACCCAACAAAAAAAAATCATAAAAACCGGTTCACGCGTTACAAAGTTAGGTTTCACCACCAACCCCATCACACCAAAAATTTCTGTACCATGGTACCAATCGGTGAACAACAACAACAAAAAATCAACAAAATCGGTCCATACGTTACAATTTTAAATGGAGGGGATGGGTTGAGGGAGGAGGTGCGTAGACCGATTTGGACGATTCTTCTTTTGATGTGTAGAATATATTGCCAAATTGGTACCACGAGAGAAGTTTATGTGGTGGAGCTAGGTCAAAAGGAGTCGTTACCCAACATATTAACGCATACACCTATTTGGATGATTCTTTTTTGTTGTTTACATTGCTACTTTAAGGAAAAATGTTGACCAAGGGTTGTGGTTGGGGTAGTCTAACTTTGTAACGCGCGGGCGTGAGAGTTGAAGCTCGGGCGGTGCCTAGTTTCGTAAGGCGTAGACCAATTTTGGTGATTTTGATTTTGTTGCACAGAATACGCTACCTGATTGGTAAATGATAAAAATTTTGTACCTAGCGCGATGGTAATAAAATAGTTTTTTTAAAAAAATTGAACCGACTTCACAAAAAGCGCTAAAAAGCATAAAATAATTTTTAATTTTATATCTATTATGACATTTTGAAGTCGGTGCAAATCAAACAAACCAAACAACTACAACAAAAATATTTAATTTCGGGTAGTATTATATATTATTTTCAACTGTGGTTCTGTAGTTGTTTTATTTGTTTAATTTTCACCGACTTCAAAATATCGTAATATATATAAAATTAAAAACTTCTTTATGCTTTTTAGCGCTTTTTGTGAAGTAAACTTTTTTTTAAAAACTATTTTATTTTTCAGAAAGAACCATCCAAATCGGTCCACGCTTTAAAAGTTAGTTTTAACCCCCTACCCCATTCCACTAAACTTTTTTTCTCATGGTATCAATCAAGGAACATACTCTACCGAACAGAAAAAGAATCATCGAAATCGGTCCACGCCTTACGAAGTTACTACCCCTCACCCTCCCCCGCCACCACCATAGGACCAAATTATTCTCCTATTAGGATCACAATCTATACAACAGCAAATCATACTCTATACAACAGAAAAAGAACCATCGAAATCGGACCACGCGTTACAAAGTTAGGTTCGACTCCCATACCTCACCGCCATCCCCCCAACATTTTTTTCACCTGGTATCAACCACGGAACATACTCTACCCAACAGAGAAAGAATTATCTAAATCGGTCCACGCGTTACAAAGTTAGACTACACCTCTCCCCTCCCTCCACCCTAGGCTAAATTTTTTTTCTTCTATTAGCAATGCAGAATCATACTCTGTACAAAAAAAAAGCATCCAAATCGGACCACGCGTTACAAAGTTAGGTTTCACCCCACCCAACACCCCCACCCTACATAACATTTTTTTGACATGGTACCAATCGGTGGACATACTCTACTCAACAAAAAAAATCAACAAAATCGGTCGACGCGTTACGAAGTTAGACTACTCCTCCCCCACCCAACCCCCCACCATGGGCCAAATTATTCGTCTATTAGCAATGGGTGATCACACTCTATACAACAGCAAAAGAACCATCCAAATCGCTCCACGTGTTACATAGTTATTATTAAAAAATACGCGTCGAACTTAGAACCTCTTTGTTTTTGGGAAGTCGGTTAAAAATGTTGTATCTAAGAAAAGGGCACCCTTTCATAGGTGACCGTCACTGATTTCGTAATATGTTGCTGGATTTGGATTTCAGATGTCGGATTTCCTTTATTTAGAGGGCACTACCTCTGCGACTGCATTTTTCGATTCGTATATATGAAGCTACTAAAAAGTAAAAAATAAAATAGCTTTTAAACAAATTTGAACCGACTTCACAAAAAGAATTTAAAGCATAGAATAATTTTTCTTTTATATTTATAATGACATTTTGAAGTCGGTGCAAATTAAACAAACAAATAAACTACGCAACCACAATCGACGATACTTTACGAAACTACCTCAACACTTCAGCTCACGGGATCATAAGGAAGAAGCATTAAATACTTTTAAATATATTTTGACCTGATGTCGAACTATTATACTAAGGTAAAAGGAAAAGTAGTATCAAAGCTCTCGATTAATCCGAATTACGAATTCTGATATTTTTCCTGTGAGAATAATAGAGCAATTTACTCGAAATGAAATGAATTTAAATTTACTGTCAAGTTAAAATTCAGTTTGCAGAATACCATACATTTTACAACGTTTTCTACTTTTTTTCTTTTTCAGATAGGTAATTTTGCACCTAATACAAATTATATAGCGGTTTTAGTCACAATATTTAAGCAAATTTTTTATTATACAGAGATAATAATTTTTATAAATATTTTCTAGATTTAGGATTCGTTGAAAGTTACAGTGGCTATCATTTCCTCTCAGGTGTATCGCTAGAAACAGAGTAGCATTAAGTGAATGTGCGCATTAGCCAAGCGACCAATTTAAAGCGTTTTGTTAACTTAAAACGTTTTCTTACTTTGTTTGCATTTTTAACCGACTCCCAAAAATAAAGAGGTTCTAAGTTCGACGTGTATTTTTTTTTATGTCTGACCGGGCATACCAAAATTTGTTGGTAGGATGGAGGTGGAGGTGATAGCTAACTTTGTAACGCGTGGACCGATTTGGATGGTTCTTAATTTGTTGTACAGAGTGTGATCCCCCATTGCTTATAGGAGAGTAATTTGGTCCTATGGTGGTGGTGGGATAGGGGGAGGGGTAGTAACTTCGTAACGCGTGGACCGATTTCGATGATTACTTTTCTGTTCGGTAGAGTATGTTCCTTGATTGATACCATGAGAAAAAAATTTAGTGGGATAGAGGTGGGGTAGGGGGTTAAACCTAACTTTTTAACGCGTGAACCGATTTGGACGGTTCTTTCTTCGTTGTATAGAGTAGAAGACACTACAAAGTGAAAAATAAAATAGTTTAAAAAAAAAAGTTGAACCGACTTTAAAAAAGCGCTAAAAATCATAAAATAATTTTTAGTTTTATATCTATTACGAAGTTTTGAAGTCGGTGCAAATCAAACAAATAAAACAAAATGCACAAAATGTGCAGCAAATATTCACATGACCCGAGTGAATTTTCATAATAAAAATCAAAACAAACTGTTTTTTAAACTCGAGCAATGTAAGAAATATTAAAATATTTCTTAACACGATGGGCGTTTCTAATGAAGAAAAGATAAACTCCCTTGGCTCGTTCTCAACAGCAACACCAAAGGGTTAACTTTTCTTCAGCTGCTGGACGCCTTCGCGAAAAAACCAAAACTAGATGAAACTCCAACAAGAAAAAATTCAAAACCGATTTAGACAGCTGTATCAAATTAAGATCACTTATACTGTACCACTAAGCTTGCGGTAAAAATATTTTCAAAAAATTCACAAAATGTGCAGCAAATATTCACATGGCCCGAGTGAATTTTCAAAATAAAAATAAAAACAAATTGGTTTTTAAACTCGAGCAACGTAAGAAATAATAAACTATGTCTAAACATATTACAATATTTTTTTTTAAGGATTATTTATAAAAAGTAGAACTTTAAAAGTATTCAAACATGCCGGGGGGGCTCACCTCTTCCTCCCAGAAAGTGTAATCAAAATGTGACGGAACGTGTTGCGTACACGGATTCGTGTACTCCGTATACTTCGCGATGCGAATAGACGCTGCTTAAAAAACATTAATTTTTTTTAATTTTTTAATTCCGCCGTAAAAACGAACATTTAAAAAAAATCATGAAGATCGGTCTAGTTTGGAATTTTTTATCGCCAAAACCCGCGAAAGTGTATAATTACCATCAATTTCTATTAACTCACGTTCTTTTTTATAAATTCTTTCTTTCAAATGGTGACTTCATTCCTAAGAGACAAAAAAGTTAGTGAGTCATTTTAGTCATTTAAGATCCTAAATGCGTTTTGTATTTCATCTGTCGGGTTTAATTGATAACTAAACGAACAAAGGTTCTGAGTGAACTACTGAAAGTTGAATACAAATGACGAAAAGAAACTACTCACGTTGACAAATAAAAGGCGAACAAAGTGCAAACTTACGAGTCGCAGTCTTTGTTATGCATATGTAAAATAGGAACACTAATAAATCAATGTAAAACAATTATTCAAATATACAGTTGAGAGCATCTAATTTATTATTGAACTTTGTGAATGGTGAGCACCACCACTATTTACTTAAATACTAACATAACAGATGAGTTTGGCTAATAAGAAATTACTCATGGCTATTAAGAACATTTACTCTTAAAATTTAAAATCACAACTTCAAGAAAAATTTTCGATAAAAGTTGAATATGAAATTTTAAGTACAAATCAGTAATCCTTATTGGTATAAAGTTGGTATAAGAAAATTCAACCTGTTGCACCTTTTTTATATCAAACAATTACTGAATGCTATAATGAGACGATTAAATAATTTATGCCCATCAGAAGATTAGGATTAAAAAGATTTTAAGATACGTTAACTTCTATGTACAAAACGTGTAACGGCTTGGATAACGGCTTATGGGGCTATGCAAGTGAACCTAGAATTTAAGACGGATACCGAACAGACAAATATTATACTTGATGAAATGGGCAGGTAGGAAATATAATGGTTCAAGAACTAGTTTTGCAAATAGTTTTGGAAAAACAAAAAGTTTCTAATATATTAATAATATATATGTATGTAGTTACTGGAGTAGGAACTATCTAAGTAGAAATTTGAAGATTGATTAGCAACTGATGTCGTCGAGAATTGAACCAAGCGAGAACGTGGCAATTATTACAGTTAAAAAAAAATTAATACGAATCAGAAAACTTTGTGTGAAAGTAGTTTACTAAAATTTTAGTTTGACAGTGTTAGTAATTAGAATGCTGATACACCTGCCTAGATCGATGTTTTTTTTTTGTCAATATAGTTTTCGTTTTCTTGCGAAGGCGTTCAGCAGCAATAGCGTTAAGGAAGAGCCAAAGCAGTTTAGCTTGTGTTTATCAGAACCGCCGGTCGTGTTTAGAAATTGTTAAATTTCTTAATTGTGCTCGAGTTTTGAACAGTTTTTGTTATTGGGTTTGTACTAAATAAGATTGTTTGCGAAAACCTGAAAGATAAAGGTATTGGGGACATTGATAAAGCTTTAGATGAGATTAAGATGAGCAAAAGTCTATGATACCTATTTTAATCGAATTACAAATATAACATTCTGCTAAGGCTTCTATTATGAAGGTAAATAATTAGAAAGGTTGTGGGGCTTAAATAACAAAAAAACCTGTGAAAACTATTATAATTAAAAGTATAAAAGTCTTCAAAGACTACTATCGTTTCAAATCCAAAAAAGTTTTTTATAAAAATCTTTTAGTAAAAATTGACTATTTTTACCTGCTTCTAAAGAAATTCTTTCAAAATAAGCCACGCCTAACTTCACCAGTAAGGGAACTGATGTCCTTCTAAATACGTCTCGTCTGCCAAGATTAAAGCTGTAGCTTTCTCTTCGAATTGAAGTTTGTATGTTTGCCAGGCAGTTTGACTTCCAAAGTTGGAGGGTGCAGTTTGTAATTTACAGTCACCTACTTGGATAAAGTCGCCTTGTGCCGCTTCTTGACGTTCTCTAGATAATTTCTAATTACATTCACATCATCTTTAACTTACTTAATATTCGACTGTCCAGAATCAATCTTTTTTCTATATTTGACTTCAGTGCTCCCATTTGTCCTCTCCAGAGTCTCAAATTGTTTTTGCAACGAAGTTTCTATTTCAGCAAAGACTTTTTTTTCGGCTACCGATAGCTCTAATAATGCTTTCAACTCGGCCGATATCAATTTCTGTTTTTCGATTCATGACTTCAACTCGGCTGTTGACAGCTTCTGCTCTTCCATGGTGGTTTTTAAATCAATTAACTCCAACTCCTGGATCTTTACCTTCGATTTCCATAGCTTCTTGTAATAGTGCGACCAGGATACATTTATTTCCAGTCGTAGGTTTTTTAGGGAGCGTTTACTTAATTACCCTTTCATGTATTGAAGGCGTAAATCCGTCATTTTGCTTGTCATATTAGGCTGATTTGACTTTTATAATCACATTTTTTTAAATTCACCTGAATTAATCCTTAATTCTCTTAATTAATCTCACTTCTGACACTAATTGTAGCGTCATTGGGGCTCTTCGGGCTCGGCGGATTAATTAAGGGAGACTTCTACCTAGATACATCTAAATAAAATTAATTTTTTTCCAAATTCTCAATTTATATATAGGTATAATTCATCCTGAAAATATTTCGAAATTCGATCATTTTCGGTACTTTACGCGTTTAAATTTGGCACGGTCCCTTCTGAGTACATACGTTGGAAAAGTTCGAACGCGGTTTTTTTTTCGAAAACACGTTTTTGAAAATGGTTCACACTTTCCTGATCATTGTATTTGAAAAAAAAAATGGTTTTTTTTAAATCGCCGCCATTTTCTTAATTTTGCAGTAAACAAAAAAATCTTACGTCATTCCATAGCCAAGAAGGTTCTGATTAAATATGTACATACATGCATTTCATTTTTGTTTCAGGTCAACGGATGTGAATCGTTTGCCCCGGAAATTTGCAGACAAAAAATATCTAGGCATACGATAAATACCTAATAATAATTACAAAAAACCGTAGTCGTCTATATTTATTCGTTTTCACACAAAAATAAAAATATGAGCATGAGGGAGAGAAGTCTCCCTTAAGACACTTTCTGACAACATACCATTTAATTTTACTTCACTGCTTTATTGGTTAAATGACAACTGACTCTTCGCACTCTAAATTGCGATTGAAAATTAACCAGGCTGCTACTGAGCCCTATTTATACTATTTAAAATCCATAAATTGACACTGACAACAATTTCGTTCAAATCTCGAGCAAAGAAAGAAATATTAAAATAATTCTATAGGGTGTTTCAAATAAGTGTGGTGATAGATCTCAGCTAGGCAAACAAAAAATTTTATGGCAGGAGGAGAAGCAATATCAACCGTTTGGGAGTTACAGGGTAGTGCATAAATTGCAATTTTCACGTAAACATCATTATTTTTATCTTTTGATCTGCTTAACGCAGCGATATTAAGCAACCGCCAAAACTACTATCACAATAAACTTTTTAAAATTGTTAAAATTGTTAATCTCCCTCCTACCGTTGCTGGTACAGTCATTTGCGAAAGTGGAAAAATATTTTGCGGTTACCTACAATTTAGCATTTTCCGCAATATTCTCTGAAATTCATGTAATTAATAACCCTGTTTTTTATTTTTATTACATTGTCCATCTTATTACCTTTCCAAAAAGACAACACATGTCCAGGAGGAAGGATATAAAAATTTATGTGTCGAAAACCTTTTGGGGTTTATTATAAAAATCTGCAATTTAATGAAATAAGCACACCAACCCTAAAATCCAGCAGGCCAAGGAATCGGTGCACCTCGTTCAATCAAGCGGTCAACAAATTTTTCATTTAATGTTAGCAGTATGCGCTGGGACTCCATCGTGTTGGTAAAACATTGACCGAAGATTAACCAGAGGGATGTCCTCTAATAGATCTTACAATGCATTCTCCAAAAAGTTCGGACAACTGCGATTTATCCAACCACAGAATTCTATAAAGAAACGCCCTGTTCTCCATGTCGTATTTCAGAAGCCAAATGCAAATTCTGTCGGAATCTCCTTCCAGTAGTCTTTGGATTTGGACTGATATATGATGATACGGACGTAATCCTCCTTGATGAATAACCTTCCAAACTCTAGCTACTCCTAATTAATAATTAGATACTCCTAATTGTCTTGCGATTTGTATCATGCTCGTTTCAGGGTCTTGCCTGATGATTGATTATTCGTTGCTCGACGTCGGCAGAATCTTCTGATGCTTTATATTCTTTTTGGAGTCACGCCGATTATAGAATTTCCTTTGATATCCCAGTACAGCTGCCCTACTGTTCCCGACTACTACTACAAATTTTATCCGCGTATTCCTTAAAAGTAAATTATGCTAATTTTTAATAACCTTAGCTTCAAAACACCCGCATTTATCGATTTTTTTTTCAACTATGATCGATATTCTTGCTAACTGACCGGCTTTTATAGCAAAGGTTCCATCAGCTATATATTAGAAACATTACGCCAGAATACTTGGGTGTGAACACTGGTTAACACAAACTAATAACAACAGTAAACTACATTATACTTACCTCTTTATAACTTTTTTCCAGCAGTAATTAAAATTAGTTACCTGTGTTACCTTAAAAAATTTTGTTGACCCTTTCTCTTAGAAATTGTTTTTATTTAACGATTTTCCAGCGCAATAAAATAATTAGGTAGTCAGAGACTTCTAAGGATGCGTTTTCTAATCCTTTCTCCACCTTGACATGTTGTACCTTTTTGAAAAGGTAACAAGATGAGAAATTTACTTAAAATAAAGAACAGGTGTATTAATTACATACATTCCTGAGAAAATTTCACAATTATGGAAAGTGGACCCACAATTAAAGGTGGATTCCGAACAATTTACTCTACAACCCCCAATAACCTTTCATCGAAATATGTTGTCAGTAGAAAACAACCATTGATCGCCGATCGGGTTCGAACCTCCACACGTTATCGCCTACTCCACTGACGACATATGTAATGTTTGCAAATTTGAGCAACTTTCGAAAGCTACAACTTTACAAGCCACAGCAAAAAGTCTTATCTCCTTTTCCGTAGTTTTGGGGAAATTAAAGTTTACATTCTTCGTACACATGCTAGAATTTAGACTTTTGTAGGCAAACTAATTTGTTATTACTAACTGCTGGGTAAATATAAAGTTTATCATCCATCTTCAAACAGCATCATTACGTTATACTATATGTACATTAACTAATGCAACAGGTCCAACGGTCAAACGCATATTTATAAAAAACGTATTCTTTCCGTAGAGCCAGTTGAATTAATTGATCAGAATACCTGGGTAGGAATTCTCACGAAATTGGTTGTTTCAGACAACCTGGTTGCCTTGTAAGTACGCAAAATTGTAAAAATGTGTAGAGCTTGAATTTAACAAGTGTGTGTTCAATCGGTTGAAGGGGAATGCCAACCGTTTTACAAAATTTTTACTCATGGCAGTCCAAGCGCTATGAAATGTCAAAATCACACGCCAGCATCCAGCCAGGCGACTGAGTATTTAGATGCAAGCTCCGGGTAACGGCATGGGAGAATTACAGATCATGCGCACAAACTTGACATATTTATTCGTTGCTATGAAATATTTTTCTGTTGCCACAACATTTTTTGGGCATGCGCTTAATTTATTGAAACGGCTTGTTTGTCGGGAGGCAACCAAATTGTCTGAGAATCGCTACCGTTAATACTCTAATTGCTATCTTAAATATATTGATCTCAATCCATTAATTGATTGTCCTTGTCTGCCGCAACACTAACTTAGTTACACAGATTATGCTATGATTGAACGATATGTAATATACTTCACTGATTGTGAAATTAACATACAAATGATGCTTATCAGGTTGTTTTAAATTACCTTCTGGTTCTTCTGTGATAAAAAGTCCGGTCAGCATGTGGAATACATTTATATACATTCAATACAAAATTTAATTATAATCGATATTTGTACAAAAGCTCTTCGACCCTCTTCCCCCGTTATTGATGACTGTACGTAATTTATTTACTACGCTACATGTGCGTGAACAATTTTGTTTTTCTTTTATTTTACGATTGAACTTTTAATTCGGTCAATTAAACTTATCCGAAGCATTTGAACTTTAAAACTGAAGAAACTTGCGCCATGCTTTCATTCACAGGCGAGTATTGGGCGAAGTCTTAGTCATGAGAAACCCACAATCAGTCTTCAAGTGACTTTTGAAGGAGATAGTATCATTAAGCGTGATTTTCTTTCAAATATTTTATACATAATATATTGACAATGTGATACTAAAAGGTGATAGAAATTTGTGCTTGTGAAAATGATCCCTGGATGTAGCAGCTTAGAGAGTTTAGATTTTCAACATATTCGCTTACCATTAGCTTCGTTTGAAGGTTATCAATTTAGAGGATGTGGGGGTAGTGGTCTGAATATGTATAAAAATCCATTAGGTGACGATTGTTTGGATACGCGTGTAGAAACTCCTATTTGGGTATTGCGTCGAAAGTGAGGATACAATTGAATTTTAATACTTCAAAAGGTTTTTAAGCTTTGTATGAAAATAATTTTTCTTTGTTCATTTTAGCTCTCAAAATAACTTGTGTAATGGATCTATACCAAGCAACCACATTCTGGCACGAAAGGTACACAATAATAGTCCAAATGGCCAGAAAAAACCCATGGTTACCCTCACACACCTACCAAAACGTCCACCTGTTGATATTGAATACAACGATATCTCGTATTCGGTATCTGAAGGACGAAAGCGGGGCTTTAAAACTATTCTGAAAGGAGTCAGTGGGAAATTCAAATCTGGCGAACTAACTGCCATTATGGGACCATCCGGTGCTGGAAAGAGTACTCTTATGAATATTTTAGCAGGTTATAAGTAAGTAATTGCAATGAAACTCCAAAATATTAAAGTAACTTCTAACTTTTACCTATTATAGGACATCACATTTAAGTGGATCCGTTTTAATAAATGGAAAGGAAAGAAATTTGCGCAGGTTTCGCAAGCTATCTTGTTACATTATGCAGGATGACAAACTTATCCAATACCTGACTGTACGTGAGGCTATGATGGTATCGGCTAACTTGAAGCTTGGAAAAGATATGACAAAGCAAGCAAAAAAAATCGTCGTAGATGAAATTTTGGATACTTTGGGTCTAATCGAATCCAGTAATACTAAAACATTAAATCTATCTGGTGGACAAAGAAAACGGCTGTCGATAGCTCTTGAATTAGTTAATAATCCCCCAGTAATGTTCTTTGACGAACCAACTTCGGGGTTGGACAGCTCAACTTGTTTTCAACTTATATCGTTGCTCAAATCCTTGGCTCGAGGTGGTCGAACAATAGTTTGTACAATACATCAGCCTTCTGCGAGACTTTTTGAAAAATTCGATAACCTTTACATGCTGGCGGAAGGCCAGTGTATTTATCAAGGCAGAGTGCGAGGACTAGTCCCATTTCTTGCCTCTTTAGGATACGAATGCCCTAGCTACCACAACCCTGCGGATTATGTAATGGAGGTTGCATGTGGAGAATATGGTGAATGTGTTCACAAGCTCGTTATGGCTGTTAGTAGCGGTAAGTGTAAGTTCTTTAATCAGAGTGACTCTTGTTCGAATGGAATTGATGCAAGTACTACAACAATATCGAACGATATCCTTAAAGGGAGCGGCGAACCAACACACGTTGGTGAAAACAACAAATCTCAATTTAGAGAAAAATTAAAACCACCGAAACAACAACATCAAGAATTACAAAACTCAAGCCAATCGCAACCAGAATGTACTGTTATAGCAATACCGAACAACGAAGAGGTTCTGGCAAAGAATCTGCCCTTACCTAGTGGAGCCACGTGTACTACATCTTTATTAGATTCAAATGAGAGCGTTGTAACTCTCCCGAGTAAGGCTGGCTTTCCCACTAGTGGATGGGTTCAATTTTGGATTCTATTAAAACGAACATTCCTTACAATTATGAGAGATAAAATGCTTACACAAATGCGATTATTATCACACGTTATTGTGGGTGCTATAATCGGTATGATTTATTATGATATAGGATATGAGGCGTCAAAAGTCATGAGCAATGCTGGATGCATTTTCTTTACAACTCTCTTCACTATGTTTACAGCAATGATGCCTACAATCCTCACTTGTAAATAATTTAATGCTTTGTAGTTATATAGTGAATTATTTCATTGTAACCTATTTTCAGTTCCAATGGAAATGGCCGTATTCGTAAGAGAACATCTGAACTATTGGTATTCACTTAAGGCGTTTTATTTTGCTAAGACTCTGGCGGATTTGCCATTTCAAGTAGGTCAATTGAATTTTAACCCTTTGTACTATAGCAATAAGACTGTTTTTTCTTTTATTTCTTCTACTGCGGTTTATAATTATTATTATAATTTCTTAGGGGGTCATAAAAACGTTGTAACCGTTACACTTGCCACTTCGAAAAGTGAGATCTTTTGTGACCTAACTCTGCACTATCGAACTCGGTCAATATTTAAGTCGTTGATAAATTCTATGGTTTTTCTGGGAGCCGTCCTCTGGTGATAGAAACGCCATTCCCAGATGGTTGAACCTAAGGCGACCAAAGACTTTACAGTGGCAGAGGATGTCAGTTTTGCTTATCTTTTTGAGATGGTATTTCAGAGGGCAGTGTCTAGTTAGAAGTCTTAACAAAGTTTTGCTGAGCTTGAGGTATGCTTTTGTCCTTTGTTGCGAGTAGCTAATAAATCGTTTCGCTTTTTTCAGTCCTGGGAGATTTGTCCATTATGTTTGTTTACTCTCCTTTTCCCAGGACTTGATTTGTCTCACAATTTGACTTGTTGACAAGTGAAAATTTGGCGCTTACTTTTGCAAGGGGGTCCACAATCTCATTTCATTCAAATCCTTAAATACATGGCACCCAGGCCATTGAAGTCGTCAGAATGAATATATGCTCTCTAAATAGCTTAGGTATTAGATATTTAAACGGAGTTGAATAAATTGGTTAAATGGTTTTTGCTAGTTCTTTGGCTACATTTAGGCAGTCCCAGGTCAGCTGGTATATCCCTCAATGTTTTAAGCGCCACCTGATTGTCGCAGATTATATATATATATATATATATATATATATATATATATATATATATATATATATATATATATATATCAGTACCATGGATACCCCGCCGGATTATTTCTCGTCTGTAGAGTTCGATATCATGTACAGGTAGTCTCAAAAGAACTCGGGACAGAATACCAAAACGGAAATTTTGGTGAAAATAGACACTATACGATCTCACCTAAATTTAAAATATGCCATTTTGCTCGAAAATATAATAAATGGCATTTTGTTTGTTGAACGGGAGACGTTTTAAAGTGCCTCCCAAAAGCACTGCCTTGCATACTCTGCTTAACAGACTTCCTGATATAACTAATTGATGAAATTTTGCATAGTTACTAAGGATAGATGACAATACGATATTCCATTTTTACTTTTGCGAGTATTTCCACGCGCACGACGGTCACCTGCATTTATAGCGCATTTTTCCTATTCCATGGAAACGGAAAATTTTGAGCATATTTGAGGAGCCACCGAAATAACCACCTTTAATCAAAATTTAGATAGACTGTACACTTTTTGTCGTTCTTTTCGAATAATCTAATAAATTGTAATCTACAATGATTGGTGATTGATTTAAGGAACATCGATAATCGAGTAATTCAAAAACTAAACACATCGGCTTTTGTTCGGGTGTCACAGATTTGTCTCTTTTATTTTATTACCGCTTATGATAAAATTCAAAAAACAAATACAACAAAAAGCAAACAAATACTATTTCTAAGAAGAAAAAATCACAACACAGAGAAGAACGAAAATATGTTATAATTACAAAATTATTGATGGCGATATTCCGATGACATTAATCATAGTAGGCGAGATGACTGGCTTGTGTCCAATATTGGTGTAAATCACGTCTTAAAGTGCGGAGTAGAGAATGACCGATCTGACCTTAACTTATTGAAGTCGTCAGAATGAATATACGCTCTCTAAATAGCTTAGGTATTAGATATTTAAACGGAGTTGAATAAATTGGTTAAATGGCTCCATCACCTCCCTATGGATGCAGGTTCAAACTTCGGCCTCCCTGTGAGTTTTTGGTTTGACATTGCAATAAATTAAAAATCCAGTCCGTCTCTGGGCTGCTATCTATCTCGCCGCAGTGCAAAAACAAAACATTCAATTTCCCTAATTCCCTTCTGAACAAAGCCATTGTAAGGCATCATAGTGTTGTTCCCTGGCCTTTGACTGCATCATAGAAAATATAAAAATACAGTAATCTAACCTAGTCCGATCATATGTTTGCAATCGCTAAAAATGCGATGTAATCCATAAATTTTTTTTCTACAGCTGACTTTGCGTTGATCTGCGAGTCCCTCATTAGGCCTAGAATCGTATATAATTCCTTGTAGACACTCTCCACAGACGATTCCCCAGGTCAAATGTGGAACAATTCACCGTTTCCGTTTTTCTCTCATCTTATGAGCCGAGGCGTTCATCGGCATTTTCACATTTCCTGTACCCTTAATCCGTTTCCTTCTAAGGATTTGCTTTATCATCATAAGACATTCCATGAGATATGGCATTACCATAAAAAAGCTACGATTGTAAAAGAAAATTGTAGATCAGCTAATGATAAAACAATCGTCGAAAAAGAATGCCCCCATATATATATATGGGATTTATTTTTACGGGAGAAGGAAAGCGTGGTGCACAGCTGGGCAAAAAGTTAACAAGTCTGGCTTCCGGCTTTTTCCTCTTCTTACTTCCTTTAGATTCTGATTCTGCGCATCTCGTACCAATCTCCGGAAATCAAAATCACTTGTCATTGGCGGGTGCGTTCGGTCGCCCTACAACTCGGCCATCCTGGTTGTTCGCTGCCCTCGTCGAACTCTTGGGATTTCGTTGCAGGTTCTTTTATATCAGTTGCCGCTTCATCAGGGCAGGTTGATTTGTCCATATTTGTTGTTAGGTATTCGTCATCTTTTTGGTATGTTACATCGGAGTTTTGCGCCATCATCGTGAGTTTTTA
Source organism: Leptarthrus brevirostris (assembly GCA_964036015.1). Taxonomy (NCBI): domain Eukaryota; kingdom Metazoa; phylum Arthropoda; class Insecta; order Diptera; family Asilidae; genus Leptarthrus; species Leptarthrus brevirostris. The sequence goes on from OZ038375.1 coordinate 57,198,584, forward strand.
ACCGACTTCCCAAAAACAAAGAGGTTCTAAGTTCGACGCTTTTTTTATGTCTGACCGGGCATAACTTCGTAACGCGTCGACCGATTTTGATAATTCTTTTTTGTTGGGTAGAATATGTTCACCGGTACCATGTCAAAAAAAATTTGGTAGGGTGGGGGTGAAACCTAACTTTGTAACGCGTGGTCCGATTTGGATAATTCTTTTTTTTGTACAGGGTATGATCCCGCATTACTAATAGGAGAAAAATAATTTGGCCTAGGGTGGGGGGAGGGGTAGTCTAACTTTGTAACGCGTGGACCGATTTGGGTAATTCTTTTTCTGTTGGGTAGAGTATGTTCCGTGGTTGATACCACGAGAAAAAAATTTTGGTGGGATGGGGGTGGGGGGTGGGGGTGGAACCTAACTTTGTAACGCGTGGTCCGATTTCGATGGTTCTTTTTCTGTTGTATAGAGTATGATCCCCCATTAATACTAGGAGAATAATTTGGTTCTAGGGTGAAAGGGGGAGGAAATTGGTAGTCTAATTTCGTAACGCGTGGACCGATTTGGATAATTCTTTTTCTATTGGGTAGAATGTGATCCTTGGTTGATACTATAGCCTTCCTCAACCACACAGAAGGAGATTCAGCTCTGCATCTAAGCTGATCTTCTTAAAGAATCGCCCTATAGTTCTCCCACTCTATTTGTTCATTGGTCGTTCTCGCCAGTTTGAATAATGTACGCACTCTCCGGCGTTTCTTCGTTAAGTCGCTGTTCCATAGTGTGGCTGAGATTTGTTACGTTGCCTGCTTATGGGACAGGTTGTTCAAAGGCTTTGTTCACTGATTATAAGTATTGGGTACTCCAAATTATAGTAGGGTACCCCTTCGTCAAATTATCCCTCACTATTCTGTCGAATTTTTCCCAGGCAGTTTTTGCCACATTTCTCAATTCTCTGGTGCCTTTTTCCGTCACCTTTGTCTCTAAGTTAAACCTAATGTAGCTATGATCAGAGAGTGAGGGTCTATCGAGTACCCTCCAATCCTGTAAGTCACAGCTTTCCGTCTCGTACTGATGCTATATGCGTATGTGGCCAATCTTCTCCAGCGTCACAAAGCACAACTACCTGGTCGTTAGAGCTGTAATTAGAACAAAGGTTAGCATTACCTTCATATTGCGCGAAGAAGAGCCTGTATTTACTTGACCCGTCCCCCGCTGAAATCCACGGTTCCTGAACGGGCGCCAGGTCGGCTACCTCTTCGCTGGGAGTTCTGAGTAGCTCAGCCAAGATTTATTTGAAGTACCTTCAGCTTTGGCAGATGTTGAGGGAACACCCCCCCCCCCCTTCCCTTAGAAAACCTTCGCCATTGCTGCCGTCGGAATGTTAGTCCTTTCTAGAACCCTAAACAAACATTTTTGCCCCTTTTTCTTAGAAAATTTGTTTATTTAACGAGTTTCCAGTGCAATAAAGTAATTAAGTCGAAGAATTCTAGTGAAGCGGTTTTGCTAATCCTCTCTTCACCTTCACATGTTGTATCTTTTCGGAAAAGTAATAAGATGTTCAATTTAATAATTGACTGTACCTGCAGTGGTAGTAGTTAGACCAACATTGTTGACTTTTTAGACAGTACATTGAGCTGGCAGTTTTTCTGCATTTGTTTGATGTCGTTGCGTTGAGTAGATCAAACAAGAGAAATAAAAGAATTGATGTGTATACCATGAACATTTGAAATCAATCCCCCTTTAACTCCCAAACGGTTCAGGTTCGGTTATTTTAAAGAAATTTTGATCAAGGATTTCTGAAGATAACAGGATAAAGTTAAGAAAATGTATAGTTTTTTATTCTGTTTTAAAACATGAAAATTAATAAACATCCTTGTATAAAAATTATAACATTATTTCAAAAAGAAGTAGAGATTTTTCTAAATGATATCTACGAACTTTGATTCGAATAAATTATTAATTATTTTTAAGTGTATTTTTCTCATTCAATTGCCCACACATTTTTCAGCGGATTTAAGACCGTTCATTGTGACGGTCACTACATAATATGAAGTGTTTTGACTGCGAACCACTCCTTTACGAGCTTTAAGGTGTGTTTCGGTTCATTGTCCTACTTCACAGTCCACCGCAAAGGGATTTCCTCTTCAGTATGTTGTGACATGATCGTTTCTAATATATCCCTATATTGAACGATCCATGATGCTTTGCTTTTCATACAAAGGAATGCATCCCTGACCCGAAAAACACTCCCACACCATGATCGAACCACCGCCATATTATACCGAGAACTGGCAATGCTGTGGTTGCAAGCATGTACTCCTCTTCCGCTATACGTGGACATTTCCCTGGTAAAAAATCAAATTAAGCCCTGCCCGAATCCATTGCTTAAGCTGAAACCACAACCTACTCTAGATACAAGCCCGGAAGCTGACATTAACAGCTGAGCATTGGTGGTGTAAACAAACCAAAACTTGCCACAGTAGGCTTACGGAAAAGTTTGCGGAATTGTACTTTCTCGCAGTATTTCTCGCAATTTATTTAAAGTCCTAATTTGGATTTTACTTCTGAACGTGTGAATACGGTAAAAAGTGTCTCTCTTATACAACTTTCAAGTGTTTGAACTCGAAAGCTCTCTTGTGCTTGTTTTATTGAAGTATTGAGCTTAAAATGCGTCAATGACATCAGCGTTTCTCTTTTATTTTGGTTACGAGAGTGTGCAGTTTTATGTGTGTGTGCAAGGATTGGTTGATTTGTTGTACAACAAAAATGAAATAATCACGAAACGCTTGGTGGTGAAATTGCCGAACTGTCATGTTTTCCAGGCTTGTATCTAGAGTAGGCTGTGTAAACGGACAACTGCATCTCACTTGTTGTGCTTGTTCTAACTTGCTGCGTAATTCTCGAAAGAACTTTTTGCTCTGCTAGGAACGGTTACTTTCAAACTGTGGACCAAGGTGCAATGTTTTTCCCTACAATTAAGGGAGAAAAAAGAACGGAAACAAATTACAACTTTTATATCTTCAACTTGAATTAGGGAAATTGCCAGTATTTTAAGGCTCAATCCAGTACTAAAATAATAAATAAATAATTTTTTTTATGTATAATGGCACTTTATTTGGCACAATCGTTATAAACAAAAAATCCTACAAAACTCTGGCTACCCTAAAAAATGTACAATATTCAAAACAAAAGAGACAATAGTTAGCGATCAAAAAGAACATAAGAAATGACACGGTACGTTACTCTAAAAATGTTTCCTAAAAACGACTCTTAAACTTGAAGGCAAAAAAAATAGTAAGAAACCTATAAAAAGAGAATACAAGAAATTTTTAAATGCCTCCAAGCGAGTGCCAGCTCTAAAAAAAGTTCTCAAAAATTTGGAAAAAATTCCGAAACTAATCCTAGCACTAAACAAAAATTACCGAAACCATGAAGAAACTTAAACAAAAACATGATTGTCTGAGTGTTCCTAGAGGGTAGAGGTAGCACTCATCCAAACATGTTCTAAACGAACGCACAAAAATTCCGAACCGATTAGAGTCCCGCGGGACCAGTCGGCAGAGTCATTGACGTCTGCAAGCTGCTCTCATCATCCTCCCAGTTCTACGATTACAACGTGAGACTTGTCCTTCCCGCAGCACTTGCAGCAATACCAAAGTGGAGAGAAGCTTTTTGGACAAGCTGCTGCAAGTCTGCGGCCTATTATTCCCAGTGAAAGACGAGGCTTCCGTTCCGCACCGACGATAAAGGTTGCCGGGTGCTGTTGAATGTGTCGGCCTTCGTTGCCATGAACTCTAGACGTAATCGCCTCTTCAATCTGGCAATGAAGTGGTTCTTAAGTGCATGTGTGTGAAACTGTGGGTTAGTGGGCTATTGCCCAGGCTCGATCCGCAAGCAGTACAGATGAATTGTGTGTTAAGTGTTAAGATAAAGCTTATCAAGCAATTTACCTAGTTGCATTTAAATAATAATAATGGAGGAAATTTAAACCATCGAGCTATTTATCAATTTGATTTGTATTTCGTTTCAGATAATATTTTCGAGTGTATACGTGATAGTGGTTTATTACCTGACATCTCAACCAATGGAGCCGAGAAGATTAGCAATGTTTGTGTTCATTTGTGTTTTGACATCTCTAGTTGCACAAAGCTTAGGACTTTTAATAGGAGCCGGTCTTAACGTAGAAGCTGGCGTATTTTTGGGCCCAGTATCAACAATACCAACGATATTATTCTCAGGATTTTTTGTCAATTTCGATACAATACCCGGTTACCTGCAATGGGTGACTTATGTTAGTTACGTTCGTTATGGATTTGAAGGTAAATGTTTTACTACCTAATTTTGCAAAAAATTTTAAATTATATATTTTAGGCGCAATGGTGTCCGTATATGGCCTTGATCGGGAAAAAATGAAATGTTCGACAATTTACTGTCACTACAGAAGTCCAAAAAAATTTCTGGAAGAAATGTCGATGGATAAAGCGGAATATTGGATCGACGCGGTAGCTTTAATAGGAATTTTTATAGCTCTACGAATAATCGCTTATTTTGTACTACGTTGGAAACTACATTCTATCCGCTAAGTTTAGTGAAATTGTAGGCAAGGGTTAATCTTTTCACGTATTATCTAAGTAAATATGATATTAGAACGGCATCCAGCGTTCTCCTGTAAATGGATGTCGATTCACCGAATGTACATATATAAGGGGATATCGGTGAATATTAACGTAACCGTGTAAGTAGCGAAAAACCATATTTGATAACGTTAACAAAGTCAATATATTTGTTTGGTGCCTTTATTTTGTTGTAGCAATAAAACATTAAATTATCTAGCCATAAAGTGCATACTTATCGCAGTTCAAAAATTTTACAGTTAGTTGCTCGGATAACTTAAATATAATCTACCGCTGGAGCTCCCTACATACAAAACATAAGACTGACGCAGTTTCTAACAGGTCTGATAGACGTTGCAGGAAGAATGTCCTTTCAATTTAAAAATAGCAGAAATTGCTGTAAAATCTTGGCAACTAATTTAATTCATATTTCCCAATTTGATAGATAATTAAATTTTTGTTTTTTGAGGGCGATACGAAATTATTTTCAATATCACGAAATATATAAATTGTTAGACCAACCTATCCTCAGCGTATGCAATCACAAAAATAAGTTTCAGTGCAATTGACAGTAAATAAAATAATTCAATTAAAAATTAAATTTAAAAAAGAAGGTATGAGTTCAAAATTTTAATTATTGTTGAGTTGTCAAACGCTACAATTTTTTCAAATGATCTATTCATGCCCTCGTGGTTTTAATGATTGAACAAATTTTATGATATTATTTTATTTATACCTCAGTTGATATCATTATATAATAGTTTAATCAACTTGTGGAGAGCCTGTTTTATTTAACAATTCTTATAATTTTTAATCATAAATTCCTTCAGTTTAGTATATTTAAGAGCAATTTGAATGATTAACATACTCATATCCAAAATAGGTTAAAGTATGTTCTATGATGATTAAATTGTTTAAGCCGGAAAACTTTCAAATAATTACTTTATTACTTCATGGCTCATTAGCTACTATATTTTTTATATATTTTAGGCTTTATTTCAGCAGAGGCATAACGAAAACACGAAAATTTAGCAAGCAGTTCAAGGCATGGTTATCATAGCTTTGCACACATTATTGTACATTCCCGTCCTATTTGATAATATTGATGAGCACAAATTTGGAGAGATTTGTGGTTATTTATGTCTAATTTCATGAGCTACTAAGATGAGGTTTATTACAGTAAATTGTTGTTATTCGCTACGCTATGCGAGTCGTTTAATATATCATTTACACTCTCTATTTTAATCCAAATGTTCTTTGCCAAACCAATTACCAAACAAATAAGACAACATTTCTGGATATATAGTGATATGTACGTATTTATTAAATAAATTTATTGATGGATACCATTGAGTCTGTGTTAAAATGCTCCGTAAAATGTGGAGAAAAATGGAATTGTTTCCACTTATTTATTAAATATATACACGCTTTGACTGTTTAGTCGAAGTTATTTTACATTGGCTTTTATCTATGTATTTTTTTTTTAAAAAAGTAACATCCGCATGTGCAATAAAATAAATTTCCATTCTCATTTATTTTGTAAACCGATTTTATTTTCTCTTTGTGTGATACCGCAGTATTTTAATTTTAAGTTATTTTAATTTTAATTAAAATCACAATATTTTCGTATTATTCTTAATTTGTTGAAAAAAACTCTTTTGGGATATGTTTTTTAAAATAGTTCATTATTATTCTGTTCAATTATTTTATATTCACATAATAAAATAAAATTTTACTTATAATTATTGTTTTGCTTACTCTTTTTCAATTATTTCGCCTAATAGGACTAAACATTTTGAACAATTTCTTCTTTAAAATCACTTCACTTTTGTCCAGTTTTAAACAACTTTTCCTAATTGTAGGGTTCCTGCATTTTATAAAGGATATTTCAATTTAAATCGAAATTAGCTTCATTATTTGCTGTAACATTGGAATTCATCTTTAGATAGACCGATAGACCCTTTAATAAATTCGGGAATCTAGGCCTGCAACCAACGTGATGCGGGACTTCAGGAGAACCCTTCTTAGAAATAAACGTGCACATGATACCTTTGCAAAGCAAATGGCACTAACCGTGCTCAACCGTTACGAAAAATTCGAAAGGGTTCCAAATGGCGTTAAAGCCACTCGAATACGTCGCCAAGTATTGAGTGCACTCCGGTGACTACTAAGTTCACGTTTCGCCCTATTCTTTTGGCTATCCCTGATGTAGTATAGGTTAATCTTCCACTTATCCAAACACAACACAAAAAGCCAGAGATGATTTGCATCACTACTAGCAATATAAAAGTACCGGAAAAGCCGTTTCATTCGGGTTTTTTGTTTTCATTGACACAGCTTTTTTCATGCTTTCATCGGGTAATGGAAAAATCATGACGTCATGGATTGTTATGGATATTTGTCGGCTTTTCGTGTTAAAAATCATTTAAAGCAATTATGTCCAAGCCTATGCCTCTATCGGGTAATTGATCGTTTGAGCTTTTAAATTCATATATGCCCTTGTTTGGCTGTATTCGGTGTCCTGTTTTTGCGTTTTTTAATTGTTAAAACATACAAAAGATAAAAAAATTCTCACTTTCAAGTGGTATATGCAGAAAAGACAACTAGAGCGTGCGGTCCCAAAGGCTCTGACCGACGTGCACCTGGGAATGCTTCGGTACCTGCCTGACCGCTCTCACTTCACAAGCCGAAATTTTCCGATATTCTCGACCAAAAATTTAACAGCATATTAGTTACATTTCCAAATATGTAAAAATAAATTTAATTTCTTTACATTTTTTAGACCGTAATTACTGCTTATAACTTAGTAAATAAAAAATAAAATAATAAAAACCAAAGAAGTACCAAACACAGATCAATAGCCACTAGGTGCAAAGTGCAAAGTCATATTGAAAAACCATTGCTTCTAACTACTTAATAAGTGATCTTTATTGGCCATTATAGAACATCGCAAAAACCACTGCTTACAATTTAATAGCCCACACTGAACAAGAAAACTGCTTGTGCCCATGCAGTTTTGCTCTTTTGTATTTTTAAGACTGCCATTCATAACAGGGATCCCCAGTTTAACAGAAGCCCTGTTTTTGTTTAAATTGTAGGCCGCTTGGTATCTGCTGTTCGTATAAAAGCATTTAAACCAACCCCCTTCCCTCCTCCCCGTCCCCTCCCCCGTAGTCATGCCGCGAACGGCGAATACTTTTCCACGTCGGCCTGAGTTTGAGTAGACTTCAGGCCATTAATCAGTATTCAAATGACGTCTTTACTTCCCTCACCACTGATTCCTTACGAAGTAGGTGTTTATATCTAACATTACTCGAGGTAAGTCATCTACCAATGCATAAGCTGAAGTTAGATTCAGTGGTTGGCAGCACTGCTTAAGTAAGAAAGGTGTGACTTTTAAACGCTCGGCAATATTTTATTGATAATTTGCAACTCAGACATCAAAAAAAAGTTTCAAGTTCAACCGAAAATTTATAATGGTTACCTTTGCTGTTGGAGATAATAATCAAACTTGGGCACAGGTCTAAATCCAAATACGCTTTCGAAGAGGGTTGACAGCCGGTCAGGTGTTTTCGGAGGTGTCTTTCACAATTTCAGTACACTTGCAGCAGACTAATTTTCTAAAGCACACTGTGACTTCTGGATAACCTATAAGCCACGTGGGACAAGCTAGCTAGCACTGAAACAGCTGAGTAGCACGACACTTATAAACATCATTGACATCGTTCAGAATTAAATAATTGGGATAATAATACTCATTGCACTGCACTGATTTCCACTGTTTAGAGGTAACCTACTTATGAGTGACCTACAAGATAGAAACACAACACCTAGCCAAGTACCAAAGAGGAAACTCTATCAATTATCACCCGATAACATTAACTGCAACGAAAATATCAATATAAAAAAGACTTGTAGTATGAATCGCGCCGGCAAAATTAGTGACCACACAATGGGAGATCTCATTGATGAGTTTACTCGAATTTTTCAAACTTAAATTGCACAACTGGCTACAAAAGAAGACCTCATGCAAATGAGGAATCAAATCAAGGAATTAGAAAAAGAGAATTATGAGCTGAAGCAAGCAATAGCCAATTTTACTTCAAGGGAAGAAGAGATGAGACGATCGTTGGGGTATATTGAATTTAAGATGAAGAGAAATAACCTTATCTTTAAGGGAATTGATAATTCCGAAAACTCTCATCCGACGGTAGCAGTTACCAGATTGTGTAAAGAGGTGCTAGGTATTGATAAGCAGCTGGAAATTGTAAACACAAGAACAATACCATGGGGAAATAATACCAAAGGTTCCTATTATCTTGTGGAATTTGCATCATCGACAGCGGTACAGAATATACTAAGGAACGCTAGGAAACTAAAAGGCACTCAAATATTTATACAAAAAGACTATCCACAGGTAATGAGGAAGAAACGGAAAGAATTGTTTAGGATAAGACATGAATTAATTAAATTAGGTGAGAAGAAAGCTATTTATGTACGTGATGATAGGCTAGTTGTAGATAATGTGTATTTTGATTATGAGGAAGGTATATTGAAAAAGGGTGGTAGATCGGCGTTAGACATGATCTGTGAGCTTTTTTTGGATAAGACAGCTGTTAGGGGTATTCTGCTGAGGGCTGAGAAATCGGGTCTTGTCGGCCAATTGTCTAAAACTACAGAATAGGATACTTCCGTCTGCCTAGAAAATAGTAACGTACTGAATTCTAATATAAGTAGAATAAGTTATTGTCCTAGTTTAATAGATTCTAGTTTTGATTCCAAGGAGAGCGAAAAGTCAGAATTTATAACTGAGAATGGAACTTCTTTAATTAAAATACTGTCGTACAATATAGCGGGATTAAAAAATAAGACCCTCTTTCCAGGCTTTTTCGAGTTTATTAAGAATTATGATGTGTTTATCCTGCTTGAAACGCATGTTGTAGAAAATAATTTTAGCAAATACAGTAAATTTTTTGGCGGTTATGAGATTATTTGGGTAGGTGCTAAGAAAACTTTTAGTCACGGTAGAGCTAGTGGTGGTTGGCTGGTAGGGATCCGTACCAGAATATTTGGTAGGGTTGTTGAAATTGCATGGGAGGAGGGCTGGCCTATACTGAAAATAAAGCAGCAACTTAAGACTTGGAGCGTAATTCCCGCGTATATAAACTGTAGTTCATGGGACCTGGATTTTGATAAGTTTGTGGATATTGTTAGGTCTTGTAGTGATTCGAGTACGGTATTTCTTGGTGATATCAATGTGAGAATTGGAGAGATGCAGGAAGTGTCTGAAGAAATACTTGTTGGGCAACGTGTAAATCACCAGAGAAAATCCAAGGATCTGACAGTAAATACTAGAGGTAGGAAGTTTATTGATTTCTGTGACGATTTTGGACTTATAATACTGAATGGGCGCACTGAAGGGGATTACGATGGCGAATTCACATTTGTGGGAGCAGTTGGTGCTTCTGTAAATGATACTGTCGGTCTGACTTATGACCTGTGTGTGTTTGTTCGTAAGCTTCAAATTTTGCCCCAGGTGTTCTCAGATCACCTTCCTGTTTTATTGGAGATGGTCTTAACGGATTTGCATGAAACAGACACTAGACCACTGGTTCTACTTCCCAAATTAAACTGGAGGATTCAGAATGTTCAGAAATATAAAAATAAAATGGTAAGCCTTTGTGAGGACATGAATAGAAGTATTGCATTGAATACTATAAACGATTTGAAAGAGACTATCATTAATGCTTCAGTTGCTAGTCCAATGAATAGGCCACAGTTAGCTGCAAAGTGGTTTGATAAAGATTGTTATCAAGCTTAAAAGACATCCTTCAAATGGCTCAACATATACCGGCGATGTGGTACTACAGCTGCAAGGCAATATTACTTATATGCTAATAGGAGCTTTAAGACATTGTGTAAAGAGAAGAAAAAAGAATATTACAGAGCCTTATCTACAAAATTTAAACTAGTAACGGATTCTAAGACCTGGTGGAATCTGGCAAGAGAACTATCAGGGAAAACACATATGATTAGTTCTTGTATGGATATCGGTAAGCTGAGGGAATATTTTGAACTTTTACTGAATCCAGGATCGGAATATAATTCTGTTCTATATGCTTCTCCCTTGACATGTGATAGTCTTCTAGATATGCAGTTCGAACTAAGTGAACTTTATGTTGTGCTAGGTAAGGCTAAGGACAATAAAGCACCAGGAGTAGATAGGATTCCTTATGAATTTTATAAGAACGCTCCGGAATGTTTCTTAGTGAAGATAGTCGAATATTTCAATTATATCTATGATAATTCGGCGGTACCGGATTCGTTCACGAGGTCAATAATTTATCCACTTCATAAAAAGGGAGACATACACAGAGCGGAGAATTATCGTGGACTTTCCTTTATTGACACCATAGCCAAGCTTTTTACCGGAATGCTATATAATAGATTGGCCTTTTGGGAAAAGGGTCACCATATCTTAAAAGAAAGCCAAGCAGGTTTCCGCGGCGGTTACTCTACGATGGATTACGTTTTCAGCTTGTTGAATGCAATAAAACTTAGTCAATCAAATAAAATTAAAAAAGTATATGCCTTTTTCGTTGATTTCAAAGCTGCGTTTGATACTATTCAAAGGGGTGCACTTTTTTATAAGTTGTATAACTTGGGAATATCCAGTAAACTGGTACGAGTTCTGCAGAAACTTTATGAAAGGACTTCTGTTCAGGTATGGAATGGAGAGCACTTATCTGGTAGTTTTCGGACGGAATCGGGGGTCAGGCAGGGTTGTAATTTAAGTCCGTTGCTGTTCTCGTTATATATCAACAAGTGAACAAATTGAGATCGTTAAAGAGTACACTTACCTGGGAATATGCTTAACCCCAAAACTTTCATTCACCCGGCACCTTACAAAGCGGCTACAAGCGGCAAAAACGGCTATTAATGTAACTTGGAAAGACTTTATTCAGAAGAAGGAAATCAAACATTCAAGTAAATTTACACTATTTAACTCCGTTTCAAGGTCAGTTCTCTGTTACGGTGCGCAGATATGGGGATTTGAGCAGCATGAGTCAGTTGAAAAGTTGTTGCGTTTTTTCATCAAAAGGTTATTTCACCTACCACAGAATGCACCTAATTATATGTTGGACTTAGAGTTCAATTTAACTCACATTTATATTTTTACGCTGAAATGCCACTTTAAGTTCATGTTAGAGGTGCTGTATAAGTATCCCCCACACAGACTCCCTCATCAGTTAGCCTGGAAAGCTATACGTAAGGTTGTGAATTGGTACGGGGACTGGCAAGAAATGGCTGAGTCACACAGCCTTCAATTAAGTTTGACACAACAGGCGTGTGCTGATGTAAGAGAGATTCTGCAAGACCTAGTTGAAAAGGAGAGTGTGAGACTCAGGCAGATAGCTGTGGAGAGGGCCAGAGGCTCACTTAGACATGACTTATATTCTAGGCTTGAGTATCTAGGGGAAAATACTTATCTTCGAGATGAATACTCCCTAGACAAAATTAGCCTTATCTGTAAGTATAGGGGAGGACTTTTAAGTTTAAATGCCAATCCACTTAGACATGTAGGTCGATCTGTATGCTCGTTGTGTAACCTGGACGAGGATGAAAATACAGTGCACTTTGTAGGGGTGTGTCCCATTCTGTCAGAGATCCGTTTAGGGGCATTTGGGAAAAACACTTTGACTGAGGAGGAAGTAATAGATGTGTTAAATGGAAAAAACAATTTTAAAAATTTGATTATTTATGCTGGAAAGGCCTGGAAATATCGAGATTTTCTAGTAAAGAAATTTAATTATTAATGTGTATTGAATAATTTCGCTCTTGATTTAATGCAAAACCAACAGAAAGACCCAAGGACTGTTGTATTTCGAATAAGCATATGATACATAATATAGATACTTTTGAAGACTGTTTTTTTTATTTTGATTGTGTTGCTAATCTCGGCAGACGGCCTCGGTAGCCATTGTCGTTGTTTATTTGCTTATATATAGGTATAGGAAAAGTGTAGTTATTATCGTAAATATAAGAATAGCTTTAATATATACTATGGATTTTTTGTTTGTTTTTTTTTTTTAAACATTACTTAACTTCCTTTTTTTTTTTTTTTTTTTTGTTAGCTTAAATTAGGTAATTTAGCTAATCTAACGTATTTTCTTAAGGGATTGAATTGTTGGAAAACCCAGAGAAAATTATGATAGTATTACACTGTAAAATTATCTGTTATTTGAAATAAACATTATTATTATTATTATTAAGTTAGATTCAATCGTCTTGACACCAACAATTTGACTCCTTCTGCGGAACTTGTTGCCGAATTTAATTAATTGTTTTTCACAGGAATAACCAAATTAGCGATATTTTGGAACAGTCAACGTCACATTACATACAATCAAGTGCGCAAAAATTATGGCCCTATTTGATGAGATGAATAAAACTTCCATTAATTTTATTATACAACATTAAAACCTTTACTAATAATAAATAAAGATATTTTCATGCATAATCCCAAATTCTTATTCAATGTCGCCATCGTATGGACGTAAGTAATTTTGTAATATGTACGTGTACTTCCGTGTTTACACGTATTCGTGAAAGTTCGGCTTTTACGTACTTTTATGTACTACTATACGGCGAGGACCCCCTCCCCTCAATTAATAGAGCAGCTAAAGGCCTGATTAATACACTTCTTCCTCCCAGAAAGTCTAATAAATTTTTTAAGTACATCTACATCTTTTAGAAGTACATCTAAATGCACGTAAGTGCATATAGTCACAGTCATTTATTATCATGATTACACATGGCCAATTCATTCATTTATTTTTAACACAAAGCTTGTTGATTCATTAGTGACATAAAATTGAATATCCAAATAATTACTGTAGTGCATTTTTCATGCATACTGCAAATAAACTGCTTTTCTATGCATATACTTTGATAAAACAGTTCAAAATATTGCACATTTTAATATATAATGTGTAAGTTTTAACACAGTTTAGTTACGATACGTTTAAATATCTTGTTTTTCCTACTTTTCATGATGTATCTTTTGTTCACTGTTTTAAAATTTGTTTATTCAGTCAGCTGGAACTCCATCTATCTCTATTAAATACTTCTGAAAATATTCCAAGTCATGTTAGAAAATATATAGTTTAGAATATAAAACCTACTACACTTACAAGACATCGTTGATACTTTTTAATGCCAAAACAGCTTTTTCTGTGAACCCTGTCGTCATAATATTGAAGAATGGTTATTATGGAAGAGTCGATTTTTTTTCAGTCGGAATAATCTGAACATTTCCATATAGATCAAAAATATCACTTTAAAAGTATTTTACAATCTTTAATTAAGTACAAACTAGTAAGTAAATGAAAAAAGAACTGAGTTACAATATACTAAGAACAGAAATACGAATCAGTTACCTTAAATAGTTCAGAAAGAGTTATAAGAGTTTTGTTGATAAATTGAGTACTTTATATATAGCCAAGCAGAAAATAGGTATTAATATATTATATTATCTTCCTAAATCGGCAGTTGTGCTGATATTGCAAGATCGTCATGTGACATACCGTGCGATTGAGGCATGATTGTTCATAAGTTCCACTCGTATACATTCAATGTTGTATGAACATTTGGCCGTCAAAAAGATTTGTTCGCGTTAGATACCGCATAATTTGACAATCGCTCAAAAAAAGCTCGTGTCGATTGCTGCAAAGAAATGTTGGAAAAATTCCATCGCGGTGTTTCAAAAGACGTCTGTAAGATCGTGACAGGCAACGAATAATGGACCTATGCATATAAACCCGAAACTAAGCAACAATCGACTGTATGGGTCTTTCAAAACGAGCCAAATCCAACAAAAGTTGCTCGCGCAACAAGCACTTCGAAGCAAATGGTCGCCTGGTTTTTCGGAAAAATTGAACATGTCGCCACCGTGACATTACAGCAACGTAGAACGGTCAATTCTGAATAGTACACAACCATTTGTTTGCCAGAAGTCTTCAGAAAAATAAGGGACCCCAATCGTAGAAGACGAATCATTCTTCACCACGACAATGCAAGTTCTCGCACATCGGCTCAAACAAGTGAATTTTTGAGCATTCAAAACATTGAATTGATAGGTCATCCGTCGTACAGTCCTGAATTGGAACCCAATCATTTGTTTCTTATTCCCGCAGACCAAAATAAAATGCGAGGGCAATATTTTTCGACGCTTGAAGAAGCGGTTGATGCGTTCAAATCACATGTTTTGGAGGTACCTCAATCAGAGTGGTAAAAGTATTTCCAAAATTGGTTCAAACGCATGCAAACGTGCATTGATCTTCATGGAGAATATTTTGAAAAAAAATAAAGCCATTTTCGACTATAACAATTACATTTTTACTTGTCTATCTCAAAACTTAAGTAGCAACCATCGTATTAGACAGCTTTATATTTTCTCTACCAAAATGGTCGAATGACAAAATACGTTTTAATGTGCAGGTTTGGAGATATTATCATCAGATAAATTCGCGTACACCGCCTTTGATAACAAATTACTTTTAGAAAAAAAATGTTAATAGTATATAATATATATATATATATATATATATATATATATATATGTATATATATATATATATATATATTTGTTTTGTTTTTTTTTTGTGGAGGAGGAAAATCTTCTAAAAGACACCCGGAGTCCCAGGTAGTGTGGGATTTCTACCCACTAAAAACCACCTTCACTTCGCGTACACGCGATATATATATATATATATATATATATATATATATATATATATATATATATATATATATTAGAAATAAACGTATTTATCGCTTAGTTTTTACAAAAAAAATTTACGTTTTATAGTGCACGCCTACCTAATTCTATAATATACAAATATATATATAATTGATATGCAAATTGAGTCCACACAGACAGTTTAGAAATTCTGCTCAGATTTGTGCAGAAAATATTAAATTTATCTATTCTTCCAAAAACGTCACCTTTTCGATTTATCTGTAATTTGTTGTATCTCAAGAAAACAGATTTTCTGCAATTAATTCCATTTGAAAGCTCCCGAGTGATGTAGGGATTATTACGTCTCAAGTCTACGATTACTTTAAATGTCCTAAATCGGTCTTTGAAATACATTAGCACGTTTTTCTAGCACCAGATATCCCTTTAAAGTTACCAGATGTTACCCTAGTACAGCTACCTAGAGTAAGTTACCTATCTACAAAAGAGGCTAGAATTTATGCCAGAAATAAGAAAGGTTCCAGGTTGAAGAGGATACGATAGCTACAATTATTTTATTAAAGGGTTATACGAAGTTAGTCTAAGAGTTTAGACGAAAAGAAAATCATCGTCTAAATTGTTAATTTTTGGGTGTGTTATTATCTCTCCTGCGTTGATAATAAGGTTTAAATTGAGATTAGACAGATTTTCATTTTATTTAGCATTCAGATGATATGTTCTGATAATTTCAAATTCTTACTGAAATGCTAACTCAAAATTTCAATTTTAGGCTTTCACAATGTTAGTTTTCACTCACTTTTGATTTTTACAATTTTTTCACGACCACATATTGTCTGCCGTTGAGACGCACGATATTTACTTTAAATTTAACAAATTACCGGTATCGGAAAATACAAAAATTTTATCTATTCAAGTATAGAGTAGTTTATCAAGTGCAATAATACGTTTTACATATAATAATTTAAAAATGCCCTACTAGAATACCACATAACTGCGGTTCTCTAATTGATTTTTGTTATATGATGTTGCATAGGGAATGCCCTATGATGCTAAAGCACAGCCTTGGCAGGAAATGAATTAAGGATGAGGGAAATGGGTTAAGAGGTTGAATGAAGGAGGTGTCGATGTAGATAGTAACTGTTCCACATTCGTGTTGTTCTGCTTAGAAAAGATTCCCGATATTTTACGGTACGACCTGGAGAGTATAGGGTTGGGAGCGACTTGTAGCTCTTGTATCGCGCGTTGTCATGTGTCTACAAGGAATCAGGCCAGCAAACTCGTTAGAACAATGGCCATGGAAATAGCGATAGAAGAGTGAGAGAGAACCGACATTTCGTCGATGCTCCAGAGAGTCAAGGCCTTCAAAGATTGAGGAATCGCCAATAAGTTTAATAGCCTTACGCTGGACTTAGTCTAACGCAGACAATGCGGTGTGTCCGGCCCCTGCCCAAATATTTGATTTGATTAGATTGGAGGTGTGAGGTTCTCAAACGCCGCGGCCACTGGGGCCGACAGCTCCCGCAGCTGGCAGTTATTCAGCCCGCTCGGTACCAGGGTTGGTGTCCCAAATAAGCTAAATCTGCGCCTGGCCACTGCAGGGCATTCACATAGTACATGTAATGGGGTCTCATCATCCTCCAGACAGAGTCTGCAGGTGGGGTCGTTGGCTCTGCCTATCCTCACCAGGTGCTTCCTTAGCTGACAGTGGCCGGAAAGTAGGCCAGCCAGAGTTCTAACATCCGACCTGCTCAGCTTGAGGAGCTCCCTGGATCTACCCGGCGACGATGAGGGCATATGGCTTCTTGAGTGAGCGTGCCCCTCAATACTGTTCCAAATTCACCTATGCTCCTCATTTGCGCGGTTTGCTATTAGCCTTTTAGTTGTGCAGCGAGGAATTCCACAGACCGGTTCCGGCCCTATAAAAGCGGTATTAGACCCCTTCCTGGCAAGATCGTCTGCCTTTTCATTCCCTGTGTAGCACTGATGTCCCGGTATCCAGATCAAGTTTACTTGATTAGTTCTACACAGTTCATCTAGGCTCCTTTGGCATTCCCACACCAGAGGTACATATCAGTATGGCGAAGATCTCAGCCTGCAATACCGTGGTGTATTTTCCCAGGGCCAGTGATAAACTGAATCGAGGAGAGTCACTCCAGACCCCTGCCCCGACATCTGATTCAGTCTGGGATCCATCCGTATACCATAGTAGTTCCCCTGGACGGACAGCTGGAAGTGTCCAGGTCTCACGATTGTCCACCCGTATTAGGGGTGGTTGAAATGGTGAGAGTTTTGCTGGCATCTGATCAGTTAACATGGCCAACTCAGGTGTGGCTTCAAGAATCTCCCTTATTGTCGTGTGGCCCTTACCTATGTTTCCCCCAAGGAGACCGGCTCCCTCTAGTTTGCAGGCCGCACATAGAGCCAGGCTTTCAACCTCTATATGGAGAGGTTTAATGTTTAGCATGGTTTCGAGTGCAGCCGTCGGCGAGGTGCGCATGGCTCCAGTGATGCATAGACAGGCCATACGTTGCAGTCTGCTAAGCTTAGTCTTTATCACATTAAGCTTTGCTCTGCGCCACCATGTAATCGCTCCATAAGTTATCATGTGCCTTATTACCAATGTGTAGATCCAGAGCATTGTCCTGGAGTTTTCTCGTAATGTTGTTCCCCATATCACTGGATCCCACAACTACAATGTCATATGCATAGCCCTGCGCGAAGAAGCCCCGCTCATCAAGGCGTACAAGTAGCTCATCGATAACAAGGCACCATAGGAGGGGTGACAGCACCCCACCCTGCGGACATCCTCTTGTGACGCAGCCCCTGATCGTCCTATCGAGGATACTCAAGGTAAGATCTCGAGACCTGAGCAACACATCTATCCATCGACAGAAGGTCGTCCCAAGGCCTCTCCTTCTTAGGGCCCGAGTGATCACATCAAATGATGTATTATAAAAAGCGCCTTCTATATCCAAGAAGGCTGCAATTGCAGTTCCCTTGCTATTAATGCTTTAGCAAGTGTGTAATCTACACGGCCTTGCTTTGAAATAAAGGCTATTTTCACAATCCTCCAAATAGGGGGTATGTATCCTAGTGCAAAGGACGCCCTGTATATTCTGCACAGCACCGGCGCGAGAACATCACAGCCCTCTTGTAGGAGCACTGGGTACATACCATCCATGCCAGGGTACTTGAATGTTTCAAAGGATGAAATAGCATCCTTAAAAGCTTTACATGTAAAGACCGAGCTGCTAACCCTCCAGTCCGCCTTGTTTGCCCTCCTTGCTAGGTGGTCAGTTAGGCTGGGCCTGTCTGCCTCGTTCGGATCTTCCACCCTCGAACCAGGAAAGTGGGATTGCAATAGCGTTTCTTCCCTGGTTTGGGTGTATGTCCCGTCTGGTTTCTGGAGTGTTCCCAGGTCACCCGACGTGGTTTTCATAAAGGCTTTATGCAGTCTCGCAGAATCGCTAACGCCCTCCACGTTTTGACAGAACCTTTGCCAGCTGGATCTTTTAGAGCGGCGCAGTTCTCGGTTGTAGGCAGTTAGGGATTATCTGTATTCTTCCCAGCACGCGCCTCTTTTCGCGCTGTTGAACAGCCTCCTGGTAGTAGCCCTTAGTCTCGCAAGTTCCCTCGTCCACCAAGGGACGTTCCTGTTGTGGGACCTTACTGACAGCGGACAGCTTCCCCTGAAGGCCGTCTGTATGGCATCGTTTACGAGGTCTGCCGCAAGTTCGACATCTTGCGTAGACGTGATCGATCCCATGAACCCATAGAGTCTACCACCAAGTTCATCTTTATAGGTAACCCAGTTGGTGTTTCTAGGGTTCAGGTATTCCTTTATTTCATTGGCACATTCTTCTACTCTGAAGAGAATGTGCTTATGGTCGGAGCATGATGGCTCGTCAGACACTCTCCAGTCACTTACCAGTTCTGATATGTAGCTACTGGAGAGAGTGAGGTCAATTACCTCCCTCCGACGGGCATTGTCAAAGGTTGGGTCAGATCCACGGTTTAGTATGACTAGGTTAGTAGTTAGCAAATAATCGATAAGGTACTCACCTCTTCTATTACTGCCGCTGCTTCCGAAGTTGATGCGGTATGAGTTCGCGTCGCATCCAATTAGCATGTGCGCCGCGTTTGTCGACTCGATGAGTTCCCTGAATTCTCTCGTCGGTGGTGGTTCAGTGGAGTCGTATGGGAAGTACGCAGAGCATATTAGCACCCACCATATACGTCCCCCCGCACATACCTCCACTCTGGCAGCTGTAAGGTCCCTTGTACACAAGTCACAGGTCCGCGGCCTGCTCTCCTTGGTATCATAAACGATTCCAAATCCAGCTTGTCGCAGTCCCGAAATCTGGCCAAAACTTACCCAAGGTTCCTGAATGAGGGCCAGATCTACAGCTTGAGTGGCCAGCAGCCTACAGAGAACTGCCGAGGCAGCCCTACTGTGTTGTAGGTTTGCTTGGACCACCTTCATCTTCACCACCTTCATTTTCGTCAATGGAGAGTGCCAGCGTCTGTTCGCCTTGTTCCACTTTACGGTCCAATACTTTCCAAGAGGTTGCTGACATCGGCTTCTGGCGGCGCTGCCGGATTCCCGTTGTTTTTGGGGATCCACACTACTACCCTGTTCAGGGTAGCTCCTTCTCCTCAATAGCCTCTGGTATCCGCCGTAGCACAGGTTAGCCGCAATGTGCTCCTGTAACTCCGGATCCCCAGAATTGTGGGGCAGTCTCCTCGGCCGTAGTGTCATCTATGGCCTTTCTCAGAGCCTCGCTCTGCTCATCCGTCAGCCTGTTTTTTGGATACTTAGCAGGTATCACAACCATAGGTATCCCTGCAAGCAGGTCCCTGTAGAGTGGCTGTGTCCCTGCTCTACCCATCTTCTTACCACCGCCGTCCCCGATGGTCCAGTCCCAGCGTTGCTGGTCCCCTGTACCTTACCAGGAAGCCCAGTGCCCAGACGAGAGCCGAATGGTTTTGCCAGATTAGCGCGGAAGCGTGTGTTACTGCCACTCCCACCAGCCACTGGTTTCTTCCCCGCCTGCCCGCCAGCGGATTCAGGCTGCTGAGGAGGGGCAGGTGTACCGCCCACAGCCTCTGCTGCCTTCCTTTCACGCGCTAGCCTCCTGCGCATCGCACCTGAAGGTCGTACGCGTCTGACGTTGAGCTAAGCAATGCCCTCCGCGACAGCCTTCACCGCTTCTTCATCGCCTTGTGCCCCAATGAGATCGTTTACGACAGCGCATTTTACTACTCGCTGCCATGCACGGCACGATGACATTTCCACCTTGGCTTGGTAGGTTTGAGAGGTTTTCTCCCCGGATCAGGGATGGGATAGATGGGAAAACGGGGACGGGACGGCGACTGTCTGCTATGCATAGCACATTGCCCGGATGAGCCGGCATGATGGAGGCGTCATGCACGCTTGAAGGCCGTCGCCAATCATGATCAAATATGGGAATTATATTCAAGTCTAGGCCTAATGTGGGACTTGTAGATCAGCGCTAAGTCAGGTGGGGTGAAATATTTCTTACATCTCTGTAGAAACCCCAAGCATTTCATCGCACTTTGGGCGATTGCAAATATATGATCAGTCCAGCTAAGATTGCTGGATATCTGAATACCCAAGATGTTTAGGGAGGTCGAATTGGGTTTATTCACTCCATCGACTGAAATGGGTTGGGGGATTAGTGGGAATGTAAAGGGATCAAGCATAGATTCATTCTTTGATATGGCATGAAAAAATAATTGTCTTACTTTGACCTTCAAAAAAATGGATCCATTGCCTTTTTTAGAGAAGAATCTGTGACCGTGTACTAGGACGCACGTACATCTAGGATTACCAACTTAAATTCTCAAGTAAAATTAATAAGTGAGCTCAAAAAAAAACGATTCGATTGCAATTGATCGTAGATATAGGAAATTTAAAATTGAATTAGATTAAAAATATATATTGTAATTGCTTCCGTTGGTAGCCTTAGGTCCATTCAATTCTAAATTTCCTATATTTACAACCGATTGTAATCGAATCGTATTCATAATAAAGCCCTAGGTAACAGGCATTTAAGCAAAATTACTGCCTGTTTAAAGTCGGGATCTTTGAGAAAGGAAAGGTTCTTTTGTTTAACTTAAGTACATCACTAATGTGATCACTGAGTAAAAAGGAAACGTGCCAATATAGATTTTGCACTAAAAAGTATATATGTGCAATATTATATTTTAATTTATACAACTTTGGCAAGCTGCCATTTTAAGTATCTTCGTGAATCAATAATCAATTTAATTGATTTTTATTTTATTTAATATCTACAAAGGAAAACTCAAATTAGACAGCAGAAAAGGAATTCAGAACCTGGACCTTAACCGGTCTAAGTGAAATTTTTTTTCAAAAATAAAAAAGCTAAAGAAAAATAAGAAAACCTTCCAAACTAAATACCTTAAGAAAATATAAAATGTGAGATGTTTTTTAATTAACTTAGAACATTTGGCATCAGTCTGAAGAAATTAAAACCTAGTACGCTGGACAAATTTATTATTTCAAAATTAGGTTTTGACTGATATTTTAGCGCTCTTTTTAATATATACATACATATACAATATATTAAGGATTTGGACACTCAGCAGAAGCATTTTTTTTCTTACGTCTATCAAACATATTCATATTCTGCATAAAATTCATGTAGTGGAATAATAAGATATGAGAAACATCTTTATTGGCTTGATATAGCAGGAACAGTATAACCCATATTTATTATACCTTGTTCTTTAGTAACCATCAGACAACACCGATATCCTTTTATCTAGGTTATTTAAAGGTAAAGAAGCATTTATAATTTAGTGCCCTTACATCTTCAACTAACTTGTCAGTACCAGTCATCGCGTTATGAATTGGTCAGAATTATTAACCTATAAGATATCGCTATCGGTGGACGAGGAGATTCTAAATTATTTGAATTCTAAAAATTGGCTTTACGAAATAATTACGAAATAGGAAACTAATTTTGTCTTAAAGCATATCACAATTTGTTCTTTCATACATATTTATACAATGAATTAACAAATCCCGTCAGTATACACGAATCAGTGTAAGAAAAACCTTCCTACGGATTAGCGCTTTAAGCGAACGAACATTTGCTAGTATAACACATTTTAGGGATTCACATAAAATTGGCTTTAATTGTTATCTATAACTAACACAAATAAATTTTTCAAAAAGTAAAAACAAAAAATTTTATATTTTGGTGATAATGTTGGCAAATCAATGTATATTTTTCTATGTTTTTAAATTAAATAGATTGATTCTTTCTATAAAGATCTACTTCTGAAAGATGTGAAATATAAGAAGTAATCAAGCAGTGGTGCCACTGCATGAGAAAAATGTGTATATGAACAGATAATAATGGAAGGTTTGTAAAATAAATTTTTATGTTTACTTAGTTTGCTTTAATCTACTAAGCATCTAGAACGAAAGTTGGATCTCTTAACCATTTCCTTGCAGTAGGATATTTAGTAAAATTAAGTATAAATTTAAAGTATTTTTTAACTCATTACTGTAATAAAGAAAACTTTAAACGCTAAGGTAGTGATAGAATTACATAAGAAGTCATGTATATTCAATAATTTTAAGAAAATTTTGTGATACGAATCCATTTTCAATAAGTCTCAAATATCACAATAAATTAAACATTTTGTTGATCTGCAGTTTATTTAGTTCAAAGCTTTTACAAATGTAATTGATATAACAAAGTAAACATTTTTTTTTCAACACTGTATCAATATTAATTTTTTAACAATAAAATTCATTATTCTATACAGAAAACTGGGTATTTTTCTTATACTATGTGAAACCGAACAAACTGTGATGATCAGCGGTGGTGTTACCAAACTCCCTTAAAGATGTAGTATAATGAGAAAAATTTTCGCTAAATATAGTGTAAAATAGTTTTTAAAAACAGTTGTTCACAAAAAGCGCTAAAAAGCATAAAATAATTTTTAATGTTATATCTATTACGAGATTTTGAAGTCGGTGAAAATTAAACAAACAACCACAATTGAAAATAATACAGAAAACGTTTCAGCTCACGGGATCATAAAGAAGAACAATTTAATACTGTAACGTGCACGAGGTAGGCCACGAAAAGGGAAATAGTAAACAGTAGGATGCGCATGCCCCAGGTGGCCAGAAATCTAGACAAGGACATTTCAAACGTGGAAAGTCAAGCACGACACAAAGCTATGGTGAATGTGTGAGATGAAAATGTGGTATACAATTGGAAATAAATGTGCCCTGGTATCTTTACTACAAGAAGCTATGAAAAAGGAAGGAAAGGATCGAGAGGAAGAGAGAGAGAGAAAAAGAAAAAGCAAGTACTCCAAGCATAACAGATCTTCGCAATGCCCTGATGTGTGAGATGAAGCCTTCCAAGGAAGAATTAAAAGCATCAACGGCTGAACAGAAATCATCAATAAAAGCATCAATGGCTGAACTGAAATCATCAATAGAAGCAACAACGGCTGAACAGAAATCGACAGCACTGAAATCTACAATGGACGATTCCGTAAATGTGTTAAAGTTAGCAATGGGAGAACAGAAGACTTCATCAGCCGAAGTAAAATGAAAGATATTTGTCACCGAATCAACACCCAGGTCAATGGTTGTCGTCCTAGGTGCTGGACATGCGGCCAGAGGGGTCATTTCCGACGAGATTGCTTCCAATCAAGAGGAACTAATAAAGAAGGTTAGGTTAGGTTAAAGTGGCTGCCTAAGAAGGCACACTTAGGCCTAAGGGGCCCTTTGTGCTACCACGTTGAGGCTTGAAATTTACAACCCCATAAAATTACCTAAGGAACCAGTTTTTTTATCTAGTGGAACTAGTGGAACTAGTTCACGGGAAGTCAAAATTATTTTGACTGGGTTGTGAGGGATGTTCATCCTTAGTTCATCGTCGGGAACCATTTTGAACTCCCGATAAATTGAGTCAGGTTTTTGACATCTATGGAGCCTAGCTCGGTTAGCTCTTTGAAGTAGGGGGAGCCCAAAAGCCGGTTCCTACGGTTGGCTAGGGCCGGGCAGCTACCGAGGAGGTGAAGTATGGTTTCCTCTTCCTCCTCGTCGTGGCAACTCCTACAGAAGTCGTTTGAGGGCACGCCCAGCCTATCGGCGTGTCTACCTATGAGGCAGTGACCCGTAGTGCTAATTTGTTTGCGTCCGAGAAGGATAAGCCCTCTTGACCGCTTAAGGTCAAGCTTTGGCCATATCTGTCGGGTAATCAGGCAGGTGTGTTCTTCTTGCCAGTTGTTATTAGCAATCTTGAGAGCCTCCTGTGAGAGCTCCATTTTGCATGTAGCTAGCGGTTTACCCGGCTGGTGGTTACCTGTTTTCAGCAGTGCTGCTATCCTCTGAACTTTGTCCATTGCTTTGAGATGGGTTGCTATATTTAGTGCCGGCCACCAGACAATCACCCCATACATGAGTATAGGCCGTATGACACTTGTATAGAGCCAATTCACCATGCGTGGTTCCATACCCCATCTTGTCCCTATAGCCTTCTTACACGAGTACAGCGCTACTGTGGCTTTCCGTACTCTTTCTTGGATGATAGGCTTCCAGGTAAGTTTTCTATCTAGGACTAAACCTAGATACTTAACCTGGTTACACAGTTCCAGCCTAACCCCGTCTAGTGTAGGGCAATTAATAGGAGGTGTTTTATGCCTCCGAGAGAAGAGTATTAACTCTGTTTTGTTAGGGTTTATACCTAGACCACACCCATCACTCCATGATGAAGTCTTGGAGAGGGCGTATTGTAAAACCTCAGCCAGTGTATTGGGGTGCTTTCCTGAACATACCAGGGCAATATCATCGGCGTAGGCAATAACCTTGTGACCGGATAACTCCAGGTCTATGAGCAACTCATTTAGAGTTAAGTTCCATAAGAGTGGTGAAAGGATTCCACCCTGAGGGGTTCCTCTAGTTACCACTCTTTGGATATTGGATCCTCCTAAGCTGGAGATAATGACCCTGCTTTTTAGCATGAGGTCAATAAGTTTGATGAGAGGGTCGTCGATTTCAAGCCTCCTCAAGGATGCCATTATCGCCTCTGATCTAATATTGTTAAAAGCACCCTCAATATCAAGGATTGCTACAAGTGAATATTCCTTCTGTAGTAGCGAATGCTCTATGATTGTGGTAAGTTCGTGTAGGGCTGTCTCTGCGGACTTACCTTTAGTATAAGCATGTTGCGAGAGAGACAACTTGGAATGATTGATTGTCTCTTTAATGTAGATATCTAGGAGTCTCTCCAAGGTTTTGAGCAGAAAGGAGGAGAGACTAATGGGCCTAAAATCATTGGGCTTATAATGTGAGGCTTTTCCTACCTTAGGGATAAAGACCACCTTCACCTTCGTCCATGAGGATGGAATATAGGTGAGGTTAAGGCAAGCCTCGTAGATGACCATTAGCCACGGAATAAGTATCTCGGAGGCTAGTTGTAGTTCAGCTGGGGTGATGTTATCCAATCCCGGTGATTGATAGGGCTTGAAACTTCGTATCGCCCATTTCAATTTTCTTGTATCAAGTATCTTGTGGACCAGTTCATGGTCGCTTGGAGTATCCGGCAGCTCTACTCTTCTGTTCGTAGAGCAACCCGGAAGTGAGTGTTATTCCAAATTCAATATAGGCATGGTCGGAGAAGGATGGTTCCTTGGATACCTTCCACTCCGTTATTAAGTGGGCGGATTGTTCTGAGACTAAGGTAATGTATAGAACTTCCCGCCTAATTGAGTTAGTAAAAGTGGGTTCTGCACCCATATTACAAATCTGGAGGTTAGTTCTGAGAATAAAATCACCCCTTTCGTTGACGTCTGAGCTGCCCCAGACTATATGATGAGCGTTGGCGTCTGCTCCGATCACCAGCGTCTTCCTTTGTTTAGTGGCTTCCTTGTTCGCATTCCTGAGTAGTGTATTAGGAATGTCCGCCACATCGTGCGCCATGTAGCTGGAGGTTACCCAGATATTGTTGTTTTGTAACTCCAGTTTGGCTGTTGTTGTGTCCTTATCACTGAACTGTGTGAGAATAAATGCGTTAATATTATTCTTAATGAGGATACATGACCTTGGTTTACTTGTACCTTGTAAATAGAGGAGCTTATAACCCTTCATGTTGAGTCCGCAAACCTTGTCTCTGATGATCCAAGGTTCTTGGACAAGGATGAGCTCTTCTCCTTTTTGCGCAAGACGAAGGAGAAGGGCTGCGGACGCTGCTTTTGAGTGATGGAGATTAATTTGAACCACTCTTAACATCACTGTGTCCAGGTGAGGATACCTCTATCACAGTGATGTAAGCAGTCTCCCCATCATTACTGGCATCTTCATCAGTGGAGGAACCAAGAAGTTGGTCCTCCAGTTCTGGTAAAGGATCCGGGAGGGTGTCAACTACCATAGCGTCGACCGTCGCCTCACCATCTTCTGGTGAGGGAGTGACAACGGCAGAAACTATCGTTTCACTCCGTTCTCCTTCCTTTTCCTCGGTATTGCTTGAGGAGGCTGCTGAATTCTCCTCTAATTTACTAGCATTTAGCGCCTTTAGGTCCTTTTCATAAACCTTTAGGCTGATGGAGCTGAAGCCATAGCAAATAATGCCATTGCATTCAGCAAGTGGGGCAAGGGACTGCTCGTTTAGGATGATAATGACCTGTCTTGAGCTTCCCTTGACCTCGCCCACCTGGGCCACCTTCCAATCATGGGTAGGTAGTTCAGGGTTGGACATTTGGAAGAACTTACGGATCTCTGCAGGATCCGAAGGTTCAGCTGGTACCCAAGCCCGTGACCTAGGTCTACAGGGGATTTTATCCCTGGGAACGGCTTCAATTCTTGCGTCAGTCCAGATTTCGCCAAGACGGGAAACTGCCTGGTCAAGAAGCTCCGCCGACCTCTGGTTCGAGCAGGCAAGTAGCTAAACGTGGCCTTGATGCCAACCAGCATCAAGACAACTAATAAAGAAAGAAGTATCGTAGAAAGAAAACGAGTGAAGAAGCTGCTGGAAGTACAAAGAAGAAGAATTACTCGGAAATGTGAATAATGGAAATGTGTCAACAGACGTGAAGGTTGAACCTCTACAAAGACTGACTGTCTAACGGACATCGAGCAAAGGAAAGCGGAAACTGCAGACTTTGCATCAGGAATTGCAAGATTTCGAAAAGCCAATGGAAACTTCAATAGAAAGCGTGAAGAGAAGGCCAACATGAAGGAATTTAAGTAACCTTAATTGTTTGTTCAAAGAAGAGAAATCTGATGGACAAGTAGAGAAGTAGTTGAGATCTGACGAGCAGTTGCCAGAAGGTACAAAGACCAAGGAAGGACTATTGCAACAGGAGAACTACAGAAAGGCCATTCAGGATGAAAGCTGTTCGTAACGAGCAGTTCTAACAGGGGGGAAGTGTAACGTGCACGAGGTAGGCCACGAAAAGGAAAATAGTGAATCGTGTAATGCGCATGACCCAGGTGGCCAGAAATCTAGGCAAGGAAATGTCAAACGTGAAAAGTCAAGGATGACTCGAAGCTATGGTGAATATGTGAGGTGAAAATGTGTAATGGAAACATCTAGAACTAGGTAGCTGAAGTTTCTAGAATTAAGCTAAGTAGTATAAATGGGGCTGAGCCTGGTTAGTTTTAGTCGTTATTTATAGTAGACTGCGAAGTGTTTATATGTGATACCGCAAATACCGCAAAACGTGTAAAGGAAATTGTGAACATTTGTGACTGTAAATAAGCGTCTTAATTAATCCATCGAGCCCGAAAAGCCCCATTTATGTTACAATACTTTTGTTGTAGTTGTTTGCAACGACTTCAAAATGTCGTAATAGATATAACATTAAAAATTATTTTATGCTTTTTAGCGCTTTTCGTGAAGTCGGTTCAACTTTTTGTTTTTCACGTTTTAACGTCTTCTACTCTGAACAACAAAAAAAGAACCATCCAAATCGGTCCACGCGGTACAAAGTTAGGTTCCACCCCCACCCCACCAACATTTTTTTTCCCGTGGTATCAACCATGGACATACTCTACCCTACAGAAAATTAATTATCCAAATCGGTCCTTAATAGATGAAGGGGTATATGGATCTTTTGACAAGACCCTTCGGAGTCTGAATTCTTTTAATTTTTTTTTCGATAGACTCGCAAAACATCTTTCAAGAATCTCTATTTGCGGATTTTATTGTCTTTTTAAAAGATCTGAGATTATCCTTATAGGTGGACCAGTCTGTCTGATCTCTACTTCGTTTGGCCGCGTTGAAAAGTGTACGCGAGTTCTCCCTAAGCTTCCCTCCCCAGTTATGTACACCACATAGCGGCTTTGTTTTACTATGGGCTCTGCTAATGGGACGTGATTCTCGAAATGCTTCGCTTAGCACATTGGCAATAGTATCGACCGCATTGTTCACTACTGACTCCGTTTGCAGTCTATCCGATGAAGTTTTGTCCATCCTGTTGCAAACAACATGCAGAATCTTTCCAAATCTGCTCTACGAATATTTCTTGGGTGGTTCGCTACTAAAGTTAACCTCGAAGAGTATCCAGGTACTTCTTAATCCAGATCGGAATCTCCGGGTTTTGTGCTTGAGGCACCCTTCGCAGATTGTTCTTCTCAATTCCTCAAAAGTTCTCAATTTCTACACCATTTTCCACTGTTCCATCGAAAATCACTCAATCACTCAACGGCCTTTTAGTAGCCGGGGTCTAAACTTTTTTCGTTCTCGGCTTTGGCCCCCTTTTTTCTTTTCGGGGTGACCGTACGACCGCCCATCTTATTAAGGCCCCCTTCTGCCTTTCTTATACACTTTTTATTGCCACTATCTCCTGTTTGGCTCCTTTGGCAGCTGGAAGTCTTCTCGAGGTAGCAATTGGCCTTCTTTAGATTGACACCTGTTGTCTAGGTTGTGCTTTGGCAATGACCTTATTTGCCCACCCTAGGCTACTCTTCTCCTTCGCCGTTAGATTACCAAAATCTTTGGTAGAAAGGGTACCGAATATGTGCTGGGCCGACTTAAACATACGTTTACGTTGCAAGCTTCCAGTAACCCTCCTCCTGCCCTTTACCTTCCCTCTTTCACTGCTTTACACGGGTCCCTTTTCTTCCCTACCTCTTGTCATCTCAGCGAGGAATACCTGGACTAATCCAGTTTTCCTCCCTCACCTCGATTCTCCGGGTCAACGTAAGAATTTGTTTATGATAGACCTCTTCTATCCTTCAGCATTCTACAGGTATCATCCTCAGCGATGTTCATTTTGATCTTTTGTAAACTCGAAACAGCTCCCAGCGTAGCAGTCTCACCTCGTTCAATGAAGCACACGTGCTGAGTTTGCGTACACACTTCAAGGCCAGAACTATATTGAACTCCAAACATCCCCGGGCATTGATTAAGACCCTGTTGGTTTGAATTAATTCCTCTACGTATTTTTTCCGTTTTGGATCTAGGCATACCCCCAGATACTTGACGGAGTCTTGCTATGCTTCTGCCATTAAGTTTTCCTTCTGCTACTCGCATCACTTGGTGGAGTGCCGTTTCAGTAGATGTCATAGGATAATAAGCGTGCTAGTTCCTACTTAATAAGTACCTCTCGAGCTCTGTACCTTTGATGTGATAAGCCACAATCCTCTCCTTTTAACAGACACGACGTCAGCCCCGCGAGTCTAAAAGGTATAGTATAGTATTTGCTTCCCGGTTTTGGTAGAAAATTGAGCTTAACCTTTCTCCACGAAACCGGAGCGTACCCTATTGTTAAGCATGCTCTGTATATATCCCTGAGAATTGGTGCTACAATCTCACTGCCCCACGGAGGTAGGGCAACTACCATAATTTTGCTGCCTTCAGCGGGTCAAGCGATTTAATAGATCGTCATGTCCGATTTGTAGCTCCACGAAAATTTAGTTTTCAACAGAATTTCATTTGTTTCGTCTCAAGTCTCTGACATGTCTCTCGTTCTACCTCGAACCAGTCCAAGTCGGTAGACCGGGTCATTTGAGATCATATTCTGAAATAGGCAGACAACAGAGATCTTTCTCGTGCTCGAGCAGAAGTCCTTTCACGACTCCATGATTTTTTCCGCTCTTTTTCTTACTTCACGCCCCCCTGCCTGCACGTTAACCTTTTGCAAAATGTACAGCTGCCTCTCTAAGTGCACGGTTTTTTTTGTTTTTTCCTTAACACCTCCACCACTGAATATTACTGTTTTTGTGGTCATGATCGATTCTGGTAGCCCAATCAACTTTACTCAAGAACGGGTTGTGACGATGTATGGCTATGAGGATATTGACACGGAAAAGCATCGATTCTAAAAAATTAACACTAGTCCCGAGACTCAAGATCATTGGAATCAAGATTAACTTTAAGAATAACTTTATTGAATTATTTTACGTTGTAAAGAATTTTAGTATGAAACACAATGTTATTTAAGGCAGAGATTTCCTAATCATAAATAAAACTAAATTTGCTGAAGTGTGTTGAAGAAAAATAAACGTCAGACAGATCAATGATACGTGCTCAACAAGAAAAGTGGAATTTTAAATATCGAGAGTTTTGAGTCAAATCCTGAAATTTCTATTGATATTAAGGTAGGTTTTTCTCGAGATTCGCTAAAATTAATGGAAATTTTGGATGTCGTTTTCTCAAAAAGTTTATTATATTTACAAAAAATTTGTTTGCATGTTAATAATACATTCTTGTAGTACAAAAAAAAATTTGTTTCTGTTATAAGTAATTTTTATATGAAAAGATGGTGCTAATGAACGCGTGTTAAAAAAAAGGTCCAAATCGGCCTGCATTGTAGCTCGGCTTTAGTTAGTCTAAAAAAAAGTATGTTAAATTATACCGTTGATTGCAGGGAATGAACCTGTATGAGCTTAAAATATTAAAATTTATACGAGTTATGAAGCCAGAAAAAAAATGTTGTAAAATGACATAATTTTTAGGCTAAAATAGGTCTGTAAAAGCTCAAGGAATTTTCCAAAAACGTTCATTGTGGTCCATTCCCTGAAGAATTACATAAGAAATAGATTAAAAAAAATATGAGTGTGCTTTAGACCACACGACTGAAGTAAAACTTCTTTAGCTCCATCTATATGTATGTATTCATATATATATGTTTAGATATGTATATATGTATAATATATACATGTATATACATATACATATATTAATTTTCTACAAATATTTAAATTTATTATCGGTTTTCATTGATAAACGAAATGAAATTACGAAATAATCAAGAAATCACCGTATATCTCCCTCTCAACTTACGTTCGCCTCGCCCGATCACACTTTTCGTAAAGCTCAAGCGTGCGTAAAGAAGTTTTACTTCAAAAAAAAGGAAATCGGACGAGTAGTTTTTTATAATCGTGCAGGCCTTTTTGAAAAAGTATATTTCGAGATAAATGTGATTAAATGTGATTTGTTCTCTTTCTAACACTAACTTAAGTTTATATTAACTAATACATGTACGCACGTTCAAATCCTTGCATAAAATATATTCATGTAGTGGTGTTCCGAAATTCGGGACATGCGCGTTGCACAACTTGATTTCATTTTCATCACATAGCCTTTGCCAGACTACAGTGCATGTTACAATATGTATTTTGAAATTGTCTATCCAACTAACTACTATAAAATGGTACCCTTTTCTTGCCCGCCTCGCCGGATATCTTATATGCATAAGGTATTCATTTCCGATCGTACTAGTACAGAAAAAAAATAATAAAACCTTTGCGTTGATTATTGGGAGCCAAATAAATACACCGTAAAAGATAACGACCCGTTATCACTTATGTACGACCTGTTTTATGATAATACCAAGCTCACGGAATGCCCCATGCATCATAACCCTAAGGACAGCCTCGGCAGGAAAGGAATTAAGGGTAAGGGAAATGGGTTTAGACTCTGAGTGAAGGAAGTTTCATTGTCCTGCTTAGAAATGATTCGCTAAATTTAATGGTGAGTTCAAATTTTACCAGGAGAGTGTAGGGGTGGGAGCGAAATGAAGCTGTTTTATAGCGCGTTATGATGTGCCCACCAGGAATCGTGGATATGGCGGCATTTCGTTGATGCTTCAGAAAGTTAAAGTACCGAAACTTCTGAAGTAATGAAATGTTTAGAGTCTTATTTCAACACATATAGAGAAACAGAAATAATTTTTGTTTGATGCTCTTGTTTCACATCGAAACAGATCTCTGATGTGCGGTAATAATATATATAAGTGGCTTCAATATCACCTCTATTAAACTGTCAAGGAGAGGGCATTAACAAGGTTATAGTAAGGATGTGATCCAAAAAATGCGATATCGTTAGTACTGGTAACTGATATGATTTTAAAATGTTTTTATTAACTCACCTTCTTCTCTGTCTGTTTATCTTTTCGGTACAAATTTTGCAATCGATTTTAAACTAACTTCCCGATGAGCCAGAGACTTGAAATTTTAAATATAGCTCACAACTAAATGGCAATACAATATTAATTCGCTTTTGTATTTCAATTATGAGCAGATGTAGAAAAATTGGAATAAACCTGAAATTAACCACACGTCGCTGCTATAAGCTCATCAAAATGTTTAAAATCAATTGAAAAATTATCATACAAGACTAAAAAGTAGAAAATAATTATTAAATAAAAAAATTTCTTGTAGTATACAAATTCCTAACCCCATTCAGAGAGTTCTAAAAATGTGTGTTTATGTAAGATTCAAATTGAAAAACGTGGGCTTGCAATAGATAATAGTAAATAATGTAGAGAGTAACTGTTGTTGAGAAAACTCACACAACAGTACATATTAATTGCAGTGAAATACAATTGTTAGCGACTTTGGTGAACTAGATCTATTGCATGCGCCCACGTTTTTCATTTCATATCTTACATTAAAATATTTTTTTTAATAACAATTGAGTTTGCTATAAATAATACGTTAAATCGAAGTTCAAAATAAATGCCTACTACGTCGTTGTTCGAAGGTTCTCTAGAGGACAACAAGTATATAAGCTTTTGAGAATATTGAGCCCATCCAAGAGTATAATGAAATTTTTAACAATAAAAACATAAGAAAGCGCGCACATATAAAAAAGTAGGTTATGTGATGTTAAAAAATGTTTACAAACACTCGGCATAAATAAAAAATTATTAGCTAAATAACCCGGACCTTGTGAAGTTGTTAAGGTAGATAGATACATTGTCCAGTATATCGAAGGCATGCAATTAGAAATGACATTATGTAGAGAGTATATGATGGCTGATTAATTTTAATAATTTCGGTATACATAGTTTCTAAAAATGGGATAAAAAAATAAATAGTGAGTAATTTAATGTGCTCTGGGTTGCTGTTTCATTTCAATATTTATCCTTGCAGCGGTTCATGTTGCAAAAACTGATGAGTAGTTCAAATAACAGTTTTAGAAAGAAAAAAGTAAAGAGCGACCGCAAGTGCAGTGCCCCTTTTTCTCATCAAAATATCATTTAACTTTATCAGTTAATAATCGGGTCGATTATTAAGCCAGGTTTTCCGAATTTTAGTGTTTGGAAGAGAGAAAAAAGAGAAAACAAGAATCCCTATAGTTTTTGCTATCGGTGCAGAAATTCTGCTAAACAAATAATAATAATTTATAAAAAAACACAGAACTTTCATCCAATGAAATGTTATTACCACTTCAATTGAAGTCCAAAAAAACTAAACTAACTTTACTATTCTAAACTTCGCTGCACTTGCTGATATCTGATTGCCGCGTGATCGCAAGAATAAATTCAGGCGCGTGTTTGATACTTTCTGGAATTTTTATAAGTTCTTAGAAGTGTATTATAACTGAAAAATGTAAAAAGTTGGGATCCATGTGTTCTTTTGCGAGTTGCAGGGTAGATCACGAAACGTGAAGAAAATTTAAATAAATATTTAGCGTTTACGAACCGCTCACAGCAAAAATCGATATATTTTTATGAGAAATTTAAAAAACTTTTTAACCGACTTCCCAAAAACAAAGAGGTTCTAAGTTTGACACGTATTTTTTTTTTTTTTTTTTTTATGTCTGACCGGGCATAACTTCGTTACGCGCCGACCGATTTTGATAATTCTTATTTTGTTGGGTAGAGTATGTTCACCGATTGGTACCATGTCAAAAAAATTTTTGGTGGGGTGGGGGTGGGGGGTGGGGGTGGGGGGTGGGGTGGGGGGTGGGGGTGGATGGTTCTTTTTCTGTTGTATAGAGTATGATCCCCGAATGCTAATAGGAGAATAATGTTGTCCTATGGTGAAAGGTGTGGGTGGGGGGGGGGGGGGGAGGGGTAGTCTAACTTCGTAACGCGTGGACCGATTTGGATAATTCTTTTTCTATTGGGTAGAATATGATGCTTGGTTGATACTACGAGAAAACAAATGTTGCTGGGGTGGGGGGGGGGGGGGGGTGGAACCTAACTTTGTAACACGTGGACCGATTTGGATGGTTCCTTTGCTGTTGTATAGAGTGTGATCACCCATTGCTAATAGAAGAATAATTTGGCCCATGGTAGGGGGTTGGGCGAGGGGAGGAGTAGTCTAACATCGTAACGCGATTTGGATATTTCTTTTTCTTTTGGGTAGAGTATGCTCCCTGGTTGATACCACGAGAAAAAAAATTGTTGGTGTGGTTGGGGTGGGAGAAAGGGGTTGGAACCTATCTTTGTAACGCGTGGACCGATTTAGATGGTTCTTTTGCTGTTGTATAGAGTGTGATCCCCCATTGCTATTAGGAGAATAATTTGGTCCTATGGTAATGATGGGGGAGGGGGAGGGGTAGTAACTTCGTAATTCGTGGACCGATTTCGATGATTCCTTTTCTGTTCGGTAGAGTATGTTCCTTGATTGATACCATGAGAAAAAAAGTTTAGTGGAATGGTGGTGGGGTAGGGGGCTATAACTAACTTTTAACTCGTGGACCGATTTGGATGGTTCTTTCTTCATTGTATAGAGTCGAAGACACTAAAAAGTGAAAAATAAAATAGTTTTTAAAAAAAAAGTTGAACCGACTTCACAAAAAGCGCTAAAAAGGATAAAATAATTTTTAATTTTATATCTATTACGAGTTTTTGAAGTCGGTGCAAATTAAACAAATAAAACAACTACAGCACCACAATTGAAAATAATACATAATACTACCTGAACGTTTATGTACGGGATCATAAGAAATGACGATTAAATATTTTTGTTGTAGTTGTTTGGTTTGTTTGATTTGCACCGACTTCAAAATGTCGTAATAGATATAAAATTAAAAATTATTTTATCCTTTTTAGCGCTTTTTGTGAAGTCGGTTCAACTTTTTTTTTAAAAACTATTTTATTTTCTATTTGATGTGGCCAAAGCCTAGGGGACAACCTTTTGATGCGTTAGCATGGTTTTGACCGGAAGGGAATTAGGGTAAGGGAAGTAAGGAAACTCGCGTCTTGTTTTTGCATTGCTGCGAGCTAGACAACAGCCCAGAGACGGAGTGGATTATTTTAATTTCTTAATAAAAGCGCACGGAGAGACTTGGTCTCAAACCCGGGTCGTGCCACTCAACGAATTGATCCTTACTTATCTTTTTGATTGCCTTTTATCCTCTAATCCTAGCACGTGTCGTCCAAATCTCTCACCTCTTCATCCAATCCGGCGTTTTGTGTAACTAAGTTCTAAGTGAAGAGGTGAGGACACTAATCCTATCTTCACTAAACTTCGTACTATTTATTTGAAACTTTTAAAATAAAACTAATAATCTCATGAGTCTTGCTTGTCCGTTTTATGGACCAGATCTAGCTGATATTGGCTTCTTCATAGTCCAGATGAGAAGAGATTTCCCGTATCTCCTACTCTGATGAGGGTGATTCCTGGTATGCACATCACTTTTTTATTTTTATCTTTTGATCTGCTCAACGCATGGACATCAAACAAACGCTAAATAACTACTACCTCCATGAACTTTCCAAAATTGGCAACAATGTTGATCTAATTGCTACCATTGTAGGTACAGTCACTTGCAAAATTGAAAAAATTTTTAGAAATTGCCAAAAATTCAGCATTTTCACGAATTTTTTTCCGAAACTCATGTAACTAATACATCGGTCTTCTATTTTTATAAAATTACCTATCTGATTAGCTTTCCATAAAGGTGTAATATGTCCACGTAGAGAAAGAATGAAAAAACAAGAATGAAAATGTATACGTAGAAAACATATTGGGGAATATTATAAAAATCTGCAACTTTAAGAAACTAAACACATACTAACACTAAAATCCTTTTAGTTGAATTCAAAATGCATTACAATTAACGCTATAATATTGCAAAACCTCTCCCGTATTTTCGTCGCTGCAGTTCCAATTCTGCTAACTAATTCGGCTCTATCGTTAACAGAACTTGAACAAATTTCATCCTTCTTTGTTTTCAGTAAAAAAAGTTCAATGTAGTAAGATCTGGGGGTTAAGCAAGCCAAGAAATCGGTGCACCTCGTCAAATCAAGCAGCTCAAAATTTGGGATAGAATGAGGTCTGTGGGTTAGTATCCGACCAAGTATGGAGGTTATGGAAGTTTGTCATACCATTACCGGTGAACTGTGATTCATCCGTCCCAGAAACGTCCCTATCTCAAAGCCGTATTCCAAACTCCAAATGCAAAATTGTCGACGTCGGCAGAATCTTCCGATGTTTCAGATCGCAATTCTGTGCTGTTCGTCGTTACACTTCTCTTAACTTTCAGAAAGTCTGCGACGTGCACCCCTCTTTGGGGTGTACGTCGATTAGGGAATATCCTCTCGTATTCCAGTAAAGACGCTTTTTTGTTTCAATCGACTACACAATAAATGTAAATTGTATCCGCTTATTCCTTAAAAGTAAATTTTTCTATCTTTTAATAATTTTAGCTTAAGGACACCCGTAGTAGGGTGTCCCTTAAATTTTAAGTTCGATATATTTTTACGCATACCTTCTTAAAACTTTCGTAATAACCCAATATTGTCTAGGAAAAAATATTAGCCCGTTTTATAAACGACAATCCGTGCCGATTTGCGATTTAAACTTGTCCATACAAGTTGCGCGGGTAATGCGCTGCGACCTGTAACTACGTGTTTAATTTGTCATTTCATTCGTGATTTTTAAGACTGTTAGTGCGCTATTGTTAATTGCATAAAGATGTCGGTGGAATTACGGAGTGATAAACAAAATGTTTCCTTATCGGTATACCTAGCCATCAAATAAATGGTGCAAAATTACCATGTAATCGACAAATTCTCGCTGTGTTATTTTACAATATTCGCGAAGTCAAGCTGACTGTCAGTGAAAGTGCAAATCTTGTGATTAAAGAGTGCATTATATTTTGGGAAAAAGCAAGAATTCCCACCCCACCAAAGGCATTTCCGAGCTGTGTGAAGAAACTTGTTGATTTATATCATGTTTGGAAAGAACTGCAAAAAAATTGTAAGAAAACTCAGAAAGAAGAAAGAGTAAGGCAAAGACGATTAAAAGAGGAGGAAAGGAATGTAAGCCAAAGAGAGTTATTGGCTATTGCATCTACTTCCACCTCAAATAAGTTGGAGTGTCCAGAAGATTCGGACGAGGGACAGATTTTGAATTCTGAACTCAGCTTGCCAGACGCTCCCTGCCCTGAAAAAAGTTCAAAAAGAGGTAGAAAAAATATTATAACGCCTAAACTTATCGCAGTTTTAGATCGATGTCAGATAAGTATAAGATACTCCGTTTACATTCTTCACGCGGTCGTAGAAGCGCTTGGTCTGAGCAGCGACGATTTCACTATTAACAAATCCTCGATTCAGCGAATTCGTACTCAGACGAAAAAAACCAGAGCAGAAGCAATAAAAACTGTCTTTCAAAACAAGGTACCTGACGAAGTCATAGTACATTGGGATGGAAAACTTTTACCCGGATTGGATGTACGAAGTTCAAAAGAAGAACGTTTGCCCATTATTGTTTCATTTGACGATAGAGAACAGCTTCTTGCAGTGCCAAAACTAGAGTATTCTTCTGGAAAACATCAAGCTAAAGCCGTCTCAACTGCTCTCTTTGACTGGTCCCTTCATAATAAAGTTCAAATAATGTGATGCGATACAACAGCTTCGAATACTAGTCGTTTCAATGGAGCTTGTGCTATTTTGGAGCAGACATTAGAAAGAGAATTGTTGCTTTTCGCTTGTCGTCATCATGTTTATGAATTGATCCTAAAAACAATCTTCGAAACCAAGATAACGCAAATTACTGGTAACCCAGATATTCGAATCTTCAAAAAGTTCAGAGACAATTGGAAAAACATCGATTCCAGTGACATTGAACTATCTCTTGATTTCGTAAAAGATCATATTGCCGAGACAAATATTACATCTTTGTTAAATTTTTATAAGGCGGAACTGGAGAAAGGTTTTATAAAAGACGATTACCGCGAATTAGTTGAAGTATGCGTAGTGTTTTTGGGAGGAGATACCACTGAGATGTATTAAAATGGAGTGACTTATAAGCTATCTCATATGGGTACAATTTTACTTTCAGTGGAGGAAAACCATTTTTAATTTCCCATGTTTACTGTGAATTTCCAGCTGTTCCAAGCAGAATAAAAGAACCAAATATATACGAAATGAAATATTTAATTTTAATATTTTATATGGTTGTAAGGAAAATGTAAAAATCATTGGAATTCCTGAAATAAAAATTACAAATAAAGGTTATTCTAATCTGCAAAATGCTTACCCAGAAAGAGATATAAAATGATTGTGAATATTGTCATCTATTTCTACCGCCAGCATTTAATAGGCGACATGACGTTGGCAATTAAGAAGACCATATTGAAAAAAAAAGATGCTTATACAGAAAGGGACAACTAGCGAAAAGTGATACCATTTTCTTGGAGAAATTTCAGAGCACCAATGACTCCAATATTATATATCTCAGTGGGAGATACAGAGAAGAAATTAAAACTCAGTCCCCCCGGAGCTATGCATCAGGCATGTATGTATGTATGTTTCTTTTGCTATTTAACTTTTTTTCAGATAAAACGCTGGATGATTTTTTATCGGAAAAGAGCAAACAATTTCTATCTCGACTGCAGATCGACAACAGTTTTCTTCAGTAAAATGTATCTTCCTGGCATCAGAATGCTGCTTTTCTGGAAGCAAAAAGAGGAGTAAGTCATTTGAAGGTTGTAAATGACACTGCAGAAAGGGCTGTCAAATTAATGCAAGATTTTAACGGACTTATCACGGCAGAAGAAGAGCAAAAACAATTCGTATTGCGCTGTGTCCAGGGACATAGACATTTGTATCCGGACTGTAAGAAAACTACACTAAAGAGAAGTTACCCTGGCTGATTGTTATAATTTTATGTTTTAAAACAAAGATTAATGTTTACCTTATTTTATTTTGACTCTTATTCACCTAACTTGTTGCATTTATATTAGTTTTATAGCAGACCGGAATATCAGGACAAAACACGATTTTAAATAAACTTTGAAGCTCGGTCTCCACGGGTTGCGATCATGCTAAAACTGAAATTTAATATTTGAGTATGTTTTAGCATTTATAAAAAATTAAGAGGCTATGCATATCGATTAAAAATAAAATAAAAAAAAATTTCATATAAGGGACACCCTAACCCGTAGTTATCGATTTGTTTTTCAACTGTACTCGATATTCTTGCTGACCGACGATAAAAAAAAATTGCACTAATATTTTTATAACGTTTTTGCAGCAACAATTACAACTAATTACCTGTGCATCCTAAACAAACATTTTGTCTTAAAAATTTTGTTTATTTAAATAATTTGCTATATAAAATGCAATAAAACAATTAAGTAGTCAGGGATCTTAAAGGATGCCATACAATTATTGTTTGGCTAGGTGGGATCTATCACCCTCCTTATTTTGGCACACCTTATGCGAAATACCCTGAATTGTCGTTGCGGCGCCACCTACTTGTGATTTTGTTGGTTCTTGAAATTATATACTGAAAAAGTATTTCATTAAAAAAGTCGGCCAGGAAATGTAAATAGAAAATAATTATTAAGCCTGAACGTTTAAGAAAGTTGAAAGCGTCGTTGGTGCATATTAAATAAATGTAATTTCAATCTTCCATAAAATAAAATTAGTTTCTATTCCTTCTTTAAACCAGGTCACGCTCAATCCAGTGCAACACCTCTAATAATATATGTATATTTATTTACTTATGTCTTATCAAGAATATAAAAGGCTATAGGGATCTTCACGCCGTCCCATCTTCATGTCAGCATCAGCACGTCCTTAAACTAGAAGACTACAAACGTTAGGAGCCTTAGCAGGATAATTTTTGCAGTATATGGCGAAGTAGCGGCTCCATCCAAGTTTAAAATAGAGCGACATAGTTTTAGGACTGGTCTTTCGATTATTTTAGTAGCGTCCTTACGTAACTTAAACACTTTTCAAGTTGTTGCACTCAGACTTGAGGAGATTTGTACTTTATAGGTGCAAATTTTTGCCTTTGCTTATAGAATTGCTACTTTAATGGAGAAGTGGTTTAACGACAGCAGAAAGCAGTACACTTTATTTCTAAATTTAAACTGGCTAAGTGACTCCATGAGTGCAATAAATTTACTACTCAAATGAAAGAAGAAGGGAAATTATCATTGAAGTATATTGTATTACTTTAGCTGTGAAGGCCTTTCGTACATATCGAAAAAAAATCATACATAACATCAAATAAATTATATACTTATATCGGTGATATCCGTTGAAGTGTTAGGTTAGCTGAACATATTCAAAATACAGAAAGCAAACAGGATTTCCGGCACTTACGTCGCATACATCGTAGATTCCTCTTTATTCTTAAATTATAGAAATTACACCCGTGATGGCTTGGAAATTAAATAACTGTCATTCCATGATCTATACATGTTTTGTGCAAAAAATTGTGCAAATTAAAGACCCTTAAACCTAAAACCAAAAGTCCTCGTTTGGTTAATCAAAAATAGCGTATTTGATTATATGTAGACCAGTCAAAGTACACAAAAAAATCGCGTTAGGTCGCAAAAAATTACACTGTACTGATTTTTTGGGATGTTGTTAGGATAGACACCAATAGTGTAAAACCAAGTTTGCAGCTTCGAAAGATCTGTGCTAACTGCGTGGTGCTCGGAAAACTTCGAAGTTTTCGGAACTTTTTCAGGTTTTGGTTTATAACTTCTAAACGGTCCATCCTCTGGAAAAAGTCATTCAGTACAGTTTTAAGGCAGGCATTTTCTACAATTTGAGCGTAACCGCAGCTAAGGAAGTCTAATAGGTCCCGAGATACAGCACTTTAAAGATTGGCCATTTCTCCCAAAAAGTTTTTGTTTTAGCCGTCTTCCGAGCAGAATATCGTCTGCAGCTGGAGATGTATGGCAGGTTCCGAACACGAGACCGGCCTATTGATGATATTCGGGTTTGATATCAGGTAATATTTGCGAATCATTTTTAAAACAAATTCTTTTAAGGGGAAATGAAAGGAAATGAATTTTTTCGTGCAACGATTTTAAATTAGTTTTAATTGGTGTTGAATGAGATTTTAATGCATTTTTTCTGGATAACCATAGACAGTTAAGAAGGACAGGAAAGTTAGACAGGAAAGAATCAGCTTACTATAGATTTTCAATTTCAGTTCGCCGTGTTCGGATCAAACTGTTCAAACTGTGCATTCTATCAAAAATATAATTTCTTGTCGAAATTATTGAAGTGTTTTTTGTTTGCTTCTTTTTCTTCTTACGAAATGTCGAACTCTTGTTGCCGGGTGTCTGTTTTATTTGTAGTGGTGCACTTAACGAAGGGAAAAACCGCGGTATTCAGACACTAATCGAAGTGAGTGAGAAACGTGGGCTTCATCAAAACAAACAGTTTTTGAGTGAATTGAATGAATTCATCGTACATGACGTACGCAGGAAGAGGTACACTGTGGAAAGTAATGTTAAAGTATCTGGCCGTCGTGGAGGAGATGCACCTTTTGAGGCTTCGACTTCACGCAGGGATAGGGAGAGCTCTACCTCGGGCTCAAGGCATTACATACATACTGGGGGATATTTGTTTTCTTGCTGGAGAAAAAGTCACTGAGGACCAGCAAAAAATATCTCTTTTTCGAGGGAATGTTGTCCGTACAGTTGAAACAGTAGAAAAATATTGGATTCTAGGAACAGCTGAACGAGCTGGAGAATGCGGACAACACATCATACAGCGTCTTTCATGTATGTATATGTGACTTGGTTGTTGCGAATTGCAGGTACCACCTTCAGTGCCGCCATAAGTGGAAGTAAAAGAGGGCATGGAGCGTAGCTATGCATACCTGGCAGAAACTAAAGAAGAATGGCAATTTGCCCTGAATGATCTCATCACAGATCACTTCACAGGTGACTACAAACCTGAAGTCAGAACTGTCGAAGCTGATCTAAAAAAGCGATATGGGGAAACAATATGGTTTACTAAGGTAGGTCCTTATCACAGCCCAATCTTGAGTTTCAGAGACACTGGAAAGCAAAGGAAGAGCGCTCCTGTGGAAGAGCGACTCAGTGTCCTGAAAGCCGCAGCACAGATAATTTTGGAAGACATTCGCTCTTAAACGTTCAACACAACTAACTATGCCCAGACGCAGATGAATGTGTGCCTGATACTCAGAAACTGCTACTTGAAACGATTGTTAAAGACTTGATAAATGGAAAAGAAATGTACAGGATTCGCTCATGCTATCATAGCAGTGCGCCCCAAATCTTTCCTCTCCTGATTTCAGATAAGCTTTGGTACCTACTTATACCGGAAATTTTGGTCTCAATTGTCGGACAATTGTCACAATACATTGAGAAATTTGCCGTCATGCAGTTCGTGTGGGACAATGCAGACGTGAATGTGAACAAGTTAGATGGAGGCAATACATTCCACAAAATGGGTAGTATAATTATCATCACACCACATTCTCAATCCTCCCAGACAAAAGCATACCACGTCTAGGTACAGTCTGTGTCAGATGAAAGTATACGCGATTTTTTTTAAAGCATGAGAGATATTTCTGTCTCTCTCACGCGACGTCATAGCACCGATGGAGGGCTACGGCGCAAACATAAATTCATCTTAGTATGCCTCGAGAAATCGAAATGGAACCATTATTATAAAATGAGTGCTAAGTACGCGAAACGCAAGTCTTGGGCTGAGGAAAACAAAGATCACGATTTGACCAAAGTTGTGTTTTCCGATGAAGCAAATTTTTGGGCGTGGGTTCCTCTGAAGCTTGCTTGGTTCACCAGAGATACGCGTTAATTTTTTTCGCTGAAAAAAAAGTTTTGCACATTTTTACGATGTAAGTATTACACAATTATATTATTATAAATATTTAAATGAATAATATCTGAAACGTTCAAAAAAATGTTATTTAGATATATTAATAAAATTAATTAATAAAAATATAATTCTATTTAATTCTCGCTGTTTATGTTCTGGGGACCATGTTCATCTTATGGATCAATCGGACAGGTCTATATTTTTCTTAATTTATAAGAATTAGTGCATTATTATCGTTTACAATATTTTTCCCACAAAGTTTGAATAACAATTAATATGAATATTTTTCTCCGAACAAAAAATTCCAATATATTAATGTGTAAGATTATAATATAAATCAGATAACTTGTTTAAGTGTTCATCTATTGGTGACTTTACCCTAGTAACATTTATCCTTGTGGATCTTTATTGAAGGGAAGTTTTAATACATATGCAGATGTTGATGCCAGTCACACAGGAACCCAAACTAAGGTTTGTAACAAGGTTAACTTTGCTATTGTCCTTTATTAAGATGACAAATTTCATCTTCAAGGAGAGGATCTCTTCTATTTCCTTTTGTTGATTAGAGCGTTATAGGATGGCAGGTAAGGACTGGAGTTTTGTCTTTTCAGTGTAGTTGTAGGGTTTTCCTTATATTGCAATTGATATATTAAGGAACTGAATGAGGAAAGCTGTGTTGAACAGGGTTGTGATCGACTATTCAGCAGGTTTGGTACACACGTTGAGTTTCCTAAGTACTACATCATTAGTATTACATATAGAGAGATTATTGTATTTTTTACAGGCTACTTCTATTTCTATATTTCAAAATGTTTTCGTACGGTATATTATTTAATTATGTTGTTTTGTTTTACAGTTTTTAATAAAATTGTCGAACAGAGTCGAATATCTGACTTGGGCAGGATTATGATATGCATTATTGTATTATTATCTAAAGCTTCTATTGCAGCATACATCGGAACGTTCTAATGCCTCATCTTAATGAACTAAAAATAAAACCGCTAAGAGTAAAAATTCATAACTCAAAAAATCCCGAATCAAAAAGGCCCTAACTATGAGTTTTATAAAAGA
The DNA here is from genome assembly GCA_964036015.1 of Leptarthrus brevirostris. Lineage (NCBI taxonomy): Eukaryota > Metazoa > Arthropoda > Insecta > Diptera > Asilidae > Leptarthrus > Leptarthrus brevirostris. The sequence goes on from OZ038375.1 coordinate 57,243,326, forward strand.
CAGATTTTGAATTTACCTCATAAATTGTAAAATAAGAGAACGATTATTAGTTATTATATATTACCATCGAAAATGGACTGTACGTTTTTGAATCATCTCCATGTACAACTCGTATTTCGTCTTGTATACTAATTTAATCGAGATATTTTGGTTCTAAAATTTTGCTTATTCTTCTGACTTTATTTATTTTCTGCTTTGAGCTAAAATTTTTGGCATATAAATTCTAACATTTGCATTGCTAAGTGATTCTGATTTTGCAGCAAGAGTTGCAATCTAGATGAAAAGCAAATATTTGCAAAAAAAACCCGACAAATCGCATTATTTCTGGAAACTCGTCTGAAATATAAAAATAAGAAACAAAGAGATATGAGATGAGATACATGAGAAACCATAATTGGCATTGCATTAAGGACGAATTTATTTTGTTATTTGCGTCTTATCTCCATTCCTTTTTAATTTACAAATTTTAAGGATTTGTTTAGGGATTTCTTCTTCTTTTTTTAGAGATTTTGTCATTAGGGATTTTTATTTTTAGGGATTTTCTTTCCGGTGTTTCGACTTCGGGATTATTTTTTACGGGATTGTGAACTGATCCCTCGAAATTTATATATGGAAATTATAGAATCTATTATGTAATTTTTATTTTTATTTTTTCATTTGTTAAAATATACGCATTTACAACATTTGCCTTTGCCCATTTAGTTTCTTCTCTTAAATTTTCCAATTTATAGTTATAATTTAATATTAAACATTATGCGGTTCTATATCTGTGTTTGTTGCTTTTAAAATCTTATTTGTAACATCTCTAATTGCATTTATTTTTTCTTCTGTTATTTTGATAATTATCATTTGTTTATTATTATTTTCTAGCATATTATTAACTTTGTTTTTAATGTCTTGATTTCCTGCTATCCATTTCCGTGCGCTATCTATGGAATTTTGTGAGCATCTAATTCTATTTTTAGTCTACAATCGACTTGGCGAATTATATTTGCTTCTATTTCACCAATTAACTCTTGATACATTTTCATGTCTATAACTTGAATTAAAAGGAATGTTAACATATGCATTCTTGCTGTTACTGTGTTAATAGCGACCGGTTGGGCGTTGGAAAAATCTAATATTTGTGTGTCGGACAGGCAACCAGTAGAAAGTATCCTGGAAGAATGAAATATTAGATTTTTATATATAGTTTTTATGAATCGTCTTCTCTGACTCAGTAATTATTACGCTGATTTTGTTCTCCTTCACGATTTCTTTTATATATCGTGACAGTGTCTATTAGCGTTCTCTGTGTCGTGTAATTTTCGTGTACACGGAAATGCACGAAAATAAACGGAAGTAAACGAAAGCACACGGATTTGGTTGACCTAACTCCTCCGTGTAAATCGATCGTTCAGAGCATACATACGTGTGTGAGCCAGTTTCATGCAAATAGGGTTAGGTTGGCAGAGAAAAGAAAGATGCTGAATATTTCTCAAATTTAGACTGTTAAATTCTTTCGGGTATGGACTTACAGTCGACCATACAAGTCCAATTTCTCATAGTGTTAAATAAAAGTGAAATTAGAAGCAGATAAATTTTCGTATTGTATTTTTATTTTGAATGACGTGAAAATATTGCAGCCGTGGACTGGGGCTATTCTCTATTCTAAGATTTGTATTGTGTCAAATAGGGTGCGTGTGCATTTGTCAAAAGTGCATATGCCACGCCGCATACAACTTACGGCAGCGTGTGCACGTAAATTAACTTTTCGGAAGATTTAACCGTGCCAACCATTTCTCCTCACAAAATTAAAATTTTTTACATTTCTTGTATTTGTTCTTAAATAATCATATTCCCGAACATATTCCTTGTCTTTTCAGGAAATAAAAAAAATCATATGCTGAACAGTAAAACAGCGTTCCAGATTTCGAATTTCAGCATCTAAAATGTGAACTCATTTATTAAGGAAAGAAAATCATGAAAATTTACCTATTTGTTGGTGTTTCATCTTATCCTAAATGTAGAAGTAGTGCTGCAAAAGATCTCATTTATCACATATGTAACATAGCAAAATACTTACTAAGGAAGAACAGCATAAGCCTCGTAGTTATTTCTTTGGGATGCTGGGATATGAGATTAATTGCAATATCACTTGCAATATATAATATGATCAATTGGCAAAACTTACTCTCTTTGGTCACGATGAAGCGTATCTCGAGAAATCAGTTTACAAGGTCAACTCTTAGCTGCCCGAGTTAGAAGACAGAATGAAAGTAGGTAAAATTCTGTCACTGTCCTACTAGTTAGAACCGCCAGAATTCGCGAATTCAAGGTAAGGTAATCTAGGATAAAGGTTAGGAAAATTCTCAATAAGGTTTCAATAATATAAAAATTTGTCTAAAAAATTTTTTAAAATTTTGGGATTGATTAGTTCGGTAGGATAATAAGGAGAAGTTCATCAAATTAAAGAAAAAAAGAGGTGAAAAGTTCAGCTCTCAACAATAATACGGCTTTAAGAAACAGTATACCTATCGAAGGACCTCCTAGCATCAATACTAGGCAAACCCTCAATAATGTGGTGGACACTATTAAGCTTGGGCGTAACAAGGCGACTCAGATTTCAAGTCCCGAAAAGTATCACCGAGGTAAGCCAAGACCTCAATGGTGGTCGACGGAAATCTTCACTCTTAGAAGGGAGTATCTCAAACTCTTCAATCAAGGGAAAAGAACTAACGTATGGACTTCCTATAAGGAATGTAAATTTAAAAAGTTGATAAGTAAAGCTTAACGGTTTTGATGGGAAAGCATTTCTAATAAAATCGAAAGATCTTCTAAATCGAGTCATTTGTGTAAGATTCTCTCAAAGACACCAACCACTTCCAGCTTCATAGTCAAACCCCGCCTTGCTGTCTGGACCTATTATTATTATTGATGCTTGCGGCATCTGTCGACTTTTTGTGTGACTCCATGCTTCCCTCAGACGACCCTGTACTCTTTGGTGACTTTAGTTTGTCCTGCATTGGCTGGGTAAATTCTTCTGACGCTGATGGTCTCATACCCTCGTTCACATCTGCTCCCCAGTTTGTTTTATACTTTCTGGACTCTGTAGCCGCTTCTAACCTGGCTCAATGCTGCGATATTACTAATGATTCAGACAGATTTCTGGACCCTGTGTTCTCATCTGACCCCCTTGGTTCCCGAATCAAGTCACTACCCTGCACTTCTGATTGTCATGTGTTTCGACACCGCTGACACGTTTCCCTCCCTATCAGGTGACCTCTAATTTAACTTTAAACGGGCTGATTTCACGTCCATGAATAACTGGCTTTTTTCTTGTGATTGGTCGAGCGTGCTGGAGGAGTGCGACGTCGACCTGGTTGTAAGCGCTTTTTACGATGTCCTTTACGCTTGTTTTACCCGATTTGTTCCCATCAGCACTTCTCGATCGGGTTCACCACATTTGTTTCGTCCTTGGCTTGACGGTACCTCACGACATCTGAGGAACTTAAAAAGCAAAGCTTGGAAGAGGTTTTGTACTTCTGGATGCCCCGATGATTACTTGGTTTATTCTGATCTCTGCCAGCGTTTCTCCGCTCGGATACAGGACTCCTACGCCGAATACTAGTCTAACATGAGAGACACGCTGCGTTACGATGCTAAACAGTTCTGGAGGTTCATCAATTCGAAGCGTAATCCTTCCTCCTTGAGGTATCATGACTGTGAGAGCGGTGACTCGTTTACAATTGCTAATTTCCTCGCAGAATTTTTCCGAACATCTTTCTGTGATTCCACCTGCGATATTTCCACCTATGATTTTGCCGCATGTGTTGCTGAACATCTATCTAATTTGGCGGACGGCTTTTCGAGTGGTCCTGATGGTATTCTCTGTTATCTGTTTAATTTGTCCTTGCGTTCCTGCCGCTTCCGCGAACTTTGGAAAACTTCTGTTTTGATCCCGCTCCATAAGAAAAGAAGTAAGTCTGACGTTTCCAACTATCGAGCGATTGCCAGCCTGTGCCATGCTGCAAAGGTTTTTGAGTCCCTCGTCAGCGACGTACTCCGATTTCATTGTAGTCCTTTTTTGCGGTCATTCCAGCATGGCTTCCTTAAGGGAAAATCGACGACTACAAACCTTCTTGAATTCGTTAACTATTCTCTGCCGACTATCGAAGCAGGTAAGCAAGTTGACTGTGTGTTTACGGATTTTAGTAAGGCCTTCGATAGGATTGACCATGGAATCCTAATCTATAAACTGTCTATTCTTGGGTTTCCTCATTGCTTCGTCGATTGGCTGTACTCTTACATGTCTGGTCGTACACAAGGAGTCCTATTTCGTGGTGCTCTTTCCAACCACATCATTGTCACCTCGGGGGTGCCTCAGGGTAGTATCCTTGGCCCGCTCCTGTTTGTCATATATATTAATGATGTTTCGCTTCTGCTATCCAATAGTAAAATTCTGTGTTATGCAGACGATGCTAAGACTTTTCGTACTGTTACCCGTGAATCAGACTGCGGTCTCCTGAACTCTGATTTGGCTTCGTTCTGTGATTGGTGTTCACGCAACCGCCTTCCTTTAAACACCGGCAAGTGTACCGTTATGATCTTTTCCCGTAGAAGATCTCCTTTCCTCTTCGACTACACTGTCGATGGTCGTTCTGTGATTGGTGTCCACGCAACAGCCTTCCTTTAAACACCGGCAAGTGCACCGTTATGATCTTTTCCCGTAGAAGATCTCCTTTCCTCTTCGACTACACTGTCGATGGAGTTGTCTTGGGTAGGGTCGACAGGATGAAGGATTTGGGCGTGGTCCTTAACTCTCGTCTTTCTTTCGACGATCATGTGGACTCGATCGTTGCTAGGGCTAGTTCGATGTTGGGTTTTGTTAAAAGATGGTCTAAGGAGCTTGATGAACCCTACTTCTCTACTGCACCATCGTTAGGCCATTTTTGGAATACGCTAGACCTGTGTGGTCCCCCTACTTTGCCGGTCACGACGACCGCGTCGAGGCAGTGCAGTACAGATTCCTTAGGTTTGCTCTCCACGGACTTCCCTGGATTAATCCTTTACTTCTTCCTTCTTACTCCGACCGTTTGTGTCTGATTTCTCTTGACTCCCTCGAAAAGAGGCGCAATATTGCCAAAATAGTATTTTTGTTCGATATATTGCAGGGAACGATAAACTCGCCCGAATTACTGGAGGCCGTCAACATCTCGATCCCGCAGCGCTCCTTAAGAAATTGAGACTTCCTCCACGTCACTGGTCATCGAACTCTATATGGGATGCACGAGCCCATCACGTCGATGTCTCACCTCTTTAATCAACATTTCGCCCCAAATTCGACATGGACTTCTCTAGGCTGCGGTTGAAGGGCTTACTCAGGCAGTGCCTAGGTTGATGTGGGTGATATGAATTCTGTTGACTGCTGCCCCACAGTTATTTGTAGGACTTGTTTACTTAGTTTTAGTTTAATAATTTATATATTGTAACATGCACTGTAGTCTGGCATAGGCTTCGTGATGAAAACGAAATCAAGTTGTACAATGCGCATGTCCCGAATTTCGGAAACCAGAAAAACGTCAGATGCCGTATAAAATCAAGGCCGACTAGAACCTGTGGTGACTTAGTGTGGTGGAAATGAATAACGAAAATTGCTAGAACTAAGTTGCTGAACTTTCTAGAATTAAGTTAAGTAGTATAAATAGGGCTGAATAGCGGCCTAGTGAGTTAGTTGTGGGATTGTGGCAATTTAAAGTCATGCAATTGGGACTTTGCAATGCGCCAGTAACATTCGAGCGCTTAATGGAATGTGTCCTACGAGGTTTAACTTTGAAAACCCGCCTGGTATATTTGGATGACATCATTATAATTGGACGAAGTTTTGAAGAACATCTAGGAAATCTACGAGAAGTGTTCCAGAAACTGAAGTCAACCAAACTAAAACTAAGCCGTAAAAAGTATACGCTCTTTGCAGACCAGGTCAAATACCTTGGGCATGTGGTATCAACAGAAGGAGTTAGTACTGATCCTGAGCAAATAACTGCAGTGGAGAACTGGCCCAACACCGAAAGATAAGCACGAGCTACGGAGCTTTCTTGGCCTAGCCACTTATTACAGACGCTTTGTGAAGAATTTTGCTGATATAGCAAAATAGTTGCATAAGCTATCGGAGAAGGATAAAGCATTCGTTTGGACGGGATAAGCAGAAAACAGCTTTAAAGCACAGAAGTGGGCGCTTTGCAATGCACCTGTACTTACTTATCCAAAGGCGGGTGAGACATTTATATTGGATACTGATGCAAGTAATGTTGGGATTGGCGCTGTGCTGCCACAAGAAGTAAACGGGCACGAAAAGGTGGTCGCAGAGCTCTATCAAAACAAGAAAGAAATTACTGCGTTACGAGGAAAGAACTGCTGGCTATTGTTGATGCAACGAAGCACTTCCATAAATTCCTCTATGGACAAAAATTCACTCTCCGAACTGATCATGCAGCTCTAAAGTGGTTGATGCAATTTAAAAACCCTGAAGTACAAGTGTCAAGATGGCTAGAAAGACTGCAATCTATGATTTCGAAATTATCCATAGGAAGGGTAGATCCCATGGAAATGCAGCTACACTATCACGACGACTATGTAAGCCGGATTGTAAATACTGTTCCCGTCTGGAAGCGAAATGCGACCATGTGACTGTGCAAAGAACAACCGTCGTACCCTTGACAGGATGCAACAAGGAAGAATTTCAAGCAGCACAACGAAAAAACGACAAGATTTCTCCAATTTTGACGTGGAAGAATAACAACGAAAGGCCCCAATGGAAAGATATTTCCGACAGAAGTACAACATTGAAGAGCTACTGGGAGCAATGGAATTTGGGAAACACCCGACGAGTCATCATGCCGGATGCAGGTATTGGTTCCCAGGAATAAAATAAGGGATGTGCTGAAAGAATTCCATAACGGTGCTTCAGGAGGATATCTTGGTGTCAATAAGACTTTGGAGAAATTAAGAGAATGATTCTACTGGTTACATATGGGGAAGGATGTGGAGGACTGGTGTCGAAAATGTACCGCTTGTGCCTGTAGCAAAGGATCTCACATCAAAACAAGAGGAGCAATGCAGCAATACAACGTTGGAACGCCTTTTGAGAGAATCGCGATTGACGTTGCGGGACCATTCCCATAGTCAGATCGGGGCAACCGGTACATTTAAGTGGTAATGGTTTACTTCAGTAAATGGCCACAAGTATATGCGATCCCAAATCAAGAAGCAAAACTAGTGGCATAGGAATTAGTAACAAACTGGATATGCAGATTTGGCGTCCCCAATGAGCTTCATTCCGACCAAGGACGAAACTTTGAATATCAAGTATTCCAGAAGGTTTGCGATATTCTTGGGATTCACAATCTGACGGGATGGTTGAGCGGTTTATTAGGACAGTGGTCGAACATCTTAGAAAAGTAGTAAATGAGCATCAACGGGATTGGAATAGCTACATTCCGATATTTCTACTAGCTTATTGAACAGCCGTCCATAACTTATAACATATGTGTGGCTCATTAGTAACCGCTCCAGCAAAATCTTCACTCTCGGGAACATCACAATTTCTAAGTGGACTAGGAAGTACGTTAAGTTTAACCCTAAGCCCTCTGTACCTAACCCTAAATTAAATACTAAAAAAACCTAACCTCACTAACTACACCAAACGACCTTCTCCCATACCTAAATTTAGTATTCACCCTAACCATAAGAATATTAGAACTAATAACAACATAATCACTCCTCACTCTTCCGCACATCTCACCACTAACCCTAAAGCTAGTGATCCTAACTCCAATTGGCAGCTCAAAATGGGAGTATTTCCAAACTTTAATTTAAGTCAAGTATCCCAACTTTATATATTCTCACACCCTTAACCCCTCTTCCAGTTACACCGAAGCCTTCGAACACGTCCATTCCAACCGTCAACCCAACCAATACTGTTTTGAGTTCCGTATATCCAGCGCACCCACCTAGCCATGCACTCCCAACTTCATCTGCGTGCCCACCTAACCACAAGCCAACTTCTTCCGACCACTCCACCACCTCTGCTCCGATTTCCGTCTGTCCCACCCCTCCTCTGTGTACACCAAACCTTGCACCCGCTACTTCCTCTGCATGCCCACCAAATTCCATGCCGTCATTCTCCTACACTGTTGCCCCGTCTCAAACAACTTCTACCTGCGTTAACCCGCCCATTCCGCTAGCCAAAACTCCTTTATCCGAACATCATTAATTTATCGATCCCCTTGTCCCACCCCACCTACAGTTAAATTGACTTTGCGCTCTACTGATTCTAGCGATGGACGATACCTCTTGTCCCGTTTACGGGACCGTCGCATTTCTGACAACGTACGTCTATTTCTAGCCTATCTTCATGACAAACCGAACTCCGTCTGTGTTGAAGGTAAAACCAGCACCAACGTCATATTAAGTATACAACAAGAAGGCCTGCCCACAGACCCATCAGTCTTACTCCAACTTTTCACTAAATACCATGAATCATTCAATATACCTTCCCATAAGGTTTCAGAAGATCTATCCACCTATGCTGCGTACGTCAGTTCTCGCCGTATTTCCCATCTTCAAAAAAATCGTAACGACTCCTTAAACTACTTTCGTTCCTAACCCCCTTGCTTTCCCTATTTCTGACTTCCCCTCTATTGCACCCGCGGTTTCCGATCAAGAACCTCTCCCCAACAGCTTGTCGGTCTATTACCAGAACGTAAGAGGACTTCGTACAAAAACAACAAATATTTTCCTTAACTCTCACAAATTCCCGCATGATATCTTTGCCTTAACTGAAACCAATCTAACACCAGGAATTCTCGACAACGAACTGTTCCCTCCAAACTATACCATTTTCCGTGTTGACGGTTGTATAGGCACCAATGATACACCAGGTCGCGGGGTTCTCATAGCTGCTCACAACCGTTATGATGCCACCCTGCTAAAGACCTCTGACTCTACAATATCAGAATTTTTACGTATAAAAATAGCACTAAATAAATGCCTTCTGTGCTTCCTCTGTTGTTACATTCGCCCCTCTCAACCACTAGACGCCTACGAGTCCATAATCGAAGCGATCGATCCTCTGCTTGAGAGCGCTAACGCGTCCGATGAATTTATTTTATTGGGTGACTTTAACCTGCAATGGTGATTGTCCGAGGACTGTTCTTACTTTGTCCCCTTTAACGCATCTTCGGCCAAAGAAGCCTTCTTTACCGATCAGCTCTCCGTTTCAGGTCTCTTTCAAGTGAGCGGTGTCAGGAACTTCCTGGACAGACAATTAGACTTAATCTTTTCTTCAGACCCAGTTAACTCGGCTGTCGCAGAAAGCAACCATCTTCTCTCCTCCCGATACCGTCACCATCCTCCTTTGTTCCTCGTTTTCTCCTACGAGCACCCTCATGACGTTTCAAGCTCCGAGTTTTCTTTATCCTTCAATTTTCGTATGGGCGACTTTGACAAATTAAATCACTTGCTCCTCAACTCTAATATTGACGATATCCCTCAACATCTCCCAATTGACGTTGCTTTAGAGGCGTTCTATTCGGAAATACACGCTTGTCTTACACAATCTATCCCTATTCTTCCTCGTAAAAACTACTCCTCAGCCCCCGTATGGTACGACAAAGAATTACGCTCTCTTCGCAATAGGAGAAATAAACGTTGGCAAACTTTTCTTCTAACCAAGACTGAGTCTGACTATTTTTCCTATCTATCTGCTTATACCTCTTTTTCTGAACGTTGTGATACCCTCTACCATGAGTACCTCCAACGGATGGAAACTAGCCTCATATCCGACCCCAAGTGTTTTTATTCAATTCAATTCAATTCAATTCAATTCAATTTATTTAGGATATGTACACAAGACTACATCTTTTACCAGTACAAAATAAAAGGAAAATTCAAATTACAATACTATCAAATATTATAAAACTAAAAGAAGAAGAAGAAGAAGAAAAAACTAATATAACAAGCAATCCAAAAGAAAATTATTACCAAGTAAGAAAAGAAAAAAATAAACGTTTCTAAAGCGACAAAACAAAAAATCAAAAACTACAGAAGGAATAATTATAAAATTTGTAGCTTAATCTAACTATAGTAGAAACTGTGTTACAAACATGGTTAATTCACGATGAATTTATAAGGTAACGTTTCAGCTCATTTTTAAAATCCCGTCCCCGATCCCGCCCTCTGATGTTAACAGGAAGAGAATTCCACAAACGAGAAATAACAGTGAAATAAGAACGTTGCCCAACTACATAATGCGCTCGAGAAGTCAGAAGGCTGACATGACGTGACGAGTTCAAGAAACGCAAGTGATCATATAGATACGTAGGAGACTTAGAGTTTACCATATTACGCAGAAACAATAAAGCTCTTATATCTAAGTAAGTGTTTAAGGAACACCGTAAAACAAGATCCCTATAATGGGATACGTGATCGTGACGTCTTAAATTATAAATAAATCGTACGCAATCATTAAAAGCGACATTTAATTTCCGGTTGCACTTTGAATCTAGCCGCGAATAGACTGTGCTACAGAAAGTAAAGTGAGGAACTAACAATGTCCTAACAAGCTTTAGCTTTAAATCAGAAGGAAGCAGGCTACTCGACAGTCTAAGCAGCCGAAGACCGCCATAAATCTTTTGACATGCAGCTTTTATATGGTCGCAGCACTCCATATTACCATTGAAATACACTCCGAGATTCTTAACTCTGTCAGAATAAGGCAATAGTATTCCGTTCAGATGTATAGTGGGAAGATCTGATTTATCAAGGTCACTTCTGTAGAAAACCATACAATTTGACTTCAGAGGATTTAGCAAGAGCATATTACTGGAGGCCCAAGTGGAGATATTTATTAGATCACGGTTGACACGATATATGCAGTCCTCAATTAACCCAATTGGACGAGAAAGGTAAATCTGAATATCATCAGCTTACAAGTGGATATTCACATCTTCAATGACATCAGGAAGATCATTGATGAATAAGACAAACAGAAGAGGTCCAACCTTGTGGAACACCACATGTGATTTTAATCCACTTTGACTTTTCATCCCCAGCTTTCACAACCTGAGAGCGATTTGAAAGGAAATCAGATATAATCTTAATGGATGAGTGTGAGAAATTATACATTTTATGCAGTTTTGATAAAAGCAACCTATGATTCACAGAATCGAATGCTTTTGTAAAATCAAGTAGTACTAAGACAGTTAATAAATCATTATCCAGCGAGTTACGTATATCAGTAGATACTTTCAACAAGGCAGTTTCGCTGCTATGGCCAGACCGGAAACCAGATTGCCACTTCGAAATAAATTTGTTTTCCGAAACATACTGGATGATTTGCGTACTTAGTAGTCTCTCAAGAACTTTGCCGAGATAACAAAGCAGACTTATTGGTCGATAATCACAAGCTGCACTAGGTGAAGAGCATTTAGCCAGTGGAATAACCACTGCATTTTTCCAAACCTGTGGGAACTCAGAAAATGTAAGACAAGAGTTGAAAATATGGACTAAGCTGTCAAGAACTACAGGTAATAACATTTTAAAAAATGTTGGTGCAATATCATCAGACCCAGTGGCGTTGGATCTGATGGATAGACATGCCTTGATAACCTCATCATGGGAAACACATCTGAAACTAAAACTACTGCGGTCTTCTGAATAGAAATTTATATTATGGTCTGGCTGTGTTGAAGAGTTATTTGATGATACAGAAAAATAGGTATTGAGATCGTTGACATCCAAGTCACATTTTGGCTGATCCTTTCCGCAAATGCCGTATCGATTCAGATTGGACCACAGCCTCTTAGGAGGAAGGGATGGATTCAATAAGTTATCGAAATAGCTTTTCTTTGCTATTCTGATTTCAGCATTAGCCTTATTTCTAATTTTCTTATATCTGAAAAAACAAACCTCTGATTTATATCTCTTATATATACGGTAAAGGTGTTCTCTTTCAGCAATTAGGCACTCGATTTTACGTGAGTACCATGGAATAGCATTTGGTTTAATACGTTTAGTATGAAGAGGTGCATATTTGTCATGCAGATATGTTATGAAGCCATAGAACGTTTTCAGATGATCCTCAGCTGATGTATATTCCCGGATACAGGTCCATGGAAGACTGGAAGCTTCCTCACCTAATCTTTGCTGATCAACATTATTGTAAGAACGGTATTTAATCACATTAGGCAAAGTTGATAAGCAAATGTTGTACGATAGATAAATAAAATCATGATCAAATAGGCTAGGAGATGTCATCTGATTTAGAAAAAGAACATTCTTTCTATCGCATACGAAAAAGTAATCCAAAAGGGAGGGGTTATTACAATTATAGTAGGTTGGCAATCCGTTATTGATATTCTCGAGGCAACGTTTGAAAGAAGTGAAGAAAACTGTCAACAGTGTTGTTTTTAAGTAATAGGTTGACATTAAAATCCCCACCAACAGCTATATTGGAATATTTTTGAGTGAAGTATAAAAGCGAGTTTCCTAATTCTACCGCGCTGTCAGGATTAAAAGCCCCTGGCGGGCAATAAACACTAATAAGAAGTAATTTCTCTGTAGCACAATACACTTCGACAGCTAGAAACTCAATACCGCATTCTTTAGATATTTTAATAATTTTGGATTTAAAGCAATCCTTCACAAAAATAGCAACTCCTCCAGATCGTGAATGCCTCGCATCTGTCCTGCAGCAATTTCACCTGATCACCGATTGACTGGATCCGCTTCTCATAATTCGCAAAAACGTCGTGAATCCTCTCCATCAATCGTTCCTCCATTTCAGACAATTTGCCATTCAAAAAATCCTCCAGTCTTCTTATTAATTTATCCTCGAGGGGGTCAGATGATAGAGAAGGCATTCGCTGCTTTGCCCCATTCCGCGTTTGCACACAATTGTCGGATCCCGAATTGCTGCTCTCACCGGCACCTTGACTTTTGGCTGAAGATTTAGCTGACATTATTAACAAGAAAATAGATTTATTAAAGATGAACAGCAATCACAAACTTGATCAATAAGCAACAGAAACCAGTAAAACTCGGAAACAAGTTACTAAATTTGGAAAAATTGCAGGAACAATTTAAAGACACGTCTACTCGAAGTTGCACATGAACTACTACTCCATAGCTTTATCAATTCTAAGAAGAAATCCAATGGTTACCCTTCCACCCTAAAGCTCGAGAATACCTCTTCATCTGATCGTAAGGTTATTGCTAACCTCTTTGCACACTTCTTCAGTAAATCTTTCAGCGAAAATTCTCTACAACCCGACCTTAACTATTTTGCATTCATGGACAAATGCACTCAAACGTCGTTTTCATCTTTTGATCCTGATCCTGAGCTTATAGCCACCAGTATTAATAGGCTTGAGCACGACTTTCACCCAGGTCCCGATGGCATTCCGGCCATCGTTCTGAAAAAGTGTGCCATGCATCTACTTCAACCCCTTGCTTTGCTTTTTCGTCTCTCGGTCACTCAAGGAGTTTTCCCTCAATTATGGAAAAATTCGTATATTATTCCCATCTTCGAAAAAGGTTGCAAGAACGATGTGTCCAACTACAGACCCATTGCTAAATTATCATCCATACCTAAACTATTCGAAAAATTGGTCTATGATTCCATGTTCTTCCACTGTAAGTCTATCTTCTCACTCTCCCAGCATGGCTTCCTCAAAGGTAGATCTACAATCACCAACCTTACTGTCTTCGTCTCTAAAACACTATGTGCCCTGGAAAACGGTAAAGATGTTGATGTTATCGCCACCGATTTTAGTAAAGCCTTCGACAAGATCTCCCATAACGTTATCTTGTTCAAACTTGATCGCCTAGGCTTCCCCCCCAGATTCATCTCCTGGATTCGATCCGACCTCAACAACCGTCAGTACCATATTCTTTTCAGTTCATCAATTTCTAACCCCATTGTCGCTCGTTCCGGCGTCCCTCAGGGCAGCCACCTGGGTCCATTGATTTTTATCCTCACAATAAATGATGTTGAATGTGTCATCAAACACTCAGAGTTGTCCATTTATGCCGATGACATGAAAATAATCAAATATATCTCCTCCACTACCGACTCTCTTCTCCTGCAAGAAGACCTCGATTCATTCATCACATGGTGCATGAAAAACTTTCGAGAGCTCCAAATGCCAGTCCATCTCTTATTCCCGCAAACGACTTACCACCACCCCGAGAGTCTATATGTTAACCGACGTACCAGTCCCTATCGTTACCTCTTTGTGTGACTTAGGAATAATCTGTGATAGTGAACTCAATTTCCGTTCCCACATTGACAGCATAATTAACAGAGCTAACTCCGCGCTAGGTTTTGTGAAGCGCTGGTCTAGAGAGTTCTCCAATCCTTATGTTTCCAAATCTCTCTACGTCTCCTTCGTTAGACCTCTCCTTGAATATCCCAGCCAGGTATGGTCCCCTACACAAACAACTCACATTAATAGGATTGAATCTGTCCAGCGTAGGTTTATTCGCTTCGCTCTACGTGACCTTCCGTGGGTTGACGGATTCAACCTTCCACCCTATAAAAACCGTCTGAAACTGATCGACTTACAACCTCTAGGCAAGCGTCGTGATGTTTCCGACATTCTCTTCATTTATCAATTATTAACTGGTGCCATAGACTGCCCGTCAATCCTGCAATCTTTACCCATCTATACCAATCCCCGTAACCTTAGGTCCACTCCCCTTTTCCGACTCGACCGCCATCGCACAAACTACGGTCAAAGCGAGCCAATTACCAGGATGTTACGAAAAGTCAACGACCTTTCCTCTTTTGACTTCCATCTGAGTAAATCATCCCTCCACAAAGCCTTATATCTTGACCCCGCCCATCTTGATCCTGATCGCATACCTTAATTCTTGTTCCTTTCGCCTTCTGCCAGTAATCAATGTATATAGCTCATATTGTAGCTTATACTTTTTATTTATTTATTCTTAATTATCATTTATTATAGTCTGTAGAATTAGTATTAAGTTATAGCTTGTATTTTGTATTTTTATTTTGTATTTTTTGTTGCACTAGCTTGTATTAAGCTTAAATAAATAAATAAACTTAACAGGACAGACACCATCTAAAATTGTGTTTGGAAGACAGATTCGACTGCCCAGTGATTTGAAGTTCGGAACACTTGAAAAGGATGCTGAATCCACTGAAGAATACATAACCGTACTTCGGAAGCGTCTCGCAGAAATCCATCAACTGCAAGAAAGAACCTGAAGACATCCAGCGACAGAATGAAAACACGATACGAAATCAGCATCAACGCATCAACGATGTAGTGTACAGCATACAACGGGGACCGAGAGACAAAAAGAAGATCGTGCACATTGACCGCTTAAAGCCATACCAAGGAGATACAACTGTTCGGGCCGAACAGTTCTAAGAGGGGGGCAGTGTAACATTGCAGGAAACGGTAGGAAACGAAATCAAGTTGTACAATGCGCATGTAACGAATTTTGGAAACCAGAAAAACGTCAGATGCCGTATAAAGTTAAGGCCGACCTGTGGTGACTTAGGGTGGTGGAAATGAATAACGGAAATTGCTAGAACTAAGTTGCTGAACTTTCTAGAATTAACCTAAGTAGTATAAATAGGGCTGAGTAGCAGCCTAGTGAGTTATCCTCAGATTCCCAAATCCCTCCCAAATCCTATTCCTTCACCCTCCCTTAATAACTAACACTTAAAGTGAAAGACAAACCTACGGCTGATGTAGCGCAGCAGCCGTACCGAAGGAAGACAACTCAACGAGAAGTTGAATAAGGAGACAAACGTCGAAGAAGGACAACGAAGGACGAAAACCAATCGAAATGAAGGCCGAAGATAAGCCTCTACGTGTAAGGAAACCATGCGGCATCAAGAAGAATAAGAAATTAACAATTTTAAAAACGCGCGGTCCGCGCTTGACTTGACCTTGACCTAGTGAGTTAGTTGTACTTTAACCAGCGAAATGATAAGTGTTAATTAGAAAAGTGAAACGTTATATTGTGAAGAGAACGTGTAAAAGAAATTGTTAAACGAACTAATTAAGTGAAGTAAATAAAATTGTGAATACTTCTGATTGAAAATAATTGTCTTAATTAATCCTTCGAGCCCAAAGAGCCCCATTTACGTTTCAATATATATAGATATACCGCTGTATTAGTCATTTATGACGAATCTGTATTGAACAAATAAACAAATAAACTGGATGAAAGGTGGACATCAGCCAGTCTTAAAACTCTGTATCTACTGATTGACTCTCACTTTTCAGGCTGTTTAGCAGCTAGTGTAGCTGAGTCTTTTAGATTGTCACGCTCTGTTCCGTAAGATCCTTAGTAGAAGGAAACTTAAATGGGCTAAACACAGCTTCTAGCTCTACAAATCACCGGGCTTGGGCGGCATTATCCCTGTTGAACTTCAATCAGCCCTTGAGATTTTAATTTTGTGTCTAGAAGTCATTTATGACGCATGAAATTTCAAATTTACATTTAGTGGAGGCAACTAAATCGGATATTTTATAATACATTAGAAATCCATACATTGCTTTTCCTTCTGCGATGGCAATACCCAGACCACCTGAAAGAAACGCATTTAGAAAATATTAAGACGTAAACAATACCAACCTTACAATATTCAAATCCAAGTTCATAGTCCCAGCAAACAATAGATCTGAAAGATCTGCACAAATTGCATACCATATATCTCTGATAAGTAGCAACAGCAATAACAGTTCGAGAAGTTCCAGTTCATATAGCGAGAAGAAGTATTTTTGATTTAAATTAATTAGTTAGTAAAAAGTTTGTAAATATTTAATTATTAGATTTACTTACTTACTTGTTACAAGAAAGATTCATTTAACGATAGTAGTTTCAATAAAATCAACATCGAAAATCAAGATTTCTTCAAAGATCAAGATTGCATCAAAGAACAATCTAGTATTTGAAGCAGTGCATTGTCTACCTGGAAAGTCTTTTTCTTTACCTAGAAGTGCATTAGCATTAATAAGGTGCATAAAGCTGTGTTTAATTTTTTTTGGTTTAACAGTTTCATCATTTTTAACTGTACAGTTTATACAGTACTTGCACATTACATTTCATAATTTTATCGAGTCTGGGCAAAGAAATAAATGAACTTGTTAGAAAAATATTGTTTACATTTGAAGATTTACAAATTAGTTAGAAGCAAAACATATACACAAAATATGCACGAAATGTACACTTGACCCGAGTGAATTTGCAAAAAAATGCAAAATAAACTTTTAAAAGCTCGAGCGACGTAAGAAATATAAAGAAATTTCTCAACACGATCAGCGTTTCTGAAAAAGAAAAACTAAACTCCTTTGCCTTCCTCTTTTTTTTGAATTAGAAGCTCTTTATTTTATTTAATCAAATCAAAATTCCAAACATATTTTACATAAATGATGAAAGGCGTCTCAATTTGTTTATGCTCTGTGGTTTATATTATTTATTTCAAAGAAACCTATTAAGAGAAATAGTATAAATGGAAAAGTTATTACAGAAACAAAAGTAAAAAAGCTCTGCAATTACATGGGGCTTAATAAATTTTAAAAAAGATTCCGATGTCAGAAAAACTAAAGCGTATCTCATAACCCGTATAAAATATTTAGAAGAAAAATGGGAAGAATATGAAAGGGTGCATGAACAAATTATTGAAAAATGTGAAAATTTCGATATTGATTATTTTAAAAAGAAATCGTATGCACAAACAGAGGAAACATATGTTGACTTTTTAACTCTGCTTAGTCAAAAATTAAAAAGTGTTGCGTCCACGCTATGAACATCTAATCTTAATGAATCTAAGTGTCACTCACAACATACTGAAAAGAATCTACCTAAAATTAATTTACCTCTGTTTGACGGTCAGTACCAAAATTGGGTGTCATTCAGTGACCTTTTTCTTCAATTGTGCATGAAAATGAAAATATATCTAATGTACAAAAACTTCATCATTTAAAAATGCATCTTTGTGGCGATGTTAGACATGGCTGTTGTCCGACAATTATCAGCTTATTTGGGATTCTCTTAAAGGTCGATATGAAAACAAAAAAGTTTTAGTGAACACATATCTTCAGAGTCTATTTTCGCAACAGACGTTCAATGTTGAGAGTGCACATAAGCTGCTAGATCAAAAAAATCAAAAGGTTTAGAAAATTTAGTAGGGATGGGGGATCGAACTGAGAAAATCGATTCAGTATGGATCAATCTGTAATTTTTTTTCGATTTCGTAGATCGATTAATCGCTTTAAAAAGATCGATATCCATAGATCGAACAGATCGATTCAGTTTATTTTGACTTTTCAATTTATTTCAGCATTTTGAAATTACAAGTAATTAGGGTCACCAATTTATTAAATAATAAAAAAACAGCCTTTGTAGCTTATAAATCTGAGTAGGAACAATGAGTATTTCACATATGTTGCTTATTTAATCGAAAAATTCGTGATTATGGAAGAGAGTCTTTTTTGAAAGTACTAATACTTACACGTCTTCATTAAAGGACCATTACTAAAAATTTACACCTAAAAAAGAAGCACAACTTTTGTGTCGCGCATTTGCAAGCGCAAATATTTTTTTATTCTAATAGCACATTCCAGGAATATTTTCAAAAAATATCTCCAAAGCATTTCTATGTCTGATTTCAGAGGTTTATGAGGTTTTTCGAAAATATTTTGGGAATGTTTTATTCTTTCGTGTTAAACGGAAATAACCGCAAGCAAAAGTTGACAGTTCAACTTCGGATGGAGTTCCGAAAATGGGAACCCTCTGATTGGCTTCAAATGTTTACCAGACACTACTATAACACCAGATGACAGTACCTAAAAGGTTTTTGGCGACTCGAAAGGGAAGGGGTGAAAAAAAATTTTTATGTAAAATTTGTTGATAATTATATTGATTTTAACATAAGGCACGATTTTAGTTTCCGTGGCACACCGTTTTGACTTTTCTGACTTTCTGGGAGGAAGAGGTGTATTAATTAGGCTTTTAGTTCTTTTATTAACTTGCGTCCCCCCACCCTGCAGGAGAATATATTTCAATAGTTAGTTAATAAAACAACTAAAATATTTGATCTTGATATTTTAGTAATAAATCACTTCAAAAAAATCATGAACATTTTTTTTTCACCCACTTCCCTTTCGAGTTGCCGAAAATCTTTTTAGATACATTCATTTTACATATATTTGGGTGTACCCACAAAATTTCAAGTGATTCTGAGGGTTCCTATTATCGGAACTCCAGCCATGCAAACATGTGGTTCAAACCAAAGATTACTTGTTCAAACACTAACACCGACATACTATTGAAAAATAATACTTGTGAAAGATGAGATTTGAAAAGTCTGAAAGGTGCTCCAAATAGAATTCTATCAAATCCCAGCGGAAAATCAGTCACACCGTCGATAGTCAGTGGAAAGTGTACCCTTATTTCTTCTTTTCGATAATTAGATAAGGGGAGGGTGTAACATGACTACCTCTGAGTTGAAAATTTCAAAATGGACGCAGTTTCGGTTTACTATTCAAGTGGTAATTGTGATTGAGAAAACTTAAAGACTTTTTATATAAGACTGTTTTAATGAAAGATTAAGATTCTAAAGCACGCAAATAAATTCTCCGCCTTTTTAATTTATTGTAGAAAGATTTTTTTACACCACTCACCATTGCATATATATCTAAATCCATATTATTTTAAGAGTGTAAAATATGCCAAATTTGAGACTTTAGATTAAAAAAACTATTAAAAAGTGCCAAATCTTTGATAGAGTAAAAATGGGCAGACTTTAAAAAAGTATATATGCTTCTATCAGGAGATTACGATCTACGTGGAATCTACCTGTTTTTCACATGAGTTTCTTACTAGGATTATACGTAGCAGCATATATACTTATCTATTGCACTTGGAGCTGATGTGGCGATTTCGCGTAAACTAGGATATCGGTATACAAAATTCAACTTACTTTCGAAGCAATTCCACGTGATTTTTTTTACTGGGATTGACCTCGAATTTTCTGCAATTTGTATAAAAACTTAAAGTTGCACATTCGAATATCTGATTTGTTTTTCTTTTTCTTTAAATAACATATTTCTTTCTCGTTGTGGAATCACCAAACCAGAAATAAAACATAACAAGCCACCGATGACAAAATCATGCAGTAGTCACTAAACTACACAGTTAAATTGTTAAAATATTATTATAGGTTAATTGGTTGAAATATTATAGCGATCACAAACGCATTCATCTAACATTTACGATCTTTTTAAAAAAAATAACATTTGTCGGATTATTACACAAATAAAAGATAAAATGCAGAAAAAATTCACAAATGAGCTTGTTTAATTTTTGGCACGTCTTAAACAGATCGAAATCGGAAATAAATAAATCGATTCGAGCTGAATCGGTCCCGCGTAAAATCGATTCAAAAATCGGCAGATCGAAGACTTAAAGATCGATCTCTCGAAATCGAATCGAAGATCGCCCATCCCTAAAATTTAGGCCTCGACACAAAGGGCTGGGATTTGTTAATAATTTACCTGATTATACAGAGACTACCGATAGAATCGCATAAAATCTGGGAGAATAAGTGAGCGCAAAACAGATCTTCCAACATTGAAGGAATTAATAGAATGTCTTGAAATACGTTTTAGGACTTTTGAAGCTCTCGATTCAAATAAAACCAAAACAAATATCCGAAATAATGAAACATCAACATCCAAGTCGTTGCTGCGTTCTGTGTAAGGAACACCCTTCAATACGACAGTGCTCTAAATTTATTGAAATGAATGAGAGCGAACGAAACAATACAGTAAGACAAGCGGGCTTACGCATCAATTGTTTGGGTGCAGGTCATTTGGTATCAAGGAATGGCACCAAATCTTGTTACAAATGCGGAAAGAAACACCATTCACTATTACACAAAGGGCAGGGCAACCTGAAATCAAAAACAATAAAGGGCAAGAAAGATTTAATGAGAAGGTAGGAGAAAGGGTTGAATTAGAAATCAAATCATATTTTTTACAAAACCAACGACATGAACGGATGGTTTTACTAGCGACAGCATTAGTAATTGTCACTTCGGCAGCACGACAAGAAGTCCCTATTCGAGACCTACTTGACCAAGGCTTTCAAGCCAGCTTCATAACAAAAGCCGCAGCTCAGTGCTTGAGATTTCTAAAGGAAAAAGTATTAACAATAATATTAGGATTAGGGAAAACTACAAGAGGATTTTCAAGGGCCAGGGTTCAATTCAATATAAAAGGCAGATTCGATAAGAAGCAACTAAATGTTGCCGCTTTTGTTTTAAAACAATTAACCGCAATTATGCCTAGAAAATACGTATGCAGAGCACAATGGCAGCATCTACAACACCTACCTTTAGCAGACCCAAGATTTTTTGGGCTAGGGAATATCGACCTTATTCTTGGAGCCGAAGTTTATAGTAAAATTATATTAAAAGGAATCAAGAGAGGAGCAAAGGCCACTCCATTAGCACAACGCACTAGTTTAGGATGGATTATCTCGGGAGAGATATTGAACGTCAATCAATCCGTTAAAAATAAGATAGAATATTTTCATCTAAAACTCGATCTTGACACTCAAATCAAAAGGTTTCTGGAGATCGAGGAACTGAACGCGTGTGGAAATCTTACCACAGAGGAGAGGCAATGTGTAGAACTATATCAAAATACAGTAAAAAGAGATTCCAGTGGTCGATATACAGTAAAGCTTCCTTTTAAAACGAACGAAGGCAACATAAAACTAGGAAAATCAAGATACATTGCAATTGCACGTTTGTTACAAATGGAATGGTTTGTTTAGCGGAACCCTAATTTTCGAAAAGAATATGCGGCATGCATCCAAGAATATGCTACTCTAGGATATATGACACTCACAAGCGCAAAAGAGGATGTAGATTATTTTAAAAATTGAATAACGATTTCTTCGTAATGAAACACTCTGTCTTTGAAAGTTTAATGGTGGCCAAGCAGCCGTTTATTTGCAGACTATACAATGTGTCTTCGTTGACAATTCAAACCGAAAAGCAAGCAAGAACTCACAAAATGAACTGAACAGACCAGTTAACCTCACGATAACAGTACTGACTACAATGATAAGCAAGAGAATTGCAATATTATATGGAAACATTTCAAAGTAGTTAAATGAATATTAAGCATATACAAATATGAGTGTACAGGTTCTGTAGAAACTGATTTCTCGGTATAATAAGTGTACAAAGTTTGAAATTTGTGTAATGTAAAATATAAATTGTAAAATTTGATGAATCGTTAAGTGTTGTTTAACTTGTTTCCTCGTGAGCTTAATGATGATTTCCAACATTCCGCCCGCCTGGTAGTGTTACGACAAAGATCGCACTTTCTCCGCTCGCCTTGATCCAACTCGTTACCCACTAAGTAGGTTGCCAGGATTATCTGTTAAAAGAGCAGTAGGTATGAGGTAAGTACTACGGAAAAACAAGGCGTTCGAAATAATAAGGAACTAAGAAGTAGGAAAATTGGGATAGGTAATGTAACTAGTTAGTTGTTTTTTGCAATAGGTAAAACGCGAAGTTTTGTTATTGGTCTAGTAAAACAGCCATCCTTATGCTTAAGCTTGACGACGCGAACATTGCCATCAGGACCTGGATATGTTTCCTTAACCGAAACAAGGTCATTAACCTTAACAGTAGTCTCTTTCCGGAACCATTTGTGACGAAGTTGAAGGGAATGTACATATTTTTTTTACCATCTTTGCCAAATATGTTCGTACATTTGCTGAACGAGTTGCCATCTGTCGAGACGATTAATCGGAATATCTTTAAATGATGGAGCGGGTGCCGTAAAGAGATTTTCTCCCACGAGAAAATTGCCTGGAGTCAGAGCCGATATGTCTTCAGGATCGTCGGATAGAGCATAAAGGGACCGGGAGTTTAGGCACGCCTCAATCTGTGTTACCAGGGTAAGCATCTCCTCCATTGTTAGATGGTGATCACCGACAACTCTTCTGAACTGATGTTTAAATGCTTTCACCCCTGCTTCCCACAACCCTCCAAAGTGAGGAGCGGAAGGTGGTATGAAATGCCAGGTTGTAGAATTCTGAAGGAGAACTTGTGCCACTTCTGAGTTCTTGATAAGCTGATTAAAGTGTTTTGATAAGGTCCTATCCGCAGCGACAAAATTAGTAGCATTGTCGCTGTACAAATTAGCACACCTCCCACGTCGACTTATGAAACGTCTATACGCTGCGATGAAAGCATCGGCAGTTAAATCTGGTACGAGTTCTAAATGGCGTGCTGGAGTAGAGAAGCAAATGAAGACAGCTACATACACTTTTATTGTCCTATGCCCTCTTCCTTTCACTGGTTTGATGTTAAATGGCCCGGCGTAATCTATCCCGCTATGTAAGAAGGGTTTTGATGGACGAACCCTTGTTGAAGGAAGTTCACCCATCAATTGTTTCTCTGTGGTCGCCTTGTGGCGGTGACAAACGATGCATCCGTTAATGTATTGGCGAACTTTGCTCCGTCCACTAAGTACCCAGTACTTAGTGCGTATTCGATGTAGTGTAGCCTGAGCTCCGCCGTGTAGAGTTGTCTTATGAGCCTGAGCGATGATAAGCTGAGTAAAATGACAATCTTTCGGTAATATGACGGGATATTTCTCCTCATAAGATAGGAATGATTGTTGTAGTCGTCCAGAGAGACGCAGCACACCATGGTTATCAAGAAAAGGATTCAATTTGAGGAGTTTACTGCTTGAAGGTAGGGACCGTTTTGTTGTAATGCACTTAATGTCGTTTGCAAAGAAGTCTTGTTGAACAATTTTTATCCACCGCTCTAATGTAGCATTTATTTCATCGGAAGTTAATTGACCTTGTCTGCGGTGACACTGTGAAGCTTTGGCATTACGATAAAATCGGAAGCAATACGCAGTAAATCGCAGCAACTTGTTGAAATCTGAAAATCGTAGAAGTATTTCATTGCTAAATTCTTCTTTTCTGCAGACTAACACATCAGCAGGACGTAATTCGTCTTCAATCGATGGGGGTGATGAACAAATTGGATCTCGAGGCCAATCCGAGGACCTTTTTTGCAGCCACGATGTTCCAGACCACCATAACGTACATTCTTGAAGTTGTCGTGCAGATATTCCACGAGTAGCACCGTCTGCAGGGTTATAGCTTGTAGACACATGATGCCATGTATGCTGAATGAATGAGTGAGGTCCGGTTTGCGATAAAAACTTTCCACTTCGATGGATGCTCCTGAAGCCAGGGTAGAACAATGGTGAAATCCGTCCACACGTGAACTGGTATGTTGTCATTTGGCAAAATTGCTTGCATAGATTGAAGAAGTTTAGCAACAAGTGCAGCTCCGCAAAGTTCAAGACGAGGCAGCGAGATCGTTTTGAATGGACTAACTCGCGTTTTTGAAGCTATTAGTGATGTTTGGACGGTGTCGAAATTGTGGATGACACGTAGATAGACTACTGCACTATACGCTAACAGCGATGCATCACAAAAGCCGTGCAATTCAAGTCCTATATGCGAATCAGTAATCTCTTACCACCTATCTAGTTGAATTGTCTTTATCGATTTGATGTCTTCTCTGTATCTTAGCCAGATGTTTCGCAAATCATTCGGTAATTCGTCGTCCTATCCTAACTTGGCGAGCCACAACTTCTGTAGAAATATTTTTGATGAAATTGTGGTAGCCGACAACCAACCTTGAGGATCGTATATCCTGCTCACATCGGCAAGAATAGACCGTTTGGTATGCGTTCCAATATCAGGCAGGTCGATTTTACAATTGAAAGTATCAGTTGCAGGACACCAGCCAATACCCGATGTCTTAATTTGCGTGTCATTCACAATTTTCGTTGTAACATTCCTATCAATTTCATCACCAGGAAGATTAGCTAGAAGTTCTGGAACGTTAGATAACCACTTGCGAAGTTTAAAATCACCGCATTGCAAGAGATGTCGCAATTCATTGCGAAGATAGATGCAATTATCCTATTAGCCTTTGGGAACTCTACTTCATGATCGTCAGCAAGCTGTCGGAAAACTCCACATGCTAGATATGGAGCGCTGGCTGTACCATATGTGACGGTAAGGAGTCGATATGTTGAAACTGGCTCAGACCTTGAACTTCGCCCTAAAATTCTTTGAAAGTCAATATCTCGACGATCTACAAGTATCCGACGATACATTTTCTCAGCATCAGCGGCTAGGACGAATGGGTACAAGCGCCATTTAAGGATTACAGCGAAGACGTCATTTTGAAGCTTCGGACCAATTTGTAGGATATCGTTAAGCGAAGTTCCGTTTGTGGTCTTCTGTGAAGCATTGACGACTACCCTTTTTCCATATGATTTAACGTTAAATACTCAGACATAAATGCTTCATACTGTTTAAATAGGCCCTCGTCTTTCCAAAGGCTTCAATATAATGCAGCAAGAGCAGCACCTTGTGACTGGTCTAGTGAAGAAGGGTCTGAATTTTAACGGAAGAGGAACAACATACCGTACTCTGACAGTGCGATAATGTGAAGCTACAAAGAATCCTCCCGGAATCTTTTTAAGAACGTGTAAATATCGGTAGATGAAGTAGTGAAGTGAAAACTATGGGTAGCGATCGCCATATACGAAGAACTGTCAATGGCTCCTGAAAGAATCCAACCCAATGATGTCAATTGCGCTATTGGTGTCCCAGGAGAACCTCGTAGCACCTCATCTCCAAGCACTTTAGCGTGAATTTCAGCACCAAGAATCACATCGATCTGAGCGGGTTTGTTAAACTCAGGATCAGCTAATTTTAACACAACCGGGCCATTCTTGTCTGAATATGTGTTTTGATGGTATGAGGTGTGAGTGACGGCAACACTACAGATTGAATTGTGTAATTGACTGATGGATTTATAGACGAAATAATTTCAAGTTTCACACAAGCTTTTGCTAACCCTGCATCGCAACTTCCAACACCAGTTACGGATACGTGAACAGACCGTTTCGGTAGGTTTAATAGTTCTGCAAGAGATGATGATATAAAATTAGATTCTGAACCTTGGTCCAATAATGCTCGCACTGGAAGTACTCCATTGTGAGTAGATGGAATGAAAATAATTGCGGTAGCCAATAATATCGATGAGCTTGCGTATTGAGTACCAGCTACGTGAGTACTAGCTGAAACACTTGGAATAACAAAAGAAGGACTACCAGACGGTAATGCTAAGCTTGATGTAGGTTGATAAGAAGTGGAGCACAATTTATGCAACATCGTATGGTGTTTCTGGTTGCAGTTTTTTTTTTGTTTCTAAAGAGGCTAAATAAGCATTGACTAAGATGCGAGTATTGTCATAGCGAGTAATCAGTATTTCCCATGCTGTATTATAATTAGAGTTCGTAACTGATAGATGTTTTAAAACCTTGGCAGCTTCACCTGTAACTGATGACTTCAGATAATGAAACTTTTAGATATCAGGCAATGACGCATTTTCCTGGATTAAGGAAACGTACATTTCATGAAATGATGACCAATCGGTATAAGATCCAGAAAAAGATGGAAGATTTATCTTCGAAAACTTAAAAGCTGGCATTGAACCAGTAGATTTTAAATTAAGAAATGACTCTTCATAAGAGAGACGGACTTCACCTAACTCATCTTTAATCCAATTTCAGAATTCAACGTAAGCACATTCAGTCCGCGAAAAAACGTCATCTGAGAAATATTCATTGAACCTTTAAAGCCTCCAATTGAAGACATTGTAGCAGACATTGAGATGGGAATTAATAGTCTGAATGAACCCGCTAAAGCAGAGATCAGGTCTGTCTGTATTCAAGCCATAGACAAGTACAAGGTAAGCTCCCACACGATTGAAAATGAACATAAAATGTACCATCCAACTATCAAAATGTTGAAGGAAAAAGACTGTTATTTTATAAAGGCGGACAAAGGCAACAGTATCGTTATTCTTGACAAATCTGATTATAAAAATAGAATGTTTTCACTTCTTGACAACGGTCCATATGTAGAATTAAAAAATAACCCACTTAAAAAAATGGAAAAAGAGATTGATGATATTTTAAAAAAATATGAAACCTTTTTCTCTGACAAACACTGGAGACGTAAGTTAAGAATGAGTAACTCTTCCCTTCCACGACTTTATGGCTTACCTAAAATACACAAACCAGGACACAAAATGCGAGAAATTTCTGATAATACCACAGCGCCGTCTTATAAACTCTCCAAATGGCTTCTCCAACAGTTGGAGCAATTACCTCAACCTGATGGAAAATTCGTGAAAAACACGTTTGATTTTATTGAAAGGGTTAAAGATATCACCCTTGGGCAAGATGAGTTACTAGTTAGTTTTGACGTTTGTGCTCTTTTCCCCAGTGTACCCATTTTTAAAACGTTGGAATTAATAAAAGATTGGCTAATGGATCTCAATATTGACGATAATACTGTAGAAATGTATTATGAAATGATAAGCGTCTGCATGAATCAGAATGTATTTACATTTGATAATAGGATTTTCAAACAAACCAATGGCACCACGATGGGAAACAGCCTTTCTCCATTTTTCGCCAATTTCTTTATGTGTCATCTGGAGACCAAATTAGAGAGCGAAGAGAACTTTCCTAGAATATGGCTACGTTATGTTGACGATGTTTTCGCAGTTATCAACAAAGATAAAATAGAAGAAACTTTGAATCTCCTGAACGTGCAATTTCCATCTATCGTTTTTACCATTGAAAAGGAAACGGACAATTTTCTACCCTTCCTAGATCTAAAAGTCATAAGGAACGATAAAAATGGGATCGAATTCGACATATTCAGGAAACCTTCCCACACACCAAGGTTTATCCCCGGCAACTCTTACCACTCATTCGCCAATAAGTATGCAGCTTTCAATTCTATGGCACACCGATTAGTTAATGTTCCTTTATCCGAAGAACGCTTTATCGCGGAAAAAAACTATTTGCTAAGCCTAGCAAAATTTAACAAACTTCACTCCACGCAAATTCTAAATATAATAGAAAAGCATATTAAAAAGAAAAAACTCAAAGAAACCCGCTTGATGCCACAAAAAGAAAAAGAAAATAAAAGATTTCTAAAGCTAACATACTACCCTCCCATCACCAGAAACATAAGTAAGATCCTTAAAAAATACAACATACAACCAGCTTGGTCTTCCAATTGTAAAATGAAATCTTTTTTAAAATCCACTAAAGATAAAATAGAGAATACAGAGAAGTCAGGAATTTATAAGATCAGTTGTGAAGGCTGTGACGCTACTTATATTGGCATGACTTCACGAAAATTAATTCAACGATATAAGGATCATGAAAGGGATATTTATAATAAGACAGAAAAGACCGCATTATCCAAACATATAAAATTTGAAAATGAATCTCTGGGAAGAGGAAGAAGGCATCAGCGAAAACATGATATCAACTTGAACAATTTTCAGCTCTTGAAAAGCGTAAACGGGTACACAAGATTAACCATTTGGGAGTCAATTTTCATCAGAAAAAATAGCGACGTAATTTTGAATGATAATTTAGGACTAGTAGATTCAACTCTTTTAAGAATTTTTAATAATAATAATGTCTAATTTAAACTATTGTATTTATCAGGTTTTGTTTTACTGAAAGATTTTTATTTCTTGACATTCTGTGAACCGTTTTTGCATCTCAATGTATGACTAAGCATTTTGTTTATGGTATCGTTTGTTGCACAATTTCAAATTTAGTCTCTAGTTAAGCCTGATGATGAACAGTGACAACTGTTCGAAACGCGTCGTCCGTTATTAAATAGAAAGTTTTATTTGAACAAGATTTTAAGGTGTTTGATTTTTGAACCTAATTTTCCGGTTATTACTGATCTTGTTGGTGCTCTAATTTAGAAATTTGTATTGTCAGAAGTAGCTTGCTCAGTTAGCTTATCATGTATTTGGAGATACTGGGTCCAATACTTTTCTAATAATTGTAAACGCACATCCAGATAAGATTCGGTTCGCTTATCCTTTCCCGTCCTTTGAGTGTTCACTCTAAATTTTTTTCGTGCCGCGATAGCTACAGAATGATTTTTTAATTTTTCCATTTTATTTTCAGTTGCGAAACTATGAATTATATTTATTTGTCTATTTACTATGTAGTGTTTTAAATGCAAATAAATATTATCACCTACGAATTCGCGAATACCGACACACTGTAATATAATATTCTGTACATAAAATGTATCAACTGTTCACTAGAAATGAATGTAATTTATTTCAAAAGTGTTCAAAAATATTCAAAGATGTCAATAAAACGTAAAATATATAATTCTTTTCGTTTTTTATTTAATGTTGCAATGTTTTCAAAATCCATCAAGCATTGAGAAGCGCATCAGCTTGCACTTTCCTCAGATATGAATATATGGCTTTGTTTTCACAAACGTGCGTATTAGATGTAATGTGATTAGAGATAAGTAAGAAAAGGAACGGACTTATTTGTTTTTTATGAATACTCATCCGTTGTTGAATGGTTAATGACGTCAAGGTTGATACGCTATGTATGTGGTTGATCCCCTCACAACGCCAACGTTTCCTGGGTACATAGCTTTTTTACTCGGAATTTTGCATTCATCCCAGTTAGCTGCATGAAGTTACTCTCGGAGACAGAGAAATTCAGCAACTTCAAGATCTCCATCCCGAACAAGTACGTGTGGCTCATCACTAACCCCTCCAGCAAAATCTTCACTCTCGGGACGATCGAAATTTCCAAGTGGACTAGGAAGTATGTTAAGTTTAGCCCTAAGCCCTCTGCATCAAAGTCTAAATTAAATATTAATAAACCAAATCCGACTAACTATCCCAAAGGTAATTCCAAACGTCCTTCTCCCATACCTAAATTTAGCATTCAGCCTAATCGTAAGAACATTAGTACTAGTAATAACACAGTCTCTCATCACTCTTCCGCACCTCTCACCTTTAGCCATAAACCTAGTAATCCTAACTCCAATTGGCAGTTCAAAATAGGAGTATTTCCAAACTTTAATCTAAGTACCCCAGTCAAGTATCCTAACTTTATATATTCTCACACTCTTAACCCCTCGGTTCCACTTACACCGAAGCCCTTGAACACTTCCATCCCAGCCGTCAACCCTACCACCACTGATTTGAGTTCTGTACATCCAGCGCACCCACCTAACCATGCACATCCAACTTCTTCCGTGTGTCCACCTAACCACATGCCATCAATTTCCGACCACCCCACCACCTCTGCTTCGATTTCCGTCAGTCCCACCCCTCCACTGTATACACCAAACCTGGCACCCGCTACTTCCTCCGCATGCCCACTTAATTACAAGCCATCATCCTCCTTCACTATCGCCCCATCTCAAACTACTTCTACCTCCACTAATTCGCCCCTTCCGCTAACCAAAACTACTTCATCCCAACATCACTCATTTATCGATCCGCTAATCCCACCTACAGTCAAATTGACTTTGCGCTCTGCGGATTCCACCGATGGACGATATCTCTTGTCGCGTTTACGGGACCACCGCATTTATGAAAACGTTCGTCTATTTCTAGCCTATCTGCACGACAAACCGAATTCCGTCTGCATCGACGCTAAAACCAGTACCAACGTCATGCTAAGTATACACCAGGAAGGCCTGCCCACAGATCCAACCGTCTTACACCAACTTTTCACTAAGTTCCATGAATCCTTCAATATTCCTTCCCATAAGGTTTCAGAAGATCTATCCACCTATGCTGCGTACGTCAGTTCTCGCCGCATTTCCCATCTCCAAAAAAGTCGCAACGACTCCTTAAACTACTTTCGCTCCTAACCCCCCCGCTTTCCCAATTTCTGACCTCCCCCTTAATGCACCTGCGGTCTCCGATCAAGCACCTCTCCCCAGCAGCTTGTCAGTCTATTACCAGAACGTCAGAGGACTTCGCACTAAAACATCTAAGATTTTTCTTAACTCCCACAAATTCCCGCACGATATCTTTGCCTTAACTGAAACCAATTTGACACCAGGCATTCTGGACAACGAACTGTTCCCTTCAAACTATACTATCTTCCGTGTCGACGGTTGTGTAGGCACCAATGATCCACCAGGTCGCGGTGTTCTCATAGCTGCTCACAACCGTTATGACGCTACCCTGCTAAAGACCTCCGACACTACAATATAAGAATTTGTATGTATCAAATTAGCACTAAATAAGTGTCTTCTGTACATTCTTTGCTGTTACATTCGTCCCTCTCAACCTCTAGAAGCCTACGAGCCCCTAATTGAAGCGATCGACACCCTGCTTGAGAACGCTAACGCCTCTGATGAAATTATTTTATTGGGTGACTTTAACCTCCCCCGTATTCAATGGTCATTGTCTGAGGACTGTTCCCACTTTGTACCTCTTAACGCCTCTTCGGCCAAAGAAACCTATTTTACTGATCAGCTCTCCGTTTCTGGTCTCTTTCAAGTAAGTGGTGTCAGGAACTTTCTGGACAGACAATTAGACTTAATCTTTTCTTCAGACCCAGTTAACTCGGTTTTCGTGGAAAGCAACCATCTCCTCTCCTCTCTCGATCGTCACCATCCTCCCCTCTTCCTCGTTTTCTCCTACGAACACCCTCATACCCTTTCAAGCTCCGAGTCTTCTCTTTCCTTCAATTTTCGCAAGGGCGACTTTGAAAAATTAAATCACTGGCTCCTCAACTGTAACATTGGCACTATCCCTCAACATCTTCCAGTCGACGTTGCTATAGAAGCGTTCTATTCGGAAATATACGCTTGTCTTGCACAATCTATTCCCCTTTTTCCTCGTAAACACTACTCCTCATCCCCCGTATGGTACGACAAAGAATTACGCTCTCTCCGCAACAGGAGGAATAAACGTTGGCAAACTTTTCTTCTATCCCAAACCGAGTCTGACTATTCTTCCTACCTATCTTCTTATATCTCTTTTTCCGAACGTTGTGATACCCTCTACCATGAGTATCTCCAACGGATGGAAACTAGCCTCATATCCGACCCCAAGCGTTTTTATCACTTTATTAATTCCAAGAAGAAATCCAATGGTAACCCCTCTACCCTAAAGCTTGAGAATACCTCTTCATCTGATCCTCAAGTTATCGCCAACCTCTTTGCAAACTTCTTCAGTGAATCTTTCAGCGACAATTCCCGACAACTTGACCTTAACTACTTCTTATTCTTGGACAAATGCACTCAAACGTCGTTTACGTCTTTCGACCCTGATCACGAACTAATCGCCGCCAGTATCAGCGGGCTTGAGGACGACTTCAACCCAGGTCCTGACGGCATTCCGGCCATCGTTCTAAAAAAGTGTGCCACGCATCTAATTCAACCCCTTACCTTGCTATTCCGCCTCTCGGTCACTCAAGGGGTTTTCCCTCAATTATGGAAAAACTCGTATATTATTCCCATCTTCAAAAAAGGTTGCAAAAACGATGTGTCCAACTACAGACCCATCGCTAAATTATCATCCATACCTAAACTATTTATTCGAAAAATTGGTCTATGACTCCATGTTCTTCCACTGTAAGTCTATCTTCTGCCTCTCCCAGCATGGCTTTCTCAAAGGAAGATCTACTACCACCAATCTTACTGACTTTGTCTCCAAGACACTATGTGCTCTGGAAAACGGTAAAGATGTTGATGTTATTGCCACCGATTTTAGTAAAGCCTTCGACAAGATCTCCCATAATGTTATCTTGTTCAAACTTGATCGCCTAGGCTTCCCCTCCCGATTCATCTCCTGGATTCAATCCTACCTCAACAACCGTCGCTACAATGGTCTTTTCAGTTCATCCATTTATAACCCTATTGTCGCTCGTTCCGGCGTCCCCCAGGGCAGCCACCTCGGTCCACTGATCTTCATCCTTACAATAAATGATGTTGAATGCGTCATCAATCACTCAGAGTTGTCCATTTATGCTGATGACATGAAAATAATTAAACATATCTCCTCCACAACCGACTCTCTTCTCCTGCAAAAAGATCTCGATTCCTTCACCACGTGGTGCATGAAAAACTTTCTTGAACTCAATGTCTCCAAATGCCAGTCCATCTCTTATTCCCGCAAGCGTCTTTCCACCACCCCGAGAGTTTACATGCTAACCGATGTACCGGTCCCTATTGTTACCTCTTTGTGTGACCTTGGAATAATCTGTGATAGGGAACTCAACTTCCGTTCTCATATTGACAGCATAATTAACAGAGCTAACTCCGCGCTAGGGTTTGTGATGCGCTGGTCTAGAGAGTTCTCCAATCCATATGTTTCCAAATCTCTCTATATCTCCTTCGTTAGACCTCTCCTTGAATATGCCAGCCAGGTATGGTCACCTACACAAACAACCCATATCAATAGGATTGAATCCGTCCAGCGTAGGTTCGTTCGCTTCGCTCTACGTGATCTCCCGTGGGTTGACAGATTCAACCTTCCACCCTATGAAAACCGTCTGAAACTGATTGACTTACAACCCTTAAGTAAACGTCGTGATGTTTCTGACATTCTCTTCATTCATCAGCTATTAAGTGGAGCCATAGACTGCCCTTCAATCCTGCAATCTTTACCCATCTATACTAATCCCCGCAACCTTAGGTCCACTCCCCTTTTCCGACTCGACCGCCATCGCACAAACTACGGTCAAAGCGAGCCAATTACCAGGATGCTTCGAAAAGTCAACGACCTCTCCTCCTTTGACTTCCATCTGAGTAAATCATCCCTTCACAAATCCTTATATCTCGACCCCGTCCATCCTGATCGCATTTCTTAATTCGTTTTCCTTCCAGCCAGTTTGTTCCTTAATGAGAGCTCATATTGTAGCTTTTTCAATTTATTTATAATTCCATCATTTATCATCTAGTATAGCTTGTAGTATTAGTATTATTATTATGTTATAGCTTGTATTAAGCTTAATTAAATAAATAGATTCTACGGAACCGTTCGTTGACCCGTTAGATCTTCCAAATATGATACACGTGGGGTGCTAAAATTTTTATGATTTCAGCGACAGCAAAATTTGCCCTATTTTATTACTGACACAGATTGGTTCAATTGTATGCTTTCCCTTTTATGTTATGGGAGATTTGATTGCAGGTATAGATGCCTGGTGAATACTCGTGGTTCATTAGAACACAAAACAATTGTTTATCGTTTAATTTGCACAAGATATTAGTATTTGATTTCACAGGAAGCCCCGATAGTCACTATTAATGTTTAACGTTAATGTTTTCACTTATAAAGTTCCACCTGTATATTTTGTCTTTATCCGATAAGTCTCGCCGTTTTGATATATTTCACCACGCACTGCCAAATCCGGTTTCGAAGGACCAAAATAATAATGTAAATTATTTTAACAAATTGAACTAAGGATTTCTTAGTAATGAAACACTCTGTCTTTAAAAGTTTAATGGTGGCCAAACAGCCGTTTATTTGCAGACTATATATGTCTTCGTTGACAATTCAAACCGAAAAAAGCAAGAACTCACAGAATGAACTGAACAGACCAGTTAACCTCACGATAACAGTACTGACTACAATGATAAGCAAGAGAATTGCAATATTACATGGAAACATTTCAAAGTAGTTAAGTAAATATTAAGCATATACAAATATGAGTGTACAGGTTCGGTAGAAACTGATTTCTCGGTGTAATAAGTGTACAAAGTTCGAAATTTGTGTAATGTAAAATATAAATTGTAATATTTGATGAATCGTTAAGTGTTGTTTAACTTGTTTCTTCGTGAGCTTAATGATGATTTCCAGCAATAATCAAGAATGGTACAACTGCACATATCTCCTACATCATGTTGTTAATCGAGGAAAGCAGTACCACAACAAAAATACGAGAGGTCTTCGATGCATCCAGTGGAACTCAAAACGGCATAGCATTAAAGAACATGCTTATGATAGGGCCAACTATAGATGCAGATGTTTAGAGTCTTCAAAATGTATCGCCAGATTAAGGTTCACGACAATGATGCACACTTTCAAAGGATTGTCTGGAGAAATTCCGAATTAGAAGAAATTCACAATTATTGTCTGCAAACTGTTACATTTGGGAAAGGCAGTGCGCCTTTCTTAGTAATAGGGACACTACATGAATTAGCTCAAGACGAAGAAATCTATTTCCCATTCGGTTCGCAACCAATCCTTCAAGATTTTTATGTTTATAATCTGTTGTCGGAGAAGACGACGTGCAGAGAGCAATCAACAAACAGCGCGAAGTCACGCAGCTGTTGGCGAAAGGTGGTTTTCATATCTTCAAATAGGTTTCTAACGTACCGGAAGTCTGACATCAGATACCCATCAGATGGGAAACAGCTTAAATATTCCAACCGATGAATACACGAAAGCATTAGGAATCTGTTGGTATCCAAAACAGGAAAGTGGCAAAGTGGTATTGGTTGGGATGATGAGCTTCCAGAAGAAATTCTAGAAAACTGGTTAACATTTCGTAATAATCTACGTAGATTATAAGATGTAAAGGTCCAACGATGGTTAGGAACTGAATGAAACTGTGAGGTGGAAGTACACGGATTCTCGGACGCTTCGCAGCTCGCCTATGCATCAGCAGTTTATATACGGACCATAAACGGCGGAAAGAACATTTCCAACCACTTACTTACTGCAAAGACGCAAGTAGCTCCTCTTAAAAACATAGAAAAGCAAAGTCAGCTCTAAAACTGCCCGATGCGACCAGAATAGTAGCCTGGACGAATTCCACAATCGTTTTACCTTGGATCAGAGGACAGCCAAATAGATGAAAGACTTTTGTAGCTAATAAGGTCACCGAGATCCATGACTTACTTGATGCTAAATCATGGAGATACATACCTTCTCATGACAATCCTGCAGATTGTGCGAGGACTGTCACCTCCTGCCTTATTATCACATAGCCTTTGGTGGAATGGGCCAAAGTGGGTAAAATTTAATGAATTTAACTGGCCAAAGCTCCACAATCATCCAAGTACACAAGAAGAACTCAAAGTTATTTCCCTCCTAGTTACTTCGCACAATAAAATTGATACACTTATAACTAACAAAACTTTTAAGAATTACTGCCTACATAATCCGCTTCGTGAGAAATTGTAAGTTAAAAATGGAAGAAAGAAATCTTAATTGGCTCAAAACGGAAAAAATCGAAGATGCGCTAAAATATTGGGCTAAATTCGATCGAGGAGTAAATTTCATAGAGCAGATTCACAAACTTAAGAAAGAAAACCAGGTAACCAAGATTTCGAATATAATTAGCCTGAAACCTTTTTTAGATCACGATGGTGTTCTTCGTGTGGGAGGTCGTTTACAGAAATCTAACCTATCATTTCATCAAAAACATCCCATGATTCTTTCCAACAAAGGTCCTTTGAAAAATCTAGTAATTGAGCACGCACACAAACGTCCATGACATGGTGGACCCCAGTTAATTTTGAATATGCTTCGCAACAAATTTTGGATCGTAAACGCACGAGATAAATTGCGCCAATGTATATGCACATACATGCGTAATTTGCTACCGGCAAAAGAGCAGAAAGTGTAAAACAATTAATGGGTAACCTTCCACCTGCAAGAGTTAGAGCATCTCGCCCTTTTGCCCATACTGGTGTTGATTATTGTGGTCCAATTAACATGAAATGTTCAAAATTGCGTTCGGCAAAAATTGTAAAAGCAAACATAGCAATTTTCGTATACTTGATTATTAAGGCAGTGCACATAGAACTTGTAAACGATTTATCTGCACAAGCATTTATTGCAGCACTCAGGAGGTTTGTGTCAAGACGTGGGCTTTGTACGTATGTGTATACTCAGATTGCAGGGCAGACTTTATCGGAGCAAACACTTTATTGAAGAATGAACAAAAACAGGTTAACACAAAAATTAATGAGTTCGCCAAAGAATGTACAAGTAAACGGATAAGGTGGCATTTCAACCCACCATCGGCACCCAATTTCGGAAGACTCTGGGAGATTGGTATTAAGTCCATTAAGTATCATCACAAAAGAATTATGGCAAATGCCTCACTAACTTATCAAGAGCTAGCAACTTTCCTAACTCAAATTGAAGGATGTTTAAATTCCCGACCATTGTGTCCATTATATGAAGACTCAACTGACGACGAAGCATTGCCGCCTGGTAATTTTTTAATAGGCGATGCCATATTAGCACCGCCCGAGCCAAATTATTTGGATATAAAGGAACGGCCTCTTCAAAAACTTTACCAACATTTTTGGAAACAATGGAGCAGTGAATACTTATCCAGACTGCGGCAAGGGCCAAAATGGTTAAGCAAGGAACAGAACACAATTCCCGGTACTATAGTTCTCTTAAAATAAGACAATATTCCTCCAATAAAATAGCCTATCGGCAGATTTATCGACACTTATCCAGAAAAGGATAACATGATTCGTGTTCTTACAGTACGCACCCAAAATTTGACAAAGAAACGCCCGATTACTATTCTTTGCATTTTACCCATTCAGGATAATCTGCATTTGTAGAATAGAACGCTATAGCCTTATACTTTTACTTCATTCCAGTAAAATCTTTTTGTGATATACCCCTTCCTTTCCTTTCCCATTATCCTAAAAGTGAGGAAGGCACACTATAATGCCTGGCCCAAAGCCGAACCGAAACCAGTTCCTTTACGTATAGAAAATTGATCAAAGTTACAGTTGAAATCTAATGTTTCAAGGCGGAGAGTAATGTTAAGGCAAATAAATCTGAAACTGAAATTTTTTAATACATTAGAAATCCATATATTACTTACCCTTCTGCGATGAAAATACCCAGACCAGTTGAAAGAAACGCATTTAGAAAATAGTAAAACGTAAACAATACCAACCTTACAATATTCAAATCCAAGTTCATAGTCCCAGCAAACAGTAGATCTGAAAGAGATAATAAAGAGAATGCATTCACACAGCTGAACAAATTGCATACTATATATCTCCAATAAGTAGCAGCAGCGATAACAGTTCGAGATCATCGTCATTCTGGTTCCAGTTCATACAGCGAGAATAAATATTTTTGATTTAAATTAATTACTTAGTTAGTGAACAGTTTGTAAGTTTTGAATTATTAGAGTTACTTAAGAAAGATTCATTTAACGATAGTAATTTAAATAAAATCACCACCAGAAAATTCTCTCATCCTTCCTTCTCAATTCTCTGGAGAGACTTATAGATGTCTATATTAAAAATTTAGTCGAGTCATCTAAACTGTCTCTATCCCAACATGCATATACTTTATAAGAGCAGGTCCGTCGAGGCAGCCTTGATGAATTAGTTCTTAGTATAGAAAAATCAATACTGCATAAGGAATATAAACTTGCAGCCTCCCTTGATATTGAAGGGGCTTTTAACAACATTAAACCAGAGGCGATAGCGGCATCTTGAGAAGGCTGAAGATGCACAGTTCTCTTATCTAGCTAATAGCTCTTATGATCAAAAGCTGGATTGTTAACTCCAGCTCAGAAGGATTTATTATACAAAGAGTCGCAACAAGAGGCACACCCTAAGGAGGAATCTTCTCGCAGCTTTTATGGAATCTGGCCCTGAATGAGTCACTCCTAGATATGGAACATTCCGGCCATAAGGATATCGCCTACGCAGATGATATTGCCCTGGTATGTTTGGGAAAGCATCCTAATAACTTGGCTGAGCTCTCTAAAGTATCTTTTTGGAGTATCAGGTGTAGTGAGGGCATAAAGCCGGATAAAACAGAGTTGATACTTGCAACGGTTGCTACAAATATTATTAATTATCTTTATTTAAAATATTTAGTTTCATTATATTATTCTGATTAAAAATATTTTAAAATCACTTTGATTATTTACAATCAGACAACCGGAACACTTCGATAAATTTTGAATAGTGTGAAACAGAAACATAAAGTAATCATTCCATCATAGTCAGGTAAATAATCTATAGAAATAAAATTCCAGACTATATATCAATGTATTAGAATATAAATAATAATTTGAAATTTAGTCTTACCAGGGGAAAATCAACTTTTTAGTTAGTATCTGTCAAACTGTCAAATCCTGCCGTTACGAAAAGAAGCTGCTCCAATATTTTAAACACAGAAAAGCAGCTTTGGTTAAATTGATGTATGTGTGTGAACTGATTGCACTATTTTGTTTTTAGTAGAATTTCTGCAAATAGTTATTTATCGAACAATAAAAGTTATGGAGAAAACTCAATAAAAAGCATTATGTGGTACAAAATGCGGAAAGTGGTAATATTTGAAGTGCAATTTTGGGGAAAACAAATTTATCATTTTGCCTCCCCTGTTTATATTCCAATTCAGCTGGGAACAGGAGATGTACGTCCTGGCGCTCCAAATCCACCCAAAAAACTACAGCCTGAAACAGTCATTAATAAGTCCACAACAGGGAAATCAGAAAGTAAGAAGTTGTATAAATCCACATAAGGAACGTAAATAAAACGTAAATAATTGTAAATTTTTTAAAGTGTTGAGTACCAGACATAAAGCCGTTTTAAGGGGGGAGTAAGGTTAATTCGATACAAAAAAAGCATATTTTCGATAATTTTTTTTTGCAACACGGTTAATATATATTTATTTCTATAATTACTACATAATAATATAACATTTGAAGAACATTTCGTGAAATTAATTGTTAATTTTTATGAAGAAATGAGCCATTGACAGCGAATCTCCGCGGACGTTTCAAAAAAAAGTTTGATTGCGGTGCCCCTCATAACTCATCATTGGATCATCTGAAATCAGTTCAATAGTTTATGCAGGTACTGACGTCGAGTTTGTTTGTTTTTTATTGATTTTTCAATTTTTTAC
Source organism: Leptarthrus brevirostris (assembly GCA_964036015.1). Lineage (NCBI taxonomy): Eukaryota > Metazoa > Arthropoda > Insecta > Diptera > Asilidae > Leptarthrus > Leptarthrus brevirostris. The sequence continues at coordinate 57,283,206 of OZ038375.1, forward strand.
AGCACTTGGAAGTCAAAATACCGATTTTTCATCAAAAAAATAGAAAAGATTGTGATTTTAAAATACGTTAAAATTAAAAAAAAAAATTAACTCGACGTCAGTACCTCGTCATTTATGTAAAGAGAAAGTGTGCACAATTTCAAAAGGTGCAGTAGATTTTTAGCTACAGTGGGCACCGACTCTGAAAAAGCTAAATGTGGGAAAAACGCGTTTAACTTTAAAGTTTTAACACTGATCTTTTGTATATGGGATGTATCGGATGGAGGGAGACCCGAGGCACTGTATCTCCTCAAGTTTTGCTCCAATCGACCTCAAATTTTAACTAGATACTCTTGAAGAGTTGTACTATCAAATAAAAAATATGCAAAAAAAATTTTAATACCTTACAAAAAAAATATGATATTTGGGAAAATATCCAATCATTTAAAAACCATTGGATAGGCAAATAAGTGCAAATTTAAATTCTAACACTTGAAGCGGTAATATACCACTGTGAAGGATCACACCAAAAAAATGGCGTTGATCCACAACATTTTTAATACTCGGACCTGTACGACGACATATTTGAAGACCACGCTATTATTCCAGTAGATACTAAAATTTCGTCTTCTATCAGGTATACATTCTCCAATTTTTCTACCACTTCCAGTGAGTTTTTTACATAGAGGGCTTCGGGAGGGATTGAATTGTTAAATTCATTTACATCCCATTTCGCGATTTTTGATGTTGGTGCTTCGGTTGCAAAATCCCACTAACACTGTACAAAGGACATGTCAACCACAGACGGGTTCAAGGAATATGATATAGATTGTTTAATTAAGGGTCATACTAAAAAGATTAAGAAAAATAGCTATTTTGAGAGAAAAATGACATAAAAGTTAAAAAAGATATTCAAGGAAAACGACTTAGAAATGGTGCATAAGATTAATAAGATTAATAGATTAATTAGGAATCCCTAAAGATAAAATGAATATGCTTGAAAAATCGGGAATCTATGTATAATAAAGTTGCGGAAACTGCGAAAAGTTGTACATCGGACAAACAGGAAGAAAAATTAAGACAAGATATACAGAACACTTAAATTATGCCAAGAATAATAATCAGCCCTTGAGATCAGCTGTAGCACAAAACATGATTACAATGAATGATTATGATCTAGAAATTGATAAGGTAAAACTTGAAAAAGTGGTGAAAATACAAATTCTCTTGATGTGTGGGAAAAAAATGAAGAGTTTTGCGGTAGTCGCTGACGAGGATGGGAATGCCCATCGAAATGCATTCGATTTTGAAATAAAGTTTTAAAAAAATTTTACTGTACCGGTAAAAGTAATACGAATGTTTAGTGTTGTCTTTAGTTAAATTAATTATAAATAGTGCCGTCGCGTTCAAAATAAAAACGTGTATCTAGCCCATATTTACGATATTGTAACATAGTTGGGGCTATTCGGATTAATAAAAAGACAATCAATCACAAATGCCATTGTCCAACTAAATCTCATCTTCCGTTGAAATATTAATTGGCTTGCTAAAGTCATAATCAATACTACCAACTTATGCCGCTCAACTCTGAGCGACATGGTCGAGTACAGGTCATTGATGGATCTACGGGGGAGGGGAGTTCAGATTTAAACCCCCCGTAGATCCGTCACTGCCCATACGTTAAGACGTTCAGCCATGTCGTTCAAAGTTGAGCAGCATAAATTGACAGTATTGGAGTTCGTATACAATCCAATAAGAGACACGCTGACGCTCGGTGCTCCGTCTAACAATTTCTGATGGAGTTGCCAAGATGAGGAAGAAGAAGAAATCATCCCTTACTTTCTCGGCAACTGCCAGACTCTACCCAACTGCAGGAGTCGGTTTTTGGTCCCCTTTTTTTGGAGATTTAGCCAAATTAGGTTCTACTGATGTCAGGGACCTAGTTTGGTTTATCAGAAACTCCAAATGGCTTCCAGTTACGTAACAGTCTTGTCGGCTCGTGTTCTAACCAACCATATTTCTGGGCTCCCCCGAGAACTACTTTCTACTAGTGACTAGTTTTAGCTCGCTTGATCAGAAGCTCCTAATTACCTCCTATACTTCTTCTAGGCGTTAAATATGGCTGAACATATAGCCTCAATTACAACTATTATTTATTATTTTTTCACATAAGATTAATAATAACAGTTTTATAAACCTAAATTGGATAAAGAATTCAGATAAATATGTAAATATAAAAAAATTATAATAAATCTGGAAACATAGCCCACTTCGCGCAGTTTTTCCAACTGGTAACAACGACCGCTTTTAATTTTTAGAAGAAGAGTTATAGCACTTTAACTGCAAAATGAGCTCATTTTCAAATTATTAAATTAAAAAAAAAAATAGACAAAGTTATAAAGGTCATGTTGCTCATAAAATTTTTCACCGAAAACCGGAAGAACTGCGCTGTCTTCCTGAAATTAATATCAGATAGCCAAATCGGTAACTTTATGCCCACACAATGTTTTTACTGCGATAAAACGAAAACGGGGTGACTTTTGATCTCCCCGGTGATTTTGAGTGATTTCTAGTGAAACCCTTCGAAAACAAATGTTATTCGATTTTTCAACGTTTTAAGGTTTACTTTGCCACTTTACGATTCTTTAAGATATGGGCATGGACGGTCTGTAATCAATAATAGCTGTGTTTTTTCATCTGCTCAAGATCACAGATTATGTACCTGCATTTTTAATGCAGTTTTCTTCTTTCAAAGCCATTGAAGCCGTTAAGGAGCCCGTGGATAAAAAAGAATTACAACGGTTTCTGGGTTTAGTAAACTATTTAAGAAATTTGATATCAAATTTGTCAGATCTAACAGCTCCGCTGCGAGAATTGTTAAAAAATAATGTTAAATTTCAATGGCTAAATGCACAAAAGACAGCTTTTCAAAATTTGAAAAAAGTAATTTTCACAAATCCTGTTCTACAGAACTTCTATGATAAATCCCCGATTTGCATCCAGGCTGATGCCTCTCAAAATGGTTTAGGCGGTTGTTTGATTAAACAAAATAGACCGGTGTTTTATGCTTCAAAATCTTTAACAGAAACGGAAAAAAGATACGGACAAATTAAAAAAGAAATGTTAGCTATTCTGTTCTCCTGTAAAAAATTCCACAATTTCATTTACGGCAAAACTGTAACTATCTTCACGGATCATAAACCATTGGTAGCAACTTTCAATAAATTAGTAAGCGATGTTGCTTCTAGTAGGCTTCAACGAATTAAATTAAAACTTCTTAAATATGTTACGACATCAATGTGCAATTTGTTCCGGTAAATTTTTATTAATTTATTTATTTATTTTTTTTTTTGGGAGCGGGGAAATGCGTTTACGCACCTAGGTGGCTAAAGCCACCCGTGTGCGGGACTTACCTGGCCAATGACCAGTCCTACCGGCTAAAACCCCCCTCCCCCCTCCAGGAGGACCACCACGGAACCGTCTAGCAGACATTACCTCGCGGTGGAGTCCTATATAACAGCCTCCTACGAGGCCCGCGAGCCAACCGGGCCCCCTAACGGGAGCCCCCGCCCCCTCGCTGCCCCCGACAAGTTAGCAGGCGCCCCCGCTAGGGACCCCGTTGCTGTCTCTCTCCTTTAGACGAAGGACTATCCTGACGAAAGAGGCAATCCTTCGCCAGTGGTCCTCCCCCTGCAGCATGACCCCAACAATATTGTCCGGGGTCACGCTGCCCGTCTCCGCCTTCATCTCTGCCCTCTCCGCTCTCCAGCGATCACATTCAAAGAATGTGTGGAGAGCGGAGTCCGATGGAGAGCCGCAGTACACACAAAACGGGCTCGGGACCTTTCCTATGCGGTGGAGAAAGGCCCGAAAGTTCCCATGCCCCGTCAGCATTTGGGTGAGGTAGTAGTCCACCTCACCGTGCTGACGGTTCAGCCAAGTGTCCAGCTGAGGGATCATCCGGGCTGTACACCGGCCCCGCGACTCTCCATCCCACCTCTCTTGCCAGGACGCCATTGTCCTGGCCCGACCCACTCTCGCGGCCTCTCCCCCCAAGATGGATTTCTCCAGATGTACGAACTGTCGCTCCCTGGCTAAGAGGTCAATGGGTATGACCCCCGCGACCACTAGCACCGCCGGTTCCGAGACCGTGCGGTAGGAACTCGCGATGCGGAGCGCCGCACGACGCTGCACCGCAAGTAAGCGCTTGCGGTACCTTTCCCACCGCATCGCGTCGGCCCAGACTTCTGCTCCGTAAAGCATTATGGCCTCGGCGGTGCGAAGCAACAGGCGCCTTTTGCAGGGTCTGGGCCCACCAATGTTGGCCATAACCCTGCTCAGCGCCGCTGTCACCGCAGCCGCTTTGTCGGCCCGGCCCTTTATCTCGTCCCAGAAGGAGAGCCTGCAATCGAGGCTCACGCCCAGGTACTTGAGCGCGGGCCGCGTCTGGACCAACATGTCTCCTACCCGCACCTGGATCAGCAACGCAATGCGCTTCTTTGTCAGAAGGACGATCTCGGTCTTGGCAAGCGCCAACTCCAGCCCGTGGTCACACAGCCAGGAGCTTACCCGGCGCATCACCTGGTTGAGTCTCATCTGAGCCGCCGCAACATCTTTAGCGGTAATGACCGCTGCGATGTCGTCAGCATACCCAACCAGGAAAGACCCTTCAGGCATCTCCATACGAAGAATCCCGTCATATGTGTAATTCCATATGTCGGGGCCCAGTATGGAGCCCTGGGCCGCCCCTGCCGAAAGAACCCTCCTTTCTTGTCCCTCATCCGTCTCGAAGATGAGAGTGCGATCACATCATCCGTAATAGATAATGAGGGACCCCGAAATCGCGCTCTAACGCCCTGAGTGCGTCCCTCCACCTCACCGAGTTGAAAGCGTTACGCACATCCAAGGTGACCAGCAGGCACACCGGGCGAGAATAATAATTTCCGCATTCGGTGGCCCGGGCCGCGTCCACTACCTCCTGGATAGCATGAGCCGTCGACCTCCCTTTCCGAAAGCCATACTGCCTCTCGGAAAGGTCCCCAGCAGCCTGTACGGCCGCTTGGAGGCGAGGTTTCAGGAGCTTTTCCAGGAGCTTGCCGGCTGTTTCGAGCATGCACAGCGGTCTGTACGACCCGGGGGACCCTACTGGCCCCTTGCCCTTGCTGATAAGTACGAGCCTCCTTCCAGCGGGAGGGAAAAACTCCCGCTTTCAGGCAGGCATTATACATATCAAGCAAGAGCTCTGGATGGCTCGCCGTCAACGCCTTCAGCACCTCTGCCGGGAGCCCGTCGGGCCCTGGCGCCTTCTTATTTTGTAGGCTTTGCGAGGCCCTCGTAAGCTCCTCCATTGTAAAAAGAGGAGCGCCGGGTACCTCGCGGGCCACGCAGTTTGGCTCCAGCGGATGGGTGGGGAAAAGGGCGTCCACGATGGATCGGACCGTCTCCGCATCGAGGGGGGCATTTGGTGAGAACGCCCCTAATTTGCGGAGGACGATCCTGTACCCCAGTCCCCAGGGGTTCTCATTTAGATCCTCCCCCTGCCGCTGCCAGCATCGGCGCTTGCTCCCCTGGATGGCCCTACGAAGGCTTTTTTTTGCTCTCTTATAATCGGCAGTTCTATGGGCTGCGTCGGGCTCGCGTCGGCCAGCCGCCTGAAGCGAAGACATCTCCGCCTCTGGACCAGTTGCTTGACGCTGCTCGCTGCTCCAACGGCGCCCTTCAAGGCATCCGAGAAGGCTGTACGCGTCTCTAGCGTGGACTGTCCGAGCTCGAGCAGGACCTGGCCAAACCTGGTCTGCCGGGCGGCCTTAACCCTCACTCCGCAGTTCTCAGGGTTGACCGCCTTGCGGACAGTGCGGAGCACATCCGCAAAGGTCTTACCCGCTGCGGGCTTGAGCGAAATGGCCTCCGGCTTGGCCTTCCCGGCGGGAGCCACTTGGCGACTGGGAGCCGGAGTCGGGGCCGAAGCTTTTTCCACCTTCTTCTTCTTCCTCTTCTTCTTCTTTTCCTCCGCCTTCTCCTCTTTGCGCTCTTCCCCCTTTTCAATGGCCTTGGCCTTCCTGTTTTTGCGGACCACTTCGGTCCAGGTAGGCGCGATGGTCTCCCTCTTTTTTTTACAGCCTCCCCCTCCGGTTGGAGCGGAGGGCTGGAAGCTCCCCCTTCCGTGCCACCGGAGAGTCCCCCTCGAAAACCACCCCGGCCGGTGTGGTTTGTACACCCAGTGACTTCCGGGATGACCCCCTCCCATGCGCCGTTGAGGCCGCTACGCTCACGGTCCGGACCGGAGCAGTTTGCGTGCTGGATGACTTCCTTGTTTTGGTCTGGGGAAGACTACAACGGACCTTAAGAGCAGCCAACATCTCCTTAATGAGGTCCCTCATATGAAGGAACCCCCTCTCCATGCGGGCCTCCACAGCCTCCAGTCTGTCGTCCAGGCTTGCTGGTTCAAGGACTGGTGGGGGGAGGCTCTCTCGAGCCTTCCCGGCAGCCGGTGTCAGGCGTTTTCGCTCCGTCGGAGTTTGAAGCACCGGCGAGCGCTGCACTCTTAAACTCCTTCTGAAGGGGTTGGCTGCCGCACAGCCATTTTCCTCCCCCTCCCCTACTATGTCTCCTCCCCCGAGCTCCAGGGCCGGTGGAGGGGGGTCCGCCCGAGCCGTCTCAGCAGCCGGTCAGGAACGCGCCCGCTCCGGTGTTTGCAGTACCGGCGAGCGAAGCACTCTGGACCTCCTCCCAACGGAATTGACAGGCGTGCTGTCCCTTCCCTCCTCTTCCACTACTACTACTCCTCCCTTCATTTGATTTTCGTTATTAGATTCCATGTTATAAAGTTCAATTTTAATTCGGGCACGGGCTCGCGTTCTCGGACCACAGCCGAGGCAACCGCCAGCGTTACGCCTCCCGCTACACGCGTGCCTATAGGAGAACTCTCCCCTTCCGACCGTCCTTTCCCCTCTTTGAACAGACCCCGAATCACCAGCAGCCTGCCTCCGAAGGTTCCGTAGGCTTTCCGAGGAGCACCCCCCTACACACTCCCATCTGACCTAAAGATCAGAACGGGTGTTCTCCCTAGATCTAGGGTGTGCTACTCCCTAGGGCCGCAGCTCCTCGAGGTTACGAGTGAAGCAAAGAGATGTGTTGGATCCCGAATCCCGCAGGTAGACGTTCACCTCAATCGCCAGCTAAGCTCCCCCCTCGTCTCACTGCATCGTCCGTGCAGGAGGATACACGACCGTCTCTCTGCCAGGTTCGGGTGAGAGTTCCGATTGCATAATGACGCCGATGGATTCGGAGCCTCTATGCGGCAGCAACCAATCCGCACGACTACAATTAGCCAAGAACCCCTGGCAGAGACATGACCGTACCAGGAGTCTGTTACCAGCCGCCACCACGAGGAGGTTGTAGTCGCACTACCATCAGTGCACATAGTTTCGGCACGTACACCCAAGTGTTACATGTTATTCCCCCTATGTACCTGAAGGCTGACGGCCAAAATTTGTATTCATAGCCGATACTCTTTCTCGATCATATATAATTGATAAAAGCACTGATGTAGACAGCGAAATTAATGAAACAATTCATCCTGTTAATGTTTCTAATGGTCGACTTCAAGAAATAATTAAAAAAACTTGCAAAGATTTGGAGTTGATAATGTTAAAAGAAATGTGTGAAAAGGTTTGGCCTGCAGATTATAAGAGGGTAAACCCCTTAGTGAAAAGATTTTGGAATCTAAGGAACGAAATTTATCTCGAAAACGATGTACTGTTTTATAAAAATAGAATCATAACACCGCACTCATTACAATTACAGATTCTAAATAAATTACATGAGGGACATATGGGAGTCGTTAAGACTAGGCAAGCAGCTAAGTTATTAGTCTATTGGCCCAATATAAATGAGGATATTGATCATTTTATCAGCAAATGTAGAAGCTGTCAAAAATATCAATATTCTAATTCCAAATTGCCAATCATCCCTCATGAGGTTCCACCACTGCATTTTAACAAAGTAGCATGTGATCTCTTTGATTACGGAAATTCATCGTATTTAGCTGTAATTGATTATTATTCAAAATGGATTGAAATAAAAGCCTTACAAAATAAGGCACATTATAAAAAATACCACGGTATTCCGGAAACTTTAGTGGCTGATAATGTACCATTTAATTCCCTGGAGTTTCTTAAGTTTTCCAGAGATTGGAAAAAAGCAAAACGTTTAATAAAAGAATGTCTAGAAGATAGTAAAGATATATTTAGTGCATTACTCGCTTATCGAAATACCCGCATCTCAGGTTACTCGTACACTCCCTCTCAACTTCTAATGAGCAGGATACTTCGTCCCAAACTACCAATAAAACAGGAGGTACTAAAACCTAAAGTTATTAGAGATATGCAAAACGAAGTCTATCACAGACAGTCACAGTATAAATATTATGATGACCGACAGATTTCTCCCACAAAAGAAAAAAGGTATTCTATAGGAGATAACATTATATTTCAAAAGGAAAAGGAATGGAGAAGCGCACAAATAATTGGCAAACACACAGCTCCACGATCCTATATGCTAAGAACAGAAGAAAATCGTATTTTAAGACGAAATTCATTACACCTTAGACCTTCTTCTAATTTTTGTGGATTATTAAGAGCAGTTAGCTAGCTAGGAGTCAGCCGAATTTGTACCTTGCTCAAATGCACTCAATAAAGTATAAATGCAGACCGTGTTCTCTTATTTAATTAAAACACGTAATTACATTTCATGTTTTTTTTTCAGATGCCATGATCTTGACTGTGAAGAAGATGAAAGAAACACATAACAGCTATTAGCTATAAAAAGTAATAAAGTTTTAAAAAACTTATAAACAGCTCGCTTTTTTCAAGAACAAAATATTAAATCTAGTCCGAAAGCGGAGAAGATGAAGAAAAGTGGAGTCCATGAAGTCCGACACATTTATTTAATAATAAACATAGAACAAACATAAATAAAGTTCATGCTCTTCATTGCTTGATGGTGAGGCCACATTAGAAAAATTTTAAATTTATGAAGTTAAAAAAGCGCAACAATTAAATAAATACTTTCTGAATTATCAAATAGATTTCAATTATAAAAGACCGTTAATGAATTTTCTGTTTGACCTACATATGTACTGCCAGACTTTAATTGGGCACCTCCCACCACCACTACCAGAAGTCCGACAACAATGGGCGAATATATTTCATACAACAACAAAAATCATCCAAATCGGTCTTCGCATTACGAAGTTAGGCTCCCCGCCACACCACCTAAAGTCTAACAGTAACGGGCGAACAAATTTAATACAGCAACAAAAATCATCCAAATCGGTCCACGCATTACGAAGTTCGGACCCGTCCCTTCTCCCAACCGCACGCTATCAGTACGATTTTTGAAATGGTACATATTGAGGAATATACTCTATACAACTTAAGAAGTATCATTCTACTCGGTCTAAATTTTACAAAGTTACGTTCCGCCCCCTCTCTCCAAACTCACCCAACCAACACAATTTTTGACATAACAAAAATGGGGGAACCTGCTCTATTCAAAACTAAAAGAATGATAAAAATTGGCCCGATAGATTGATAGGAATAGGACCTTCCTTGAGCCCCTGCTCTATTACCATCCTCCTTCCATAAGTAATCTCAGTAACCAGTAGCCTTCCTCTTCTTGACGCCAGTACAGGACACTCGCAGCTCATATGTTAAATTGATTCCATGTTCTCTGCATTCCTGCAGCTCCGGCAGAAATCATTTGTCCTCGACCCAGCTTTCTGGAACTGTCGCCTGGCAATGGATCATGCGTACCGAGTTTTCTATCGGTAATTATCCTTTTTGTAAGCATTACTGGGTAATATCTACCCTAAGAGTGCTGATCGGAATTTTTCCATAGGTGATCGCGCAAAACCTATAATTTCAGTACCCTTTTTCGCCAATTTATCCGCTCGCTCGTTGCCTGGGATATTCCTGTGTCCAAGCACCTAACATAGCGTTACCCCGTGTTCTTGATTTTGCTACCATAGCTTTCAGCCCCTTAACGGCCGCCTGATCTTCAGTATAATTGCGGATGTCCATATTGTAAGCAGATTCGCTTGGTGAATCACAACGATTTCCGCATGAAAGACGCCGCATTTGTCTGGCAGTTTATATGGTGCGCGCAAGTACCATTGTCGGAGTATACTCCTACTCCGGTACCTGAACTCGTTTTAGATCCAAACGTATATATGGAGATCTCTAATGCTTCCACCACTTCATACCTGTCCCATCGCTCTCTAGCAAGCAGCCTTGTATTAAAACTCCTTGAAAAATATAACAGGGATCCGTTAGTCCGATTGCCGATGCCGCCTAACTTCCGAAGGATGTTAGAATGACACGTCCAGTAACCCATAGCCTTCTACAGTATATATACAATGGCAATAGGGCGAATAAGACCTCCAAAGCCGGTCCGTATATGCAGAAACTGTGAAACCCCCTTCTCTATTATATCCAGACTTCCGTCAATAACCACTAATCACAGGAGTGGTGATTGCACCTCCCCCCCCTGTCGGGGTGCGTAGCACACTGCTCTCCTCACAGCTAACCTTTCTACTGAGAATAGAATCGATCCAGCCACACAAGCCCTTATTAAAGCTGTGGGATATTGGCACCCCCTTTTTTGAAATTTGAATTTTTTTTGCACTCGTTAGTCCATCGTTAGTCCACGTTTGTCCACTCATTAATTTTATTTGTCCAAGCTCCATTTCAAAATGGCAGGCAAAAAACTTTTTTTTCATATTTTTTCACCAGCACCCCCAAACTCCGAAAAACGTTTTTTAACTCCTTAAATCGTTTGTCCATCGTAAGTCCACGTTTGTCCACCCATAAGTTTTATTTGTCCACCCACAGATTAATTGTAATTAATTATATAAATTTTCCAAAAGTGAGAAGTTGGCACCCCCTTTTTTTAAATTTTTAAATTTTTTTTGGTGCATTCGTTTGTCCATCGTTAGTCCACGTTTGTCCACCCATTTGTTTTATTTGTCCAAGCTCCATTTCAAAATGGCGGACAAAAAATTTTTTTGCATTAGTTTTTCACCAAAACTCCAAGGTCCCAAAAAGAAATTTGAACTCCAAAGATTGTTTGTTCATCGTTAGTCCACGTTTGTGTATCGTTAGTCTACGTTTGTCTATCGTAAGTCCACGTTTGTCCACCGATTAGTTTTATTTGTGCCATTTCAAAGTGGCGGACAAAAAGCGTGGACACACGATATTTCGACTTTAGCAATTGAAATAAGGCTTGAAAAAACGAGTTTTACCGCAGACAAACAATGCTTTTGGAAAGTTGTGTCCTTTAAACTGTATCCCATATTTAATACTTTCCTTTTAATACCATCCCATTATTTTATAAAATGTTACCAAATATCTCCATTATATTTGAACGTATTATTAATCGGTATTATCATGAAAAGCTTTTTCACGGCTTTTTGCGCTTGTTTGAAAAGATCATCTTAGTTTGACCATGTTCCTTGCACTTGCCGACATAGCGCCTTAACGCCTACTTCTACTCAATATATCGATACTCCGGTCGAATAACGTATCATCTGAGATGGCTCGAGGTACGATATAAACTGACTTTTTCGGGAATGCCGCTTAGAGACAATCCATGTGGAAACTGCTTTTTGTTCATCTGCATTAATATGTCCAAATCAAAAGATACAAAACAATTCAGTTCTCTCTCTGACGCATAAGTTTCTTGTCTACATTCAAAAAGTTCGGTCACGAATCGCTGGAAATTACCAGGAAATTTGATACTGTCTACTAGTCCATCAACAACAATTACTGTTAGATACTTATCCTTCGAAAAACAACCTGAACATCGTTGATTAGTCGTAAGCAGCTGATAAAATTTTTTTCCAGAATACAATTTAAACTTAAAATAATACCACGTTCGCGATATGTATAATTGTTTGTATCGTTACTTACATATTTTTTATAAAAGAAAAAAACAATGAATGGCAAGATTCATCAACGAAAATTCTAATTTTTTTTAAATTACAATAGAATTTTGCAAACATTTCTGCGGTTGCGTCAAACCCGCTGGTGTTTTTTTTGTAGTACTTAACGGTATATATTTTGATGGGGTTACAATAACTAAAAGTTTTAAAGTTTTTTTTAATGGCAATCCATCCGATCTGTCGAATCTACAGGATGTTTGACATGATGATAGATCTCACCTTGGCAAACTAAAAATTGTATGACAAGGGAGGGGGAGGGGGACTATTTTATTTTTATATTTTAATCTACTCAACCGAAATAGTATAGTAAACTAGTAACCTGTGTACCCTTAACAAACATGTTCGACCCTTTCTCTTCGACATTTTACTTATTGTACGAATTTCCTAACTACTTCTAAGGAAGCGGTTTTCCCAATCCTCTCTCCACCTTGACATGGTGTACCTTCTTGCAAAGATAATAAGATGGGCAATTTATAAAAATTAAAAAACAAGTTTACATGTACATATTACAGCGAAAATTTGTTAAAAGGCTGAATTTTAAGTGAAAAAATATTTTTATTTTTCTTGCAAAGGGGAGCCGAAAGGTGGGGGTCAACATTTTAAGGTGGGGTAACTAGGTCAAGTGTGGTATTATATGAAAGGGCTGAATTTGCACATTATGAAATATATTTTCATTTCTTTTTATGCCGCATAGTTTTCGACTGATGAAAATGTCTAAAAAATACAATTCCCCCATCCTTATCTCCGAAGTTTGCAAAGCGAAAAATCTGAAATAATTAGAGCTGATACAGCTTAATGTAAATATTAAAGAAAAAAGAAAATGATGTTTCTAACTAGCACAGTTTTGTAGAAGTCAGCAACCTTCCTCTGACTCGCACTTGGCCGGATTTTTTTTTTAAATATAATAGCCCTGCCTTACCTCTCTTATGTGCACGTCCAGTAGCCTCTCTAGCACTTTAAGCATGAAGAATGAGACTAATTGATCTGTAATCTTTTGCTACTACATGACAGACTTTGTCCGATTTCGTAATAAAGATCACCCTCACTTTTCACTAAGCTTTTGGTAAGTATCCTAGGCAGAAACAGCTCCTGTATAACGGCACTAGCCAGACCATTATATGACTTAGTGCCTTCTGGAGCATAATTGACTTTAGTCCTTTGGTTAAAAACAATACTTCAAAAAAGTGTCAGTTAAAAATAATAACAACGAGTCTTGACGAACTTAAGCTCTGTTTCATGATTTTTCCAACACAAAGCAAACTATGGAAAAAGCTTTTTAGCTTATAATTTCAGAAAGTATCGATTTTCCAAGTTGGTTTCTTCTTAAAATCCCAATTTTATCGATTTTACAATTCTTTTTATGTAAAGGCAATCTTACGTGGGTATTGATTTACAATGGTCCAACAAATTTATAAAGAATTCTTTTTATCTATTGTAATTGCAATAGTAAATATGAATATTTTGAATACTCATTAATCAGTCAAAAATTCTTTCATGCGCAGAAATAGTACTGAGTAGGTCCACGTACAGAATAAAGTGAAAAGTATGCGCGAAACATGTCAATGTCATTGAAAACCCATGTACAATTAGTTATGTAAAACCTCGAGCAACAAATTAATTTGCTTTCCGTTTTTAAGTTTTTACCCATATTATCCGGTTAGTGTTTATACATATGTAGTGCTTTGTGTTTCCACGTGCTACTAATTTGCTAATTTTACAGACATTCAGTTTTTTATGTGAAACTAATCATTAGGGAGTACTGAAGCTTAAAACCAATAACAAATTAATTGTGAGATGAGCTTTCTATAAACATTCAAGTTGTTTACAATCGCTACCAAATAAGAATTTGTGAGGTTACCTTTATCCATGAAAAGCAACACGAATCTTAATTACTTAATGCCACTAACTGCGAAATAAGTGCATTTATCGTTGTAAGGAATATAAAATTTGTAATCAGTTTTAGAGAGTTTTAGCACGTGCATTCGAGGTTAAACTGGTTGGAGAATTCACGTGGTGTAATCATGTGCATGGGATTGCAGAAATCTCTTCTTATGCTGTCCACTGTCTTATCTACTACACAATAAAGTGGGAATTTTTTAAGATTTATACATTTGACTGGAAGTAAAACAACGCTTACGGCAGCTGTAACTCCCCTGAGTATTTTCTCACTCGCAATAATAATAAAAGTAAATGAAATTGTTGTTGCCTATAACAAGAACTTCGTTGTCTTCGTAACGCCACTTGAGAAAACACTTACGTCAAAAACTACCGATACTGGCTGCTGGTTCGATATTCTCGCAAATTATGCATTCTATAAAACTAATTTATAAGTCCAAACATGTTTGCTTCGAAGAGTTGAAAATTTCCGACCTTAAAAATACAATTAGTTTTTTTTGATATACCTACATACATATATTATATTTATTCTAACTGGCAGCAAACATAAAAGAAGTCCAAGAAGTATTAGTCCAATCGCTTCAACATTTTTACAGTTTTTTATCACATAACTATTTATTGAAATGAGTAGAATTAGATTTTTATTTCTAAAATTTGGTTTTTTCAAAACTACAGTTTTCGTTGAAAATTGTTCATTTTAATTATTCTCATTAGCTTTTTATGCTCACTAATAATCCGTTTGTTTTATTTTTTGTTTCCGTTTCAGTTGTTTTTGTGACTGCTTACGGGCTACCGGTCTTGATCTTGGGGCACGGCAGTGCCCCTGCGAAGACTGGGCACTACCTTTTCTCGAAGCGTTCCGTCGTATTTTCACCAAAGAGCCCAAATTCTTAGAATAAGATGTAGTTACCAGACCAAAGAGCCCAAATTCTTAGAATAAGATGTAGTTACCAGACTAATGAAACACACTAGGTTTATACCAGGGTCGCCAGACGTGGCGATTTTTCGCCAAATTGGCGATTTTTCATCAACCCTGGCGACAAAAAATATGAAATTGGCGATGGCGATTTTTTTGGAGATTTTTCATCGACTTTAGGCGTTTTTATGGCGATTTTTCTTGAAAGAAAAATTGACAGATTATTTACTTTTTAAAAAATAATTTCTAAAGATTTACAAATGTAATATACATCAATTTAGCAGAATTTTCTGAAAAATTTAGCTAATTTGAGTAAAAGTTACCGCAACTGCAAGTGACAGAAAATTCTACGGCACGTCTAATGAGTTATTTGCCGGCTTTTTCACAGTTTAATTCGGTGATTTTTAATAAATGTTAGAAATAATGGAAAACGGTTTATTAAATGTAAGAGATCCTACAGATAATTGTCGTTAACCAGGTACACGTAATTGGACTTTAGTATAGATTCATTACGTTTTTTTACCTTTTATAGAGAATAATAATTTTAACTATTCATGCAAATATCTCTGAAAATCACAGAAGCTGAAGCTACAATTTAATTTCAAATTTGATTTTGGCATTGACTTCGACTGAAAACTCAGTTGCAGTTGATCAGTCGGAATTTTAATTCGGAATGATTTTCAAATCAAATTGCGCGCAGAGAGGCAGAAATTACTGGCGACAGCTTTGCCAATCATTCCTCCAAATAGCGCAGTTGCTCCTCCTTTAAAAAAATGTCATCCAGACTCGATTCAAACTTTATTAAACGCACTTGCTAACAATAGTTCCTTAACGGTTTTACAAGAAAGGTGTGAGTTACAGTTAAAGGCTAAGGCGAGGCAGCTGATCTTCCAGCTCCTCAACCGAAAATTGTCGAACCTGATTCAGAGATCGAGTTGCAAAAGAAAATTCTAAGCATCCTGAATAAGTCATCTATAACGAAGTTAAAATCCGATCTATTGTACCCAAATGTACAATCACTGCAAAACGATTCATACACAAGTGAACTTCTAAAAGATAATAAGGTGCTACGAGCGTTGGCATCACTGATGAAAGCGTTAGTATCTACAATTGAAAACCACTTTAACTTTAGGTGATAATGAAAAACATTTTATTGGAAGTCTTTAATTGTTTGGTGTTTTTTCCGAAACTCTTTCATATAGGGAGTTAATATTTGGCACGAAGATAGGAATTGAATTTTGATGTTTGGGTCTAATTTTCATTAAGTTGAAATGGGAATCAAATGAAATTGTGCTTGTAAAAACGAGTTCAAAAATATAAATAATTAAAATAATATAAATAATTAAATAAATTACTCGTACCTTAACACACTATATTGCATACCCAATAAAAAAACAATTTATTGTAATATTATCGCGATAAGCTAAAGGAAGTGACTATTTGCACTTACGTGTACTTCCGTGTTAACACATTTGCCATCTTGATTTCCACTTTGACATTTTGGCTATAATCATGGCTACAAAAAATTTATAGATTGGCGATTTTGGCGACTTTTTAGTGTCCATCTGGCGATATTGTCTGTGGAAAGTCTGGCGACCCTGGTTTATACATTAGATTTAGATACGTCGATTTCGCCACTCAACCAAACCTCCGTCATCAAAACCTCTAGGGTACTTCCTGATGTCTTGGAAAGCTGAAATTTGGTATGCTGGCTAGGATTAGCACACAAACAACGAAAATAATAAGAAATCTGAAACTTTTACCCGCCAGGTCAGGTCTGTATATAAAATTTCTTATTGGTAGGTACTTCAAAAAGTTCTAGAAAGCTGAAATTTGATATGCTCACTAGGATTAGCACACAAACAAGGAACAAATTTAGAAATGTGCAACTTTCATCCTCCAACCCCTCGCAAAGAGGGGTCTGGTTCTGTATAATATAACAATTTCTCATAAGATAATTTCCAAACTTTCAAAAGCCCTAGAAAGCTGAAATTTGGTATGCAGACTAGGTTCTGCACACATACAACGAGAAAATTTAGAAATCTGTTACTTTCATCCTCCAACCCCGCCATTAAGGGTGCTGTGAAGAAAGGAACTGCCGGCGTGGAAGAAATACCTTCTTTACCCGACTATGCCAGAAGGAAGGGCCGTGCCTAATCAATTGCTTCTATGAAAAGATTGTTTTGTTCTACTTTATGTTAACAAAACAATCTTTCGAAAGAAGTAAAAATAATCATACCGCATTTAAGAAACTAACAAGCATTTTTAAGCCTAAAAGCGCGCAATTGTACGGAAGCAGAAATTTAAAAAAATACAAGCGCCAGACCATGATTTACTGCTTTCGTTTTGGGTAAAAATTTGGTTTGCGACTAAAATTTCAGGTTTAATCAGAGATTTCTTATTATTTCGGTTAATAAAGTGTACATGTTTTTACTTTGCTTGAAACAGTGGCAAAACAGTCGCAAAAAAGTTTAACAATGTTTTTAAAAGTTTAGTTATTCGTATATATTTCCGTACGCGTGAGTAGTATTTATCTATAATCTGAGAGAGTACAGCTTCTGCTGAGAGAAGTTTTTCAAAGTTAAAATTGATTAAGACCTATTTGAGAAGCACGATGAGCCAAGAGAGACTATCTGCGTTTTCAGTTCTGTCAATTGTAGCGTGAATAGCGGCTGGTGTTACCTATGACATAATCTTGAAAAAATTCAGTGAGGCTAAAAAAAGAAAAGTTCGTTCATTTTAATTTGTGATTGTATATATAATTTTTGTCAACATTTGATTAGCAATAAAACACATAAGGTAGAGTCGCCAAATATCGTCCCTTTTTTGTAAAACAAATCTAAAAAAATAAAAATAAATACTACAGTAATAAATGAAACATCAAACGTTAAGTTCAATATTCCTTTATTCTTAAAAATAATCGAAAATGGTTTAACATTGTTAGAAAAAGTTATAAAATAGCTTTAACAAAAATACTCAAATTATGAAAATATATTTTTGGGCTCCTAATTACGTCCCGGGGACGATATTAAGATCACAATAATCAGTACGTGAATTAGGTAGGTAGGTACTTCTAATTCTCCATACAAATAGTGCAGCATCCCATAGTTTTCGTTTCGGCATCTAAAAAATAAAAATAAAACTTTCTCAAGTTACATGCAAAATGAAGTGACATGACCGTTGTGTTCACTATACGATAGATCCTAATACCGTCCCGGGGACGATATTAGGTTCACGTAGGGGGACGATACTAGGAAATTTCTATTTATTTTGTCGCATCCATTTAAGCAAAAAACGTGACATAACCTGAAAATTTTACTTAATCGATTAACATCTGAGATATTAATAGTTAACTTTGACAATAAAATTGTATCAATAAGTCAGTTATCTCAATATTTTATGGAATCAGAGAATATTTAAATGAAAAACTTACCTTGAACCCTTTTTCTGATTTTCGAATTTCTGTCTGTACGAACGTCGTGGCGCACTCACTTCTACACAATGGCCGACTGATGCAACTAGCTTTCGGTTCGGGTCACTGATAATAGATGGCGGTTTTTAAAAAAGGAGATATTGAAGGGGACGAAATTAGGTTTGGGGACGAAATTTGGCGACTCTACCTTACTCATACATCAGTCTCAATCTATTTATCGTTTTCTTTCTGACTGGAAAATGAAAGAGGCCTCGCAAAGCTGATGTCGCCGACGTCTACTTTTGGTCTAGCACCGCCACTGGTTGAAAAGATTATCAATTATTATTAATAAAAATTGGATCCTTTAGTCACTTCGACCAATTTGATCTTTTGTGACCTGATCCAGGTTAAGTATTAGGCCGCCCCGTCAATCTTTAGTTCCCCTATCAGACCTAAAATTTTTTTGGGGGCTGCCTTGGCTATATCTGATATTAATGGGAAAGCCCCACCAAGGTGTCTAAGCCTGATACGGCCGAGGGCCTCACAGTGACAGAGAATATGTTCCGCTGTCTCTTCCTCTACTAAACAGAATCGACAGGTGTCATCATCAGCCAGCCCTAACTTTTTTAGGTGGTAGCACAGGTGACAGTGACTAGTTAGAAGTCCTGTTATCAGCCTTAAATCTGGTCTGCTGAGTGAGAGCAGCACCTTCGTTTTCTGTTTTGAGTAGGTTATAGACCTCTTTGCTTGTCTTGACCCTGGGATATTTGTCCAGTGTGAGTGCTTACATTCGTCCTCCCATGACCGGATACGCATTGCTATTCCACAGTATGGCTCCGGTTCAATAAACTGAGAATCGGCAACTTTTTTTGCTAGGTAATCCGCCTTCTCGTTGCCTTCAATGCCCTCGTGCCCTGGTACCCATGCTAGCGTGATGCTATTGCTCTGGGCCAGTTCTTTAAGAGCAGTGAGACAGTCCCAGACGATTTTAGACTCAAAGGTGTAGGATCCCAGAGCCTTAAGTGCCGCCTGACTGTCGGACATGATATATATTTTATCACCGCGTATTCCTCTGTTGGTAATTTCACGTGCGCAGATTTCGATGGCATGTTTCTCTGCTTGAAAGATTGTTGGTGTAGACCCGAGCGACTTGTACAACCTTAATCTTGGTCCATAGACCCCGATGCCCGTCCTGTCTTCCATCTTGGATCCGTCCGTGTACCAAACCAGAGATCTCCTTTCAAAGATATGTCTATTATTGAGCCAATAATCTCTGCTGTCAAGGATCAGCTTGAATGGTATATCAAAGTTGTGCCTCTTCGGCATGATATCTGATATAGAGTTGATCACCGGATCACCCTTGAATTCTTCAAGGATTTTCCTATGGCCAGACCAGTCACCTGCTGAGAGGAGATTGGTGCCAGTCAACCTTATTGCGCTTGAGGCAGTCTCCTTCTTTAGATGTAAATGTAATGGAGGGAGGTCTAACAGGGCCTCCATAGCTGCCGTGGGGCATGTGCGCATGGCTGACCTCTGCAGTTTTAGTAGTGCGATCGCGCTGTCTTTTGTTCTACTTTTTCTACTTTTGGCCACGACATGAGGGCTGCGTAGGTGACCATGGGTCTTATGATTGTTTCATGTGCCCAAAGGGCCATTTTGGGCCTTAGTCCCCAGGTCTTTCCAAGGAGTCTTTGGCAGGATCATAGGGCAGTCATAGCCTTTCCTGTAACCCTATTGAGTTGAGGATTCCATGTGAGTCCTTGATATAGAATTACTCCTAGATATTTGACCTCACTTGAGAATTCTATCCGTGTTCCTTAAGAGTAGGAGCCTCTAGCCTTAGATTCCTTTTTCTTGTGAATGGTATAATAGTTGCTTTACTATGGTTGACTCTGAGCCGTTCCCTAGCACACCAAGATTGTATCATATTCAGAGCATTTTGCAATCTTACTGATAGGGTTTTATCCTTCTTGCTCTTGATGGTAATGACGAGGTCATCAGCGTTGCCCTAGCAATCGTAGCCAGCTTTAGTCAGTTTGACCAGGAGATCATCGATATCAAGTGACCAAAGCAGTGGGGAAAGAACTTCCCTCTGAGTCCCCCAGCCTTGCTGTGATGTTTCAGTTACTCAGCATTGCCCCAATCCATTGGACCGTGAGCAGATCAATACCTCTGTCGGTGGCCTCTCCTTCAATGGAAGAGAAAGACGTATTGTCAAAAGCACCTTCAATATCAAGGAAAGCACAAAGGGCAACACCCCTACCATTTACAGCATCTTCTAGTTTTCCAACCAGATTATGTAGTGCTGTTATAGTTGATTTTCTTACCTTATAAGCGTGCTGGTAAGCTTGTAGCGGCGTGTCCTTCAGACAACCGTACCTAATATGTTGGGTAATGATGTTCTCCATTGACTTGAGAAGGAAGGAGGATAGGCTTATCGGCCGATATGCCTTGGGTTGAGCCGCTGGTCACCCCCCCACTCTTGGGTATAAAAGCTACCCTTACCTCCTTCCATTTATTGGGGATGTAGCTGAGTTGATAGCTAGCCCTAAATATTTTTGTGAGTATTGGCAACAGATCATCTAATGGCCCACATTACTGTCCCGGCTGTGAATATTTTACCCGAGGTGCTACTCAATCTGCGTGTTGACCCACCGCGCACATTGAGTGATTGAGTTCCTTTGTTTTCTTCTGGCATTGAACACTCAGGGAAGTGTGTTTCCAAGAGTAATTTCAGTGTTTCCTCAGAGCCTATGCCGTTGGAGAGATCTTTTAAGAGTACTTTTTGGAGGCGTGCTGTTGTAGGTAGATTGTCAATCTCCTCACAGAACTCCCTCCAGTTTTTTCTCTTGGAGCTCCTTAATTCTTTCTTGTACTCATATCAAATCTTATATGTTTATGATCTGATAGAGAGGGCTCATCCGACACGTGCCAGTTAGTAATGTTGTTCTCCAAGTTTGGACTGGCTATCGTAAGTTCCAGAACTTCTTGGCGAACAATGTTAGTAAAGGTTGGTTGGAAAGATAATTAAATCTGCTTTAAGTTAATATAAATAATACACAGCAGTCAGCCATAGTAGAATATAATCGGTTAATAGCTAAGTACCATCCTGATTTATCACTTATTGCAAATAATAAGCCAACAAGGAAAAAAGGCAACGATAGAGAGTGGGCTATGAAAAACAGAATAACTGATGCACAAGAAATACAGCCCGAAAAAATAAAAAGATCTAGAGCATCTTACAAATAGAAATTAAATCCCACCAAAAACATTTCATGTAAAGAAGATTGCCAAGACTCACAAGCTCATACTGCTTTCATTGTTAAAAAGTTATCAGATCACATGTGGAGCCAAGCCCCTAACTCTACAACACCTAACTCTCGAAATCCTAGACCTTGGTCAAAAAGTATGGCTTGGCCGTATCATGGATCTAGTGCATTACACCAAAAAACATTTCATGTAAAGAAGGTTGCCAAGAATCACAGGCTCATTTCCGCTTTCACTGTTTAAAAGTTATCAGATATCATGCTTTTGTATTAGAATTTATGCTATTGCAAAATATTGAAGATTGGATTTTGTAATTTTTAATGGAGCTTTCTATAATTAAATCGAACAAGGGAGGAAACAAACTATTTTTTAATAGCTATGATTACCACTTTCATTCAAAAAACAAAGAAAAGGAATATAGATGGTCTTGCGCGCAAAGAAAAAGTAAGCTTATGACGTACACATTATTGAAAAAACACCTACAATTCATGGCTATGACAGCGTTGCACACAAAAAAATTATTTGTGTTGCCAATAATAATTTTAAAACAATGGCTGGACGTTCAAATTCTTTAAAGCCTTCGAAAATCATTAGAAACGCAATTGTAGAATGTTAACCTTCTTGCAGAGTCTACTTACCTTCTAAAAGGGCTCAATTAGCAAAGGTTAGACAAATTCCACAAAAAGATACATTTGCCAGTGAACCAAGTGATATACAATCTATACAAATACCAAAGAATTTGCGATATTTGGAAGGCGAACTATTTGTTCTTATCGAACAAAGATTTAATGGTCAAATAAATCCCATCAAATATATTTTAAGTAAAGAAGGTTGCCAAGACTCACAAGCTCATACCGCTTTCACTGTTAAAAAGTTATCAGATCTTATGTGGAGCCAAGCCCCTTACTCTATAAGGCCTAACTTTATAACCCCTAACTCTGGAAACCCTAAATATTGGTCAAAAAGTATGGCTTGACCGTTTCATGTATGTAGTGCATTACACCAAAAAACATTCCATGTAAAGAAAGTTGCCAAGAATCACAGCTCATTTCTGCTTTCACTGTTAAAAAGTTATCAGATCTCACGTGGAGCCAAGCCCCTAACTCTACAGGGCTTAACTTTACAACCCCTAACTCTAGGAACTCTACATCTTGGTCAAAAGGTATTGCTTGGCAGTTTAGTGGCCTTCTCACAGTCACTTCTATGGGCTTATGGTAAGAATTTAAGTCACTATTCTTTAATGTTGTGTGTGGATACATGAAACGGCCAAGCCATACTTTTTTTTCTAGAGTTAGGGGTTGTAGAGTTAGGCCTTGTAGAGTTACTGGCTTGGCTCCACATAAGATCTGATAACTTTTTAACAGTGAAAGCGGTATAAGCATGTGAGTCTTGGCAACCTTCTTTACTTGAAATTTTTTTGGTGGGATTACCCAATTTGTGAAACGTGTCATCTTGCCAAGAGAGAGTTTTATTTTCTTTTTATGTCTGACCGGTTATAATTTAGCAAAGCGGGCGGCGGGAGGAGTAGTCTAACTTCGCAACGCGTGGACCGATTTGGATGCCGATTGGATGCCAACTTAGACAACAGTGTTAGGTGAGTCAGCAAAACCCTGCAAGATATCAAAGATTAAGGAAGACCTAGATCTGTCGCGCCTATCCTCTAGCGAGTCCAAAGAGAGTAGCCCAAGTCTTTCTTTAAAAGCGGGAAAAATCAAGGGAAGGCCACGCAATGCAAATTTGAGGAACCTGCGCTGAACAGCCTCAATACGAGCGCAATGAACCGCATAGGACGGAGACCACACGGGACAAGCATACTCTAAAACGGGCCGGACGAAGGTACAAAATAGACGCTTGGTGATAAAGGAATTATTAAATTCCTTAGACCATCTCTTAACGAAACCGAAGGTCCTGTTAACAATGTGATTGATGTGATCGATGACAGACAAATATGGATCAAAAACAACACCAAGATCCTTCATTATATCCAGCCTGGTTAGCAAGTTGCTACTGACAGAATAGTCGTATATCAATGGAGCCTTCCTTCTTGAATACGAGACAACATAGTAAGCTTCAAAACAAGTAACTTGTGGTCAATGCAATCAAAGGCCTTACTAAAATCGGTATAAATGCAATCAACGTGTTCACCAGCCTCAATGGCGGACATGCAATAATTAGAGAACTCCACAAGGTTAGTAGTCGTTGCTCTGCCTTTAATAAAACCGTGCTGGAAGGATGCCAAGAACTAGTCCGCGGGACAGCACCCCTTTATTTTAAATGATTAATACATTACGTCAACTGACTGTACCGTGGGGTTTTTATGAAACATTGCTTTGTAACTTATTAATTAATTAAAACTGAGTTTTACTTGTTTCAAACTTTATTTTTATTATTCCGATACGCGTATTTCGGCTAATGAGGCCATTTTCAAGGGAGTCAAATACAAACTGATTCTAGTGCTTAGATTTCCCAACATATACAACAATCCTAAGATTTATATGACTGCAAGAGTATTCACATACGGATTTGCTGGACTATAAATTCGGTTAGCGGTGAGCTATTATAGTCTATTTGCTCATTTAGCAAGTTATGCTGTTTAATCAATCCCTTTTTAATGTAACAAGGTTCTAAAATATCAAGTTTTTTACCTTTTGTCTGTTTATGTAAAATATTTAAGTTGTCAATAGTGCAACTATATCCGGTTTCATATAAATGTTTCGCTACCATTTAACTTTTTTTTTAACTTTTTTGCAATTACCTCACTAGATTTTCCTATATATTTTAATTTGATCCATATTCTAACAAAAGAAGAAAATAATAAAAATAATATCGTAAAAGTATATTAAATGAATACCAATCTATACAGTAGAGAAAACTTCTCTAAAACTTTAACGATGCGCACCGAGCATTTCCGAAGATTCCCGACCTATCATACTCTTAAGAAAATAAACAAGTGCGAGCACGATTTTGTAAATTAAACTTATTATACCAATTAAGATACAAAGTATAAATAAACTCATGATAGCTGTACACTTTCTATGAAGTGATTATTTTAATCTCAAAGTTCGATTAAAACGAAAATACTTTTAGAAATTAATTAAATCAAGTCACGCAATTAATACATGAAATCAGAATAATAAATTACAATAATCAGTTCGTAGAAAGTGTACATAATGTTTATCCTAATTTTTTAAAATGAATTTTCATTTAATTAAATAGGGAATTACAAATTGTGATTACGATAGTTGAAATATTCAATTGTAATATTCAATTGACTTACCTTTCCTCCCATGACAAATACTTTTTCTTAACGTTTAATTCTTTGTAACAGGATGAATGATATCCCACAATATCATCATCCCAACTCTCTGGCAGTATAACGTCGTTGTATTTATGTTTGTTGGCGAGATTTTAAAAACCTTGACAAGATTGCTATATTTCTTTTGAAAACTTTTTATCTCCTCTCTTTTTTCCCGAAACCCAGGCTTATTACTTAATGAAGAACGCAAAAAACACTCCGATATTTTTTAAATAACCTCGAAACTCACGTAGCACGTTTTTAAAGCGAAGCAAACTATACTATAAGGCGGCAGATTTCTGGTAAAGAGTCTCTTTCAGTAAGAGCATAAACGCGCATGTTCTTTGAAATAAAGTGAGAGGGAATTTCGAAAATAAATGTGTGAATGATCAGAGATGCAGAATTTAATCATTATAAATAAAACATTATTAATAATCTTACACAACCAAATTCGTATGTATGTATATGGACATATTATACTGATAACTAAAAATGTTGTAATGGGACCTGTATTAATCAGAAAACATAACCTCGTGATAACGTCATATTTAAGCTATCGGTCTGAGACAACGCAGCAGGGAATTTGTCGGACACTATGACTACTTGATAACATTAATAATTATTAAACAATTCAGCAAAAGTGAAATATTGTAACGTAAGTGGGGCTCTTCGGGCTCGACGGATTAATTAAGACAATTATTTTCAATCACAAGTGTTCACAATTTTATTTTATTCACTTAATTAGTTCGTTGCACAATTTTCTTGACAATATTTCTTCACAATATTACGTTTCACTTTAACAATTAAAACTTATCACTTCACTGGTTGAAATACAACTGACTCACTAGGCTGCTACTCAGCCCTATTTATACTATTTAGCTTAATTCTAGAAAGTTCAGCAACTTAGTTCAAGCAATTTCCGTTATTCATTTCCACCACACTAAGTCACCACAGGTTCTAGTCGACTTTATATGGCATCTGACGTTTTTCTGGTTTCCGAAATTCGGGACATGCGCATTGTACAACTTGAATCCGTTTTCATCACGTAACCTATGCCAGACTACAGTGCATGTTACACTGCCCCCCTCTTAGAACTGTTCGTTCCGAACAGTTGTATCTCCTTGGTATGGCTTTAAGCGGTCAATTTGCACGATCTTCTTTTTGTCTCTTGGTCCCCGTTGTATCCTGCACACTACATCGTTGATGCGCGTATGGATCTCGTATGGTCCTTCCCACTGCTGTTGAAGCTTCGGTGATTTTCCTTTTTGTCGCCGTGGGTTAAATAGCCAGACGAGGTCTCCTTCCATTAATCCGCTAGAGTTAGCTCTGATGTCGTATCGTGTTTTCATTCTGTCGCTGGATGTCTTGAGGTTCCTTCTTGCCAGTTGATGGATTTCTGCGAGACTCTTCCGAAGTATGGTTATGTATTCTTCAGTGGATTCAGCATCCTTTTCAAGTGTTCCGAACTTCAAATCACTAGGTAGCCGAATCTGTCTTCCAAACACAATTTTAGATGGTGTCTGTCCTGTTGAGTTATGGACGGCTGTTCGGTAAGCTAGTAAAAATATCGAATGTAGCTATCCCAATCCCGTTGATGCTCATCTACTACTTTTCTGAGATGTTCGACCACTGTTCTATTAAACCGCTCAACCATCCCGTCAGACTGTGGATGAAGTGGTGTTGTCCGCGTCTTTCTTATTCCAAGAATATCGCAAACCTTCTGGAATACTTGAGATTCAAAGTTTCGTCCTTGGTCAGAATAAAGCTCATTGGGGATGCCACATCTGCATATCCAGATTGTTACTAACTCCTCTGCCACTAACTTTGTTTCTTGATTTGGTATTGCATATACTTCTGGCCATTTACTGAAGTAATCCATTACCACTAGAATGTATCGGTTGCCTCTATCTGACTCAGGAAATGGTCCGGAAACGTCAATCGCAATTCTCTCGAAAGGTGCTCCTACGTTGTATTGTTACATAGCTCCCCTTGTTTTGATGTGAGATCCTTTGCTACAGGCACAAACGGTACATCTTCGACACCAGTCTTCCACATCCTCCCACATATGTAGCCAGTAGAATTGTTCTCTTAATTTCTCCAAAGTCTTATTGACACCAAGATGTCCCCCGAAGCACCGTTATGGAATTCCTCCAGCACCTCCCTTAGTTTGTTCCTGGGAACCAATACCTGCATCCGGCATGATGACTCGTCGGGTGTTTCCCATTTGCGTTTCAATATTCCATCTTCAACGCAAAGCGAATTCCATTGCACCCAGTACCTCTTCAACGTTGTACTTCTGTCGGAAATATCTTTCCATTGCGGCCTTTCGTTGTTATCTTTCCACGTCAAAATTGGAGAAATATTCTCGCCTTCTCGTTGTGCTGCTCGAAATTCTTCATTGTTCCATCCTGTCAAGGGCACGATAGTTGTTCTTTGCACAGTCCCATGGTCGCATTTTCCTTCCAGACGGGAACAGTACTTACACTCCGATTTACATGGCCGTCATGAAAGTGCATTTGCATTTCCATGGGATCTACCCTTCCTATCAATAATTTCAAAATCATAGGATTTAAGTCTTTCCACCCATCGTGCTACTTGTCCTTCAGGATTTTTAATTTGCATTAACCACTTAAGCGCTGCACGATCTGTTCGGAGAGTGAATCTTTGTCCATAGAGGAATTTATGAAAATGCTTCGTTGAAGCAGCAATTGCCAACAGTTCTTTCCTTGTATAGTATGCCACCACTTTTTCTTGTCCGTTTACTTTTTATGATAAAACAGCGCCAATACCAACATTACTTGCATCGGTATGCAATATAAATGTCTCGCCTGCCTTTGGATAAGTTAGCACAAGTGCCTTGCAAAGCTCCCGTTTCAGTGCTCTAAGGCTGTGTTCTGCCTTCTCTGTCCACACAAGTGCTTTATCCTTTTCGGTTAGCTTATGCAGTTCCCTTGCTACATCCGCAAAATTCTTCACAAAGCGCCTGTAATACGTTGCTAGTCCTAGAAAACTTCGCAGCTCGTGTTTATCTTGTGGAGTGGGCCAGTTTTCCACTGAAGCTATTTTCTCAGGATCAGTGCTAATTCCTTCTGTTGATACCACATGCCCAAGATATTTGACCTGGTCTCTGAAGAGGGTACATTTTTAGGGCTTAGTTTCAGTTGGCTGACTTCAGTTTCCTCAACACTTCCCTTGAATTTTCTAGGTGTTCTTCAAAATTTCTTCCAATTACAATGATGTCATCCAAATATACCAGGCAGGTTTTCCAAATTAATCCTCGTAAAACGCACTCAATTAAGCGTTCGAATGTTGCTGGGACATTGCAAAGTCCAAAGGGCATTACCTTGAACTGCCATAATCCACTTCCCACCGAAAATGCGATTTTCTCTTTGTCATCTGGATGAATCTTGACTTGCCAATATCCGCTTTTTAAGTCCAACGTCGAAAACCACTTGGATCCTGACAGGGTATCTAGCGTGTCATCTATTGTAGTAGGTAAGTAGTGGATAACTATCTTTCTTTGTCACATCATTTAGTCGACGATAGTCTACCCAGAATCGCGTGCTCCCGTCCTTCTTCCTCACTAGCATCACTGAAGACATCCACGGGCTCTTCTAATCTTCTATTGGTCCTTCTTTGCGTATTGTTTCAATCATGATGTCTGCTTCTTCCCGCTTGGCTAGCGGTAATTTTCTTGGCGCTTGCTTAATCGGTCGGGCATCACCTGGGTCGATTCTATGTTGCACTATATCAGTTTTTCCATAGTCCGCGTCATTTATTGCAAAGATATCTGGAAATTCTTCTATTAACTTTTGTGCTTTACGATATTTCCCTTGGCTAAGTTTATTAGACGGAAGTATAATTTTGGTTAGCTCTTTAACGTCCTTCTTTGGCTGCTTGATTTCATCTTAGTCTGAATATTCTGCCAATACGATCTCTTCAGCTGGTTCTCCATAGCCCAAGACTTTTACTTTCTTTAATTTGATGGGTTTTGCACAAGAATCTAGGATTCGTACCAAAACTTCCTTCTTTTCATCGACAGTTACTAAACATTTTCCAATGGCGACATTTCTTATGTGTTTTTGTTGATCTGGTTCCACTAGATTGAATCGTTAGCTCCCGGGATCACCAAGAACTTTTGCTCGTACTAAGGATTCTGCACAAGGAGGGAGCTCAACGTCTTCATATGTCACAATGTTCAGCTTCGAATAATAATCGAATAATGTTGTCGTATTTCATGATTCCTGTTCCAATATCCAGTTGATAGCTCCCGAGATCACCAAGAACTTTTGCTCGTACTAAGGATTCTGCACAAGGAGGGAGCTCAACGTCTTCATATGTCACAATGTTCAGCTTCGAATAATAATCGAATAATGTTGTCGTATTTCATGATTCCTCTTCCAATATCCAGTTGAATGTTGTGCGTTCTCATGAAATCGAGGCCTAGTATGCACTTATCTGCGACAAGAAATCTGTGAGAAAATCGATTGTCGCCGAGGGATATTGTCATTAATATTTCCCCATACACTTCAACGGATTCTCCCGTAGCAGTCCTCAAAATGTATCGCTTTTTGTTGCTAAGCCAGTGGTCTTTAGCATAATCGCACCCTAGAATAGACCTGGAAGCACCTGTGTCTACTGTAATCGTGCATTTCTGTTCTTGAACTCTCCCGTTTCGTTGCAATTTCTTATTGTTGATGATCACGGGGGCGTCGATTCCACTGGCCAACTCCTGCCCCGCAGAGTTGGTCTTTACTCGTTTCCCTGTTGCGAGCGTAAAGTTGGTAAATTGCTTACTTCTCTTAGGCGGACCGTTCTTCTTGAGGCTTGCTTTGCTGCCTCATATGCCAGAGCGTAAGCCGAAATTTCAGCATTGGTGCTCTTTCCAGCCAGTCGTACAGCTTGCTGTAGGTCACGATCTGCAAGTGAATTAATAAATGCTTCTCTGGCTACCTCGTTGACATAATCGTAGCTAAACTTGGGATAAGCCAAATGTGTCAACCTTTCTATGTCCACACATAACTGCTGAAACGTCTCTCCGTGCTTCTGTGTTCGGCTCCGTAGCTGTATACGATAGACCTCTTGCATGCGCTGGTTTTCTTACCGCATTTTTAAAGCTTTTATTAGAGCTGAATAATTATACCTTTGTTCTGCCGGTATAGTCTTTAGCAGTTCTGCTGCTGCGCCGCTAAGTGCCATGATTAAAGCTGTAGCTTTTCCTCCTCATTCCAGAAATTTACTGCCGCTGCTGTCTCGAACTGTAGTCTGTATGTCTGCCAGGGAGTTTGACCATCAAAAGGTGGAGAATGAAGTTTCTTGTTTACAGTCACATCCATAGATAAACTCGTCGTTTGCCGCTTTTTGACAACTTCTAGTTCATTTCTAATTGCGTCCACATCACCTTTCACCTGTTCTTTCAGTTTCTTCTCTATACGGATATAAGTTCCCCGATTTTATTTTCCATATGGGATTCGAGATTTAACTTCATAGAGCTTTCAAGGTTTTCAAACTGTTTTCGCACAGACATTTCTATTGCAGCTTTTACTTCTTCAACGGAGGCTTTAAGTTCCGCTACTGATGACTTTTGTTCTTCCAGCGATGCCTTTACCTCAGTTACGGACGCTTCCATCGTCGCTTTCTACTCTGCCGTTGATGATTTCTGTTCGTCCATTGACGCTTTTAACTCATTTACGGAACCTTCCAGTGACGATTTCTGTTCTGCCATTGATGCTTCTATTGATGATTTCTGTTCAGCCATTGATGCTTTTAATTCTTCCTTGGAAGATTTCATCTCACACATCAGAGCATTGAGTAGATCTGTCATGCTTGGAGTATTTGCTTCTTCTTCTGACCCGTATTCAAAAACAAAAGCCTGTGGATCCTTTTCTTCTTTTTCCATAGCTTCTTGTAGTAACGCTACCAGGGCACATTTATTTCCAATCGTAGGTAGGGAACGTTAACTTAATTCCCCCTTCAAGTCTTTCAATTTGCGACCCATATTAAGATTACTCACTGCACTATTGTACTTTAATTTCACAGTCACTTTTTCTTTTCTCTTCTTTTTATTTTCTAAGTTCAGTTTTAGGTATTTCTTAATTAATCCCACTTCTGACACCAATTGTAACGTAAGTGGGGCTCTTCGGGCTCGACGGATTAATTAAGACAATTATTTTCAATCACAAGTGTTCACAATTTTATTTAATTCACTTAATTAGTTCGTTGCACAATTTTCTTGACAATATTTCTTCACAATATTACGTTTCACTTTAACAATTAGAACTTATCACTTCACTGGTTAAAATACAACTGACTCACTAGGCTGCTACTCAGCCCTATTTATACCATTTAGCTTAATTCTAGAAAGTTCAGCAACTTAGTTCTAGCAATTTCCGTTATTCATTTCCACCACACTAAGTCACCACAGGTTCTAGTCGACTTTATACGGCATCTGACGTTTTTCTGGTTTCCGAAATTCGGGACATGCGCATTGTACAACTTGAATCCGTTTTCATCATGTATCACTACAGTGCATGTTACAATATGTATGTGTTGAAAAACAAAAATGCTTAAGTGCGGCATGTTCGAGGTGGTAGACAAGCTCATCGCAACAGTATTTCGTCTGATGAAATATTTCTCGAATTTCTTATTAAATTATCTTGTAAATGCAATAAAACTAAGTATGTATTCACCAAGAAAGAAAAACTCATGTATTCCGTATATTTCGATAATGCACACTTGAGAACGCAGCACTTTCGAAAAAAGTCGTAGAGAAAGTTTGGTAGACTCGCCAAAAGGAAGCCACTCACGAAGTTTCAAGTATGTATTAATCATTTAAAAATAGGGGTGCTGTCCCGCGGACTAAACGGTTTACAGTGAAAAGTAAGGACATCACAGACCATTGCTTCAATAAGTTTAGGGATGGCAGACAAATTAGCAGTAGGCCTATTATTAGAGATATCATCCTTCTTACCCTTTTTGTGAAAAGTAAAATGGTAGAAAATTTCCACAGTTTGGGAAAAGTACCGCAGGACAAGGACAAGTTAAACAAATTGGAAAGGACATGAGTAAGATAGTGGGCACAATTCTTTAGGACAGATACGGGAACACCATCGGGACCGGGTAAAAAACTATTGGCAGCAGTCAAAGGGTCATCGTTGCGCCGATCACCAAGGCGCATAACAGAGGGAAGCCATCGCTCTTACGCTTAATGTTACTAAAGTTCCAGAACCTTTTGGGATTAACACAGATGGACCGCCTGGCCTCAATAAGATAATTTCGATATGTAAGCTCGAACTCAGAAGTATGACGACCACGCAGATCCGAGAATATAAGATAATCTTCGTCACTACGAGAGAGGCAGAACCTCCTCCAGGCCAGGCCAACGGGTGAAACATGAAAACATAAAGTCGTAAAATAACTCTAAAGTAATATCAATATCGCGTTCTCGAAAAAGGCAGTCCCAGTGGATATCTGCTAGAATTTAATTCATTACAGAGTAATCAGCCCTTTTAAAGTCGTAACAATAACTATCAGAATTGGAAGACACATTTAAACAAAGTTCAGAGCAGAAGAGCACATGAAAAGCAGGATGAAAGTCCGAGGCGAGGCATCTCCTCAGCATGGTTCCATAGTCATTCGTGGAGAACACCAAGTCAGGCAAACCTCCAGAAGCATTGCCAACAGCACACGATTGCCGGAAACCAGACGAAGAAATGGATTCCAGAAAAGCACCTTGATGTTGGGGGGGGGGGGGCACCCGCAGGGCCGCCGAGAAGGGAAGGCGAAGGGGGTAAACCCCCGGGCCCGGTCTTTTAAAAGGCGCCCCGTCATCTAAGTCATCCGCAGAAAAAATTTCCCATTTTAATTATATATATAAAAAAAATTTCATGATCGAAAAAGTGTAATATACTAGACAGATTTTAAATTGAAAGTCACTCATTCGATTGTATATGGGCCTGTAAACGCTTAGTCCCGAGCCCGAAATTCCTTTCGCGGGGGCCCGAATGTAGTACCCCCGGGCCCGAATTTTGTCTCTACGGGCCTGGTACCCGACATATGCGGCAGCAAGCAATCATTATCGGCGGAATACTGCCAGGCTATGGATGACATATTGAAATCACCCAGCAGCAAAAGGTCATCGCAAGGAGATATAATCTCTGAAAGCCATTCCACAGCTGAAGACAAAAGTTCGTACACCGAGGACGGTGAAGCAGGTGGAATATAGACGGTCATAACTTTTTCCAAATTCCAAAGTCTCAGCACCCGGAATCTCTACCGAAGCGGACGACAGTCCACTATGCACTGCATATGTCAGAAAACCTGGAATTCAGAATCAAAAAGTTCCATGTCAAGAATCTTACCGCAAAGCCAGGTTTCAGAGAGGCATATAACGTCGAATCCAAAATTGGCCGAGGCAACAAAAAGCCTATTCATCTTGGAACGCAAGCCTGTTACGTTGGCGTAGGATACTAAGATCTCCTTAACGAGTTTTTTTAATTAGAAACGGACGGGCGAGACTTAGGAATGAATTCACGCACAATAGTTCGGAGGCCAGATTGACGGAGCTAACACTGCAGAGTACTGGTGCTCAGGAATAAGCAGCTTAAAAGATGATGAGTAAGCACGTCCACCATTGATGAATGAAGGAGTAATCCTTTTACAAGACATATGGTCACGAGGTACACAGATATGGTCGGAAACATGGTTGATGATATCGTCCACTGACGTGCTAGGATGAATGCGGGAGATAAAAATCCACCATGGCAGTTGAGCTGGACGAATTAAGGATGGCTGTACATCGACCAGAGATGAGCCAGAATCCTTCGGTAGGCACCTTTCATCATCTGAAGTCACATGGTGTTCACCAGGCTGCGCAGATGACAAATCACATCATTCAATGCAGAAGACTCATCGCACGGAAGTAGAGTCCCTCGCCGTGAAGAGGAAGTGTCAGTCTTAGTAGTGGAACAACCACGTTCAGTCGGAGTCGAACCAATAGCAGCCTCCATGCGCCATCTCCGATCCTCGCAATATTCGTCTCAAGACTGACGAGATTCTCAGTTGCGAAACCAGAAAGGTTGGGCGGAGCCAACGAATAAAAATCCTTTAAGGTCTGTTCCGTTGCTCGTCATAAGCATCCTGGAAAAGCCTCCAGTTGTTGGAGTGAGATTTCAACTCGTTGAGAACAACTTCGGATCCCTCCATAAAAGCATGCAATTTATCAAATGATAGTTTGAAGAATCTAAGTATGTGACAAGGCTTTATGTCTGCACATTCGCGGCAGGTAAAGTCAGCACTCTGCCTAGCGCCGCGATTAGCACACGTAGGATGGTAGTACCTATTGCTTCATTTGGAATGAATAAAGAAATACACACTAATAATTATAATTGGGCTGGACTCCTCAGAGAATATCTCGAACATCCTATGGTTTGTGATGCATCGTTTTAGTCCTAAGAGCTTTGGTATTTGGTTGGTACTTGCTGCCCAAAGGTAGTAAGAGCTTCTGGCCTCTAGTCAAAACTGCCATTGATTTATTATAGAAATGTTTATACAAGCTCATTGGACAAAGCCAACCAGTTTTGTGGCAATTTTGCTGCTATCTCATACATGATACATTCACCGAAGCTACTTCCATCTCCATCGTATTGCACCTCAAGGTAAATGTCACTTCACTTTGCCACTCAGAAAGTTTCTGAGGTACTCTTTAAACTAGACGTGCCTTCTTCTAGCGTTTGGTCTGCACCCTCACCTCTTAAAGTGGAAGAAAGCTTTTTGTCAGGCCGTTTAATCCATGTAATAATATACAGAGTTACAACATATTCTTTCAAAATAAATGTCGGTGTACTTCAGGGTTCAGTTCTTTCACCAACCTTATTTGTTTAAATGTACAAACATGTACGAAAATACCCAATAACTAGATGTTAATCCAACAAATTTAATCACCGATATAGACAGCTATATCATATTCTGATAACTTACACTGTCACCACACCCTTTTGTTCAAATATAATAAAATGTAAGAAAATCATTTGACCCGAGTAAAGTTGTCAAACAAAAACTGTTAAAACTAGAGCAGAAAAGAAATATTAAAGCTTACGACCAGTATTTCTGATAAAGGAAAGCTAAATTCCATTGGCCCATTTTTATTAATGACCATTTATCTCACTCACCACAATCCTATTCATAGTTTCGACGGCAACAGCACCATCGATTTCACCATCCTTATAATAAATATTTAATTATTCAATAAATTAATTAATAAAAATAAAATAATAGATATATAATATAATAATTATATCTTCGGCAATACCATATAAAAGAAAAACATTCTACAACCAACGTCGAGAGATTACTTCGTGGAGTCGACAGTTACAGCGTGACTTAAATATAACAATAGATTACTTACTAAATAGCAAAAATATAATATCGTTTGGTCACTGATTGGACTACTAAAACTTTATTAGTGAAATCTTTTGCTTCTACGTGTAATAAAACAGCCTTGTTGGTTTGCATCGGTTGAAAATTTTTTGTTTTATGTTGCACGCCGGTTTGAAAATATCAGTCACTACCGGGAGCGCTCGATAATTGTAGTCGGGCAAAGAGAAGGATACTCTCTTAAATAAAATACCCAATACAAGTAGGAAAAGCATATACCGAGGGACACGTAGCCAAGGGAGAGCTTGGTGTATAGTATGCGGACTCCCGATATCAGGCGACCTCCGATTTAAATTTCTTCTTCTCGTGATACTGTAAACTCTGCCCCTAATGACTCTTCTTTCTTCCCTATCGTGGAACTTATAAGGAGAGCAAAAATGTAAGTGATGATTGTGGCACGTTTTTTAAAACGCCAAATTCTGAGGTCGAAACAACGCCACGTCCACCCCAACACCTTATGGGACTTCCTTGACAATCCTGCCGGACAGATTGGAGATGAATCCCCCATGTCCGATGAGGTTATCATCGATATCCCTCTGGACAATGAGGGTCTACCCAAACTGCCCGGGAAAAAAACCAAAGTGGAGCAGCTAGAAAGCGTTACAAGTGGCTGTTATGTAAAGGGCATAAATCTGAAGAGGCTCGAATATTAGCGCTGAAGCCGCTAAGGAAGCCGCTTAGGAAGTCAGAGAATAGCACCCTAAGCGCCTGAGCCGTCAGAGGCAAAGAGGAAGAGGACGCAGAAAAAGAACGAGGTGGAGAAAGAGCCATCTGCAAAAACTGAGGTTCCCACACCGACTGACCTACAAATAGCTTGTTGCAGGAGTGATAGTGGACATAAAATGCTGGAAAAGAAGGTAGGTGCTGTAAAACCCCGCCTTAGACCTACCTGGTAGAATACAGGAGGTAATAATTGCCTCTTCCTACTATCTTGGGAAACAGCTGCTGAATTTCTACAAAAGCCGAAATAACCATTTTATTAATGGCTACAATGAAAATGCGCATCATACCATTTGGGGTGGCAGAGACGACATTAAACGTGGTGAGTACCTTTCAGAATATTTTCTTAAAAAATAGTATAGAAATAGTTAAAAAATGCGACGAACCCACCTTTTCAATGGCAGAGAAAAAATCCTAAACTGGCATGTATCAAAGATGGTATCTTTATCGGATCATAAACATATCAGAGTCAATATTGAGGCAACCTGTTTTCAGCAAGGGGTAAGAGTTCCAAGAAGACTTGAAGAACTTGATAATATATCCATGGAAATCCCGGTTGAGTTGGCTTTAATACAGCTACACAACCTAATTATCCAGTCGAAAGTAGCTGTTCTATAAAACACAGAGATGCAACTAGAAATGTGTCTTGACGAAACAGGACACTAGACAAACTAAAAACTCAGGTCAGAAAGCTCTCCAACAAGGCCAAACAATCAGGTATCTGAAATGAGTATAAAAAGGCCATTACCGAATATAAAAAAGATCTATGGAAATCCAAGGGAAAAACTTGGAGGTCCTTCAGTGAAGGTATTGTGTCTAAGGACCACGGTATTGATTTTCTTCAAAGTGCGGACAGTACTTTTACAGGAAGCCGATAAGAGACAATTAAATTGAAGATAGAAAAATGTCTTCCGTGGCGGATTGTTTCCACTGC
The DNA here is from genome assembly GCA_964036015.1 of Leptarthrus brevirostris. Taxonomy (NCBI): domain Eukaryota; kingdom Metazoa; phylum Arthropoda; class Insecta; order Diptera; family Asilidae; genus Leptarthrus; species Leptarthrus brevirostris. Next base: position 57,320,060 of record OZ038375.1, read on the forward strand.
CGGATTAAAAGATTCTCTGAGCGTATATTGACAATGGGGATAGTTAGATGGGGAATCAACTCATTTAAGCAATATAAATCCCCTGGCGATGGTGGTATCATTCCAGCTGCCCTATAGCAGAGCCTAGAGGATTTGCTACCAACGCTGATAAAAATCTTCAGAGCTAACTACACTTTAAGCTGTACACCCAATCTTTTGGGAAATGTGAAGGCATTCATACCTAAGAGTAGAGGGCAGTCACTTACCCAACCCAAAGCGTACAGAGCTATTAGTCTTACCTCGTTCCTACTTGAAACAATGGAAAAGGTAATTTATCAGATATGAGCATATCTAGGGGTCAAATTTACAATCAGTGATGAAAAGATTTCTTCTTTGATATAAAACACTTTATTAGACCGTAATTAAACTAGTTTACAATTAACTCAATTAGCAAAACAGTAACTCACTTGTTCAAATTTAAGACTCGACTGCTAAGCAGCTAATAAAATTGAATAGTGGTGCAGGTCATGGCTGTTTAGTTTTGGCATGTCACTAATATGTTGTTTTTGTTGTTTGATAGCCCCTTCTAGTTCTGCCAAGTCCAATGACTTCTCTGGTCAGCTGCGGTACACATAGCTGTAATGTATTGTGTGAGTATACTGTAGTGAGATTCAGGTGAGCAGAGATCACTTGATTCTGGGGCACAAATGAAGATTCAAGCTTCTCCGTGATCTTATTGCTTGATGTAATGTATAACGTTGGGTGATTGATCATGCAATTTGGCTGTGTTTTAATGATGCCATTTCCATTAAGTATAATAGAATAGATGGTTCTTTCACAAATTAGGTCATATTGTGTCTCTTCGCCCATGATGAATAGCCAGCTGCTTGGACTTATTAGTTTAATCCACAATTGTTCTGCGTTTTTGCTTTTGAGTCTACAGAATGGTGAAATCAGTTTCTGATTGTTTAGAAGCTCTATTTCAGAATGACTTCTATTCGATTTTAAGGTGAATATAGGCTGCTTTAAGCTGCATATTAGTTCTGTTTCTGTTGAGTCCACGCACATTTTCAATTCCTCCTTTGTGACGGGGCTGAAACGATCGGGGTTCTGGTTTACTGTGTGTTGTTGATAGTTCAACGTATATGTTTGCCAGCTTTATGGACAGGAATAGGTACCAAGTTGTACGGGTTATAAAGGAATGTTGACATCAAATAACACATTTTTTTCGTAGTCCTCATTCTCACATTCATTTGTAGTTCCATCTCCTGGGAGTTTTAAATTTTGAGGCAAATGTTCCCGTATGACCTTAAGCTGTTCTTTGAGTTGAGATGGCGTAAGCAGTAGCGTGTTGAGACGTCCGTGTTTTGAGTATAACGGATAATATGGATCTCTGAACCTGTTGAAATTTTATTAGGTACGGCTAGTACGGCTGCTGAATTAAACGTTTGTGTTGTCATCATCAACGCTCGGCGAGTTTCTGGACTACTCTGCGTATTCCTATATGCTCTCTCCAGTATGCTGCCAAGTTGTAGAATATGAGTAGATTCCACTCACTACTACAGAATTGGACACGTGCAACGGTTATATGATTTTGTTTTCTCGCCTAAAGTGACAAGAAATAATAGCGTTAATACACAGAAGTAAATCAGCTTATTAGGGTTGCATCCCTTTGCTGCAGCTGATATTTTGGTTCCTTCTGCGTGTTTCTTACGTTTTGCTGATTTAGAATCCAGGTTCTTCTGGGCGTTTTCGTCCTCGATCGCTACTGTGAGTTTCTGTAAAAGCCAGGGCGGTTGGTGGCTGAGTTTCCGATTCTTGTTCTAACAAGTTGTCAGGAGATTGGTTGCTTGACATTGCTTCTTCCGTTGGAGTAGATGACACTTCCGTAGATGACACTTCCACTATTTGTTCGCAGTGTTACCACTCTTGTGAGACCATCTGCCCAATATGTGTATCAATTACGCATCCCAAAGCCCATTTTGAGGGTGGAACATTCTCTTCCTTTATTAAAACAAAGTTTCCCCTTTCGATATTAGCATGCTTTTGATTCCATTTTGTCTTCCAATGTGTTCTGTAGACCATGGTTTCCAGAATTCTTGTCGCATGCGTTCTAAATGATCCCACTTGTTCAGTAAGTTTGGCTTATGGTTTAAATATTCCTTTTGTGAAACTGCCAGTAGTGGTGGTCCCGTCAAGAAATGGCCTGGAGTAAGCACGTCGAGGGATTCGGGATCTTCAGACAAAGGCCACAATGCCCTCGAGTTGGGGCGAGCTGGGACAGGCTTCTATTTGTGACACTAATGTGCACATTTCCTCATAAGTGAGTTTTGTGTCTCCGAGCACTTGTCGCATATGGTGTTTGACAGATTTAACCCCGGGCTCCCAAAGGCCACCGAAGTGAGGGGATGTTGGAGGGATAAAATGCCGATGTCTTTTAATGCGTCCATGACTTCTGACTTACGTGTTTGTTGCATATGAATGTCGCTTAATATTTTGTTTGCTCCCATGAAGTTTGATGCGTTGTCGCTATGAAGATGAGAAACTGGTCCTCGTCGACTTATAAACCGCCTAATGACAGCTATAAATGCCTTCGCTGTAAGTTCAGTAACGACTTCGAAGTATATAGCTTTGGCTGTAAGACATATGATAATAGAGATGTATGCTTTATGAGTTCGGTTACCTTTAACTCTTGCTACAAGTAAATCAAACGGACCAGCGTAGTCAACTCCAGAGTTTGAAAATGGAGGGTTTGCAAGTACCCTTGATTGGCAGCATTCCCATCATCTGCTGACTCATTTGACCTTTGTACCGATGACATCTGGTGCACTTATGTATATGACCCTTCACGGCTTTCATTCCGTTTCAAATTCAGTATTGCTTCCTCGTAATCTGTAAAGTCAATGTATTACCTCCATGGAGTGCAGTTTTATGTGCTTTGTCGATTACAAGATTTGTTTACTCGCTCTAATGTGGTAAGATTATCGGATGTTTTCTAGTGTACGTTGTGTCCGCATTTTCTCGAGATGACCCCCTACTCGTATAGTCCAGAATGGACTTAAGAGTAAGTAATCTGCTTTCGTTATGTAGACCCTAACGCTTTGCTAATTTGTTCATTTCTTCAGACAAGTGTGTCTTTTGTGTATGTTTGATGATGTGCAGGAGAGCATCATCGAGTTCTTTAATTGTTAAAAGAGTCTTATTTCGTGTTTCCTTTCTGATTTGTATGTTGTGTATAAAGCGCTTACAGTAAGCTAATACACGTTGCAGTTTTCCTAAAACTGTTTTAGCAGTTGGTTTTTTGGAGAATGTTATACTGGAATCTTGGAGGCACTGCGGTCCTTCCGACCAGGCTCTGTGATCCTTCAGGAAGGAGGGATAGATTCCCCGTTTGCTGTTATTGATTGTATCTCGGCCACTCTTTTTCCGACGAAGGTTTGCCATTTGTCAGGATCTTCCTGTAGCCAGGAAATTACAATGGTGGAATCTGTCCCGACAGGGATTGGTCTCAATCAGACCCAACCATACAAACTGTAGTAGTAGTGTAGTAGTGAAGTAGTAATTTAACCTTGATCGTTACTAGAGCTAAAAATCCGATGTGATCGAATATTCGTTTACTTATGGTAGGTTGTTGGAGATCGATGTTGATTAGCAACTTGAAGCTATCTTTGTATGGATAGTTCTCTCGTGGTCAAGATCAATATCATTCGCAGCCTCCCTTCAATTCCATGGTATATTTTTTAGGAGATCTCTACTGTTGATTGTCAATTCCGAAGGTTAAATTCCCCTGTTTCGAGGAGTTTACGCAATTCTATACTTGACTTTTTTACATCTTAAGGTGAACTTCCTCCTGACACCACATCATCTACATATGTGTCCTCTAAGATAATTGTTGCTGCTGTAGGATATTTCTGTAACTCATCCTAGGTTAATTACTGAAGAGTGCGTATTGCCAAAAATGGCGCGGATGCGGTACCATTCGTGAATGTGGTCAGGTTGAATTCTCGAATGGGATCGTTTGTGCTGTCTCGCCATAAGATGCGTTGATAAGTCTGATCTCGAACGTCTATTTTTATTTGTCGGTACATTTGCTCAATGTCCGCCATGAAAAGGATTTTGTGTTTCCTCCCCCTTATGAGTATTGAGAAAAGTTTTTGCTGCAGTTGACGTCCAATCAACATTAGTTCATTCAAGCTTTTGGAGGTACAAGACAACTCTCAGTTTAGTTGTCGTACTGTCTTGCTTTATAACTGCTTCATGAGGAAAATAATGACACTTCCTGGAGCCGTTAGTAGCTGGAACGATGTGGCCAAGGCGTAAGTAATCGTTCATAAAGACCACTTTATCCGGGTCCCTTTTCGTCCCTACCCCTTGAGATCTCAGCGAGAGAAATCCGGAGTAATCCAGTTTTCTTCCCTCATCTCGATTCTTCGGGTCAGCGCAAGCATTTCCCTATAAGACACCTCTGCCTCTGAGACCATATTCTGAAGCCGGCAGATTTCAGATATATTTCTCGAGTTCGAGCAGAAGTCTCTCAACGATTCTCTCTTCTTTCTACGTAGAGCTTTCTTCAACTGTTTCGTTAAGGCTTAGTATCTACCCCAGGCTTCCCCATCCTGAGTCCGTATGGCTCGGTTGAAAGCCTTCCTGCACTCCTTCTTCCGTGCTTCCAGTTCCCTGTCCCACTAAGGGGTTGGGTGCTGGTCCACTACTTCAGTTGGAGTGCAGGATTTGCGATACGCCTCCATTACAGTATTTTGTAGAGTGTGCAGCTGCATCCCTACATGCAGTGTGTTTTTGGGTACTCTGGGCATCCATGCCATCAGTTTCTCCCTTAATACCTCCATATGTTTTTGGCTGTTGGTGTTCTTAGGTAATCTGATCAGCCTCCTAGTCTGCCTCTTGTATACCCCATATTGAATGTCAAAAGTTATGGCCCTATGACAGCGTCATCACTCTCAGTTTGAGCACTCTGTCCAGCAACTTAGTATTGCTAAAGGTGACGTCAATAACCTCCTTACGCCTTCCATCCACGAAGGTTGGTTCTGTCCCCCTGTTTAGAATTGCCAAGTTGTTATTTACCGCGAATTTTAGCAAATCTTCGCCTCTCCGGTTGTCGTCTGTGCTGCCCCACACTGTCGCCTAACTTTATAAGGGACAAGACCGATTTTGATGATTTTGATTCTAATGTACAGTATACGTTTCCTGATTGATAAATGATAAAAATTTTGTACCTAGAGTGACTACGACAATGCTCTGACAACGATAACTCTCTCTTGCTGTATAGAGTACGAAGGCGCATCATGCCGATTGGGAAATGGGAAGTCAAACAAAACAAGAAGGAGAAAACCTTTGGATGAAGAGAAAAATAAACCGCGAAAAGAAAGCTATAAAAAAAATTTAAGAAGAAAGGAAGAAACGTTGAAAAAACCCAAAACAAAAAAAATAAAAAAATTCAGGAGGAAGGAGGATTGCAGCAGGCGTCGCTGAACTTACCAGAATGCGTTGGGGAAGTCCGATATAGTGACTTCTCTTTACATGGTAAATTGCCCCAACCACCCATGCATTCAGGGAGCCGACATGTCTCTGAATGCCCCTACGCCGATTATGAAAAAAAAATTATCTCTTACATCAACGACGAGAGTCCACTCACTCCATATTGAGGGCTCAGCCCACCGACGTGACCGCCCTAAAGAGGAGCAATAGCGAGAGAAGAGAGAGGAGAAAAATTAATATCCATTACAGATCTCCTTATATTACGTATCTATGAACCTGTCTGAACTCTTTAAAGAATGATCAATTCAATTTGCTTTTCCTTTTTATTCTTCCCTTTTTCAACACAGGTAAAACTCGAATATCAAAACTACTGACACTAATTCAAACGCATTCAAGGACTTAGAAATACTGTTATCTTTTAAAATAAACTATTTCCAAAAGATCTGTAAATAATCAATCATACAGAGACCGATTACTACGTGGAACAACAAAAAATATTTCAATTTATGTATCGCCTACTAACTCCTTTTCACTCATACACTTTACAATATTAATTATTTTCCCTTTTGAAGGACTTACAGATAATTGCATGGCATTATTCCTTATTACATCATTCCTGATAGATAGTGAAACTTGTATAAAGGAGGCAAAATTAAACGTATTTGCCACTTGCCCAGGGAGAAAACCTAAGACAAGATATGGATATCATATAATATAAAAATAGTAATCAGAACTTTAAATTTAAATGTAGATAAATGTTATATATCTTCGAAGAAAATGCGCATTTTATTTGACCGTCCTTTGGTCTTTGTTGCTTAAGAAAAGCGTTTAACTTTCTTTTTTTACCAATTTTTTTTACATGTTACTCCCTTCCAACAGCCACCCCTAGGTGCTAGATGTGTCTTAACCCCACAGTATCTAAGATATAGCGTAATTGTTCATCTTAGTAATACCGAAAGCTACGAATTCAACATTAACATCGGTAGATTTACCACCAACTCCGTTCGATGATACCGTAATATTGTATTGTCACCGGAATTGAATATGTCTGCAAAATTTCAAATCGATACAACAATTAGAAGTGGACGAAAAGTCAGTTGCAAGATTTGAAGCAAACAAGTATACGTAAGCTAAATAAAACTACTTAAAAATGTTACTGTAATGTAATGAATTACGGTACATTCATTAGGGGTCACTCCTATTTAAATTCATGTATTTCATCTGGGAAATGAGAGATATTACCGTCACAATGCCGTTGAACGTCGCTCATTTTGGTTACAGGCTAAAATATCCTCTCAAAAGGTCGAAAAAGTTCCGAGAACACCCTTTTGATAAGGGGAAAACATGAAAACGAGAGATTATTGCAGAGAACTTAGAAGAGTCACACAAAATATATATTTGGTGACTGTGATTCGCGGTTTCAAAAAATCGATTTTTTTTTTAATTTAAATCTATATGTATCTGAGAATACGCCACAGAAAGGATTTCGTGAAAATCACATTCCTTTGCATGTTTCTGGGAACAGAAAGGTACCCGTCTCCGGCCGTTTCCGAGAAACTAAGCGCGGCGCGCCACGACGGCGCTTGTCCAGTTAAAAATCACTGACTAAAGAATTTACCGGTCCGTTCTTGAGAAGAATGTGGACAACCAAGAACATCAACGTGATGAGGAAGGAGAACTCTACGGCCCCGGTATAGCAAATTAACTCGTAAGTTACTACAATTAAGTTATACACCGTAATTTATCATTAAACGCGTTTTCCCGAAAATAGTGTTTTTTTAGCTGCCGAGTAAGACTTCTCATAAAAGTATTGGTCCGATTTCAATAATTTTTTTTTTCAATTGTTCAGAAAGCATACCGCTATGCTTTCCCGAATACGATTTTCAAAATTTTATTTTGTTCCATTTTTATAGCCTCTAATAGCTCAAAAATTATGTAAAAATCGGAAATTTTTACAAATTGTTGCATAACTTTTACAAATTGCAAAATAAAAAAGATCTGTCTCGGGAAAACATAGCCAACGTAACTATGATTATAAAGAATATCAATTTTCGGACTACAGATTACCCAACACAACTTTGCTTAAGCGGGACCCATGCATCAACATCAATGTCATCAATGACGTTTCAAGGTCGCCAGAGTTATTTTTTTTTCATCTTCAAAAGTAAAATTGAAAAGTCAAAACATGTATCTTCGAAATAAAAAAAAATTTTAAAATGTATTCAGTAGATCCTTCGCAATTTATTCCCCAAAAAACCGCTCAATTTCAGGCCTCGAGAGTAGAGGACCCTCTTAAGTAATCATCATTTTAAACGTTTGAGTGGGGGAACTACCTTTAGATGTTTCAAAAAATTGATTTTTTTTTATTGTTTTAATCGATAGGTATATCCTTTTAGAATATTATTCCAAAGTTTTAAAAGCCCATTGTCGAAATTGTGGAAGATGTGCCGCTTGAAAGTGGCTGGTGCCGAGCCGGCCGAGTGCACCTAGCGTCAACGATCAAACTTTAGATGGTTTTCTCGAAATCATGTTTTTAAAAATGGCGAAAGTGATTACGAAAAACTAGTGAACCGATTTTCTTCATCCAGCATTCATTTTAAAGGGCAGAAAAAACTACTCTAGATAGACTACGGACATAGAAAACAAATCATTTGTAGACCATTTTTGACGCAAAATAATCGAAAATTTTTTCATAAAAAACCAACGTTTTTTTTTAAAGCCTGATTTTTATGGTTAATGTTCGAATTTCGCAAAGATCGTAGTCTATCTACGATAAAAAAAACCCCTCTCGAGTACAAAAATGTTTGGTTTTATGATTTCAGATGAGAATTGCGACCAGGATCACTTTCGCCAATTTCGATGTTAGCGGCGAGACGAGTTACAATATCCATCAAAACTTTATTAATTTTCAATTTTTCATTTTGAAAAAAATGTTTTTTTTTTCATCTTTAAACATTGCCCTAAATATATATTACACTAATGTTCTATCTTCATTTTCCCAAAAATAAATTGCAAAAAAGTACTTCTTTTTGGGTCTCTAAAGGTAGTTCACCCCTTAACCCCTTTTCAAAATTATTGAAGTCAACATGGTTTCATTACCAGGCGAAGAGAAAATTAATTGATTTTTCTTTCCTGCGGCCCACAGTGGGATAGATCTCGAATTGAGGTGGACAAAAGTCAGAAAATCAAAACTGCCAAAATCACCTAAATTTATTTCATGAGCGTTTGTAGAAACCTGTCGAAGTATTTTCATTGCTCCACGGAAAACCATCTGTTGTTATGATGACCCCTTCCAAACATCGCAGCGCAAGGAAATTCAGTTTTAAGAACAAAGTGTAGTCTTCGAAGAGAACTTGGATCAAAACATTGTCGCCGTTTGTATTTTAATTTTTTTCGTTTCTTCAGTGGAGTTTATAGTTTTTATTTAAAAATTATGTTGATTTTCATTTCCTGATCGAATTCGATTTGGTAAGTAGAACTTATATATTTGAAAATCAAAATTTAACAAAGCCTCAAAAAACAGGACCAACCAAATCGACTCAAATTTATCATACCAACATGTTAATGAATAGGCCTGCAAAGTTTAAGCGATTACTTTTATTTACTTTTCACGTTATAAAGAAATATAAGTGCTCATGACAGCGGGCATTCTATGAAGCGTTTCAACGCTAGGCGCAAAATCCCCTCTATCGCCGCACGCCATTCCACATCATATAGCTTTTCTTACTACCCCATTTCTTACACCCCTTCCCCCCATTACTCATCAGAACGCAAAAGCATTAACAAAAATGGATTCCGGGACCTCCAAAAAACATAAAATTATATGTTTGAAGAACAAATCAAAAATCCCCCCCATTTTTTCACCCCCTCCGCACCCCTTATATTCATCAATATTCAAAAATATTAACAAAAATGGATTCCGGGACCTCGAAAACAAAGAAAATTATAACACTCAAAACTCCACTCATTTTTCATCCCCTCCTCAACGCCCATTATTCATCAAAATTCAAAAAATATTATCAAAAATCGATTCAGCGACCTCGGAAACTTTGGGGTCTAGTATTTTAATGTTTTCTTTTCAAATCGATATCACATCAGTACTTTTATCCACCTAGATTCGGGATCTATCTCAGTGTGCGGCTTGGTTATAGAAAAACGATATTTAACCATGATTTCTCTTGCTACGATAAACGCAATAAATCTCCTGCCCATGGTATCATAAAAAATTTTTAATACAATGATACTTTACATAACTACCTAAAATTTTTATGCAATTAGGATCGATAAAAAGTTTTTCACCAATATCTTTCTTTCTGTACTAAATTAGTTGGAATGTTTTTCCATTTTAAAAAGAAGGTTCAATAACAATTGTCAGATTTAGGAAAATGGGTATGTAAGTAAAGCAAAATTGGAAAACCTCGCTGAACAATCAATTTCTGTAAATTTTATTTTGAATTTTTGAGCGTTACTGTAGCAACCCCAAAGAATTTGTGGAAAAGCATAAGCCTCTATAAGGTTGGAAAGGGTCGGTTATCTTTAATAGCAATTTCATGTTGCTAGCTTAAATATTTAAAATAAACGGGTTCGCGCAACCCCAAATATTGAAATCTTTATTTTTTAACACCCAAACCATGAAGATTTCCTTTCACACCTGCCATAACTTTTTCAGGATGAGTGTTATCACATTCTTCAGTGATTACTTAAACGCAAACACCCTGTAGGTTTTTAGCTTAATAAAACTCTATTGATTTAGGCAAAAACACAAAACCCGACTAACTGGGTTAGAGGTCAAGTTTTAATCAATTAAAAAATATTTGAACAAAACCCAATGAACTAAATCAAAATAAACTGAACAAGTGTGAGCCTTGATATCTCAGTAATAATATGGATTACTTTAGTTCTTCTCGTAGTAATTATGCCACTCACAACCGTCCACAAAACGTCATATTGTTCGTTAGTACTATTAATATTGAGATCAGTTTATTACGTCAGAACGTATTCGTTATTACATAAATAATACCTCTTGTGATAACGAAATTCTTTATCTATAATTATTCTTTTCAACAAACTAGCGATGGTCAAGAATTTCTTTTAGCATTGAACTTCTGGGTATGGAATGTTATCTATGTGTGATAGCAAATGTACTTTAAACCCTTGTATAATCTCATCGCAATAAACCGGTTTTAAATAGCCACTTATATTTTAATACGTAGTGTCTTTATTTTACACTTATTACTTACACAGAACAAACTTTTTATATGTGATACTCTATAACTGTCTTTTATCTCATGTCGTAAAGCATCACACAATGTTTTACAGTAACCTGTATGGAATCAGTCAGTTGAGATGGCAGGCAGTAGTAAGTGATTGATGTGTGCTGCTCTATTATAAGGTTGACGTAAAATAGCGACTGGCACTGTGTGCAATTTGATGAACACTGTGACTATGAAGCAGCTTCAAATAAAAAACCTTGACCTTAATTAATTTCTATTTTGAAATAAAGTAGTTACTGTTGCAATGAGATTTAGTAATTTATCAACAATATCTTCGCTTTTTTATATTTGCAGAATTATTAGAGCATCAACCTCAAAAGTTATTCAAGTTTAGCTCTAAGGTCCAGTATTATTTCGGCTAAAATGTTGACAACAAAGATATATGTTTTATCATTTCGATTATTTGAATCATTTTGATTATGATTGTAATAGTTTTGATAAATGACGAAGAGATCTTTCCTACAACTCTCTTGCTCCTGATGTTATTGGGTTCGTTTACTGGCACCAACAAATTCATATTTACGACAGCGTAAATATTCAAGACATTCTTCTCGGAATGTAAGCTACACAAAATGCCTTCATCCTTTCAACTGCTAAAACACATTTCACTAAATATTTAGCAATTAAAAAAATTTAATTAAATATAATATAATATAAAATATAATAAAAATATAAAATTTTGCCGCTAAATGAATTAGATGAGAGGGGTTTTTACCACATTACTTTTAAAGATCGATTTTTTTACGGCGAGAAAAGCTAGTTAAGAAGAGGGTCATCTGTGAATGTCGATCGCGAATAAAAGGTTTTTGCTTAAGATCTTTGGTGATTTTCTTTTGTTCATTTTTGTAATTCCTGCAAAATTCTCAATAAACCGGTTTTTAATTGCAATCAAAGGCGCTTTCATAAGAACTTTCAGAGAGTTTTTATGCGTTTGCAATAGGATAAAAATCCTCTCATGTGATTTAGACCTAAGTTTCAAATTTCTTTGATTTTCTGACAGTTTTTTATTGTTTAGGTCCAAATATAATGTGCATAATGCTTTCGTCCGGAATGCTGCAAATTCAACGTTTAAGATAACATAATGTTAATATAACGTTATGCAAATGAAAGTATTTTAGCTTAACCAAAAAAAAACTTGAAAATTCCCCGTTTTTTGAGTTTTTTAATTTCACAAATTTTTTAATCACACAAAGACACAAAAATTAAGGAACGCCTATTAATTTTTTAATTTGCTGAATATACACTTTGTGCATCATCGCGGCTTGCACAAACGTAACTTGCATATATATAACAATTGCCATAAAATCTCAAATATATGTGTAATACAGAACCGATTATAATGCGTATCCTTAGTCTAAAAGCTTTTAACAAAATAGACAATTATAATTAATTTCTAATTTCTAACACATTTCTTAAGACGACCGAAAAGTTAAACTAACTTCAGAAAACAGCCAAGATGCTTAAAATAATACTTAATTTTGGTCCTATTACGACTGGGTGTACTAAAGTAATTTAATAAAACAGATACATACCTAAGACTCAACTAAATGTGTACCAAGGTGTAGATCAATCGGGCTACCAACCTTGAGAGCTCTGTGACACGAGTATGGATAGGCTAAGATCATGGAGATGGAGCCGGAAAAGACCCGGTACAAAATTTAAGCGAAACTAAAATGGGAGGAAGTGAAGTGTTTACATCTTGCACATCTGCTACAGCCCGACTAGGAAGAATGAGAAACACCCTGAATTGCAGGGAAAGGCTTCTTGCTAACTACGCTTGGCCGCCGCTCGCTACTGGCTGGTTACCCATATCCGATTACTCAACCGACCAAAAGTGCAAAAGGGCGAAGGAGCTGTACTACAAATACGTTTATATGACCTAAAATACAAAAGCGGAAGCATATTAAGTACCGCATAGTATATGCAAGTAGGGTGCTTAAAAGCTTCCATCTTACCCTTACAATAGATGGATATTGAGGGCACTGCATATTAAATCATTAATGACGATCAAGAATAGCAGAGATGACATTATGCATCCTCGCCTAAGATGACATTATGCATCCTAGCCATTATGCATTCCAGCCATTATTTATCATCGCCATTATTCATCCTCGCCTATTAAGTACTTAGAACGGCTCCGACAGTTTTCCTTTGTCAAATACGTGAAATCGGGCTTCTGAGGCGGACCCCGTAATGATGGAGATGATATTTTCTGGAATGGTTCTTTGAATTAAAACTGCTCATATGTACTCGCGATCAACGCTGCCAAACAGCTTCTCGAAGTCGACGACCATAAGATGTCGTGGGGACCTCTGTATGGTGGTTTTCTCGATGATAACTCAAAGATTTGATATTGTCGCTGTATTAAAAACCCTAACGAGTAAAACGAAACAAAATAAACTTCAAAAATATATACAAATTATGCACGAAAGTACACTTGACCCGAGTGAATTTGTCAACAAAAATTAAACTTTTTATTAACTCGAGCGACGTGAGAAATATTAAATAATTTCTCAACACGATCAGCGTTTCTGACAAAGAAAAACTAAACTCCTTTGGCTCTTCCTCAACAGCAGCACCAAAGGGTTAGCTTTTCTTTTGCTGCTGGACGCTTTCGCACGAAACCGAAAACTAGATGGGATTCCAGAAAAATTATTAAAACACCGATCTAGACAGCTGTATCATATTCTGATCACTTAATTTTTCTTTGTAAGAAACGCTGATCGTGTTGAGAAATTTTGTTATATTTCTCACGTCGCTCGAGTTTTTAAAAAGTTCATTTTGTTTCGCAAATTCACTCGGGTATAGTGTAAATTTTGTGCATATTTTGCGCATATTTTCCTAACGAGTATTAGTATAGGAGTGTGCTCGTTTGTTTAGAATTAATATGTATGTCTCAGCCATCAGCCCCATTATGGGAAAAAGAATGTCAGCCGCAGTGGTAGAATCTCCTTATCGGAGGTCTTTTGCATATAGTGATCACAATGGGAAATTTTTCATGCGTTGAATATATCGCATCACTGATCCATGGCCTTCTCCCACTTTCTGATTATCTATTATATCTAAATTCCCTTTGGAACGTTAACTCGCATTTTAAAGCAATGAAGAAAGTTCGGTTAAAACGGGTAATATATTTATTTTATTTATATATTTACAAAATCCTGGCTACTTTCTAGCAATGAAATAAAAGGCAACTAACGTAAAAATGAACAAAATAAACATAGTTAAACATATTTACAATTTAATACAATTCTAATTTCAATTCAATTTCTTAACATTCATCAAGACTGACCGCTAACAATAAAAATGAAATTTAAAAGTAATATATATATATAACAAAAAAGTCACCAAAGTAAAGATCAACAAAACAAAGAAACTTAAAAGAATTAATTATATTTCCAATTAAATACGATTTCAATTTTATAGCAAATATAATGGCATAAAGCGACTTTATCACAGCTGTGACATTAACCTGAACGGCTCTAAATACAATAGTTCTGATAAGTAGGCAAAACCTTGTAAGATATTAAAGATAAAAGATATCCGAGATCTGTTCGACCTCCCTTTAAGCTTATCCAAAGATAAATAGCCTCAATACGGGCAATGTGAACATAATGTTGACCAAATAGGTCAGCTATACTCAAACATAGACGGAACGAAAGTACAATAAAGAAGTTTGGTTGCAAGAGATTACTTCTTGGACCATGTTCTTACGAAGTCCAAGGAAGCGTTAGCCTTCTCTCTCCCGAGTTCCCGTAACCCCTTGTGAGGCATGGTGTGGGAGAAGAACTTCACCCGATTCGAGACAACGATTGCAAGGCGAGCTACAATTTAAAATGAACTCTGAACCACTGACTTTTTCGCTGCAACCCCCTGTATTTTAATCGTAATCTTTTGTCAACAGAAAACAACCATGGTTCGCCTCCGGTGGGATTCGAACCTGGGACCTTCGGATTATTAGGCTGACACGTTTTCACTTACACCACCGGCGACTTCGGCATTAGCCTTATTAACTATAATTTATTAACTAACGTGATCAATAAAAGACAAATGTGGATGAAAAAGAACACCAAGATGCCTAGTTAGCAAGTAGTTACTAACAGAATAATCATAGATTAATGGATTGGTATAGCGAAAGTTGCAAGAATTACAATTGTCTGTATTTAAGTTAAGTGGTATAATAATATGGACAGCATAAGTAATTTTATGATGTTACACCAAGTCGAGAAGGAGGAAGAATTGCTGCATTTATTAAGACATGTACAGGCAACAGTGACACTTAATAAAACGTTATTATCACTAACTAATGAACAGTCATTTCGGAGAATTTTCACTAATTAACAAAGAACAGTAAAAATTTATTTTAACTTTAGTCCTAGAAGATTTAAGGGCTAAAGATTCAAATGCTATGTACAGCCCTATTTTGCCATAAAATTAACAAAAATTGCTGACGTCCGCGTTCCGATTGGTATCTTGATCAATCGAAACGCAGACGCTTACATCCAGGCGTGGTGTCCAGCACTTGGTACGCGCCAGCGCGACCTCATGTACTGCATATCATTCAAGCAGTCGGAAGATAACAGACGCAGCTGGGAGCTGCCAGATGCGGTGGGTATACGCTTTAACGAGACCGAAATTTTCAGTGGGATATTGTTTGCAATACATCAAAAATTATAAAAGACTAAAGACTAGAGTTCAATACAGAACAATCACTAATATCAGAATAAAAACTTCAGGGTGTTTCGCATAATCTGTACAAAATAAGTAGGGTGCTAGATCTCATCTAGTCAAACAAAAAATTGTATGGCAGGGGGAGGGCAATCTCAACCATTTGAGACTTACAGGGTGATTCATAAATTTGCAATTTTCAGGGTTTACACATCACTTTTTTATTTTTATCTTTTGACCTGCTCAACGCAGCGACATCAAACAAAGCTCAAAAAACTACTCTCTCAATGACCTTTCCAAAATTGTCACCAATGTTGATCCAACTGCGAAAGTGAAAAAAATGTTTTGCGACAACCTATTATCGATTTTGCCAAAATTTACTCGGAAATTCATAAAATTAATATACATATCTGTTTTTTAGTTTTGTTAAAAAAAGAGGTACAACATGTCCAGATAGATAAAAGATTAGAACAAATACTTCCTTAGAAATTCCTAAATACCTAATTATTTTATTGCACTGTAGTTAGGAAATTCGTTAAATAAACATAATTTTTAGGAGACAGGTTCGAAATTGTTTGTTTAGAGGTAATTAATTTTAATTACTGCTGAAAAAACTTATAAGAAGGTATGTGTAATTTATATTATTGTCGTTATTAGCTTGTGCTAGCCAGAGTTTACACCAAAGTATGCTTGCAATATCTGAAGAAAATTTGGCAATAAAAAGGGTCAGTCAGCAAGAATTTCGATCGTAGTTGAAAAACAAATCGATAACTAGGGCATCCGTAGTTATCGATTTGTTTTTCAACTATGATCGATATTAAGCTAAAATTATTAAAAATTGGCAGAATTTGAGGATATAATTTGCATTTATGGTGCAGAAGACGGAAACGATAGAACGGCTATACCGGAATATCAAAAGAGATTCCCTAATTGACATGCACCCAAATAGGGGTATTTTTACAGAATTTTCAAAAGTTAAGAGAAACCGGAAATGTAACTTTAAACAGCAGGGAATTGCAATCTGAAACTTCGGAAGATTCTGCCGACTTCCGAGCAGCAAATAATCACCCTCGTCAGGCAAGACCTCGAAACGAGCGCAAGACGATTTGGAGAGTCTTTTACTAAAGCTTGAAGTGTTATTCATGAGGATTACGTCCATATCACCATATCCCAGTCCAAGGACTACTAGAAGGAGATTCCAAGAGAAGATTCGAATCTTGCATTTGTCTTCTGGAATGCGATATTGAGAACAGGGCGTTTCTGGATCGAATTCTGTGGTCGAATGAATCGCAATTCATCAGGAATGGTATCACAACCTTCCACAACTTCCATACACAGTCGGATACTAACTCCCATAGGACAAGGGTAACCTCATTCGAACAGAAATTCAGTGTCAATGTTTCAGCTCGTACCATCACCAAACATATAATTAGACCATTCATTTGACGCAAGTGCATAATAGCTAAATTTATGCGGATTTTTTGCCAGATCTACTAGAAGACATCCCTCTGGATAATCAAAAGCCAATATTTTATCAGTACGATGAAGCATCACCGCGTACTACCATCATTATGAAGGCAATATTAAATGAAAAATGTCCTAATCACTGTGTTGGACGAGGTGTACAGATTCCTTGACCTGCTAGATCTCCAGAGCTTACTCCATTAGATTTTTTCCTATAGAGAACAATGAAGGATAAAGTTTATTTAAGGTCAGTTAAGAAAAGAGACGCATTTGTTGCTAAGAATATAAAACAAAACAGGAATGGCGATAGCGTATATGAATCGTGTACATGAGCGTGTTTTTCCAGGTGAGAACGAATATCGAAGAGAAAGTGACATTATTTCCCAAAAGTAGTTTGGCTGGCTTTGAGGAGTATAAGCCAAACTAAAAAGTGTTATAAAGATGATATAAAGTGCTAATTATTGTGGAAAATTTGTGTTTTACCTTAAAGTTGTGAGAAATTCGTAAATATTTATAAAATTAGACAATGCAATGTGCTTTCTTGTAGAACTAACTATAAATTTCCAGGCGGAAAATATTTTTTTTTAAGTTTGTATACTACTTTAAATACTGAATTATAAAGTTAGTTGATAGTTTTCAGTGATAGTAGAATATCAACTGAAAACCAGTAGTTTCTGTTTGCAAAATCAAGATACAGATTTGTTCATTTACGAAATTGCAAATGTCAAAGCAAGGTAACTTATTTTCACAGACGGTTCGGGAAAACATTCCCTATGCGGCTTACTCTTAAATATTGATTTAAATTTATTTAAAAAATTACAATATTTTGCATTACAGATGATATAATACCATCTTAGATGATGTCGATAATTGGTTTAAATAAAAAATATAAAGTAAATTAGTCATTTTGAACTACTTTCAAATTTAATTGGAATGCCCCGTTCCTTACCTTCTTAATAATTACACCTGTACTGAACTTCGCACATAAACGCAAATGCTTTCCAAACAACTTGGATGGTGGTCGCTTATTTTCAGCCGTCCCTATTCCTGTTTTGTTTAATATTCTAAGATTGGTTAGCCGGAATTGGGACTGCAGCGACGAAGATACGGGAGAGGCTGGTCACAATAGACCTCAAACAAGGACTTAAAAGGAGTTTATAAGCAGACATCGACATTTCGCATATCTTCTGTAAGTTACTGAGATTAATTTTAACAAGTTTCGAATTCAATAAAAAGCGTTTTAAAGTTAATTTAAGTTTAATTACTTTAAATTTCAGATTTTTTAATATTCTCCCAGATGTTTTTTACGTATATTTTTCTACATCCTTTCTGTACTTGGACATGTTGCGCTTGACCTAGGGTGGGTGTGATAGAGGGTAGTCTAACTTTGTAACGTGCGGACCGATTTAGATGATTCTGAGTGAATAGAGAATCAATTTGTACCATGACAAGAGTTGTGGCTTACGGTAAGAGATGGGGAAGGGCGCCTAGCTTCGTAAGGCGTAGGCCGATTTTCATTCTGTTGTACAGAATACGTTTCCTCATTTGTAAATGATAAAAAATGTACCTAAAGTGAGTGCGATGATTTTCTGAATATGATAATTCTCTGTTGATGTATATAGGACGGTGGCGCTCTATGTACATGGTAAGAATTTTGAATATAAGGTCAGGGTATGAAAGAGTGACCGTGACACTTATATTATAATATTTTGCGGGATTTGAATAATTCTTTTTTCCTTTCTATAGAGCGCACAACCTCGGCAACTTTTGAAATTGCTTTGTTCGTACGAGCAGTATTTTTGGATTCGTGTATATGCAGACATTAAAAAGTTAAAAATGTAAGAAGATTTTGTCAGGCAATAATAAAACCAGAGCGGTTGATTTAACAATTTATTTAAATACTAGCGCGCTTTACAGAGGCCTCTTACCGACTGACCTACTTAACTAATTAATACAAAGTACAGAGTACAGCATCCGAAAAACTAACGGGCTAAAAGACTAAAGCAATTATCGAGAGCACATTAACAATGCTTGTTTGGTAAAATTAAATGACAATACAAGAGAATACAATACAAATACAATAGCGTTACAGAATACACTTTGTCTCTTAAAATATGATTACAAAAATAAAATAGTTTAAAAAAAAGACGACATTTTGTACAAATTAAACAAACAAAACAACTACCCAAACACAATCGAAGGTACTATATAAAAATATCTCAACATTTCATCTCACGGGATCATAAAACGAAGGAGAATGTAATACTCTTGTACCGACTTCAAAATGTCGTAATAGATATAAAATTAAAAATTCTTTTATACTTTTTGCCGCCTTTTGTGAAGTCAAACTTCAGCTTTGTTAAGATCTGTTTTTCATAAGGCCTGAAAACATTGTAGAAGGCCATGGCTGAAAACATTTTTCTTGTTAAATAAAAATGTATGTACCCCTACTTATTTCCCACGATCTAAAATCATCTGGATAAATTCTTGAGAAAATCAAAAATTAATTTTATTGCACACAATAGTATACCTGTCCGTGCACAATACGGAAATTTACGTATGTACAAACTAAACTTTCAAGATATAATATATTTAATAATTTTTTTGTGTTTGTCAAGGGACTTTCCCCATAAAAGCATCCCTTACACCTACTTCTGTACTCTACTATAAATACTGTATATACCTTCTGATCCTGACATAAAATTTTATATTTTCCAATTGTTGTTTATCGTAGTGGTAATAATTTCAAATTTTTTTAAATTTAATTTTTTTGACTTGCCTTTTAAAATTTTGACCTGCACATGATTGAATACCGTCGAATGATACTTCTATATTTTTTTAAATTCGGTCAATTATTTTATGATTAAGGAGGAGTAAACATTCTTACATACCGCCAAACATATAATCGTTCCTTTTAAATTTATCGTAGTCATAGCATAAAATAGCAAAATGTGTGTTTTCTTGATGAAAACATTAATTTTAATTTTGACTGTGCAGAATGTTTAATGAGATTTAATTCGAATTTTTTATATCCATACTGGTACGTCTTAAACAAGTTTTCTTTATATCAACAATTTTATATGTAAATCACAAGGTATTTTAAGATCGCTTAGATTCTTAATCTTAACAAAAACTTTTTAGTTTTTTCACTGAAAAGTTGTTTTTCTTGCCTGAATTTTTTTTGCAAATTTGTATAAATTATATTATACAACGTCCTTCAATTTATACGCCATTGAATTTCGGACAAGCTGATATTCAAGTATCTTTCAACAGGAAGTACACCACAAGAAGCATACATTAATTAAAATAAGTAGAACAGAAATGTTGCTAACTTAAATGACGTAAATGCAACTCAAAACTTAGTTTAAGTGCACACACTGCCTTGAGCGCATTACTGATCGCGTATTCGTAGCTCAGGGTACAAAGATCATCGGTCGATCGCTTTATAGCGTCGAGAAAATATATTTTTCTTATCTAGACCTATGCCCTCTACATATGAATACACTACATTTTAAACAGAAGCAAGATTGCTTCGATCCAATAAGTACTTTCCAGCATGAACAAATAAGTGTTCTATTGCCGAAGCCAATGTAAAGTGTGACTTTATTCACGCATATATACATCATTCGATGCTCTTACCGTTACCGCTCCTTGCTCTCTACCTATACCAACGAATACCTATACTGTGTGATCAGCAAAATCTTTAATTTCTGATCTAGCATTCAGCTGTTCAGCACCAAACACGACGGCAAAGTTGCTAACTACTAAGTCAAAGAGTCAGTCGTAATTGTGCAGTAGTTGGGAGAGGGCTGTATATTCTAGCGCAGACAGCTAAATCCCAAAATTCACTCTTGCTCGTTCGGATTTTTCGCTAGTATTTCTTTGTTATCGTTTGCAATTGTGCATAGGGAAAAAATAGAATAAAGTCGAATTAAAATCTATTTAATATAGAGTGCAGTAATAACACAGTGCGGCATCCGACAACTGTTTCAAATGTGTTACGATCGTGAATGACTTAATTCTTAAGTTTGTGATTTACTAATCAGTTAGACATACATTTGACAAAATGGTTGAAGAAGATATTTCAAATAATTTGCTTAGCGACACCAAGAAAGGTGGGATCGTGAAGCTGCAAATTGTTCCAGCCCAACAAAAAACTCTACAACATTTACCTACTCGCCCGCCAGTGGATTTAGCCTTTCATGACCTAACATATCGTGTAAAAGAGGGGAGTCGTCACAGTAAGTACCTTTAAGAAATAATTTTTTCATTCATTTCGAAATTATTTTTCATGTATGATTGTATGTGAACTTGTTGCTGCTTTTACAAATTTTACTTTTTTTGGTTTAGTACCCCATATAAGACCAGTTTTAATGTTTTATTAAAAAGAGAGCAAAGAGATGATGCGAATCCCTAGAAAGCTTATACATATATAATGTTGTGTTTTACTTTCATTATTTTAAACAAAGCCAAAGTTTGCGTAAAAATTTCTGTCATCTCTTCCTCCGTTTTTCAGTGATATATTATGGAATATCATACCTCACTCTGAAAACTTTGTAAAATCGATGAGATTATCCGAAATATCTTAGTATTGCATGCATACGGATTAAAGTTCACTCCGAACAGAAAATGCGTCTAGGGAAAATCACCTCTTTCCCTTGTACTTAAGGTTAGAACAGACTTAATACATCATCGATTACAAATTTGTTTCGGTAAGAAGATTCGGATCAAGAGTTTGGAAAAATTTAGAAATAAATAATATAAAAGAAACTGAGTCCGAATTTTAAAATTGAATCTCTAATCTTGAATATTGACCTTAAATCTTTGAAATAATACTTCCTTTCCAGATAATGAAATGCGATTTTGGCAAATTTATTCACTTTATTGTACTACTTCTAATTTAATCTTAAATTGTTCGGTATTATCACTATCATAATTTTTTATTCATAAAAAATAAAATTGAAAGCACAATAATTAATCTTAAACGTGTTAAAACTATTTTTAAATAGTAGGGCTTAGAGCAGCAATACTCAATCCTGTTCCCCGGACATGTGAGCTTTTAAGTTCGTATAATATGTTTGCTTATATCTGGTTTATGCAAGGTACAGGCAAAAAATCTTTTGTAAGCAGTGATAAAATATACTGCAATTAAAAACCTTCTAAAAATATATGTACTTTCGAAATTTAATAAACAGTACAAATGTACAGTCTGTCTCAGATGTTTGGGATATTCAATAATTCTTGGTGTCCCTACTTCTAAAGTGTGAATGCGATAAGCTAGGAAATAAAATTCTGTTAAACTTTTTATATTATTTAAATTCACAGGTTTAAAAAAAATGATATCTACTTTTATTTTGATATATTTATTATATCCTACATGATTAAATATTTTTAATAATCTAGAATTTTCAATTTAAAAAAATTTGTCTCAAAAGTATGGGATAATAACTATTTATTGCTTTTTTTTTCTTAAATAAAATTTAAAAAAATTATATCATCTAGTAGTCTAAATAATTTTGAAGTTAGATTATTCCATACTTCACGCTTACAATAATTCGATTCAGTTTTTGTTTGTTTGTTTTTGAATTGTTACAATAATTCGATTTCAGTTTTGATTTACCCAAAGGCAAATACAGTCACGTGCATATGGGTCGCAGCTCGAAGAGGGCCCCAGGCCTTAATTGAGAAAACATTATGGCGAACTTAATTTCTTATTTATTAGTACAATATCCCTGGTCTATAATATCAAAAGACAAAAAAATGAGATGGTTCTCCCAGGGTTCTTCTTCATCGGCTTTTAACTTCTGAGATATATGGTTCTGGCCCCTTTAACTTGTTGGGTTTATGTTGTTGAAATAATGCTTTTTACAATTTAACAAGCAGTTCGAAGAGGACTGACTGCGGCCCTCATTCGAAGGAAATGTCTTAATCTTATTAATTGTTGAAAACTTTTTTCAGGTAGCTCGGAGGGGCCACGAGCCAAGTAAGATAAGACC
Source organism: Leptarthrus brevirostris (assembly GCA_964036015.1). Lineage (NCBI taxonomy): Eukaryota > Metazoa > Arthropoda > Insecta > Diptera > Asilidae > Leptarthrus > Leptarthrus brevirostris. The sequence goes on from OZ038375.1 coordinate 57,342,936, forward strand.
ACTGATATAAATACAATGGAAATAATTTTTTTTTTAATTTGATAAACGCCAAGCCCTTTCAAATAACAACAATAAAAATTAATAATATTAATCAGCGTAAAAGGTATTAATAAATGAATAAAAATAGAAATGAAAAAAATGAAAACAACTAAAAGGACAAATAATAATATTAGACAATAATAAGACATAAAGTTAACTATTATTTTATGCTTTTTATCGCTAGAAAAAGAGGTACATAAATATAAGGTTTTTTAAATTTGAAGGCTTTTCGCTTCGAAAGCTTAATTTTGATACCAAACATTTGATATTGGATAATAAGATATTACGTACAGGTATGGCTTGCCAGATCTACGTGCACGCACACAAATTAATTGGAATCGCTAAAACAAAACAAACTATATTTATTTAACAAAATTTCATCAAGGTGCAAGGATACATGACAAACGGCAAAATAGAAAATTATAAAATTATATAAAGAATTGACAAATTAAATAAATAACACCGAAGCACAGGAAAAAGAGAAAAACGACATCTTTTCACGAATGAGATAGGTATACCGTCAAGACCAATTGAAAAGCTATCAGCCAAGGTAGATGTATTTTTTTTAAATCGTTGCTTCCTCAAGTAAAAGGTCTTTGGATTCTAAAGAAGTTAGTGGAAACGTCGTCAAATAACAGATAATGACATCAAAAAGCGCAGTCTTAAAAAATATCGGCAAAGAAATTTCCTATCATTGCATCGGCAAAGAAATTTCCTATGATTGCTCTCATTGCTTCGGAAAGACAAAGAAGAAGAATTGTGCTTCAAGTTAACGAACCCGCAAAATCGCTTAAGATCGACCTGCAAGGTACTTTTCATTTTATGCATGTAGTCATTATAAGAAGACACACCTAGATACGAGGGCTGTTCAAAAAATAATGATAATAGTGACCCCGGGGGAAAATGGTTTGCGAAGGATGGTAATACTGCATACCATGGTGTAGCCATGTCGCTAAAGGAATTTCGGGCCCGGGACTAAGCGTTTATAAGACCATATACAAGAATTTGGGAATAATAGCCAATATAGAATGCATAGTGAAAAAACCAGCATGCTTAATCCATTATTAGTGGAGGTCTAGAAATTGAAAAATTTTATTTCCATTTTTCGACTGTTGCACGCAAATATCACAATTGAAGCCCTACTTATTCCTCTGATTTATCGATCCAAAGTGGATCTTGGCCTCCGGGACTAGAAGACTCCTCTGCTTTTGGTCCTCTATTTCTTACCATAAGACAGTACCAATATCTCGGTAAGCCACAAGCTTGTGAGCCATAATTATTTTCTAGCTTTTAGTACATCAACTAATGATGAAACCGTTTAACTTAAAAGTTTTTTTTACCTATTTTTTTATACTACTGGCTACTAACACTGCGCGAGTATCGTTTTTGATTATTTTTATATGGCATTCCCTTCCCATACCCACCCCTATCAATACATCAGCGGAATAAGTAGGGCATATCTCAGTCTGGGTCTCATCAAGATGAAGACGATCTTGCTCTCGTTGCAATATCGGCGAGATAAATGCCAACCTCTGTCAGGTCTCGGTCTCGGCGAGATAAAAAAGAACTTTCGGTGGGAAAACGGGGAGCGATTACAATTAGTTCCCAGTCCGTGCTTCACTTTAGATCCATCAGTGAAAACCGTTATTTCCACTATAGTAACATCCCATCTTTTCCGAACTCCTCTGTGCCTGTTGTTCTAGTAGACAAAGATTTCCCAAAAGCCTTTTCAACATTTAGACTATACTTTTATAGGGGACGTCAAGTGGTGAAAGGTAGAGCATTGTCTTCACCGCCGCAATCGGCGTTGTTGCAATTGCTTTGGAAATACCCAGACTTGCACCTCCTTAAATTTTCGTTAGTTTCTCAAGGTTGCCATCTTCTCTAGAGCAGTTCAACAGACTACTAGAATTGGTCTTAGAATGAAAGTGTAAATCCAGTGTCCGCATTGTACTTGCTAAATTTTTTGTAGGCATAGAACGCCACCGATGTCTTTTTTACACGGTCCTCTATGTTTAGAGTCGAGTATATCAGGTATAAGTACCTGGCCTAGTTGGTTAGTGTCACGGTATTCTCGCCAAATTTGAATTGTTTGAGGGGTTCAATTACTCTTCTCCTTGTGAAGAGGACTGCTTCTGTCTTCCGTGGATTGATCCATAAGACACAATTGACTGCCTATAGGGCAGGGTTTCTTAACCTAATTTGTTTCACGGTGCCCTCTGCAAGTCAGGTGAAGGTCATAGACCCTTTTTTATGAATATGTTTTAAATATATAAAAGAAAACCAGTTGTCATGGTATGCGGTTACTATAAAAAACAAAATTTATGATTTTCAACTTATTTGTTTTTTTATCACATTAAATTATAATACTATGCACAAATGTACATACCTACATTAAAATAATTAAAATTTAAACTAAATTTTTCACTACACTTTTAATACCTCCTACCTCCCGGGTAATTTAATTCAATATTCGTTAAAAACTATTTACTACAATTCATTAAAACAAAAAAATTATATAAAGTAATATAAAAATAAATATTTACTCTTATATCATTATAACGGGAACAAATTACTCCAACTAGTTGAGCCTTAGAAAAGTGAAAATCAATACAAACAAGTCATTCCGAGTTAAGCGCACTCATTTATGCAGTGCATTTAGTGCACTGGTAAGGAATATTGAAAAAGTTCTAATTTCCAAGGACAAACAGAAACATGGACTAAAGTCACTCAACTATTCTGAGTAATTAATTGCACCCACACAGAAAAACAATAATAGGCGAAAGCGGATTCTAATTTGTTTTTCTGGACTGCTTCACTGCAATCTAATATAATAAACAGCGTAAAATAGATGCCAGACAGATTCAGGATTTTTCTGGAATTTACTGTCGTTGCCGTAACACTTTCACGTCCGTATGCTTCATGAAAGTATTCTTCTAAAATTTGTATACTCGAATAATAAATTATACCTTTTTAAAAGGGAGGAAAAGGTAGGATTATTCGGTTACAGAGGTTGATCAAGGGTATGTAAATTACGTGTAATTTTTGGAAACTATCTAAAACACTTCCTTAAAGACTAAGAAAGAGTTAAGAAAGCTTAGTTTGCTGAAAGACAAATTTTAAACTCAATAAAAACAGTTACCACAGACTTTTACTCATCTAAGTTTTATCAGTTTTTTAGCTTTCCAGTCTTCCGATTGTTTATCGAACTTAACATTTTAAACTCAAGTTTATCTCGATTTGTTTACAAATTGATGAAATTACGCAATTCAGCAAAATTGCTACAAATAAAAAAGTTTCTTTTTGTAGTATTAACAAAACTCTTACACGGTACAGTATCAAGATTAAAGCAGTGAACTCTGTTTGACCTCGTTATTTATTTTGGGCCAATTTCACGTTTCTCTCTAGTTTCAGGCATAGGGCGGAAGAAGAACTTCACCCGATTTGAAGATAATAATTGCAAGTACACCGATTCAGTGACAGCTGTCATTGCTTTTCCGCGGACGCTTATGATGCAAATCCAACATGTTATCCCTTACTCCACCAACGACTAGTAAAACAATATTTTAAAATAAACAGGTTTACAAATACAAATATTGCAATTTAATAATCACTGTAACCACAAAAATGTTTCGTTCTTTTCGATAAGTACTATTGATTTAGTACGGATCTATCAGACGGAAAGACACACTCTAGGCTTTCCCTGTTTTTCTATACAGGTTTACTTGAACTAAATCATTAATTTATGTACCAGTAATAGAGGATTATTGAAATTCTTATTAACATCACAGTTTTTCATCTATATATTTTTTAGATCTTTCTTAACTATAACAATCTATCATAATTTTCCTAAGTAAAATAAATTTTCTGGTGGAATTTAACCATATTTAAGTTGTTAATTAGGTTTACCAAAAAACAATATACATCAGCTTCAGCTCTACCCCATTTGCGTCTTTTGGACAATTAAAATTACCTCTTTTGATTCGGCCATTCCAAAAATGTGAAAATTTTATAAACCACTTATTTGTCCTAATAAAGATGTACAACCTCGAAAAAAATTAAACTGTTATGACGATAAGGTGCTAATCTGAAAGTCACCAGACATTTATGTACCTCATGTTTGCCCTATTATATACGCGATAATTGTTAGGTCAATCTCTGTATTTCAAAACTCGTGCGACAAAATTTCAAGGTGAACATTGCATACTTAGAAGCATTTCATTCTAAAATTTGCAAGATTTAGAAACTGAAGGCAGAGCAAATGGTTCCGAGTGAAGGTAAAATTTTTGTTTTGATGACTGTCACCGGTTACCTGTGAAACTTGATTTTTCTCCTCATGAAAACAACCTGTGCTTGCAAGTTAACAAAATCGTTACTTCTTCTCGAGTTAATTCGTGTTTTTGCGTTCAGGCAGGTATATGTTCAAAGTTCGAGTAAGATTTTCAGAAACGTGCAGAAACCGGTTGAAATTTTATATCGGGATTTTTTGTTTAAATAACTGAATTTCCATAATGTTCGCGTTAACTTCGAAGTTGGAAATTCACACAATGAGTAGTAGCTGTACAAAGTACAAGGAAGGTCTCTTATCGTCGGTTTTGCAAAGTAAACGTCACATTCGCTAAAAGTAAAATTAAACTTACTTAGTGACAATTTATTTAAGTTCTATCATGAAAAGGCCTTTGGCTTTAGAACTTTTAAAGTATTCTAACCAGAAGCAAATCTCATTATACTCAATTTATATCGCGCTATCCCGCTTGTAACTGAAAGTCGCTGAATAACAAAATACACTGAGAAAATAAGGTCTTACAACACTGACAATATAAGGTCTTACGACTCTGTAACTGTGTAAATTAGAACATATTGAAAAATGGAAGGTCTACACTTTTAAGTTAAGTTTGCTGACCCAAAACCTCCGTAAACTACAAGCCATGAACTGACGAATTTTACGCACACACATAAGGCCAAAGTGGTTTGAAATTTCGTTTAATTTGCATTGCTTCTTATGGCAGCCGGGGGGTGATTTTTCTTTAAACTCGCCGTAGTGTCTAAACTATTGCTTCTATGAAAAAATTTGAAGTAAACAAAACAATCTTTCGAATGAAGTGAAAATATTCATACCCTACTTAAGAAAATAATAAACATTTTTAAGTCTAAAAGCGCGGAAGTGGAAATTTAAAGAAAATACAAGCGACAGAGCATGGTCGGACCAAAGATTACTATCTATTACTAGATAAACAGCTTCGAACAAAGTAGTGAAAATTTTTTGGTTGCTTTTATATATTTCCGATTCGGGCAACCCTGCAGTCAGTACTAAAAATTTGTTTTCCGGGAGAGTTTGTGGGTAGGAGACAAGTATACTTTTCTTATGTGCATTTACAAATGTCAAATGTACTTCACTCATTAAAAGATCAGAATACATTAACAATTTGAAAGTTTTTTATGCACACAAGTAACTATCTCAGTCATGTGATTCACATGAATTCTTTTTATTGGTGGTACTTTTTGATACATTTTTCTCTTCGACAAGATTCGGCGGTACTTCTCTCCGGATGATAGCATAATTTTGACAGGAGCAAGTGATTCTCTCAAATAATTTTGACAGGAGTAAATGACTGCACACTACGTGTACTCCTTATTTACATGGTATTCTTATGACCTTAAAAGCTGGATATATTTCGTTTTACTGTGGTGCCAGTGTTACTTTTTCAAATTAGCTGGGTAATTTAGGGAGCCGGCTATCTAGTAGTAAGTAATCTTTGGGTCGGACCATGACTTACTGCTTGCGTTTTGGATGAAAATTTGGTTTGCGACTAAAATTTCAAGTTTAATCAAAGATTTCTTGTTATTTTGCTTAATAAGTGTACATGTTTTTACTTTGTTAGAAAGATCATTTAGTCTGCTTTAAGTTATATGAAACCAATTTTTTCATATAACTAATAGTTTTGGCGCTAGAGCTAGTTTGAGGAAAAATCACCCCCTGGCTACCATAAGAAACAACGTAAATTGGACCATATATTAAAGTCCAGTTCATGGCTTGTAGTTTACTCTAGTTTTGGCTGACCGCATGATAGGCCATGCAACCGAACTTGATGCTACCACCACCATTCTTTATTACATCATCTAAGTAAAAACTAAAGAGCATTGGCAACGTATAGGGGGCTACACCTAGCCAGACGGGCAAATTCAAGCGAAAATTTCGGGAGATTTTTTTACAATAAAGAGTGATAATTGGATGAGTTTTTTTTAATGAAAAGTACACCTGACGACAATCAAATAATTAAACAAATCATAAAAAATAATTATAACACAAATGGATCACAAATGTAAGCTTTTTCTCGACTTTTTGGCGAACCAATCATCTGAAATCAAAAAATAAAAACTGTTTTTAAAGGTAAACTTTTATACAATTGGTTGACAATCTTCGTTTTTCAAAATCGAAATCCATGAATAAGATAGGGGCGGTGAAATTTTTGTACGCACTTTTTTTCAAAAAATTATCATTATTTAAAAAATTTTCGGTCGTGAAGCAATTAATAATATATTTTAAAGTCAAGAACGAACTGTTTCTGAACTCGAGCAATGTAAGAAATATTAAAAAAGTTTTTAAAAAAAAAGTTGAACCAACTTCACAAAAAACGCTAAAAAGCATAAAATAATTTTTAATTTTATATTACTACATTTTGAAGTCGGTGCAAATCGAACAAACCAAACAACTAAAACAAAAATATTTAATCGTCATTTCTTATGATCCCGTAAGCTGAAACGTTCAGGAAGTATTATGTATTATTTTCAATTGTGGTTCTGTAGTTGTTTTATTTGTTCAATTTGCACCGACTTCAAAATGTCGTAATAGATATAAAATTAAAAATTATTTTATGCTTTTTAGCGCTTTTTGTGAAGTCGGTTCAACTTTTTTTTTTAAAAACTATTTTATTTTTCACTTTTTAGTGTCTTCTACTCTATACAACGAAGAAAGAACCATCCAAATCGGTCCACGCGATAAAAGTTAGTTTTAACCCCCTACCCCACCCCATTCCACTGAACTTTTTTTCTCATGGTACCCCCCCAACATTTGTTTTCTCGTAGTATCAACCAAGGATCATACAGAAAGAATTATCCAAATCGGTCCACGCGTTAAGAAGTTAGACTACCCCCCCCCCCCCCCCCCTCCCACAAACACCTTTCACCATAGAACCAAATTATTCTCCTATTAGCAATGGGGGATCATACTCTATACAACAGAAAAGAACCATCGAAATCAGACCACGCGTTACAAAGTTAGGATCCAACCCCCACCCCCATCCCCCCAAAAATTTTTTCTTCTGGTATCAACCACAGAACATACTCTACCCAACAGTGTTACAAAGTTAGACTACCCCTCCCCCCTCCCCCACCCTAGGCCAAATTTTTTTCTCCTATAAGCAATGGGGGATCATACTCTGTACAACAAAAGTGGGACCACGCGTTACAAATTAGGTTTCACCCCTCCCCCACCCAACCAAACATTTTTTTACATGGTACCAATGAGTGAACATACTCTACACAACAAAAAAAGAATCATCAAAATCGGTGGACGCGTTACGAAGTTATGCCCGGTCAGACATAAAAAAATAAAAAATAAATAAAAATAAATAAAAACATACGCGTCGAACTTAGAACCTCTTTGTTTTTGGGAAGTCGGTTAAAAAGTCAAGCTCCTTTGGCTCGCTATCAACAGCAGCACCAAAGGGTTAACTTTTCGTCAGCTGCTGGACGCCTTCGCGAGAAAACGAAATTTAATACCGATCTAGACAGCTGTATCAAATTATGATCACTTACACTGTCCCACTAACCTTGCGGTAAAACTATTTTCCAAAATGCACATGTATGCACATTTGTAATGTATGTATGTATGTATTTTCTTAATCGGTGCTGTTGCTTTTTAATGCGTATCCATTATTTTATATTTATTACACTTTATCTTTAAAAATTGTATGCTTTAAATGACACTAATCTTCTTCTTCAATTTACAGATGCCAAAACAATACTCAAAAGTGTTAGTGGAAAGCTCCGCTCAAGGGAGCTTACTGCTATTATGGGACCATCAGGCGCTGGTAAAAGTACTCTGCTGAATATCTTGTCTGGTTACAAGTAAGTACTTCAAATTGTTTGCATACTATTAAAAAGAGGATTTTAGTATCTCGGCGGGTGAAAAATGTTTATAAGATTCCAATTCAACAGGCGAAGTTCAACGCATTGGTTTTGGACTTTTTATATAATTTTATTTAATCCTACGATAAACGATTTTAAGTATAGTTTTTTTTTAAATTTGAAAAATTGCACATTTTCGATGGCTGCTTTTATCTTTCTCTGAAACAAAAAAATGGATAAGGTTATAATTTGTTATAAAATGTTAAAGTTAGTGAACAAAAAAATATTTTTTTCAGGATTCTGTTCAACTTACAAATGGGAGTCGTTTTTAAGGCTTTTTCTCCTTCATTTGTTAGCAATTTATCCACAATTTCAGAGAGCACTGACTCTTTTGATCATCGATGGAATATCAGTTGTCTTTCACTTTTTTAACACTATTTCCACGGCCATTGTTCTAACGGAATTGCGTCTGATTCTTTGTAGGCACATCACAACGCGCTAGAGCTACATGTCGCACCTATTCCTATACCCTCCAGGTCAAAGTTGGACATACCGTCAAATGTCGGGAATCTTTTCTAAGCAGAACAACACGAATGTGGAGCAGTTTACCATCTTCTGTTCTTCCGTCGTCTTATGAGCCCGAAACTTTCAAACGAGGCCTACATCGACATCTCCTTCACTCAACTTCGTAACCCATTTCCCTCACACTTAATTCCTTTCCTGTCAAGGCTGTGCTTAAGCACCACAGGGCTTTCCCTGAGTTTTGGCATTACCATAAAAGAGATGTTAAATACTTATTTTTTGAATGAATTTTTTCTTCAGTAACAGCCTTTTTTTGCAAAGAATCCAATACACTCTATTCGAACTTAATATTTTTAAGAGTTTTTGGAGAAATTTCCCAACTTTTTGAAAAAGTTCACTTTCGGAAAAACGTTTTAGGTTATTGCAGTGAAAATTAGCGTAATATTCAATACTCACACCTCGCTCTCGGCACGTCGGAGTACCTAAAATTATGAAAAAAAAACCAAATTGTTGACCTGAGATACTAGAATCTCCTCCTAAATGACGGATTCGCAGCTATTCTGGACCAAGTTGATGTTTCGAATATCTGAAAAAAGCAAGCGTAAAGTTAAAATTCTCCTGTAAATTGCATTTAAGTAATCTTAATCTTAATACCAACTGTTACCCAAATTGTATTTATTGTGTTTCACAGAACGTGTGTCAAAATGAGTGGGGTGATAGATATCACCTAGATAAACAAAAATTGTATGGGGGCGGGGCCGGGGATTATAAAAACCACTTCCTTAGAAAACCCTAACTACCTATTTATTTTATTGCCCTGTAGTTAGGAAATTCGTTTCTAATAGTAAGGTTCGAACATTTTTATTTAGGGTACACAGGTAACTGATTTTAATTGTTTCAAAAAAATTATAATTCTACATAATAATAAAAATGTTTTAATTTAATTAATAATAATTAATTTTGTTTCGAGAGAAGCGTTTTTGAATTGAATGCGGACGGATGAACCGCAGTTCACAGGGGATGGTATCCAAACTTTCGCAATCTCCATACCAGGTCGGATACTAACCCACATAGGACAAGTGTGACCTCACCATATTCTGTGCCAATGTTTAGGCTGGTACCATGTTTTACCAACACGATCGAGCCGAAGCGAATGTTGCTAACATTGTGAAGGCAATATTAAATGAAAAATATCCTGAGCGCTGGATTGGATGAGGTACACCGTTTCCTTTGTGCGCTAGATCTCCAGATCTTACTCCATTGAACTTTTTTATATCAAAAATAATGAAGGATGAAGTTTATTCTAGGCCTGTTAACGATAGAGGCGAATAAGTTAGTAAAATTGTGACTGCAGCAACGAAAATACGGGAGAGGCTGACTACAATACACCTTAAATAGGAAATTAGAATGAGGTTAGTGGCGGAGGACATTTCGAACAGCTTCTGCAAGCAACATAACAACATTACTGTAGACCAGTTCTCGAGTATGCATCTCAGGTCACCTTGCTATGCGGTTCATTCTAGACGAATCGAGTCAGTGCAGCGAAACTTTGTTAGATTCGCACTAAGGGATCTCCCGTGGAATGATCCATTAAGGCTTCCTCCATATGAGGATCGCCTCCGATTGCTTAATATGCACTCGTTGGAGGAACGACGTAGAATTGCTGACCTAGTATTTATTCACCAGCTTATGAACTCGAATATAGATTCTCGCACTCTCGCAGGTTTGGTTACTTATAGGCATTCCCCGTATTGCTTAAGGAGAGTGCCTTTACTACATGTTGTCCATTCTCGGTCTAACTATGGTATGCATGAGCCTATTAATCGCATGTGTAGAGCCGTGAATATGTGTCCTATTTTTGACGTGGCTCTTAACAAGGATTTGCTTAAACGTTCTCTGTTATCTGTGCACCCCTGACTGTAGTGTTTGGACGTGTTTCACTATTTTGTTTACTAATATTTTATTCCATGGGTTGTGGGAGCCTCATTCACCTCAATATATGTTATATTCTGGTGAATAGGTCAATTGATTCCAGGCTTCTGCTTGTGAAGTGCGCCTTCTGAGTTAGAAGGGTTAATTCGATTACTCGTAGTAATATTCGTATTTAATAAAAAGCATTTTCGAGTTAGTTTGAGATTAATTTCTTTAAATTGCATATTTTTATAACATTCATCAAAAGATTTTCTACAGTTAAGTTGTGTCTTTTTGGAAGGGCAATAAGATGGGAAATTTAATAAAAATAAAAAACAGGTTTATTGTAAATGAATTTCAAAGAAAATTTGGGAGAATACTGAATTTAGGTAAATCATTCTGTGACTGTACCTGTGATGGTAGAAGTTATATCAAAATTGCTGACAATTTTGGAAAACTCGTTGCGATAGTAGTTTTTGGCGTTTGTTTGATGTAGCTATGTTGAGTATATCAACACATAAGAATTAAATAATGATGTGCATATCGTGAAAATTACAAATTTATGAATCACCTTGTAACTCCCTAACGGTTGAGCCTAGGTAAGATCTATCACCTTATTTATTTTTATATGAAACATTCTGCATAATTATGTATAATTTGGAGTAAAAATACTATTGGTCTGAACCCCTCAAATCATGATTTCAATGTATTTCAATTTCAACTATTTATAACAAAAGGTTTGACCATCAACACGATTGATACATATGTAGCACTTTTAATTAACTTTAAGAAATCTTATTTCAAAAAGAAAACTTACATACCTTCAGTTTATGCAATTAAATTGAATTACATTCAAGTTTAATGGTTTTCAGACAAATCTTTTAATTATCTTGAAGCGGTCTTTATTAATTGCTGCAATTAAGATTTGTACAACAATTTCAAAAACTGCGCTGGTTGTGACATATAATTTGAGTATCGAGTTACTTCTTAGCAATTTTCCAGTAATCAGCAACTAACAGAATTGCAGTCTTTTAATACAGTTTCAATAAATTCAATGCCGTAAACTAAAAATTAAGTAATAAATCAACGTACTTGATTAATTTAATTATTAAATGTCGTGTACTATTTTATGTTTTTAATGAAATAAACAGAGAACACAAATCGTTCAGAATTTATTTACATTAAATATTCACATAGGACTTCTAATTTTTAAGAGGGGACCCAACCTTGAAACATTCAAAAACTCATTTTTTAATATTAATGTGAAATCATTTTTAGAAATTCGTTGCGAGTTGTTTAGTGAGTCTTTTAATTTACAGCAACTGGTTGAGTGTCCGACTCGTGTTCCTGATTCTTTGGGGCACAACGCGCACCTTTTAGATCTATTTCTAACATCCCATCCAGAAAAATACTCGGTTTCGGTGACGTCTCCCTTGGGTAATTCGGACCATTGTCTAATCTCCGCCCAATTCTCCATTTCCTCTCTGACAACCACTAACCTAAACTCCACCAAATGATTAGTGTGGCATTATACAAATGCTGATTGGTCGGGACTTAATAAATATCTCAGAGAGCTGGATTGGTCTGATTGCTTTTCTATGAAGGACGTTAACAGAAGCACCGATTATATCTTGAACATCCTATGGTTTGGAATGCATCGCTTTATTCCTTATAGCTTCAATAACATCAAACCAACTAACACCAATTGGTTCAATAACGACTGTTTCGCAGCCATTAAAAAGAAGGAAGCAGCCTTCCAGGCATATAAATTGTGCCCTTCAGAGGAATTGAGACGTATCTATAGAGATGCGCGGTATATTTGCAATTCAGCAATTAGCCGGGCTAAGTTCAATTTCGACCAGAGCATCAGACGGAAGGTATTTTCTACTCAAAAGGGTAGTAAGGGCTTCTAGTCTCTAGTAAAAACCGTAAAGAACAATTTCACCTGTTCGTCAACACCACCACTCATTTATAATGGGAATGTTTTTACTGACTCATTGGACAAGGCGAGCCTGTTTGCTGCTAATTTTGCTGCTAACTCGTATTTGCCACCTTCATCGCAGCCACTTCCATCTCCATCACAGTGCACTAGTAGGCAAAAGCCGCTACACTTTCGCACTCGGGATGTTTTTAGAGTACTTTCGAAACTCGACGTGTCCAAAGCTCTGCGCAAACTTTTTCACCTGTCATATACAACAGGAATATTTCCAAGTGTATGGAAACTTGCTCATGTCCAGCTGATACTTAAAAAAGGAGAGGCATGCGACCCCTCTAACTACAGACTAATTGCACTAACCTCGATCATATCCAAAGTTTTTGAATCACTCATCAACTCTCAGTTGTTGAAATATCTAGAAAATAACTATCTTATCAACGATTGTCAGTACGGTTTCCGCGCTGGCCGCTCAACCGAAGACTTACTAACGGCTCTAACGGAGCGTTGGAATCATTGTCTCCATAATTTCGGTGAGTCCGAAATCGTCGCTCTTGATATTTCAAAGGCTTTTGATAGAGTCTGGCATGCTGCCCTTTTAGCAAAACTTCAAACATTTGGCCTGCACCCTACCCTCGTTAAATGGATAGAGAGCTTTTTGTCAGGCCGTTCAATCCGTGTAGTAACTGACGGAGTTACATCTGATTCCTAAGAAATAAATGCCGGTGTACCTCAGGGTTCAGTTCTTTCACCTACCTTATTTCTTCTTTTTATTAATGATCTCTTATCCCTTACTCTCAATCCTATTCATAGTTTTGCCGACGACAGCACCCTTGATTTCGCGTACTCATTTGATTCTGTAATGAATTCACGTGGAAATGCTACAGAAGTCAATCGGGAACGCATGTTTAGATCATTAAACAAAGACATTTCTATGGTCCTCGCTTGGGGCAGAGCAAATCGTGTTACGTTTAATGCATCCAAAACTCAATGCTGTTTAATGTCCCTTAAAAAACGCCCAGTTCACCCCCAACCCATTTCAGTCGACGGAGTGAATATACCCAATTCACCCTCCCTAAAGATCTTGGGTATTGAGATATCCAGCAATCTTAGCTGGACGGATCATATATTTGCAATCGCTAAAAGTGCGATGAAATGTTTGGGTTTTCTACAGAGATGTAAGAAATATTTCGCCTCACCCGACTTAGCGTTGATCTACAAGTCCCACATTAGGCCTAGACTTGAATATAATTCCCATATTTGGGCAGGGGCAGGACACACCGCATTGTCCGCGTTAGACAAAGTTCAGCGTAAGGCTGTTAAACTTATTGGCGATTCCTCAATCTCTGAGGGCCTTAACTCTCTGGAGCATCGACGGAATGTCGGTTGTCTCTCACTTTTTTATCGCTATTTCCATGGCCATTGTTCTAACGAAATTGCTAGCCTGATTCCTTGTAGACTCATTACAACGCGCGATACAAGATCTACAAGTCGCTCCCACCCCTATACCGACGTACGTACCGTCAAATTTCGGGAATCTTTTCTTAGCAGAACAACACGAATGTGGAACAGTTTACCATCTTCTGTATTTCCCTCGTCTTATGAGCCTGAAACTTTCAAACGGAGCGTACATCGACACCTCCTTCACTCAACCTCCTAACCCATTTCCCCCAATCTTAATTCCTTTCCTGCCAAGGCTGTGCTTTAGCATCATAGGGCATCCCCTGAGCTTTGGCAACATCATATATAATATATATATATATATATATATATATATATATATATATATATATATATATATATATATATATATATATATATATATATATATATATATATTTATGTATATATAACAAAGCGCCATAATACTTGGATGTAACACTGGCTCACACGAGGTAATATCGGCAATAACGCAAAACTACATCAAGATTTTTATAACTTTGTTGCAGCAATAAATAAAATTGAAATGCTGCATTTTAGGTAATCGCAAAACATCTTTTCCCTCTTGGTATGCAATGGTAGAAGTAAGATCAACACTGTTGAAAATTTTCGAGAGGTCATTGGGATAGTAGATTTTTGCCCTTTGTTTGATGTCACTGCGTTAAGTAGTTTAAAAGATAATAAAATAGTGATGTACATGCCATTAAAATTGCGAATTTATGAATAACTTTGTAACACCCAAATGGTTAAGATAGCCCCCCCCCTCCCTGAAATTAATGCTTTCTGTTTTCCTAGGTGAGATCTACCACTCACTTATTTTGGCACACCAGATCTGAAACACCCTGTGTTTTAACTGTTGAAGCACCACCCGAAGAAACTACGGAACTCGACGAAGTAAGTTAAATATTATATCGTGATTTGTATTCAATATTTTCTTATTTGTTATTATATAAGCCCTTTAAATATTATCTTATGACTTATAGTTGTCTCTCTCTCATTTTCTCACACCCAGTAACGCTTCCGTTTCTTTTTCGTCACGAAACGCTGCAAAGCTTGACTTGGCTTCGAAAAAACCCTCTCAATTCGACTTAAGATGTCTCACTTTGAAAATAGTGAGAGTAGCACATATTTAATAATTTCAAAGAAAATTAACACGGTCACTTTAAAGTAAAACTGTTTTGAAAAAATAAAAGAAAAAACTGTCTGATTTTCTACTCAGTAAGGGAAATATAAAAATTTCACTTGAAAATTTAACTTTGCCGGGTTTCCAATCATAGCTGTCCGGACTTGACTTCCGTGACTTTTTTTCTGCGTCAACTAACGCACCGCTGCATCAACTACGTGCACTTACGTAGGGCATCTCCAACCCGCAATTGTTTTTTGTTATTCGTTACAGTATAATGGATTGAAATGAAGATCGTTCAAGTCTGATCATTTTTGTTATCAAACTTGTTGCGAAGGCAATTCATTCTCTAAAATTTGGGCATAAAACAATAAATGTACGATAAACAGCTCAGGCGTTATAGCTCGGTAACATGTGCGAAGTAAATAAATGCGGTGAAAATATACAAGAAGAAGTACTCTTTTTCACACCATCTAGAGAGTAGAATTTTAATTCTACTTCTATTCACTTTTATTACCTTGCAGATATGGTTGATTCTCCAAAAACCTATCTCTATAAATTTCCATAGTTTCTTTACATTCCATTTCACTTTCTTCCTTAATATTGTAACATGCACTGTAGTCTGGCAAAGGCTACGTGATGTAAACGAAATCAAGTTGTGCAATGCGCATGTCCCGAATTTCGGAAACCAGGAAAACGTCAGATGCCGTATAAAGTCAAGGCCGACTCGAATCTGTGGTGACTTAGTGTAGTGAAAATGAAGAACGGAAATTGCTAGAACTAAGTTGCTGAACTTTCTAGAATTAAACTAAGTAGTATAAATAAGGCTGAGTAGCAGCCTATTGAGTCAGTTAAATTTTAACCAGTGAAGAGATAAGTGTAAATAATAAAGTGAAACAGTGTATTGTGAAGTAAATATTGTAAAGAAAATTGTACAACGAACTAATTAAATGAAGTAAATAAACTTGTGAACATTTGTGATCAAAAATAATTGTCTTAATTAATCCGCAGAGCCCGAAGAGCCCCATTTACGTTACAATATCATTTACATATATGTAGGATTAAACACATCCACTTTGCTTTTAAAATTCAGTTAATTCATAAAAGTTAATTCATAAAACTTAGATAATATAATGTTGAAAAGCTAAATGCGTCTAAACTTAACTACAGTTTAAAAAATTTTTCTGCACGACAACTGACTAACTTACAACTTTGCAACTTTTAGATTAACTACTGACTGACTGACTGTTTTCGCCAAAAACTCGACTGTGATATTACAACGGTACTGAATTTCTACTTCATTACAATTACAGCTGTGATAAGAAAACAACATGTGATTACAAAATCGACTCTACTGTCATATTTACATGATTTAGCAACGACTCTAATTATAAGTTAATTCCTGCTGCGATATTTACATAAATGATCTGTGAGGGCTGTGATAGTTTATGGTAGAATTGATGATAATTATGAGATTAAGCCCTAAGTTACGCAAGTTTATCCACTGAAAATAAATCAATTAAGGAACGTTCTAAGCCGAATTCACGGAATCTGCAATTAGCTTCATCATATTTCTTATATAGCATTTACACTTCAAATGCAGTCATCAAGCGCATCAAAATCAAGGGCATCTTTTTCAAAGCCCAACCAGATCAAAATCCATGTCAACTTTTTCAATTATCGTTCAAATTGAAATACAACCTAATAAACTTCAAAAACAACTAAGTCAACTCCCGTGAGAACTTAATTTATCTAAATTACAACTGCTACAAGTTGGCTAAAATCAATAACAACCCCGTAGTTTATAATTCAATAAAAATATAATAATAGCAACGAAAGTAATGTTTTCAGATTGTGAAAGAACGAAAAGTTCCTGTTGAATATGAAAATATGGCATTAAAATTACTATGTTTGACTTGAAAATTGGTTATAACGAAGATTAATGATAGAGTATTCTAGGTTTGAACGGGTCAGTCAAGATATTTAAAATTGTTTAAGTTATAGGCATTTTCCAGTTCTTGGATGACAGGGAAGAGAGAGCAGACACAGATAAGAGATAATAAAATGACTTTTTTTTTACTCAAAATAGATTTTTCCATAAACATTTATTTATATTGTTATCAGCTGTTCAAGTGACAGCTTAGAAAAAATCTTATCCAACTTTTCAATTGTATAATTTATTAATATATGTATCCCTATTTACCAAAAAACTATAACAATTTCAAACCACTATTTTCACATATTCTCCCAAATAAATTTTTATATCAGATCACTTCATATTTATCGTACAATTTGTTGTATAATGCCAGCAATTAGAGAAAAATCTAAGCCAACTCTTCAAATTTAAAAGTTGTCAATAGATTTGTCCCCATTTACCAACAAAACTCGAAGCACTAGTACCACATATTCTCACAACATCACAAAACTTTTATATTATCACTTATAATAAAGTTAAACGTAATTTCTTTCACTTTTTAATGAAATTGAGAGTTGTTTACATCGGCTAGGTTGAAGAGCGGACGTCATTACTTCCCTACATTTGACATTTCTTTTGGATATTGCCAATATATGTGGCGTGGAACGAGGAAACGTACCTTACAGCACCAAAAATCGAATTTCAGGTTTTTAATGAACCTGCATGAAGAAAGTACGTAGAATCGAATGAGCATACCTTCAAGTTGGTGCGATAAAAATTGAAAAATCTATAGCGCATTTTGTAAAACCTATTTGAGAATACCAGCTTAGCGCGAGGGGAAAAGGTCCACTCCCTCCAGCCGGAGATAGACGCTGCCAGGTGCTGTAAGGTACGTTTCCTCGTTCCACGCCACATATTTTGACCGGCGATAACTCACACATAATTAAATAGATCTGAACGAAACTTTTATCACGACATTATCTCACAAGTTAATTTTATCACACACTAGTTATTTCACTTAAATAATGTCTGAAACTCACACAATATTAATTTAAAGTCCGAGCCGAATTAGCCGAAATTTTCACTTTAACTAAAAAATATATACACTTCGCCACTTGAATGTCACAAAACTTTTACCGCAAATTATTCTTTATACGATTCACTATTAGTTTTTGGTTAGAACGATTTTAAAACTTAATCACACTTCTTATAATTAAACAAAACTTCGAGTGACAGAATTTCGACTTTTTGACGTTTTTCCTCATAGTGTGATGTCACGGGTCACAACTGGCTCTACCTTACGGCCTGTAGTTATCAAGATGGCGTTGGCTGAGCCCACCAAAATTCCTTGATTTGTAGAACTAGCCTGCTATTAAAAATTACACTGCGTTTGCATCTCATTTTATTATACCCGGAGATCATAGGATTTCCATTTCAAGTACAACAATAATCACTTTTTCCTGTGAAAGTCTTTACAAAACAATTATTTTATGACTACAGTAAACGTCTTACTACCACACATCGACTAGAGTATACGTCGACTAGGTAGACTTTTTTCTTAGGGTAGGTATTAGCTGTACGTTTGGTCATATAAGGTAAGAATGGTAAAATATTTTTTTGTAGTTTAAATTGCATTTGAGGTAGGATTCACGGATATTAAAAAAATTAAAGGGCAAGTTTTCAAAATATTTACGTTTGAAATGAAAAAATTTATTTATTTTTCCCAAAATTTAAGTTTCAAAATCTATTTTTGTAAATCCATTAGCAGTAAAAAAAGTATTACACATTATTTAGCACCATTGTGTTACCTGTCAATTGAGATATTAATA
Source organism: Leptarthrus brevirostris (assembly GCA_964036015.1). Lineage (NCBI taxonomy): Eukaryota > Metazoa > Arthropoda > Insecta > Diptera > Asilidae > Leptarthrus > Leptarthrus brevirostris. The sequence continues at coordinate 57,361,778 of OZ038375.1, forward strand.
ACACTAAAACTGTAGAAAATAAGCGTTAAAATGGAAGGCTAGTTAATTTCATTGTAAAAAAAATGTCAAACCCTTATAGCTTGGGTAAGGGTGGGGGACTGAGATGGAACCCCTTTCCATAAATTTGTTTTCGTTTCTCGCCTAGATCTATCAGTTCCTTTATTATTGCACACGACCTTAGAAACACCCTATATAAATGTACAGTGGTAGAATCATATCCTCTCTGTCTTTCTTTCATGTCTCTCTCCAAAACGCAACAAAACATTAAAAAATTCAATAAAATTTAAAATATTAAAGAAATAGATAAAAAGATAGATTTTTTTTTAGATAAGGAATATAGCTGAGCTGATAGCTGGCCCTAGAGAGTTTGATGAGTGTTGGCAACAGATCATCTAGGCCCTGCTGCAGGAGAGCTGGGATTTAATGGACCACCTTACTGTCCCAGCTGTGAAGATTTTACCCTCAAGATACTCCTCAGTCGGCGTGTTGAGCCAAAGCGCGCATTGAGTGATTGAGTTCCTCTGGAATCTTCTGATACTTAGCACTCAGGGAAATGTGTCTCCAAGAGTAACTTCAATGTTTCCTCCGATTCTGTGGTGTAGTCCTCTGGAGGAGGCTTATGCCATTGGAGTGATCTCTTAAGAGTACTCTTTGGAGGCGTGCTGTAGAAGATAGATCATCAATGTCCTCACAGAACTTCCTCCAGGTTTTCCTCTTAGACATCCTTAATTCTTTCTTATAGTCATGCAGGGCCTGCGTGTATTCGTTCCAGGCACCTGAGCGCTTGGCTTTATTAAAGAGTTTTCTTGATTTAGCTCTTAGTTTACTTAGTGTCGTGTTCTGCCAATTCACATCTCTAGCTGCCTTTATGTGTCTAACAGGACACGATCAGGTCATGTAGCTGGTTAGAGGTCTTTTCTAGGTCCTCCTGGGATTCTAGCGGGGCGTCAACGAGTTCTGGTATGTTCGTCCTGATGTACTCCCGATAGACTTCCCAGTTAGTCAGCTTGGAGACCCTGATCGCCTCCAGCTGCACGCAAGGGGCCACCATATCAAATCTTATAGATATATGATCTTATAGGTATATGATTGGACTGGCTATCGTAAGAGCCAGAACTTCTTGGCGAACAATGTTGGTAAACATTTGCACACAGTTACGGCGCGCAACCATATGTTAAACGTTGTTCCCCCTATGCACCTGATAGCTGACGGCTCGCAAATTAAGTTAAACTGCAAATTAATTAAATTACGTTTCTACACGTGTTTACCGTATGGCACAACAATGCAGTCTATTCTCTTCCAAAGTGAAAACCAAAACTACAAGTCATGAAGTAAGAAATTTCACGTGCGCACATTATGGCCAAAGTGAGCTGACATTGCTTCTTAATGTAGCTGGCGGGTGATTTTTCTTTCAGCTCGTCCTAGATTTCGATGATTCCTTTTCTGTTCGATAGAGTATGTTCCTTGATTGATATCATGAGAAACATTTTTTAGTGAAATGGAGGTCTGGTAGGGGGTTAAACCTAACTTTTTAACGCGTGGACCGATTTGGCTGGTTCTTTCTTCGTTGTATACAGTAGAAGACTCTAAAAAGTGAAAAATAAAATAGTTTTAAAAAACAAGTTGAACCGACTGCACAAGAAGCGCTAAAAAGCATAAAGTAATTTTTAATTTTATATCTATTACGACATTTTGAAGTCGGCGCAAATTAAACAAACAAAACAACTACTCAACCACAATTGAAAATAATACTTAATACTACCTGAACGTTTCAGCTTACGGGATCATAAGAAATGACGATTAATATTTTTGTTGTAGTTGTTTGGTTTGTTTGATTTGCACCGACTTCAAAATGTAGTAATAGATATAAAATTAAAAATTATTTTATGCTTTGTAGCGCTTTTTGTGAAGTCGGTTCAACTTTTTTTTTTAACTATTATAATGCTTCTATCATATTAAAAATCTTTCTAATAAAGTAAAAATATCCACAGTCTATTTCAGAAATTAACAGACATTTGTAAGCCTAAAAACGCGCAAATGTAGTCTTGCGTTTTTGATAGCAATTTGGCTTGAGACTAAAATTTCAAGTTTAATCAAAGATTTTTTATATTTTCAGTAAACGAGTGTTTTTACTTTGTTGGAAAAAGAATTTAGTCTGCTTTAAGTTAAAATATATCTCATTTTTTTAGAACTAATTGTTACGCATGAAGGTAAGCAGTAATCGTGTTAAAACACGATCGAAATTTTGTACACAGTAGCTAGATAAAATTACGAGGAAACGAGAGTTCGAAATGGACAAAAAGATCGGCAATAAATTCGATCGAAGTATTTGGAATCCGTTTCACCCTTTTAAAGTAGACTACAAATTGTTTATTTAGGATTTCATGATAATGAAATAGGCGACAAGACATGCAAGATCTTTTTAGGATTTAGATGGTTGGTTAGGAAATTTCTTGCTTAAAGAAAACAACCAAATCCAAAACTTATCCAATTAGGTAAGTGTGTCTGGGTACAGAGTAGTCTCCGTAAAAATAAATAGTTGCAAGGGAATTTCGTATTTCAAAGAAAATACACTAATGAGTTATTCATTATGCAACCTTTTGAAGTGAGATAGAAAATGTATATGCCTTTATTAGATGGCAATGCAATGTCTCAATTTAGTCTCAGTTAGGATTTCAAAGAGAAACGTATTGTGCAATTTGAGAATTCGAAATAATCAGGGTGAGTGCGCTTATTTTGTCGTTTTCCCTAAATTTTAGTATTATTCCATAAGTAGTGATTATGTGTGTGAGTGATTCCATTTTAGATTGATTGAGTATTAATTAAACAAAAAGTATGTGAGTTGCGGTGTAAGTCACCCAGTGTATTTTGGTTTATTTGAGTGTGTTTTTGTGTGTGGCGTAAGTCGCCAGAGAAATAGACGTTTGTCGTCTAGTGTGGGGCGTACGTCGCCCAGTACGCTTGTGTGGGGCGTAAGTCGCCAATGGAAGAGAAGTTTGTCGTCTAGTGTGGGGCGTAAGTCGCCCAGTGTGCTTGTGCGGGGCGTTAGTCAGCCAAATATAGACGTGTGTCGTATGCTGTGGGGCGTAAGTCTCCAAGAATAAATGTGATAGATAGGCACTCACTGAGTATTTGTTTATACTTATATGTGCCTTCTTATTTTATTACAGACGATCCTGGAATGATATCAACGTAGAACCGGGAAAATATTTCAAACCATTAAATATAATTAAATAATAAACAAACAAAAAAAGCATAAACACGTACCTTTTTGGCTATTTTTATATGGCTATATCCATATGTATATTAACTTTAGAAGTGGGATGAACTTCCCTACTCGCAATCAACCACGTTCAAATAGTTTATTATTCCAGCTTCGTCCATCAAATAAATTAATTACCTTCCTCCGCATCCTGTTAGTTACTTGTGTATGAGAACGATTTTGTGTTATTTGAAATTGATTCCTTTATATGGACGTATAAAATGTTGTCTGGTTGTTTATTTTCTTTTTATCTGAAAATATTTTCTTGTACGGTTATTGTAATTAGGGAAGTGAAAAGGAAAGAACGACTTGAGACTAATATGGCGACCGGTTCTTGGAGAGTAGAACAAGTGCAGGATAAGCAAATATTTAAACGGCAGAAAAGGAGCTCAGCTTCGCTTGATGGAAGTGAAAGTGTTTCTGAAACATCTACTGAAACAACAGGACAATCTATTGATTTAGTGCGGTTATCGGGAGTGTTGTCTAAGCTATCGTAAAGTATCGCAGACATAAGGTCCCATAGTGTTTCTAAAGTTGGAAGTGAATGTATTCCTGTTTTCGATCCCCAAGACAAAAATCAGAACATTAATAAGTGGATCAATAAAGTGGAAGAACTTAAATTAATTTATAAATGGGACGAAGTGACTTTAATATTCTATGCTACAACTCGTTTAAGAGGTTTAGCAATCGTTTGGTACCAAAATTTACCCAGTCTAAATTATACCTGAGAAGAACGAAAGATAAAATTGCGGGCAGCCTTTCCAGTGCAAATTGATTATGCATTACAATTTAAAAAAATGCTAGAACGTGTGAAAGAAAAAGGTGAAGACATGCTTGTCTATTATTACGAAAAGTTAGCGTTGCTAAATTCATGCGAGTTTTATGGGAAAAAACTGTATCTTGTATAATAAATGGTATGCCCGATCCGCATACACAATCTGCAGCCAAGGTAGGAGATTATAATAGTCCAGAGGCACTATTACAATTTTTCCAAACTCTTCATGAAGACAAGGTTATTATGCGAATGCCATCAAACATCAACAAATATCAGAGGACCAATAGAAGACTTTACAATGATCAGCAAAACGGCGATAAGCGTAAATGTTACGGGTGCGGTAGTAGAGATCATATACTCAGTTATTGTCCAACCACCAAAAATGTCGACTTTGCGGATCATCCCATAGAGGAAACTGTCGTCAGGAAATGAAACTTCAACCTAAACAAGTGTTAGTATTCTAGGAAGAGACAAATAAAGGTAACAAATATTTTGTAAACGCTCTTATAAATGGAATGAATGTGCGTGTGTTTGTTGACTTTGGGGCGGGATGTAACACTGTGAAGGAAGAAATATTCTCTGCATTAAATATGACCCATGATTCACGTGAACAAAAATTAAGAGGTTTCGGTTATGGTGTAGTACAGTCTTTGGGTACAGTAAAGAATGTTGAAGTAGTTATCGACCGGGTTAAGGCTTTTACAGACTTTCTCGTTGTTCCTGATACGGTTTAAAAAGTACCTGCAATATTAGGACAACTCTTCACCGAACAGTCTCATGCACTTATTATTAAGGATTCAGAAAGTCTACGAATGTACGAGAATACTTTTCATGAATTACCTGCGGTTATTGACATTCCTCAGCAAAAGACAAAATTTTGGCTTAAAGATACAATTGTTGTCCCTCCAAAGCACGTACAAAACGTGAAATGCAAAGCGCAATCTAGTGGGGAATTTTACCTTGAGCCAAGCTTAAGAATAAAGGAGAATAACGAATACTGCTTACCGCGATGCATTATAAAAACAGATAACAACCATGAATGTGTTATATCTGTCATGAATCCCACAGACAAAGAAATAGTAGTGAAGTCTAAACGAGTCTTCGCAAGGGGACGGAACACCGAAAGTCAAGAACTTTTTAGAATAGAAAAAGACTTAAACTCTTTCAAATAGGAAGTAATTTAAGCTCCGAAGAAAAGTCAGAATTAATGAAATTACTGCGGAAGTATGAACAGTGTTTTGCAACCACAATAAACGAAATAGGTTGTACTACGGTAGCTGAACTACATATAGAATTAGAAGACGAGAAGCCTGTTATGTACAAACCCTATAGAATGAATCCATCGAGTCGCGAAAAAGTAAAAGGGATAGTAGATGAGCTCCTCTAATGCGATATTATCACCATTTTCGTCGCCGGTTTTGTAAGTACAAAAAAAGAATGGGGAACAACGCCTATGTATTGATCCTTCTACTTCTATTGACGACGTTATTGGCTACGTGAGAGAGAGGAGTGGTGCTGAAGACTCTGTACTCCTCCGTTGTCAACTTCTAGGATCTCGTCATTCTGAAGGACTTATGTCGTCTTTTAAGTTGACATCGTCGCCAGAGCCTTTTGAGATTATGTCTGCCCCCGATTTCTGGCCCGAAAATATCATTGCACACGAGTTTGTGCCCCGTCGTAGGGTGGCGGGAAGCACTCAAAACAGAACCTCTTCGAACAACCAAAAAAACTAAGTACGCTATCCCTTTACTACCAAAATGTAAGGGGATTAAGAACAAGAACAAGCCAGTTATTTCAGGCTTCTCTTGCTTGTTGTTAAGACGTCATCGCTCTAACCGAGACCTGGCTTCATAATGGTTTTAACGATGCAGAAATTCTTGACGAGTCCTATCAGATTTTTCGTAAGGATAGATACTCTGACTCTATGGCTCGTGGTGGCGGTGTGCTGGTTGCATGTAAATCGCATTTGGATTGCGGCGTTGTTGATATACCTGCTTATTCCGACACACTCTCAATCGAGCTCTTAGCTCTTAAGATATCTCTGGGTAAGATGCATATTTTCCTGCTATGTTGTTATATCCCTCCAAACTTGACAAACTATGCTGATGGAAATGGTCGAAGTCGACGAAATTATCCTTCTTGGTGACCTTAACTTACCCAACGTTCAATGGGTATTCAACGCTGATGACGATGACTACCTTCCTTTAAACTGTCTTGCTGCTAAAGACTCCCATTTTCTTGACGCCATCTCCTCCTCTGGTTTACACCAAATGAGTGATGTAAAGAACTCTATGGGAAGGCAGTTAGATCTTATCTTTTCTTCCGATTAGAGTAATACTATAACTATAATTGAGCCAACTTCTCGCAAATTATCCGCTATCGACAGTTTACACCCGCCCATTTCCATCTATTTTTGCTACGATGGTTCTAATATTGTTGACCCCAACGTAGATCAGTACGTTCTTGATTTTAAAAGGGCGGACTTCTCTGATCTTTCAAACAGGATCCTCTCAATCGATTTCCCATCACTTTTTTATGATTGTGATGTCGACGATTGTGTTTCTGTATTTTATGATAAGATTTATGATCTGTTTAATTCCTATGTACCACTCAAGCGGTCGAGATCATCCTACCATTCTCCCCCGTGGTATACTAGGGAACAACGGAGTCTTAAGAATAAAAAAAATAAATTATGGAAAACCTACTTACGTTGTGGTAGCACGTCAGCTTATTCTGAATTCGTATATTGTCATGACTGCTTTTTAGCGTTATCTTCATCCTTATACAGGGAATACCTTGATGATGTTCGCAGTAACTTGTATAATGATCCTCGTACCTTTTTTAAATTTGTAAATTTGAAGAAGAAAACTGATAATTATCCATCTACAATGTGGTATAATGGATCCTCTAGTTGTAGCGCGCCCGATATTGCCGATTACTTTGCATTGTTTTTTGAGGGCGCCTTTTCACCAGGCAACTTTCTGCCTTCCCTGGATGATTTTGGCCATATCCAAAACCGTCCCGCTACCTCCATTGCTTTGCCAATTATATCTCGTGATATTATCTTCAATAGTATCAAGGAGCTTAAACTTGACTTTTCTTTTGGTCCTGATGGTGTTCCACCCGCATTCTTGAGATCCTGTTCTGATGCCTTACTCACTCCATTGGAACTCATCTTCAATAAATCTCTTCAGGCCGGTAGATTTCCTACGTTATGGAAGAGCTCCTTTATAATTCCTGTTTATAAAAAGGGGCATAAAAACTTCATAACAAATTATAGGCCAATCGCGAAGCTTTCCTGCATACCCAAGTTGTTTGAATCGTTACATATTCACAGCTTGTTGGGCAATGTAAGGGGCTTATCTCATCTTATCAAAATGGCTTTCTGCCTGGTAGATCGACGACAACTAACCTGCTAGAATTTACATCCCACATTATCTCTCCTATGTCTTCTCTAGGATCACCAATCAGCTTGTCTTTGATTATACCTTTGCGGAAACTACTATCCGTCATGTGGAGTCCGTTACTGACCTTGGTGTAAAGCTAGACAGAAAACTCGATTTCACGCTGCACATAAACCATATCGTATCTCGGAGTAATTCTGTCCTGGCTTTTGTTAAGCGATGGTCAAGGGTGTTTTCTGATCGACAGACCCTCATTCACTTATTTTTTTCTTTAGTTAGACCAATTCTCGAATATGCATCTCAGGTTTGGTCTCCTTGCTATACTGTTCATTCTAGACGCATTGAATCGGTGCAGCGGAACTTTGTTAGGTTCGCACTAAGGGACCTCCCGTGGAATGATCCATTAAGGCTTCCTCCTTATGAGGATCGCCTCCGATTGCTTAATATGCACTCGTTGGAGGAACGACGTAGAGTTGCTGACCTAATATTTATTCACCAGCTTTTGAACTCGAATATAGATTCTCGCACTCTTGCAAGTTTGGTTACTTATAGGCATACTCTGTATAGGTTAAGGAGATTGCCTTTACTACATGTTGTTCATTCTCGGTCTAATTGTGGTATGCATGAGCCTATTAATCGCATGTGTAAAGCCGTGAATATGTGTCCTATTTTTGACCTGGCTCTTGCTAAGGATTTGCTTGAACGATCTCTGTTATCAATGCATTGTTTTATTTGAACGTGTTTTGGTTTTTTGTTTACTAATATTTTTCTTTGCATGGGTTGTGGGAGCTTCATTAACCTCAATATATGTTATATTCTGGTGAATAGGTCAATTGGTTCCAGGCTTCTGCCTGTGAAGTGCGCCTTCTGAGTTAGAAGGGTTAATTCTATTATTATTACTATCGGAAAATAAATAGTAAAATAAAACAAGAGAGGTTCCCTCTCCTACGTATAGACGATCAACTTGATCAACTACATGGGTACAATTATTTTACTATACTTGACATGACATCATAATATTATCAAATACCAATTTCGGAAAAGTCCAAACACTTAACATCCTTTTTAACTCCTGATGGTCAGTATGAATTTAACAGGATGCCCTTTGGAATTTCAGTTGCACCCAGTGTTTTCCAAAGAATGATCAACAAAATACTTGGGCCATTAAGGGGTACTATCGCTATGGCGTATCTCGACGCAATTCTCATCCCTTCAAAGCATTTTAAAGAAGGACTGGAACGCCTCAATCATATTTTGAATGTTATAGATAATTATAATTTAACACTTAATCCCAGGAAATGTAATTTCTTTGCTACATCACTGCATTATTTGGGCTATGAAATTAGCGGAGACGGAATTAAACCAGGAATGGACAAAACTACGTGCATCAAGAACTTCCCAACGCCAGAAAACGTTCATCAAGTAAGAAAATTTTTAGGATTGAATGGTTTCTTTAGACATTTCGTAAAAGATTTTGCAAGAGTCACTAGCCCATTGACAAATCTTACAAAGAAAGAAAATAAATGGGTATGGGCGAATGAAGAACGTAAAGCTTTTGAAATATTAAAAGATCAACTAACAGAAAGACCTATATTAAGTATTTATAATCCCAAGGCAGACGCAGAGGTGCATACAGATGCAAGCATGCTCGGTTTAGCCGGGATTTTGCTATAAAAACGGAGTGACGGAAAGTTAAGCGCCGTTGCATACTATAGCAGGAAGACAACCAAAGCAGAAAGAAACTATCACTCATACGAGTTAGGAACACTCGCTGTGGTGGAAACAGTAAAGAAATTTCGTGTTTATCTCCTTGATATAAGATTCAAAGTGGTCACTGTTTGCAATGCCATTAAAATGGCAGCAAAGAAAAAGGATTTTATACCCAGGATAGCCCACTGGTGACTGACTTTACTGGAATATACGTTCGCAATTGAATATAGACCTGGAAATAAAATGAATCATGTGGACGCATTAAGTAGAAACTCTGAACCACACACAGCTCCCATAGAAGAAATGGAAATATTTACTATCGACTATTTACATTTCGCCTTAGAGAAAACATTAAATAAGTTAACTGAGAGCTACTGGTTTCCTGAAATGCGAAAGTAGACAGAACGTTACATTAACAGTTGCATCAAATGCCTCTACTTTAAACGAATCAAGGGAAAACAACCGGGCTATCTACACCCCATATACAATGCTAAATGCTGTAAAAGACACTAAGACACAGACTGTCTTACGGTTCTTAGACCAAATAATCACCAACTTTGGTGTTCCCCGAAGGATAATTACTGATAAAGGGACGTGTTATACGTCCAAAGCGTTCGCAAAGTATTGTGACACCAAAGGAATGATACATATCCAAAATGCAGTAGCAACTCCTCGAGCAAATGGGCAGGTCGAAAGGTTTAATTCTACTATATTAACAAGTTTAGCCTCTACAGCCGAAGATGACACAAAGTGGGACAGTGTTCTGGATAAATTGCAATTCGCCATTAACAACACAGTCAACATAGCATCACAAAGAGGACACCTTGTGAAATGCTGTATGGATTTAAACCGCGAGCACCAGTAGATGAAGAAGACTCCAAACGAATAAAATTAAGCCAGGAGAAACAAAAGAAAAGATACGACAGAAAACGAAAACCAATAGAATATACGAAATTGGTGAAATGGTATTAGTTAAAAAGGATACATTTGCTGATGGTCAAGTAAAAAAATTACTACCGAAATATAAGGGACCTTTTATGATAAAAAAAATGTTAGGAAATGATCGCTACGTAGTGAAAGAACTTCCACAATCTACTCCTTCTCAAAGAGAAAAATGTGAAAATGTTGAAGCTGTAGACCATTTAAAACCATGGATGCCAGAAAAATGGAAATCTGATACCGAGACCGAAGAAGATGAATTATGCGAATTTGCAGAATGTGATAGAGGACAATCACCACATCAGGATGGTCGACCTGTTACGCATGAAGTTAAGCAGTAATCGTGCTAAAACACGATCGAAATTTTGTACACAGTAGCTAGATAAAATTACGAGGAAACGAGGGTTCGAAATAGACAAAAAGATCGGCAATAAATTCGGTCGAAATATTTGGAATCCGTTTCACCCTTTTAAAGTAGACTACAAATTGTTTATTTAGGACTTCATGATAATGAAATAGATCTTTTTAGGATTTAGATGGTTGGTTAGGAAATTTCTTGCTTAAAGAAAACAACCAAATCCAAAACTTACCCAATTAGGTAAGTGTGGCTGGGTCCAGCCTACGCAAAAATAAATAGCTGCAAGGGAATTTCGTATTTCTAAGAAAATACACTAATGAGTTATTCATTATGCAACCTTTTGAAGTGAGATAGAAAATGTATATGCCTTTATTAGATGGCAATGCAATGTCTCAATTTAGTCTCAGTTAGAATTTCAAAGAGAAACGTATTGTGCAATTTAAGAATTCGAAATAATCAGGGTGAGTGCGCTAATTTTGTCGTTTTCCCTAAATTTTAGTATTATTCATAAGTAGTGATTATGTGTGTGAGTGATTCCATTTTAGATTGGTTGAGTATTAATTAAACAAAAAGTATGTGAGTTGCGGTGTAAGTCACCCAGTGTATTTTTGTTTATTTGAGTGTGTTTTTGTTTTGGCGTAAGTCGCCAGAGAAATAGACGTTTGTCGTCTAGTGTGGGGCGTACGTCTCCCAGTACGCTTGTGTGGGGCGTAAGTCGCCAATGGAATAGACGTTTGCCGTCTAGTGTGGGGCTTATGTCGCCCAGTACGCTTGTGTGCTTTTGCGGGTCGTTAGTCACCCAAATATAGACGTGTGTCGTGTGCTGTGGGGCGTAAGTCTCCAAGAGTAAATGTGATAGATAGGCACTCACTGAGTATTTGTTTATACTTATATGTGCCTTCTTATTTTATTACAGACGATCCTGGAATGATATCAACGTAGAACCGGGAAAATATTTCAGACCATTAAATATAATTAAATAATAAACAAAAAAAAAGCATAAACACGTACCTTTTTTTGCTATTTTTATATGGCTATATCCATATGTATATTATAATAGTTTTCGCGGTAGGGTGCGCGGAAACTATAAGAAAATATGTAAACTTTGTCGAGTAGGGCTGTTTATTACCGCATATAAAATTATGCCACTCAGTCAGTCAGTCATACCATCCCCATCCCAAAGCCTCTGTTAAGAAGTTTAACTTCAAAACCACATTGATTAGGACTAAAACGACACGAGTGGGGTTAATATACAGTAACAATATTCTTTCTTATATTTTGTGAATTTCTACTGAATTTTCAAATAAATCTAAGAACATAATGCAAATATAAAGCAAAACGCGAAATATGTTATATATTATTTTTAAATAGAAATTAACTCTTAGTCCAGGCGTCAGGTATTCTTTAATTACAAGTTCACCTACCTTGCTGAATTTTTGCATGCGGTTTTAGGGCCCCCTGGAAACATAAAATCCACATTTTTCTATTGGGTTTCTGTTTCAGGGGGGAGGGGGGGGGGGCGAACAGGTGGAAAACTTGTATCGCCTATATCTCAGCCGTTTTTCATCGTACGACGATAAAAAAGATAGAGCTAGAGCTTTGCCCATGACGACTTTTGCGCTATCGTCAACCCTTATCACCGAGAGGGGGGGGGGGGGACATTTATGATAATTTCTTACTATGATAATTTCGCGACTTTGTAAGAACAATGTTTGAAGACCCTGAGACGACCACGAGACGAGTCTCAAGACGATTAAGAGAGTCTTCATCTAAGGTTTGCAGGGGTATTCATCGAAAGGGATTACTGCCATATCACCATCACTCAGTCCAAGTGCTACTGGAAGAAGATTAAGAGAGAAGACTGGAATTTAGAACTTGGCTTCTGGAACACGACATTGACGACAGGGCGTTTCTAGACCGAATTCTGTGGACGGATGAATCTCAATTCAACAGGGATGGTATCACGAACTTCCATAACCCTCCATACCTGATCGGAAACTAACCCACACATTCCACTCACTCCAGCAGAGATTCAGTGTCAATGTTTGGGCTGATATCATCGGCAACCATTTGGTAGGACCATTCATTTTGCCGCAAGTGCTTAATAGTGAAATATATGCGGACTTTTGGGACACTAACATTGCTAACATTGTGAAGGCAATACTAAGTGAAAAATTTCCTAACCGCTGGATTGGCTGAGGTACACCGACTCCTTGGCCTTGGGTCTGGAGACCTAATCCCATTGGACTTTTTCTTATGGGGAACAATGAAGAATGAAGTTTATTCAAGCCCTGTTAACGCTAGGGAGGATTTAGTGAGCAGAATTGGGAATGCAGCGACGAAAATATGGGAGAGGCTGGCTGCAATACGCCTTAGACAGGGACTTAGAAGGAGATTGTTGGCATGCATCCAAAGTGGCGGTGGACGTTTTGAACAGCTTTTGTAATTTACTAAGATTAATTGTAATACCTTTTGAATTAAATAAAAAGGATTTTAGAGTTAATATGAGTTTAGTTTCTTTAAACTGCAGATTTTCCAATATTTCCCGATAAGTTTTCTACTCATAAATGTCCACACCCTTTCTCTACGGGCATGTTATAACCTTTTGGAAAGGAAATAAAGTTTGCAATCTAATACAAATAAAAATGAGGTATACTAATTACATGAATTTCGGAGAAAATTTAGGAAAATGCTGAATTTTAGGTAATCGCAAACGATTTTTTTTTAAATTTTGGAAGTGACATTGTTGACAATTTTGGAAATGTCATTGGGATAGTAGTTTTGTAGCGTTTGTTTGATCTCGCTGTATTGGGTAGATCAAAAAATAAAAATAAAAGAGTAATGTTCATACCATGAAAAACTGAAATTAATGAATCACCCTATAACTACCAAACGGTTACAATTTTTTGTTTGCCTAGGTGAGATCTATCATCCCACTCATCTTGGCACGTCAGATCTGAAACAATGAATGTCTTTCTCAATTAGAACTTTTTTTTTTTTTTAATTATAATTAACGCTGTTCTATAAAAGATTTAACTAATAAAACATTTTACAAACAATTTCGCAACGAAAATTCGTAAAATTTAAAATCAGAAAACTGCGTGTAAAGCAATCGATCTTGCAACTTTGATCTAAGATAAAAATGACAGAATATTGTTACTTTTGCAATTCTTCGACGCGCTAGACAAATTGTACGACCAAATTCGCATTCAGGACACAAAATACATAGGGTAATGCTACCACTATAATTCTAAAACAAATTTCACCTTCTCCTAATTTATTAACTGGTGTTAGATTTGCAAGAGTGACTTGCAGTAATTGCAAAATCTGAAGGTATCTGCAAATTTTGACAACGGATTTTAATTCTACATAGCTAAATTTTTCGTACTTTAAGAAGAACACGAAAGAAGCACAAAATACTATTTATTGCAATCACTAGTATTTCTAAAACGTTTAAAGAAAACTTCGCAACAAAAGGGGAAAGTACCAAAAAAGATATAAGATATAAGTAAACAATAATGTTTTTTACTTACAACAAATATTGACCCACATTTTATTTATTCTTAATGGGTCATAGCACTAGCTGATAGATTAGATTAGTTAAACCGTGGAGAAATAAAAACCCATTTCAATGTCATATTTTCTTTCAGCGAGTTTTTATGTATGTACATATTCTGTTATCTTTATTATTATATGTATTAATATTAACCCAATATTTTATCTTGAAAATGTCTTATGCTACTTGATTCTGTTCTATTATCTTCATTGCTTTACCAGAATATGCCGATGACAAATTCCTCTTATCGAAGCATTTCAAAAATAAACCAAGAAAAATTCACGCAAAACAAGCGTAAGTGCGGGTTTAAAGTCCAGTTGCTATCAGTTTCAGAGCAACAAAGAAATTCACTATCACGTATAGAAACTACTTGAAAAGATTCCAACAGACGACTAGATGTATAGAAAACAAGTAAAAAGTGATGCAAAAAATTAAAAGAAGCTGCTATGACCTAACGACTTTGTCTTACTAACCTAATATATTTGAATACTTTAATTCGATATGTACTCATTGATAGAAGGGTGATTATAGTCAAAGTCACTAATACATACTAAACCGTAATCCAATTAAGCACAGTAACAAGATTTGTAGTACTGTAATCACATAATACGCCTGGTTACGTACATGTGTACCTTGACTTCGAAATACAACCAATTATAAGATTTTATCGACAATTTGAGAAGCATGTGTGCAGATAGGTTTTTAATCTCAGAATACATAATTAATAAGTTCAAGTTAACTATATGAAACATTAGTTTTACCAATATTTACATGTAATATTGCATCATTTTTCACAGAAAATTTTTTATCTATTTAAATTTATCTATTTAATTTTTAGGACGACAAACATCGAAGGTTCTATCACGATGAATGGCCGGGAAAGAAATTTGAGTATATTCCGAAAATTGTCCGCTTACATTATGCAAGATAACCAGCTACATGCCAACTTAACCGTCCAAGAAGCCATGACTGTTGCCACAAATCTTAAATTAAGTAAGAAATTCGGAAAAGCATCAAAGCAAGAAATGGTACGATTATTGTATATTATTATTATATAAACATACACATAAGTTATTTTGAAGTCTTTATGTAAACTTTCTGTACTAATATCAACTTTAGCAATCATATCTACACCTCAGGTTAAAAGTTTGGAGCCATTTGAAAAAACACAGTGTGTGTGAAGAACTATACTTTCTAATTTAATTTATTTATATCATTTATTTATCCTTCTTAGTATTTATTCTCTTAAGCAAATAAATAAAAACAAAAATTTCTCAAATATATAGTTAAAATTGTAATAAAACCATTTTATTTCCAAACTCTATCTACGAAAAACTTTGCTTTATTTAACGCATTCCTGCAAGCGGTTTATCAATTGTATCTGCTGAAAAGGACTAGACAGTCCTAACCAATGAAGGTGATATCTTAGGTTAGCTTGGGCAGATAGGTAGCCTGTAAGTAACCTGAGGTCCGCTTTGATTAAGGCGGTGATATCATTGTAGGCATAGGGTGTAACAGTTGCATAGCAATTGTATATGTATAGCAACTCTTCATGCCTAGCCCGATCTTCTTTCTATATGTTAGAAGTGGCAATTTGTTGGAATGTATCGAAACTCTCCTTCGTAAGTCTCGCTGTGAAACTTCACGAGGATAGTGTTGAGTCCAAAGATATCACTATCAGCACCGTATGGAATTTTTGAGCCATCAGTGTACCACTTGAGGCTTTTAAGGTGAGCCACTTGTGGCTTTTGGGGTCCAGGCTTGATCCACCACTGTCCCACTCTGCTCGCTTAGGAATGAGAGTCCCTTGTTAATGTGATCGGTTACAGTGCACATATCTAGGCCAGGTATGCCTGGAAGGATTCCAATGTGACTTTGTCACTAGCCGATATATTAGACGTGACCTGTATTTTTAGGGCACTAATTGCAGCGGATTTCATGATAGAGATATGCAGGGGAGTGAGCCCGATTATAGCCTCTATGACAGCTGTTGGACAGGTCTCCAAGTTCCTTTTATGAAAAAGCAGGCAAGCTGCTGAATCTTGTTGCAGATCAAAATGACGTAGGAAACAATTAGTTTGACAATCGTATTGTATATCCAGAGAATTATCTTCGTTTAAGACAAGAATGGTGTCTAGGTGAGAGTACCAATTAAATCATCTATCGAGCGTGATGCCCAAATATTCGATCTCATTGAAGTACTCAATGACCGTGCCCTGGATCTAAATTGAATCAATTTCCAAGTGATGCTTTCTGGTGAGGGGCACGAGCACAGCCTTGGCAGGGTTAATTGTAAGATTTTCTCTTGCACACCAGTCAGTAATCGTGCACTGACCTCCTCTAATTAGTTCAGTGACAATCGGATCGAACTGCTCTGTGATAATAAGATAAGGGGAGTGGTGACAAAATAATGCCTTGAGGTAGCCCTGATGTACACAAAGGTATTACCAAGAGTAAATGTAATTTCTCATTCATTTACACTTTACAGTAAGTGTATCCAGACCCCTCCGTGTGTTACTGTCAAGAAGGGCACATAAGGTTATTTTTACGGAGGGACTTTCTCTATTTTGCTAAAAAGTCTGTACATTTATCTTTTGTGTAAGCAAACTGAGTAAAGTGAAGGGGAAGTTAGACTGATGGGTCTATACGACTTGGGCAAGTCTAGAGACCTATTGCCTACTTTGGCGATAAACAACACCACTGATTTCTTCCATAAAATTGGCATTTAAAAAAAGGTAAAAAGGAGGCCAGTGCCCATCTAACCTTGTCATTGTCAAAAATGACGCACGGCCCAAAGCGATCCTTTAGCCTGGTCCTATAGTTAACCCAGGGAAGTGCATCTGTAAGAAATATTCTAGCGCTTCAGTGTAGGTGCCATCCTGCCTCCTAAGAAGCCCTACCCCATTAAAGTCTTTCTCAGATGGAACTTTTTGAGGAGGAGCTGCTTCTGTTAAGAATTCAATGCTTCTAAAGGACTCGCGTTTAAAATGTGTTATATCCTTATTATATTCAGTGAGTGCGAACTCGTATTCATCCCACTGTCTAGAGCGTTTAGTTCTATTAAATAGTCACCTTATCTGCATATGAGACAGCCGTTCGATCCATTACGGCACCTTCCGTACCACTTTAAGGATGTGACTGTGATGTGATGGTAGGAGGAGATGAGCTTATCATTTAGCTGGTTAGCTGAAAATTTTTTTTCCTGGGAATAGCAATACATACGTAATTTCATCACGCCTCGGAATGTCGAACCGGATGCTGATGATCTGACAACTTTTTCTGAGACTTTAGAGTTCCTTATGAACTCGGACAGGACGCTGTGCCCCATGGTTGCTGAAGATACTCAAAACTCTTTCGAATAAGTTAGATTTTTTTAACGCAAAACTAAGTATTATTTAAATGTTACGTTTAAACTTATTTAAAAATAGCGCTGTTATATATACCTTCTGAAGGTCCTTATAAACAAGGGTACTGAAAATATATCACTCCATAATTAAGTAAAACAGAAAATAATATTAAATTAGAAGCAGAACTTGTCTTTGTCGAGCTTTTTTGATTTTTGATGAATTGGCAGACTTCTATATTTTCTAATAAGGTTTCAGGCTAAAAATCTAGTTAGTAAAAAGATATCAGGTTGGAATAAAAAGGGAGACTTCTAAATTTAATAAAGTTTCCTTGAGTAAAAAACTGTCCTGAAGAACTTGTTTTAGGTTATATACATATAAGCGTTTGGAGTTTTACGGAACATTAATTTTTCAAATTTTATCTTAAAGTGTTGCTAATATTCTTAAAAATATATACAAGAATTGTTGTCGAATTATGCAGAAAAAATTCAAAAATTTACATCAAAAAATTAAATTCCGCGTTGAGGAAAAAATTTCACATAAATGGCAAAATCAATGTATTATTATAATTTTTTTTTCGATTCTTGCAAAATTTATGCCGAATCAAATTCCAAACAGGTTGTTTCCGTGCCACCATTTAATCGATTTTATCACAATCACAGTTAAGACACTGGTAGTTATCTAGAATGGGCCATGACCATTCAGAACTTTAAAAGTACTTAAAATATTGAATAAAATTTTAATTTATTATATTTGAATTTAAAATATTTGAGTAACTAATTCAAAATCATAGCTTTTCACAAAATACTATTTTATCACAATTTGATTACACGTACTTTTTCAATAACTCTAATGTTATCTCTTACTTAAATAATTTTTACAATTATTTATTCTATTTTCTTTTTTAGATCACGGAGATTCTTGAAATGTTAAGTTTAAATGAACATAGACATACACTTACTCGGAATTTATCAGGTGGACAGAAAAAACGTCTGTCCATTGCTCTGGAATTGGTTAGCAATCCTCCAATAATGTTTTTCGATGAACCTACTTCGGGTTTAGACAGTTCGACATGTTTCCAATGCATCCATCTGTTGAAAATGTTAGCGCAGGGAGGGCGAACTATTATTTGCACAATCCATCAGCCGTCTGCTCGCCTCTTTGAAATGTTCGATCAGCTTTACACTTTAGCGGACGGCCAATGCGTGTATCAGGGCAGTACCAGGCAACTCGTTCCTTTTTTGTCAACATTAGGTTTACAATGCCCCAGCTATCACAACCCAGCTAGTTATATTATAGAAGTAGCATGTGGTGAGCATGGAGACCACACAAAGAAATTAGTCGATGCTATCGAAAATGGACACCGAGATGTCCGAACTGCTGCAGATTTTGCTGGAATTAAAACTCGTAACGATTTGGTGAAGATTCACAATTTAAAAGCTATCCTTGATAAAAATGATCTTCAAAATGCTCCTGGGGACAAATTTGAAGGCAATAATTTAACAAATGGAAATGGATTGTTAACAACAAATTTGGTTAATGATATCATGAAGGATCCTGGAACGCAAACTACTGCAAAAAGTGATTCCCTAGTCATAGACGTAGAAAAGGAAGCTAATGCTACAACGGCTCTTTTGACTGAAGAAGTGACTTCTCCGCAAAGATACCCAACATCACAGTTTCATCAATTTTGGGTGGTTTTGAAAAGGACCTTGTTGTTCAGTTACAGAGATTGGGTAAGTTCATAAATACTTAAGTTTTTCGTTTTATATAAGTGCACAAATAAATGCAATTATTTTATAGACTCTTATGTATCTTCGATTGTTTGCACATATTCTCGTTGGTTTTCTAATTGGTGCACTTTATTACGACATTGGAAATGACGGCGCTAAAGTGCTCAGTAATTTGGGATTCCTTTTCTTCAATATGCTGTTCTTGATGTACACGTCAATGACAATTACAATTCTGTCATGTGAGTTTCATTTTTAACTTAGTTTTAAATTAATTTTCATCACTTTTTCTTTTAGTCCCACTTGAAATGCCAGTGCTACTAAAGGAAAATTTTAATCGGTGGTATTCTTTGAAATCATATTATTTGGCAATCACCTTTTCGGATATTCCCTTTCAGGTATGATGTGAATTTATTATATTAGTAACCTTATTAATATCGAATGATAATAAGATTATTAAACGTTACGGATTTTTCTTCATTATTATTCAAATGTAAAATAAAGCAATATTTTACAAAAATTACAAGCGGAGTAAAAGTAGTGAAAGCATCAAAATAATCAATACATTTTGTAATCTAACAACTCTACTGATCATTAAAGTATTAGTTATTATTGCCTTTAGGTTAGGTGCGTTTTATTCCAAAGCTTGATCTCAGCATTGCTTTAATTGGAGTTAGTGATTGTGTGACTAACAGGGTGTTGAATTTCCAGGGTTGCGAATTCATACAAATTACCTGTTGAGTAAAAGGGATTTCAACTTTATCGGGAAAATCTGGCTCGGATAGGACCAATGTTGAATTTCCAAGGAGGCGAAAATTCTTTGGAACACAATGTGTATAAAAATTGAAAACTAAGCACTTCTCAATTCAGATATTTTATTAAAAAGTCTGTGGCACGTGTTTTGATAAATAATTAAGCTATATTAGATACGACCTCTGCGTCTGTCTCCCACGAGTTCTAGCGGTCAAGTCAAGCTTCTCACTCCATTCTGACGCCGTTGGTTTTCTCTTTGGTATTGCTAGGGACTGAAAGGAGGTGTTTTCAGATTATACTAAACTTCTTCCTTAACACAGGGTAAAGATTTAACTAAGGGCGTAATGTTCTTGCAAAAAACATGTTATACCTTTTTTCATTTAAATTCACCCTTAAACCAAAGGAATTCATTTTTTCGCCAATTAAATTAATCTATAGGCCAATAAAATTCAATCTTAAATCAAAGGAATTCTACTTTCTACTAATTAAATTAAACTTTACTCCAAATAAAACAAACTTTTAGTCAATTAAATTAAACTTCACTTCATTTTAATTAAACTCTAAACCTATAAAAATAAACCTTTCGAAAATTCATAGAAAATTACAAAATTGTCAAATGGTTTAGGGGTAAACTTAAATGAAAAAAGGTATGTTTTGTTTGTAGGGCGTTTGGAGTTAAGATGGATTGAAATAAAAACACACGACTTCTAACAAGCACTATAGACGACGGTTTATTCAAGACTGCTTTATGGACTAACAATAATAAGTGCCTTACAAAATTATATCTCTTTTATTACAGGAAATTATCGATAGTGTTCGATACAGCGGTTGCACTTTTAGTGTAAAGAATAACATATCTTAGCGCTAAATTCAAATTTCGCCTCTACAGATTCGACCATCCTGACGGATAATCGAACCGATTATCACTGCATGGCAAACCGTGATTGTATCAAACACATTACAAAACACTTACAAAAAGTGATCTCACTTAAGATATAACGTCGGATTATAATACAATCATTCCAACTAATCGAACGTAATCTACAATGAATTACAAAAATCAAATAATTTATACATACATATTGTAACGTATATGGGGCTCTTCGGGCTCGACGGATTAATTAAGACACTTATTTGCAGTCACGAATTCTCACAATTTTTATTCACTTTAACAAATTCCTTGACAATATTCTCTTCACAATACACGGTTTCACTTTACTTATTTACACTTATCATTTCACTGGTTAAAATTCAAATGACTATTCGCAGTATCACATATAAACACTTCGCAGTCTAAATCACGACTATAAATAACTAGGCTACTGCTCAGCCCTATTTATACTACTTAGCTTAATTCTAGAAAGTTCAGTCACTTAGTTCTAGACATTTCCGTTACACATTTTCACCTCACATATTCACCATGGGTTCGAGTCGTCCTTGACTTTCCCCGTGTGACATTTCCTTTTCTTGATTTCTGGCCCCCTGGACATGCGCATTAGACGGTTGACTATTTCACTTTTCGTGGCCTACCTCGTGCACGTTACAATATCATTACATCTCTCAAATTAAACTAAAGCAGCTTTCATCATTTAATTAAAAGCATATGTCCTTTGAAAAAACCATATATTATAATCGAAATTATTCTACTTTGATACAAAGTACATTAGCAAAAATTGCTTGGCATTTAATAAAACAGGCAATAACATTCATCTACATAAAATTTCAATTCATCGAACATATTTTTTTTTTTCAAAATTTGTTTCTTTTCTTTTCTCTATAGCTTACACATCAATTGCACAATGTTACTTTTAAATTTTGTCACAATTGAATTTTAAATGTTGTACAACTAAAAGATTCTATTTCTATTCTTTTATTGAACATATTATGATCAGAATTACCTTACATAACTCATTGTCATTATTTAGGAGAAATACCTATGCCTACGTCATGTGTATAATAAGTACTCGTGGTTTCGTGAACAAAAGTAACCAATCGTCAAAAACAAAACAAATTTAAGCTAACTCAAAGGGCCCTCGCATTCACTCGATGCATGAAAATGATAAGTACGGCTTCATATTAGCGGGGCTACAAATTCCTCTATATGGCATCCTTGATATCTGCATTCCTTCGATGTCCCTGACGATGTATCGGTCATTATCTAGGACTTTGTGAATCTCATTAGGCCCGCGGTATTTGTCCAATAACTTTTTACATGTACCAGGTGTAGTGACGACATTCTTAATCATTAAATAATCTCCGACTTCATACTTGTGTGTAGTTTTATGCTTTTTATCAAAATATAATTTATTGTATTCTTGATTTCTTGTCATGTTATCAGCCACCCGCTCCCTAATTAAAAGTAAATCACGCTCTTTAGAATGTTTATCAAGGAGATATTCTCTAGCCCTGTCGCAAAGTTCACCCCTCTGATTGACACCAAACAACAAAACGCTAATAGAAAATCCAGTACTGCGGTTAATCGTATTGTTCAACGTATATTCAACCTTCGTCAAGTGCTTATACCATTTACCAGTAGTATTCGCGTGCAATTCCTTCGACAACATGTGAGTTAATATTCGGTTTATGCGCTCTGCCTGTCCATTAGACTGGGGAGAGTGAGTAGCTATCTTTATATGTTGAACGTTGGTAGCAGCGACAAAGTCGGCGAATTCCTGTGACATGAAACATGTCCCCCTATCAAAAATAATCCTACACGGCCTACTTTACGTACGAAAATATGACTCAAGACAAGAAACAGCTTTGCTAGTTTTTGTGTTATTGGCTGTATTCAGCGGCACTCAGCCTTCCCAGCCGCTGGCAGCGGCTAAGGGCTGAGGTATTCTGAATGCATTTTCTTACTTAGCCGCTTACTCAGCCTCTTGTCATATTTTCCAGCCCAAATATTTTCGGCTGAAGTAGGCTGAATAAGAAGAAGACCATTTGTTTGTTCCGTCAGTTTTTGTTTAGTGATAAATTTAGTGAAAATGGAAACTAAAATCTTTCAAGTTTACTCTGTAACAGACAATGCACAAGTTTTAAAAAAGCTGACAGCGGGCAATTAATTAAAAACAGCGGGTAATTAACTAAACTAGCAGCTAACTTAGAATTTGCATTCAGTGCAATCAAGCCGCTGTAACATAGCCTGACGTCAGGCACATCAGCCTACGCTGAGAAGGCTGAGTGTCGCTGAATACAGCCATTGACTGCATACAGCTTGGTTAATTTGGTAAACCCGTCAATAACAAGAAAAACATGTCTTTTCTTCGTACCTGTTGGTGGTAAAGGACCAAAGTGGTCAATGTGCATGACCTCAAACGGCAGTGTCCCCTTCGGTATACTATGCACAGGCGAGAACTGAATGCATTTCAAACAGTTTTCTATACGAGCCTTTATCTTTGCCTTCATGTGCGGAAACCAATATGTTTTCCTCAAGTCTTCAAACACCTAGGTGACACAATTATTCATGATGGGTTTGAATTACACGCTCTTCTATGGACTTAGGGATATAAAACAACACCTCATTCCCAGTCTTGCGGTAAACCAATCCATTAATTAATTCGTAAATCGGACTCTCTCCTTTCTCTAATTCTGAACTTATTCTGGCTATGACTGGATCACGTTTTTGTGCCGCGGCTTACTAGAACTTTATGACATCTACTCAATGCATCTACATGGGACATCCTATTTGACGATCTATGCTCAATGGTATAGCTATAACTTTGCAACTCCAATGCCCAACGAGAGATTCTTGAATTAAGCAACTTTTTGCTCAGAGCAAGGCTAAGTGATTGACAATCTGTGACAATTTTAAAATGCATACCTAATAAATAAACCCTTAGTCTCCTCAGCGTATAAATGATTGATAAAGTTTCTAGTTCATAACTGTGATACCTGGATTCAACATCAGTAGTTCGCTTGGAAAAATAAAACACCCGGTGGAGTTTGTTGTCGTTGCAACTCAGTCTCTTTGTGTGGACTATAGACTGACAAAATCGGAGACTGTACTAACTTTGACTTCAACAGTTCAAATGCCCTAAGCTGTTCTAAGCCAAACTTAAATATTGCATCCTTTTTAAGGAGATCGACAGAGGCTTCGCATGTTTAGCAAACTTCGGAATAAATTTGAGGAAATACGAACATAATCCTATGAAGCTGTGAACATCTTTAATACTCTAAGGCATCGGATAAACTTCGATCCCTTTCAGATTTTCAGTATTTGGCCGTATGTCACTAAAATCTACAATATACCCGAGATAAGCTATTTAATTCTGCAAAAATTTGCATTTGTCAAATCTCAACTCCAAAGCATGTTCATTCGTTATTCGCATCACCTCCGCAAGTATTTCCAAGTGTTCTTCAACCGTCTCCGTCGCAATCAAGAGGTCATCTATGTACACAAACAATCTATCAGACGCTATTAAGTCCCTAAAAACTGAATTTATGAACTTCTGATATACTTGAGAGGCATTTTTTAGACCAAAAGACATTTTGAGATATTCGTATTGGCCTAGAGGTGTCACAAACGAAGTATATTTGACAGAGTCTTCTGCCACGTTCACATGATGAAATCCACTTCGAAGATCTAAAATCGTAAAATATTTTTTCCCGTGAAGCCTATCGAGAAGATCCTCGATAAGCGGTAGTGGATTATTCTTTAAGGGTAAGCTTATTTAGGTCTCTGTAATCCACGGATAAGCTAAGTTCACCACTTCTTTTTTGCACCAGCATTATTGGAGAAGCATACAGCTACTTTCGCGAATAATACCTCGGGATAAAAGGTCGTCAATAATTTTCCTTAGCTCTAATTTTTGCGAATATGCCAATCGTCTGAGAGTGCAATAGAAAGGGTGATCTCTACTCAGGGCTATTCTCATCTCTACACTATTATTTTGACTTTTCACATTTGAACGATTTAATGAGCGAGCGGCGGACACGATGGCACGGACCTTTGATTTAACTTCGAAAGACAAATCTTCATTAATATATAACTCAACTTCATCGTCATCATCAAGGACATCTATATTTAAAATTTGCTTTTCAAAACTATTGTCACATGCACAAATAGCTTCAACAACATCATCGCCACTACGATCGTCGCTGTGAATACGCAGGCCCTCTGTTGACATCATAAAATTCCCATTCCACCTGAACCACTGTAATGGGTCTTTTCCCCTGAATCCTCAATAGAGGGGTTGCCGGGAGCTCTGGAGTCGTCCAAGGTTCTTAATTAATTGAAAAGACTCATTTACAAAATAAATATAGAAATATTTTATTCAGGGTTTCTTCTTTCTGGTTTACAATCATTTGTTACTTACTTCTAGCTTCTTATTTTACGGCTAATGCTACGGGAAAGTAGGTGAATAGAGAGGGTTATGGTCGACACTTGCAGTGAGAGAGAGAGATGTGATGTAGTACGGACGGCGGTTCTTATTTCAGTCAATCTCGTGGATAGTATTCGGTATCCGACGAGGTTGGGTACGTCGTATTCTTCCTCCTGTGCGAGCTCCATTTTGCATGTAGCTAGCGGTTTACCCGGCTAGTGGTTAATGTCCGAATCAGGACGTGTGGTACCGATTCTCGCTAGTTCGTCGGCTCTGCAATTGCCCGGAATATCACTATGTCAAGGCACCCAGATGAGCCGTACTTTCAGATGCTCAGCTATGTCATTTAGTGTTGAGCGACATATTATAACCGTTTTGGAGGTTGTGTATACTCCCGAAAGGGATTTAATAGCTGCCTGACTATCTGTGAAAATACATACATTGTCTGTAGGTAGCGCTAGTTGATTCAGGCGGTCCGCAGCTACTTTTATAGCCATGATTTCTGCTTGAAACACGCTGCAGTAGTCAGGTAAGCGAAATGAGACATCGAGGTCCAAGTGTTCCAAGAATATTCCTCCACCCACTTTGCCATCCAATTTGGAGCCGTCAGTGTAGAGATGCACTGAGTTCTCCCATTGGGGAGGACCTTTCTCGCACTCCGATCTGGTGGGAAAGAAGGAATCGAATTTTGCTCCAAAGAAAGGCTTTGGGCGAGGTGTAGTCGATATTGCTGGCAGTTCTATTGTGCAATATTTTAGAGTGACCGAAATCAGTTCGCTTCCAGGTTTGGATTAAGTTAAGCCTAATGGCGGCTGACGATGCGGTTTGCTTACCAAAGAGATTCAACGGTAGAATGTGGAAAATAGTGTTCAGGGCTTTGGAAGGTGTGGTTCTCAGGGCACCTGTTATCAGCAGTGCTGCCATCCTCTGAACTTTGTCCATTGCTTTGAGATGGGTTGCTATATTTAGTGCCGGCCACCAGACAATCACCCCATACATGAGTATAGGCCGTATGACACTTGTATAGAGCCAATTCACAATGCGTGGTTCCATACCCCATCTTTTCCGTATAGCCTTCTTACACGAGTACAGCGCTACTGTAGCTTTCCGTACTCTTTCTTGGATGTAAGGCTTCCAGGTAAGTTTTCTATCTAGGACTTAACCTAGATACTTAACCTGGTTACACAGTTCCAGCCTAACCCCGTCTAGTGTAGGGCAATTAATAGGAGGTATTTTATGCCTCCGAGAGAAGAGTATTAACTCTGTTTTGTTAGAGTTTATACCTAGACCACACCCATCACTCCATGATGAAGTCTTGGAGAGGGCGTGTTGTAAAACCTCAGCCAGTGTATTGGGGTACTTTCCTGAACATAACAGGGCAATATCATCGGCATAGGCAATAACGTTGTTGGTCCTGCTGATAAGTAGTACATGTTTTGATTCTCTCGTATTCTCGCAATGCTGTTTTCAATTCTTCTAAATTATCTGCACTGTACAGTAGCATTTTGTTTACGTTGAAGTCCGGAATGCCATCAATAATATACTGAATGACGTCGGCCTCTTCGATATCTGCTAATGCCGCTATTTCCTGTATTGAGAGTACATATGCACGCTGTTTTTTTCTGCATCTTAACTCCTTGTGTATGTCTGCCCGAGTGATCTTCTTTTGGAACTCGGCTAGAAGGGCATCTTTGAGATTTTTCCAGGATGTGACGGATATCGTGTGTAGAAACATTTTCGCCGTTCCCTTGAGCAATCGCTTGGAAAAAACCTGTCGCATACGTGAATCCCACCCTAATACGTCGGCAGATTCCTCGAAACCAGCAATCCATTTCTCGATGGAATAATGATTGTCCCCGCTGAAACTAAGAAAAGAGTCTTCAACGTCTTTAAAGTGCATTAAAGTGGGTTGACCTTAATGCTCATCTGCCACGGTCAAGTCCGACAATTGTTTTCTCAACTTGACGATTTCTTGTTTTTTGGCTAGCTTGGCTCGCAAATTTTCCAATTCGGCATGTGCATTTAGCTCATCCGTAGAGCCAGATACTTCCGACACGTGTTGCAAAATTTCTTCTTCAGATAATGTAATCAGCTTTTCTTCTAGTCTTAACCTTAAGGCAGCTTTTAAACCGGTCGTTATCAATCCAAAATCAGCCAATTTCTCCTTCAGTTCGCTCACCGTGGCCTTATCCAAGTACGATTGCACACGTGCTCTAACATTTTCATTTTCCATCAGGAAAATTTCTGCACTGCACCAAAATAGCAATCGCGAACTAAACTTTCCGATTTTCTGAGTTTGATTTTCAATTATTATTTCCACGATTACACCGGATCCCACTTCTGAAAACTGTAGGGCGTTTGGAGTCAAGATGGATTCAAATAAAAACACACGACTTCTAACAAGCACTATAGACATTCAAGACTGCCTTATGGACTAGCAATAATAAGTGCCTTACAAAATGGTTTCTCTTTTAGTTTGCACTTTAAGTGTAAAGAATAACATATCTTAGCGCTAAATTCAAATTTCGCCGCTACATGTTAATCTTCCTACAGATAAAAAAAGCATAATTAACTATAGAGTTATGTAGAGTATACCATCTCCTATTTAAAAACAACCAAATCCCAACTAAGTTGTCAGTGGAGTAAGTGATAACATGTCTGTCTACCAATCCGGTGGTCCCAGGTTGAAACTAATATTATATACGATTTGTTTTTAAAGATTATGACAAATTAATATAGATTATTTTGTTAAGATTACAGGAAAACTATGACAATTTTTGAATTTCATGAAAAAGTCCCAATAATGAACGTTGATTTAGCCTGGCGATCTCCGTGGGTGCATTAGTTAAAATCCACATCATTTTAGTTAATAATTGCCCTAGATGCAGCGTAGCTCAGTAGGTACCAGTCATTTCCCACTTTAAAATTTTACGCAGAAAGAATCAAATGTCAACATTACAAAATGATATTTTATTTCATCAAGTATTTTCTACTTGCGCAAAAAATTTACTGAAACGATATTTCAGCAGTGCTCCAACAATAACTGAAAGTCGAGTTCTTTGTTATGTTTAAATGACACAAAAGGTACGGAACCTAGGTGTGCGAGTCGGACTTCGACTTGACTGCTTTTTTACATTTAATCGGTTTCCCAACAATTGGAACACGGGAAAAGACTTGCTGGAGCGTTGGATCTACCTTTGCAATTTCAGTGATATTGTGATAATCTCCCTATGTCCTTAACGAAGTCCACCGATTTCATTTCGCCTGCCATCTCTATGAACATAAAAAGTTTGAAGTCTGGTGACAACACAAAGGTGTTATTTAGAACTTACACCATATATTATCTCCATATCTACTGATGTTTCTACGGACAAATAGGGAACCGATGGCGACTCTTAAAGAATGGTAAGCGTCCATAGGCTTTAGTATCAAGCCCGTTACGTGGCCGTATTGCTGACGAAGTATAGCTGCTATAAGATGATGATTACTGTCAATATTAACACCACGTGTTGACCTACGTTGACAAAGCAATTTCTACAACCTTTAAAAACAGCAAACAGTAGCACTATTTTCAGTTCTGCCGTAAGAAAGATTCACCAATGAATACATAGTTGCCGCGGGTAACAAAATTCAATAAACATTCCTTTTGATCTTACTTACTGAGTCCAAACTTCCCATAGCATAGAGTTACTTAAATGAACTCATTCATGGATCAATAAAAGAATTATTGAGACAATTTTTTAAATAAAATTGCAGCTACCTTTCCAAGTTACATATTTGATAGTTTTCAGCCATTTTCAAGGTAAAGCGTAATCGTAACAGATGTATTTTAAAAGCAGTGAAAAAATTCTGTTTGAAGTTTAAACAACATTTTTATTTCTTTTGTCATATGCAAATATGGACACATTCTGAAAAATTACATTGAAATTGAAATTGCCGGCTTTTAGTTTTAAAGGAAATTTTTTAAATTCCCTTCAGCTGAGTAGTGAACAAGATACAGAGCTGGTTCAGTAGTCTGTATGGCAAAGATCTGTGTAGCTCATTAATAATAATAATAATAATAATATTTATTTATAAATTCAAATGATACAAACCTACTTTCGTTAAGGGAATCAAATTAATAATAACAATAATTACAAATGTATTTCATCTTACTACTAAACAACAACTAATAAACCACAGCAATGACTTAAGGTCGTCTGCTGAAGTTGGTTAACTCTAATTCTTAAATTCTTGTTTATGTGATATGTGATATTTATTACAAACTAAATCAAGAGTTGAATTTGTCTACCAGAAACTTCCTATATTTAAGTGCAGCTTTTAGATAACCAAACAAATTTTGCCAACTACTTTCTTTCCCGTTCAGAATATCCAACGTTTGTTGCCTAGTTAAAGTTTTATTTTTTAAGTATATTATTCGAAATTCTGCCAAAATTGGACAAATTGAAAGGAAGTGAAATATACTCTCCTCCTCTTGAAGATTACAAAGAGAACATTCAGAGCTACCTTGTACATTCCAGGAAACTCCGTTCAAATAAAATAGTGCGCCTCTGCATTTAAATATATATCTAATTTTTTGGATGCAGCATTCATCTTTAAAATAGTTCTTCTCATTAAGATCGTAGTCTAGGTCACTATACAAACCATGTCTTATCCCTTGCCTAGCCCTTTCTATGGATTTTTCACGGATAAACTCTTGTTCCCTTTCCAGAATTCGTTCTAAGCAATTGGCATTTATCATAGTAACATCAACACCATGTCTGTCGGCTAAAAGTAATAGATTTTCACACCAGATTATTTTGCGCGCCATAACTTTTGTGGCTAACATCTTTGGTAGTCTTTCGTCATTCATGGAAAATATTTTTACCAAGTAACGGAAGTGGGTCTTAAGTGTAAAAATAAACATAGGTGGAAGGCCAGTTTCGATTTGTATCATGTAATTAGGTGTGTGCTGGGGGAGACCAAAGACCTTTTTAACAAAATATCTTTGAAGTTGTTCAGCCTTGTCTTGCATTGTGTAACCCCAGATTTCTGAAGCATAACACATAATAGATCTGGAAACGGCTTCAAACATTCTGAATTTTTGCGATGTGAGTACATCGGATTTACTAATGAAATTACTCCATGAAACGTTTATGCTGGTCTTTGCTGCTGCCAATCTTTCTTCTAGGTGTTTTGTAAACGATAGTTTTGGAGTAAGTAATATTCCTAGATATTTGTACTGGTTTACGACATCTATATTTTCCTCTTGATAGGACCAATGCTCTGACTCCTTTCGCCGACCACCACCCTTTGAGAATATCATAATTTTTGACTTAGCAAGATTTAGTTTCAGAGACCACAGTGAGCAATATTTTTCGAGATTATGTATCATTCTTTGTAGTTTTTCAGGGGTATCACTTAGTATCACAATATCATCTGCATATTTAAGGGTGCGTATGTTAATATCATCTATGTTGATGCCTTCCTGTAGGCTTTCGTGTAAGTCGTTAATGTAGAAAGCGAACAAAATAGGACTCAGCATACAACCCTGTTTAACACCCTGGTTTACTTCAAAGTCATCCGATATGTTTGTTCCATCCCAAACTGCTACTTTCGTATTAAAATATAAGCGTTTGATGACACCGATGAGCTTGTGAGATAGGCCTATGTTCCAAAGTTTATAAAAGAGAGCTTCCCGTGGAATGGAATCAAAAGCAGCCTTAAAGTCTACGAAGAAGGCGTAAACTTTTTTCTTTCCCTCTGCCCAACAAAGGTGGACTATGGTATGTAGATTAAATATGTTATCGGTCGTTCCGTAGCCAGGTCGAAATCCTGCTTGGAATTCTGTCAGTAGCTTGTTGTTTTTTTCAAATATAGTGATTCGCTCGAGCAGTACCCCTGTGAAAATTTTTGCAATAACATTCGTAAATACAATACCACGATAATTTTCAACATTGTGTGTGTAGCTCATTAAGAAAACACAGTTGTTTTACCGAATCTTGGTGTTGAATTCCTTTACCACTACTTTTATATCGCTTTCAGGAGCGTTACCAAAAATGTCGCCAACGAGTATTTAAAAGCGCTCTTTAGTTTTTATATTTTCTCACTCAATAAATTCATAATTGTTGTTGGTCAGCTGGGGGTCATTTGTGAATCAGAAGAAAAAGTATTAAATGTGTAAGTCCGTGCATGCTTTCGTTGATTAAAACCTATACATGCCCTTAAAGTGTATCATCGGGAGTGTATTTATTAAACAATTGCCTTCTTTATATCCCAAGCCGGGTCTCCAAATCTCATGTGAGAGTCGTATCACAACTTCATACCAATTTTGTCGTGATTGGGCCTTTCCTAAACGTCATTGCAACTAAGCAACTGAGCAACAATGCATATGCAACAGAGCAATGCAATCTTGCTGCGCATACATATGCATAGCTGTCAAAATCGTTCTTAAATATCAAAGGTTTTAATTTAAAATTCTTTATGAGTAAGATTTTTGCTTTTAATTGTAACAAGCTAGTAGTCCAAGTGGAGGTCTTTAAGTAAAAATATTTAAATTGTTACAACAAATATTCTTTGTAACTCTTTGCTTGTCTCCGCCTGCAATACCTTTTCTAACATTCCAGTTATATTTATATAATAGTATATATTTTATTATTTGTTTAAGAGGTATCGAAAAAATAAACATTGCATGGTGTATGATATATTGCTCTAAAAAATTTATTAGCTTACATTTGTTTCCATATTGTTATAGTAAAAAAAAAAGTTTTTCTTTTATTCCCCCTCTATTTATTTCGCAGATGCCATATTTAAACATTATACCCGATTCAGGCGAATCTAATGTAGGGTTCTCAACCGTCCTATAATTATAGTACGTGTACTATAATTTGACCAGCTGTACTATCCGCAATCCTGATTCCATTATAGTACTCAAGTGAACTATAATTTCACTTCGTCGAAATTCGCTTTTAAGTTTCACTAAATAATGCTTTCACTAACTAGTCACTCAATTGTTCGATTCTTCATCAAGTAACTTTTTGCAGCTGATCGCAAATTCGCTTTGTAAAGCTGCCTTGACATATGCAGATGTACATGTACAGTGTGTCTCATATAAATAAGTTTCCACTCAAATTTTTTGAATGCGACCAGAATTTTCTCAAAAATGCCCGATTAACTATTCTGTTTGGTTAGGTATTTGCATTGTTAAGACATGCACGAACATGTCAGACTGAAAATTAATGGAAATGCTCTGAAGTTTGCAATGTACCGTAATCATTTAATTGTCAGCAGTCGTTTGATGCGTATCATAAGTAAGTTTCCACAAAGTGAATATTAGTTTTTTGATAGTGCAGTGTTATTAATTGTGGAGATATAATTACTATTGCTACTAAATACATACATTTTTAACAGTTTTTTCTTATTTTCAAGTAAGTTGATCCAGTTAAAAAGTTTGATTGTTTGTTCTAATAATGTCAGTTTTTTTAAAGGAAAATTCACAGGTTAAATTTTACAAATGGCAAAATTTAAACAATTAAGTGGCGAGTAGCGTAGATCTATAATTAAGATGAAGGACATTCCAACCGTTACATTGCGAAAATTTTTGGAAAATCACACACAGCTATAGCCAATGTAGTTAACTTTTTTAAAGATGAGGGACGCGTTTGCGCTAAACGGCGGCCAGGAGGGCCTAAATAATAAGTGAAGGCAAAAATGTTCCATCAACAAACACAATTCGAAGAACAATTCACAAAGCTCGGTCGAGTTGCTCGCAAATTAGCTTACGTGAGTAATGTTAATTTGCAAAAAAGGATGAACTTTTATTAAGAACATGTGCTAAAACCACCGGAATTTTGGAATAGAATTCTGTAGACGGACGAGTCAATGATCAGGATGGGTTACTCACATGGTAGAGTATATGTGTGGCGGGAAAAGGGAGAAGCGCTATCCACCATCCTTTAAGTCGGTGCAAAGGGGAGTTATGGTGTGGCGATGTCTCTGATCATATGGAGTGCACAAGTTTATTTAAAATTGCTTCAAGATATTATTATCCCAGAGGGATATTGGATTACTGGGAATGACTTCATCCTTCAACAGGACAATGCACCAATCCATACGGCAAAAATCGTAACGAATTACATGAACAATCATCATGTTAATTTACTAAAGTGGCCACCTCAAAGTCCTGACCTCTCCCACGTTTTATTCGGAAATACACGCCTGTCTTACACAATTTATCCCTCTTCTTTCTCGTAAAAACCGCTCCTCCTCCCCCGTTTGGTACGACAAAGAATTACGCTCTCTCCGCAACAGGAGAAATAAACGTTGGCAAACTTTTCTTCTAACCCAGACTAAGTCTGACTATTCTTCCTACTTGTCTGCTTACACCTCTTTTTCTGAACGTTGTGATACAATCTACTATGAGTACCTCCAACGGATGGAAACAAGCCTCATATCCGACCCCAAGCGTTTTTATAGCTTTATTAATTCCTAGAAGAAATCTAATGGTTACCCCTCCACACTAAAGCTCGAGAATACCTCTTCGTGTGATCCTCAGGTTATCGCCAACCTCTTTGCACACTTCTTCAGTAAATCTTTCAGAGACAATTCCCTACAACCTGACCTTAACTACTTTTCATTCTTGGACAAATGCATTCAAACGTCGTTCACATCTTTCGACCCTGACCCCGAACAAATCGCCGCCTTAACGGGCTTGAGGACGACTTTCACCCAGGTCCCGACGGCATTCCGGCCATCGTTCTGAAAAAGTATGCCATGCATCTAGTTCAACCCCTTACTCTGCTATTCCGCCTCTCGGTCACTCAAGGCGTTTTCCCCTCAATTATGGAAAAACTCTTATATAATTCCCATCTTCAAAAAAGGCTGCAAGAACGATGTATCCAACTACAGACCCATTGCTAAATTATCATCCATACCTAAAGTATTCGAAAATGATTCCATGTTCTTCCATTGTAAGTCTATCCTCTCCCAGCATGGCTTCCTCAAAGGAAGACCTACAACCACCAACCTTACCGAATTCGTCTCCATAACACTATGTGCCCTGGAAAACGGTAAATATGCTGATGTTATCGCCACCGATTTTGGTAAAGCCTTTGACAACGTTATCCTGTTCAAACTTGATCGCCTAGGCTTCCCCTCTCGATTAATCTCCTGGATTCAATCCTACCACAACAACCGTCAGTACAATGTTCTTTTCAGCTCATCCATTTCTAACCCTATTGTCGCTCGTTCCGGCGCCCCTCAGGGCAGCCACCTCGGTCCATTAATTTTCATCCTTGCAGTTAATGATTTTGATTGTGTCATCAAATACTCAGATCTGTCCATTTATGCTGATGACATGAAAATAATTAAACATATCTCCTCCACAAGCGACTCTCTTCTTCTCCAAAAAGACCTCGACTCGTTCACCACATGGTGCATGAAAAACTTTCTTGAGCTCAATGTCTCCAAATGCCAGTCCATCTCTTATTCCCGCAAGTGTCTCACCACCACCTCGAGAATCTGCAAGTTAACCAGTGTACCAGTCCCTATTGTTAGCCCTTTGTGTGGCCTAGGAAGAATCTGTCATAGCGAACTCAATTTCCGTATTCCCATATTGACACCATAATTAACAGAGCTTACTCCGCACTGGGGTCTGTGAAGCGCTGGTCTAGAGAGTTCTCCAATCCTTATGTTTCCAAATCTCTATATCTCCTTCGTTAGACCTCTCCTTAAATATGCCAGCCAGGTATGGTCACCTACACAAACAACCCACATTAACAGAATTGAATCTGTCCAGCGTAGGTTCATTCGCTTTGCTCTACATGATCTTCCGTGGGTAGACAGATTCAACCTTCCACCTTATGAAGACCGTCTGAAACAGATCGACTTATAACCCCTAAGTAAACGTCGTGATGGTATTAGCTGGTGCCATAGATTGCCCTTCAATCCTGCAATCTTTATCCACCTATACCAATCCTCACAACCTTAGGTCCACTCCCCTTTTCCAACTCGCTCGCCATCGCACGAACTACGGTCAACGCGAACCAATTACCAGGATGCTACGAAAAGTCAACGACCTTCCCTCCTTTGACTTCCATCTGAGTAAATCATCCCTTCACAAAGCCTTATATCTTGATCCCGCCCATCTTGATCGCCTTTCTTAATTCTTGTTCCTCCCAGTTTGTATTTACCATAATCATAGCTCATATTGTAGCTTACACTATCTGTTATGACTTACTATTTATTTGTTATAGCTTGTAGTATTAGTATTATGTTATAGCTTGCATTATTTTTTTTTATTTTGTATTATTATGTTATAGCTAGCATTAAGCTTAAATAAATAAATATTGAAAACGCTTGGTCTTGGCTTAAATTAAAGATTTCCGAGAAAGAGCCTAAAAAACATCCTTAATTTAAAATAATGCATACAAAAGGCGTGGGTAAAATTTACTCCAGAAGATTGCAGAAAACTAACTCTTTCAGTAACTAAACGAATTTCCCAGATGTCGCTTCGCAATGGGGGTCATAGTGGATATTAAGGAAGATGGAAGTTTAACGGAAAATTATAATTTTTTTAGTGAATAAAATTAATTTTTATTTTCTGTATGTAATTTAATTAAAGTTTCATTAAAAAAATTTACTTCAGGGAAATCTTCTTACGTTTTTCTTAAAAATGTCGAGTGGAAACTTATTTATGATACATACTGTATATTGTATGTAATATAATACCAACAATAATAGCATCAGCGCAACAGCGCACAGAGTCATAATATTGTAGTTCCTCATCACCACCACTACATACATGTAATGTTTAATCACAACATTATTAAAATAGAACGATTTTTGTATTGGTGTTTTCGTTACTATAATTCTCAGGTTGGTACTATAATTTCACAGGCACGATACTATCTCCCACTCTAGCCGACCTGGGAACCCTGATCTAATGAGACCTCATATGTTAAATTCGTCAAAGAGGTTAGGCTACAAGGCGCACAAATGAACTAGACATACATCCATACATTCCCTCGAAAAACATTACCCTCCTCTCCTTCGGGGCAGTCGGGTAAATATGTAAAAGTAAACATATAAATATGCGACAGTAGAATAATTTATGTCGTATTCAAAATCTCTGCAGATGTTGCCTACTATTTCTTGCTTAATTTGATTTCTAATTCTAAAATCATAAAATATAAAATATTATTATTATTTTTAACACAATATAATAGCTTCCTATTTTTTTTATATTTCAGGCAGTATTTTGTGTGGTCTATGTAACAATTGTGTACTACTTTACATCGCAGCCATGGGAGTTATTCCGATATGCAATGTTCCTATCTGCTTGCCTTCTTATATCGTTTGTGGCTCAAAGCGTTGGATTGGTGGTAGGTGCTGCAATGAATGTCCAAAACGGAGTCTTCTTGGCTCCTGTGATGTCAGTACCATTCCTTCTCTTTTCGGGATTCTTCGTATCCTTTGATGCCATACCCGTGTATCTAAGATGGATCACATATCTTTCATATATTCGGTACGGATTTGAAGGGACAGCTCTTGCCACTTATGGATATAACCGCGAAAAACTAAAATGTTTCCAAACCTACTGTCACTTTAAATCGCCGCTTACCACACTTGAGGAGCTTGACATGGTTAACGCTGATTTTTCAGTAGATATTATTGCATTAATCGTAATATTTTTTGTACTAAGAATAGCGGCATATCTATTTCTTAGGTGGAAACTTAAAACAACCCGATAAATACGTACCGGCATGTTTAGATTATAAATTTTATACTATATTCAGATAAACAAATATTGTGGCCGAAATGTCATCCTAGGCACTGAGATTTTAATAAAGGTAAATGTACATGGTGTCTTGTAAGCATTTTTATATCGTTAATAAGAAGTCCTTTTATACAAAATAAATTTTTCTGAGGTATATTTTAAGATTTGGATTTTCATTGTACTATGGGTCGCGACATTTTTGTAATATCTATTGTTATAATTTATTTGTGATAATTGTGGAATAAAGTGGAGGATAAAATAAATAAAAATGTTTTTGACATTTGCCATGTTTTCATTAAAATTAATACTAGTATTTAACCCAACAGATAAGAACTGCTACACAAAATTACTTATGGAAACTATAAACGAAAAGGTTTCGTTTACAGAATGTGTGTTACAGAAGCAATGCTTAAGGTAAGTTTTCAGGATGCTTTTTTTTCTTATGCTTAAGGCTCTCGCTACAGCGCACGACAGGCATACGTTATTCGGGGAAATTAGTACCACATGCAATAATGCACGTATTCCCATTGTTGATGGGAACACCTGCGTCTCTTCATGCGCTTGTCAATTATTGTTTGTGATTTAGAGGGATAAGACTACTACTCAGGCAGTAGTTAAAATTGTGAGTCTGCTAAAGAATTTAAAAGAATAACTTTAGGATTAGTTTTTAGTTGACTTGATAAGGTTAAGTTCTAGTCGAGCAATTTCAAAAAATTCATTTTTCTTTTTTTGCATATTTTAAATCCTTCTATGTAGTGTCTAGAATAAGCCTCTAAAACGATTTGACGAAGTTCGGAAAAATGTAAAGGTTACAGTCGATTTAGTGCAAACGCGTACCAGCAGAAAATCATGCCTACGTTAGGGCCAGATGCAGATGCACGCGCGCAATATTGTTTGCTCAGCAGGGATAAAATTCTTTTATATGTTCTGTTTGGACAAAATAATGTTCTTTGAATATAATAGTAAAAATTAGTTTTACAAGGAAGAGAAAGGATTGCTCTATAGTCCAGGAACAGCTGACTATGAAAAAAATTATATTTCTTCCCACGTTTTTTCTTTGTCAAACTTTAAACGCGTTTTTCTCAAAACAATGTTTTTAGACACGCCGCACAGTGGAGTATTTATGGTACAAACCTGGCCAAAAGTGCAAAATTTAAAAATTTTTCAATTATTGTAAGAAGTGTATTTTATAATAGCTAACCAACTGGTTCATCGATCGAAGTCAATTGCAGGAGCATTAGTCATATCCGGTGAATGCTATGCTCAGTTTAATCCCAGGTTTCTTTGTGAAGTGATGTGCTTTTTAATTGCGTTTCTGCTTTGTTATTACGTTCAAATGTATATTTAGTGTGGCTTTATAAATTCATAGATTCAAATTGCATCTGGCTTACATGCTAAGGAAAGACAAGAGGTTTGTTTTAAATTATGAATCAATTTAAATATTTTTATTTTTAACATAATAAGAAAAATTAATAAAATAGTTTTTAAAAAAAAGTTGAACCGACTTCACAAAAAGCGCTAAAAAGCATAAAATAATTTTTAATTTTATATCTATTACGACATTTTGAAGTCGGTGCAAATCAAACAACTACAACAAAAATATTTAATCGTCATTTCTTATGATCCCGTAAGCTGAAACGTTCAGGTAGTATTATGTATTATTTTCAATTGTGGTTC
Source organism: Leptarthrus brevirostris (assembly GCA_964036015.1). Taxonomy (NCBI): domain Eukaryota; kingdom Metazoa; phylum Arthropoda; class Insecta; order Diptera; family Asilidae; genus Leptarthrus; species Leptarthrus brevirostris. Next base: position 57,400,362 of record OZ038375.1, read on the forward strand.
TGTAGTTGTTTTATTTGTTTAATTTGCACCGACTTCAAAATGTCGTAATAGATATAAAATTAAAAATTATTTTATGCTTTTTAGCGCTTTTTGTGAAGTCGGTTCAACTTTTTTTTAAAAACTATTTTATTTTATACTTTTTAGTGTCTTCGACTCTCTACAACGAAGAAAGAACCATCCAAATCGGACCAAGCGTTAAAAGTTAGTTTTAACCCCCTACCCCACCACCATTCCACTAAACTTTTTTTCTCATGGTATCAATCAAGGAACATACTCTACCGAACAGAAAAGGAATCATCGAAATCGGTCCACGCGTTACAAAGTTACTGCCCCTCCCCCTCCCCCACCTTCACCATAGGACCAAATTATTCTCCTATTAGCAATGGGGGATGACACTCTATACAACAGCAAAAGAACCATCCAAATCGGTCCACGTGTTACAAAGTTAGGTTACATCCTCCCCCTCCCCCTCCCCCACCCCAGCAACATTTGTTTTCTCGTAGAACCTAGGATCATATTCTACTCAATAGAAAAAGAATTATCCAAATCGGTCCACGCGTTACGAAGTTAGACTACCCCTCCCCACCACCCACACTTTTCACCATAGGACCAAATTATTTTCCTATTAGCAATGGGGGATCATACTCTATACAACAGAAAAAGAATCATCGAAATCGGACCACGCGTTACAAAGTTAGGTTCCACCCCCACCCCCACCCCACTCCGTCCCAAAATTTTTTCTCCTGGTATCAACTACGGAACATACTCTATCGAACAGAAAAAGAATTATCCAAATCTGTCACGCGTTACAAAGTTAGACTACCCCTCCCCCCCTCCCCGCACCCTAGGCCAAATTTTTTTTCTCCTATTAGCGATGGGGGATCACACTCTGTGCAACAAAAAAAGAACCATCCGAATCGGACCACGCGTTACAAAGTTGGGTTTCACCCCCACCCTACCAAAAATTTTTTTGACATGGTACCAATCGGGGAACATACTCTATCCAACAAAACAAGAATCATCAAAATCGGTCGACGCGTTACGAAGTTATGCCCGGTCAGACATAAAAAAAAAAAAAAAAATACGCGTCGAACTTAGAACCTCTTTGTTTTTGGGAAGTCGGTTAAAAACTTTTAAAAAGCTTAGTTTTTAGCTTTTAGCTCTAATTTAGATATTTGAAAAGGTTTTTAAAGGTGTGTCAGGGTTTTTCGGACCTTTTTTAACTTCTTATCGTAATGGTTACTGTGTTGAGGAATAGTGTTAATAATAAAAAATTCCGCATACAGTTGCCACTTTTTTATATAAACACAAAAATAGGGTACAAATATGTACCCTATTTGCGTTTCTTCGTTCTTTATAAATGTAGACCGTTTGTCTAATTACACAGGTTTACAAGATTCTGTTGTTGGGCAGCTAGGGGTCATATCCGAAGTAATTTCCTGCGTAGCATCCGAATATAAGGTTAGAATTGGGGCATCACATCAGGATTTTGAGATATTTGAGGTTATGTACTTGAAATATGGGTTTTTTTTGTTACTTTAGAGGTTATATACAGAATGCAAAATATTTTTTTTGTATTTATTCTAGTTGCATCATTTAATACAACTCTTACCCTTTAAATAAGCTATTGAGCGGTTACCTACGCTTTTTGCTTGTAAAGTTACGGTCATTTTAAGTTATAAAGTTCATATTTCATTATAAATAGATGTATTGCGTTTATATGAAAAATTAACTTCTTAACTTAAAATGGTCATAACTTTGCAAGAAAAAATCTTGGGTGACCGCACAATTACGTATTTTGAAGGGTAAGAGTAGCATTAACTATGCTAAATGGAAAAAAGACCAATAACAATTTGGTGCATCCTGTACATAACCTCCTCAAAGTTGCAACAAAAAACCCATTTTCCAATTATGATCCCATTTTTTGTAGACCAAAATAAGGAATTTGGAATTTCATATATACTTTTATTGATAATTTCTGTTTAAAATACTCAAAAAAAGTCGGCTCATTTTAGATTCACTTTTTTTCAATATATTGCTAAATTTAAAAAAAACGACTTTGGGCATTTTTAATCCTTTTGTAGTTATCACCAATCGTTTTATTGACCCCAAAACTATGTTGTACAAAGTTTAGAGAGGGAAAGAAATGCGACCGCGTTTTACATTTTTAACAAGTAACAAGAGAAGAATTAAGTATGTTCAGGAAATTCATGAAAAAAATGTAATATAAATATATATATATATATATATATATATATATACATATATATATATATATATATATATATATATATATATATATATATATATATATATATATATAGGGTGAGTTTTTTATCTTGAGACATCCAAATATCTCTAAAGGTACGCAATATGGCGAAAAATGTTTCGGATGAAAGTTTCAAGGTTTGAGGTGGATAAATAACGGTGACCTTGAGCCCAAATTTCAAGGTCAAATCAAGTTCAACTTTGATTTTTCAAATGGAAACCCCTAATTTTTCTTGCACATTCGTATTCGTATTGGATAAAAAAATTTTTTTAGATAATTTCGCATAAACAAATTTTCAACAAGTTTGGTCAAATTCTCTGAAGAAATCTAAGGACTTCTGCCCCTTTGCAATTTTTCTGTAAACTCAACCATAGTCGAGTAAAATATCTTTAAAGTTCCAACATTTTCAATTTTGTCCTTCAAAAATCTCAAGAAATTGACGTTTTGAAAAAAAAATTTCTAGCAAAACAGGCGTTTTTTTGTCGGGAGAATACGAAGTGCAAGAAAAATTAGGGGTTTGCATTTGAAAAATCAAAGTTGAATTTGATTTGTCCTTGAAATTTGGGCTCAAGGTCAACAACAAGGTCACCGTTATTTATCCCCCTCGAAACCTTGAAACTTTCATCCGAAACATTTTTCGCGATATTGCGTACTTTTCGAGATATTTGGATGCCTCAAGATAAAAAATTCATCATATATATATATATATATATATATATATATATATATATATTATGTACATGGATTTATATAAATAATTGAAATTTGATATAATATAATTAATGAAATATTACTTGTAAATAAAACAAATCTATCAACATTTACTTTCCTCTTATAAATAGTAAACAGTTAAGTAAACTGTGTACTGTACATATATTTATTTTTTAAATAAATACGAGTACATACATTTAAGTGCATATAAAATTAGTTAATGTAATGTAAGTCAAAAGTCCACTGCAATGGTTTTAACTTTAAAATATATGAAAAATATTTTTGGCCAGGATTTTGCCACAAATACTCCACTTCTACTTCTTTTTTCTACTAAATAAAGATTATTGAATTTAGGGGGACCTTAAGTTAATGTACTAATAGCTGAAAAAGTCGAATTATACATTATTTACCTTCTTCTGTAAGAAAAAAATTCATAAACTTCAGGCATTTTTTTTGCCACTCGACTAGAACCTACCCTTAATAATAATAAGGAAGGACAATTTATAATTTATACAGAACAAAACTCACAAATGCTTCTAAATAGTGCTTTATTCTTAATCTTAGCGGAGTTACAGAATGCTTCGTCCTGCTGGAAAATATATTCATCTTCAGGGGACTCCAACAAGGAAATCGAAGGGCTGACATTTATCCCCACACCATTACAGAAGAAGGAAACTTTTACGGCTGTGTTCTGCCATTGCCTCACGTTCTAGTTTTTTTTTCAAGGGCTTCTGCTTTCGGGTTGCTGCAAGGAATAGGTTTTCTTTCGCCTGCAATATTTTATTTACTTTAATATTATATTAAAATTGCACATTCAAAAGGATACCCTATAAAAAATGCAGCCTACTTTTTTTGGCCGTTTACATGTTTGGTTCATTAATGACGTTCTCAAAATTTAAATTCAAATATTTATTGTCTAATATAATAAGGATTATAACAGAAACGCTTACACGCTTTTGGGTACTAGCCCATATAGCGTGTCTACATCGAATTTCTTTTTCGTATTATTGCAGGTACAGTCACTTCCAAAAGTGAAAAAAATTTGTTTGCGATTACCTAGAATTCAGCATTTTCCCAAATTTCCTCTGAAATTCATGTAATTAGTACACCCCTTTTTTAATTTTATTGGACTGCCCATCTTATTACCTTTCCAGCAAGGTACAACACGCCCAGGTAGAGAAAGGGTGTAGAAATTTATAAGTAGAAAACTTATCGGGAATATTTGAAAATCTGCAAAAAACTAAAGCCATATTAACTCTAAAATCCTTTTTATTGAATTCAAAACGTATTACAATTAATCTTAGTAAATTAAAAAAGCTGTTCAAAATGTCCACTGCCACTTTGGATGCATGGCAACAATCTCCTTCTAAGTCCCTGTTTAAGGCGTATTGCAGCCACCCTCTGCCTTCACAATGTTAACAGTATGCCCTGGTCCTCCATCGTGTTGGTAAGACATGTCCGTTCGATTATTCACAGGGATCACCTCTATTAGATCTGGCATATATTTCACTATTAAGCACTTGCGGCAAAATGAATGGTCCTACCAAATGGTTGCCGATCATACCAGCCCAAACATTGACACTGAATCTCTGCTGGAATTAGGTCTCCTTTGTCCTGTTTGGGTTAGTTTCCGAACAGGTACGGAGGTTATGGAAGTTCGTGATACCATCCCTGGTGAATTAAGTTTCTTCCGTCGTCAATGGGTCCAAAAACACCCTGTTGTCAATGTCGCATTCCAGAAGCCAAGTGCTTAATTCTAGTCTTCTCTCGGAATCTCCTTCTGGACTGGGTGATGGTGATATGGACGTAATCCTTCTCGATGAATAACCCTCCAAACCTTAGATGAAGACACTCCTAATTGTCTTCCGACTTGTCTCACGGTGGTGATTATTTGCTGTTGGACGTCGGCAGAAGTTCCCAAAGTTTCGGGTCGTGTCTCCCTGTCGTTTGAAGTTACACTTCCTGTTTCTCTTAACCTTCGGAAAGTCCGTTGTAATACCCCTCTTTCGGGTGCTCACCGATAAGGGAGTCTACTTTGATATTCCAGGACTCTCGTTTCCGTCTACTATACCATAAATGTAAATAATATCCGCGTATTCCTGAGAAATAAAATCTACAAATTTTAAAAATTTTTGCAAAAACACCCGTACTTATTGATTTTTTTAACTATGATAGGTATTTTTTATTTCCATCAAGTACGAGTAATAGAACGGCAGGATGTAAGAGTGTGAATTCTGGCTAACAAAAGTAAATATTGGCAATAAAACAAAATTAAGGGGGTCCTCTACTCTCGAGGCCTGAAATTGAGCGGTTTTTTGGGGAATAAATTGCAAAGGATCTACTGAATACATTTTAAAATTTTTTTTTTTATTTCGAAGATACATGTTTTGACTTTTCAATTTTACTTTTGAAGATGAAAAAAAATAACTCTCGCGACCTTGAAACGTCATTGATGACATTGATGTTGAAACTGCATGGGTCCCGCTTAAGAAAAGTTGTGGCCAATTGGGTAATCTGTAATCTGAAAATTTATATTCTTTATAATCATAGTTACGTTGGCTATGTTTTCCTGAGACAGATTTTTTTTATTTTGCAATTTGTAAAAGTTATGCAACAATTTGTAAAATTTCCAATTTTTACGTCATTTTTTGACCTATTAGAGGCTATAAAAGTACAACAAAATAAAATCTTGCAAATCGTACTCGGGAAAATATAGTGGTATGTTTTCTGAACAATTGAAAAAAAAATTATTGAAATCGGCCCAATACTTTTATGAGAAGTTTTACTCGGCAGATAAAAAAACACTACTTTCGGGAAAACGCGTTTAATGATAAATTACGGTGTATAACTTGATTGTAGTAACTTCCAAGTTAATCTGCTATACTGGGGCCGTAGAGCTCTCCTTCCTTATCACGTTGATGTTTTTGGTTGTCCACATTCTTCTCAAGAACGGACCGGTAAATTCTTTAGATAATGATTTTTAACTGGACAAGCGCCGCACTTAGTTTTTCGGAAACGGCCGGAGACGGGTACCTTTCTGTTCCGCGAAACATGTAAAGGAATGTGATTTTCATGAAATCCTTTCTGTAGCGTATTCTCAGAAACATATAGATTGAAATTTAAAAAAAAAATCGATTTTTTGAAACCGCGAGAGTAGAGGACCCCCTTAATCTAAAATTTTTATATTTTTTTGCAGCATTAATTAAAATAAATAACCTGTTCATCCAAAACAAACATTATCGACCCTTTATCTTAAAAATTTTGTTTATTTAAATAATTTCCTACCTAAAGTGTAATTAAATAATTAGGTAGTTAGGGCTTTCTATGGATGCGGTTTTTCTAATCCTCTATCAACCATAAAAATAAAAAAGGTGTACTAATTACACGAATTTCGTAGAAAATTTGGGAAAATGTTGAATTTTAAATAAGCGGAAACCATTTTTTTTCACTTTTGGAATTGACTGTACATGCAATGGTAGGAGCTAGAGCAATATTGTTGACAAGTTTTGAAAGGTCATTGTGATAGTAGTTTTTTAGATTTTGTCTGATGTTGTGTTGATGCTGTGTGGGGTAGATCAAAAGATATTCTAACAACTTAAACTATTCAAATTATGTTTTTAAATTTTGTCCGCTGAATTCTCGGACTTTTCTTTTTATTCCTTGCACCGTTTCCTTCTCGATTTTTTGCTAAATTTCGTCTACTTTTCTTTGAAGTCTTGAAGCAATATCAGAATTGCTGTTTGACCTGACTTCCGTAGCTCTGCCTTCACCAACGCCCAATATCTTTCGATGGGTCTAAGTGTTATAATAGAAAATCCTCCCAAAATATAAAATATAATATTCTTCTAAATCCTTTCCCACAATATCTTATCATAAAATTCCATAAGTTCACTTCAACCAAATTAATCGCTGATGGTTATATTCAGTGAACACAGATTAAATTGCATCGCAAAATATGCACTTGCACAAACCATTCCTAAGAGTTGTTTGCCACCTAAAAGTGAGTACCAAGAACCCAACAGATCCAAGTCAGCACAAATCCCTCAAATCTTGCTATCCTAATTTTTTTCATATAAGTCAGTTGCAGTTTGGATCTACTCGCACGAATTAAAACACGTACAATTGAATGTAATTTGGATGCTAAGTTTTTGCAAAGTTAAAATTGACAATAAATATATTTCCATAAAATTAAATTCTTTTTTTCCAAAGAAGGAAAATTAGAAGTTAATAGTTCTAAGCTCAGGACAATTCGGTGGGTTACTATTTTTATCCACAAAATCGATATTTTTTGCTTGGAACCAGTTCAAAGTGTTGCGAGAATAGTGGGCAAAATAAAACATTGCCGACGTATAAATGGCAATAGACGTTTTTGGAGATTGATCGTACCTCTCGTAAAAAAGCACGACTTCGTTCACCACAACTGCAGATTTCCTGCCACACCATAATTTTTTTCCAAATTTTTCAACTGAAATAAACTTGTCTTCATCGCTTACATCATCAGCATTATCCGCAGTGAAAAGTTGGTTTCCAGGTAATGTAGTTAAATCCAATCGTCGGTGATACTGCATAACCGCGAGACTAGCAATATCATAACCGCGTAACTGCATAGAGTAGCAAAATTTCGCGGCTAATAGTTCGTTGTCGCTAAGAAACTACAATTTTTTTTGTAAATAAAATGTCAAAAAACCAAAAATATGATAACTCTCATCCTATCCTAGAGTTCAGTAGCAATAATTTTGTCATTATAATAAAAAAAAAGGATTTTAATGTCTGCTTAAAATGTTACCATTTTTAACTTACGCGGTAGTGACATTAGTAGTCTCGCGGTTATGCAGTATCACCGACGATATGTTATATCGTCCATCAAAATACACTTTTCACCCATTTTGCAAAGAAGTTTTAACTGCAGTGTTAAACTGTACTTCAGGTTATTTCGGCTTTTTAGTTTTCTTCCGAGTCTTCAATCCGATTCTACCCTTTGCTTTTTGCACCAAACTTTTGCTTATTGCCAGTCTTTCAGCCAAGTTCCCTTAGAGTATATAACTGTGGCGACAGTCAGCAAATCACCGTATTTTGAGAATCACTGAAACGAAGTTAGCAACATTTCGTTACTACAATTTTAACTCATTAGTTTGTTTTATCTTCCATTTTTTTACAAACACATTAATCCTTTTTGTTGAAATTTTTGTATAAAAAGAGCAGGGAAAGCTAGGGATAGTTAGTTCGCATTTAGAGTTCAGTTGTGATGTACAACTAGTATTAAATTGTTTAAACCTTTAAAAATAAAAAAATATAATATTTCTTAAAGAGACTTCGTGGTTGTGGATTGGCGTCAGTATACATCATTTTATTTTTTTAATAAAATTTTTGTCCTAAGGATCCATCCAGAAAACGCAGTGGAATATTCCACCTGCGGACGTTCCGGACGCAGCGACATCCTCCATCCGTGTAAGAACAGGACACCTAGAGGCAGTGGCACTACCTCCACCTGCGGACCTTCCAGACGCAGTGACAGGATAGACCATCGACTTCTACATTCGCAGTCGCATTACCTCCACCTGCGGACCTTCCAGACACAGTGACAGGATAGACCATCATCTAAATTCGCAGTGGCACTACCTCCACCTGCGGACCTTCCAGACACAGTGACAGGATAGACCATCATCTACATTCGCAGTGGTACTACCTCCACCTGCGGATCATCCGGACGCAGTGGCATTATCCACTTGCGGAAGAATAGCCGCAGTGACATTCTCTACCTGCGGAAAGCAAGTGTATAGACTATCTACATTCGCAGTGGTACTACCTCCACCTGCGGATCATCCGGACGCAGTAATATTCTCCACCTGCGGAAAGGAAGTGTATAGACCATCGACTTCTACATAACTATAAGGAGAGGCCCTAAAGCCAAAAAACCTCGGCACTTTTCTTGATGTAGTTGAATCGTTGAGTTGTGTTTGTTTTCGTCATGGCAGAAGTAAAACAGCGACATTTCTAGAGGTGGGCCAAAATAAATTGGAAATTAGAGCGTAATCGCATTTTACCATTGCCTCAAGGAATTGCGAATGATTTTCTTTTTTTAAGCGAATATACATCACAAAATTAAATAAAAACTTTTAAACATTTTAATCACGAATTTAAGTTTTTAGTGTCCCTTTATAAAAGTTAAATCACGAGCCACTGGGTTAGCTAAGGAGAAGCAGAAAATTCGATCTCAGAAAATGTAAACAAACTAAGAACGCCAAAAAAACTTCAGTTTCTTTACGTTCCGTTGCTGTTCTTAGCGTGTTAATGCAATTATATCAAGCTTAAGAACTAACAAAACATTATTTTAATCCAAAACTTCCCTGAAAAACGATATTCCACGTGTACAACGCCGATTGTTTGCACAACACAAAACCGCGCACTTCATTTCAACAATTTCACTATTAAAGTAACTGTCTACAGTTCAAAAACTTGAAAGCTATAAGCTAACATAACTTTATATGGAATTACAAAACAAAATTGTTAAGCCAGCAAACTAAGGAGAACATTAGTCCTCACCTCGCCTAAAAGCCAAATGCCGATCACACGTTCACGGTTTCACAGATGAGGGCCTTTCCTGTTGTTATATATTCTAAGCAAGTCCCTAACCGAAACGCCGGGATCTGTTTTGGAAACTCGAGCAATCTTTTTTTCAAGTTGTTTATTTGTTGGACCTTTAGACCGAGCACTTCTTGGTTTGTCACAAACTCTTTGTTCATCTAAAAACCTTTTCACGATATTTCTAACCGTAGCCCGATTCGATTTCACAGTTTTTGCAATGGCCGAATAGGAAAATGCTTGATTTTCACTCCACTCGCGCAAATTTTTTTTCTAAATTGTTCCCTATCAGGCGAAAATGTTTAACAACGCGATTTAGCCAACTGAACGATGCTCTCATCTGATCTTTTAGAAGCTAAACCAACTTATCATGCAAAATAGGAATTTTGGAGTACCGTTATTTGGGGAAAATTTACCCATTGAGTTTTTTTTATATACGATGTGGCCAAATCCTAGGTTTTGGCCGGAAGGGAATTATGGTAAGGGAAGTGAGGAAACTTGAGTCTTGTTTGCATTGCTGCGAGCTAGACAACAGCCCAGAGACGGAGTGGATTATTTTAATTTCTTAATAAAAGCTCACGGTCATCTGGGCTCGAACCCGGGACCCACGGCATGTTGGTCTTGCCGCTCAACGCATTGATCCAACTCCAAACTTTCGTGGACAGGCCCTAGATATATATATATATATATATATATATATATATATATATATATATATATATATATATATATATATATATATATATATATATATATATATATTAGTTAAGTTAAATTTTACTTGTCTTACTTTATTTTGTCCAATTTAGCACAATATTATAATTCTACATATAACTTTGGCTTTAGTCCGGCTTAAACTTTCTCTTTATTATATTTAATTCAAATTCAAAAATACGTTTATCGTATACTTTTAGGCCGCAGCAAACTTGTAACTAATGCCACGGGTGCTATCCATATGGCATTTTTATTATATTTAGTGTTGTTACTATATTTTGTTCAATTAAAGTTTTTTTATCTGATTGCATTTGCTTTTTGTGCATCTCATTATCGATTTTTATATTTCCTAGTAGTGACAACTTTTTGTTATTTTTAATTGTGTTCTAGGGTTAACTGTTTTGAAGAGATATTTTTAACCAATCAACTATCATCAAATTATTTAAAACTATCTTCACTTCATTTATTTACTGACTTGATTGTTTATCTATATTGTAAATGTGTAGTGTAAATGAATTCAGTGCGTGCAATATGTAGCATAAGTTAATTAAGTAAGTGAGTTAAATATATTCTTATTAAGTAAACTAAACCTATCTAATTTCATTTTAGGCTTATTATTAATTTCGAAAGTTCAAATTCTTATATTAATTCATTGTAAATTGTTATGTTGATGCATATGTTTTGTTTAATTGGTTTTTGCTATTGTCTGTTGGCTTTAATTTATCTAGCATTTTGTTTTTATATTACAAGTAGGTGAAAAATATAATCAGTTTTACAAATTTCCTTAATCGGTTCACGCGTTACAAAGTTAGGTACCACGCGTTACAAATTTTTTTGACATGGTACCAATCGGTGAACATACTCTACCCAAACAAAAAAAAATCATCAATATCGGTCGACGCGTTACGAAGTTATGCCCGGTCAGACATAAAAAAAAAATTAAAAATACGTTTCGAACTTAGAACATCTTTGTTTTTGGGAAGTCGGTTAAAAACAACTGAGAAAGAAGCCATTCATATTTAACTCAAAAACTTATTATGATGTGTATGAAAAGCATGGCAAAGTTCATATCTTGGACGAAGATTATTATCCTTATGATGTTAAAAGCTTGAAAACAGTTACAAGAAAGTTGAAAATATACGATATGCAAAACGAATCAATAGAGAGGAAGTCAATCTTAGCCCATCCAAAAAATCAAAACGTGACTCTATCGGCTTCAACTCGGGGCCGTGGTCAAGCTCGTGGAAGAAGCCGTGATCAAAGTCGTGGGAGAGGACGTAAATTGCGGCATTAAAGTCCTTAAGTTTTACGACAGAGAAGAAAACAATTAAAATGCAGTATTTCTATTAAAATCATTTTAAAATTACCCATCTCTACTCCAAAGACTGGCAATTGTCAACGAGATAAAGGAACAATAAAATAGTTTTTAAAAAAAAAGTTGTTACAAAGTTAGGTTCCACCCCCATTCTCCCACCCCCACCCCAGCAACATTTTTTTTCTCGTAGTATCAACCAAGGATCATACTATACCCAATAAAAAAAGAATTATCCAAATCGGTCCACGCGTTACGAAGTTAGACTACCCCTCCCCCCCACCCACACCTTTCTCCATAGGACCAAATTATTCTCCTATTAGCAATGGGGGATCATACTCTTTACAACAGAAAAGGAACCATCGAAATCAGACCACGCGTTACAAAGTTAGGTTCCACCCCCACCCCCCACTCCCATCCCCCCAAAATTGTTTTCACCTGGTATCTTCCACTGAACATACTCTACCCAACAGAAAAAGAATTATCCAAATCGGTCCACGCGTTACAAAGTTAGACTACCCCTCCCCCCCTCAACCCACCCAAGGCCAATGTTAGCAATGGGGGATCATACTCTGTACAACAAAAAAAGAATCATCAAAATCGGTCTACGCGTTACGAAGTTATGCCCGGTCAGACATAAAAAAAAAAAATTTTAAAAAAAAAAATACGCGTCGAACTTAGAACCTCTTTGTTTTTGGGAAGTCGGCTAAAAAAGAGAATGTTCCGCAAATATTAAAAAACCATTTGGGGAGAACTGGGCCGAAAATCCTAAACTTGAGTGGTTCAAAACCAATATCTTTAATACTGAAGCCAGTGTTCGATTAGCAGATGACCACAGTGATCATGAAGATGATATAGAATGTGATTGTTGTGATCCTGGCATGGAAGAATTTGTGTAAGATGGTTAAATTGATAAAAAGGAAAGTGAAAATAAAATTTATAAACTTCAAAGAATAATTTCTTTTCATAACCGGATATGTCCATGAGATTTTCATTCAAAAGTGGACTTTTCACAGTTTTTATCCAAACCCCGACTTGTCCAAAATAAAAATAAAAATATAAAAAGGGTGGTAAGTTTTTTTATTGAAGTAAAGCCAGGTCTGAGCTTCAATTTTAATAGCGACTTCTTCAACTAAAGCTTAAAATTCTAGCTTATCTCAATTTGCTTATTTTGGTTTTTTACCTCTCCTAAAACTAATTAAGGGACAAGTCCAGGTTTTTTCGCCAACTCCTCAATTAGCAGTGGCGATATTGGTACCTAAAAATGACACCTAAGAAAAGTATATGTTTCAATAGTAGGCATTTTATTAAAGGGATCCGCCATGCGGATATTTAGTTTATGTTGAAATATTAAACAATGCGCTTGCGCAGCAAATTATGTTATTAAAACAACAGAAGAAAATATCTCGTGGGAGCTTAATTATTATAAAAACAGAAAAAATTATTAATATATTAGCGATCGTTATTTATTTTAATCTAATGAAAATGTAATAGCGAGTTGGCGTCGGAGTATAGCAAATATACATGATCTATGCGTCCTGAAGAACATCATTAGATACGTAGGAACATGTTTGACGGTCAGACGTGTACAGAAATAATTGTGATACTGACGAGCCTTTTGGAGAGCCTACTACACAACCTGCTGATATTGAAGTGAAAGTAAGGAAAACTTGAGAACTGCAGGAAAGTGCATAGTTGAGTCCACAACTCTTGGAATTCTCTCTCTTGTGGGGTATGAGACGGGAAAAGAACTTCACCCGATTCGAGACAACGATTGCAAGTCGACCTACAATTTAAAGTGGATTCCGACCCAATGACATTTTTTGCAGCCCCCATGGCCAGTAGAAAACAACCCCCCATGTTTTCAGTAGAAAACAACCATGGGTCGCCGTCGGTGGGATTCGAACCTGGGACCTCCAGATTGGTAGGCCGACACGTTTTCACTTACTCCACCGACGACTAAAATCCGTGGAATTAACAGACATAACACTGGTACAATAATGGCCATAACTACGGAAACATTTTAATTTAAGAATCACAAATAATGACAAATGAACAGCATAATACAGAAAAGGAATAATTTAACAGATAGTAGGTATACGAATATATTTTTAGGAACAATAAACTAAGCTAGCTGCTAGCACCGGTTGCCCCTGGTTTGGATCAGGAACAGCTGTGACACTACTAAGACAAATGAAGTAGATGAGTAAAAGTAACTGGCATTGTGCTTGCCTGCTGCGAGTTTCTATATTTAATTCATTATTTTCAATGGCCTGTTATAATAAGAATGAGAAAAAACGAAAAATCTTTACTCTTTCCATTCTTTTTATTTTAAAGAGGAAAATTGCACTTTCGTATTCTTCATATTCCATCTGAGTAAATCATCACTCCACAAAGCCTTATATCTTGACCCCGCCCATCTTGATCCTGATCGCCTACTTTAATTCTTCTTCCTTTCGCCTTCTGCCAGTTACCAATATATATAGCTCATATTGTAGCTTATACTTTTCATTTATTTATTCCTAATTATTCATTTATTATATTCTGTAGAATTAGTATTAAGTTATAGTTTGTATTTAATTTTTTATTTTTGTATTTTTATGCAATAGCTTGTATTAAGCTTAAATAAATAAATTCACATAGTAGCCCTTCTTCTTCTTCAAATTACTCATTTTCATTATTGTAACTCTGCAGTAAACCAATAATTGCTGAAATTGCTGCTTTTTTTATTAATCGCCATAATTTTCAATTGTAATTTGACACCGGGTAACACTAATAAACTCGAACACAGGGTTTAGCACTTGGAAGCGGATAACACTTCGGTGCAGCGTCACAGTAACTCCAATTGTCCCCGGTGTTATGTCTCGGTAGCAAAATCGAAAACACTCAATTTTTTTTTATACGATGTGGCCAAATCGTAGGGGACAACCCTTTAATGCTTTAGCATGGTTTTGTCCGGAAGGGAATTAGGGCAAGGGAAGTTAGGAAACTTGAGTCTTGTTTTTGCATTGCTGCGAGCTAGACAACAGCTCAGAGACAGAGTGGATTATTTTAATTTGTTAATAAAAGCTCACGGGGTGATCTGGTCTCGAACCCGGGACCCATGGCATGTTGGTCTTGCCGCTCAACGTATTGATCCAACTCTTACTCCTAAAAACTGTGTGTGACTGTGGACACTGTCTCCACATGCTACGCGACATCCAGCTTTCTCAGGGATAGAAGCCTGTTGCTTCCATGCAATTGTTATGTGAGCACCCATGTAGGACTGCCTTACTGGCGTCAATTGCAATAGTAAAGCGTTCTTATTGGCTAATCCAGCAGAAAAACTTTTGTTGGCAAGTCATCGTTGATCCTAATTTTGGTGATGCCATCTCGCGGGCAGCCCGATTAACCGTCTTACCTTAAAATCCACACCGACGTTCCACGCAGTTTTATTCATTCGGTAAAGGTATGCTGCCGTGTAGGTGCAATCTGATGCAACCAGCAGCGAAAAAAATGAAAACAGCAAAACAAAAAATGATGACCTTAATTAAAAAATTTATTAAAATCCGAAGAACTAAAATCGGAAAGAACTAGTTCATGACTTTATTATTTTGTCATAATAACAGTCCCAAATTCAAATTCAATATGTGGTGTACAGCCCTGCACACTTTTGTGACACTTTTGCAAAGCGAACGCACGAGATGACGTCTGTCAATTTTTGTTAAACGAGACACTTTTTGCTGCGGTGTGTGTGTCTTTCCTTTTTTAAGATCTGACCGGAGATGGAAGGATAAAAGTAAAAAGTGTTGAGCACCGCGGAGAGTTTTAACCAGATATCAACCAAGATATTGGGGAGGTTGTGAAGAATGAGTGAATCCTAAAGTTGTGAATGTAAAGAAGTTGTTTAATAAAATTTTGTTTGTGCCTTATTAAACTTACAATAAGGGAACCGACTTATTGATGAGAAGACATCTGAAAAAAAACATAAGGCGGTGATATGGAAGAAAAGAGGTAGAAAAAAGGGAAAAATCTAGAAAAAACTGGCCTGGAACACGGTGGGAGGAACCAATGATATGGTAAAAATAATTGAACTTGAAGATTCCCATATTGATTTGATAGCATATTACTTATATTAAAACCTTTTATGTCGGAAAGCGCGACATAATTTGCAATTTGGAACATGTACGAGCAGGTAAAATTAATTGAATTTGAATATTAATTTATTGATTTATATTACTATATTGATTTATATTACTATATTTATTGAACATTACCATATTGAATGGAATCAATTGATAATATTACCATATTGAATTGATATCACGTGTATACCGACAGAATTTACTCATTGATATATATCTATATACGAGCAGGTGAACTTGAATATTACTAGATTGATTTATATTACCATACTGAATTGATAGCATATTACGTGTATTATGGCCTTTTTCGTCGGAAAGCGCGACAGAATTTGCTCATTGATACATATATCTATCCATATACGAGCAGGTGGAAAACAATTGAATTTGAACATTCCCATATTGATTTGATAGCATATTACTTATATTATAACCATTTTCGTCGGAAAGCGAGACATAGTTTGCTGACTGATATATATCTATATACGAGCAGGTGAAAATAAGTGCTACTTGAATATTACTATATTGATGTATATTACCATATTGATTCGATAGCATATCACATGGATTATATTTTTTGCGTCGGAAAGCTCAACCTAGTTTGCTAATTGGAGCATGTGAAAATAATTGAATTTGAATATTACCTATATTGATTCGATAGCATATTACGTGCATTATATCTTTTACGTCGAGAAGCTTAACATAAATTGCTAATCGAAATATATATATGTATACGCTTTACTTATAATGGAATGATGAAGGAGGGTTAGCTTAATTCCTTCCAATCCCCTTTCACTCTAACCGCTAGTTCCGGACAATTGTTCGAGTTTTATTGGGACTGTACCAAATGATGGACGAGGTACAGTCATAGGTTGGGGAGGGCTAGTCCCACAAGCCTCTGACCATCTAGAGGCTGGAGTTGCTTTTCGTCAGGGGCATAAACTTGTCGATTCCTTTCTTCCTTTTTTTTTTTGAAACCCTTTGTTAATTGTGCTTCCTTTTATTGACTTAGTGCTTTGGTCCTGAGGATTTAAGAGTGCCCGCAAAAATTTTCGGGTGAGTGTACCAGGAGTGTGAGCTAAGCACGGCTAGCTAGGCGGGCCCCTCACCTCTTCGGTCACCGACCAAGCCTGCACGGCTGCTATAACACTCACCCCGGTGTTCCCCATAACCTTCCCTTATCACTTATAAGTTGTGACAATCAACTTAGTGGATCTCACAACCCTCAATCCAATCCATGTCCGCATGCAGCCGTCTTGTGGTTGCCTGCAAACATGGATTTCAGAACTAATAATTTTTTTATTATGTATATATGGCTCTTTATTTGGCACATCGTTATAAAGCGTAAAAATCCTACAAAAACTAGCTACCCTAAAAATCACACAAACATTAAAGGACACAGTAATAAGGATCAAAAAGAACACAACAGAAATGACTCAATATACTACGTTACTGAAAATAGGTCAAATAAAAAGGACTCTAAAACTTGAAGACAAAAACCTGTAAAAAAGCAAATGCGAAGAAATTTTGAAATGCCTCCAAGCGAGTACCAACTCTAAGAAAAGTTCAGAAAAATTTTGAAAAGAATCCGAAACAAAACCTAGAGCTTAACCTAAAACAAACGAACAAAATGAACCGAAACCAAAAAATCAAACTAGAACATGATTGTATGAGTGTTCCCAGAGGGTAGATGCAGCACCGGGCGAAGTTCCTACTTCGGAAACCACTGCTACCCAGCAAATGCCCCTTCCGTAGAGCTGTTCGCCACTTTTATAGTCCTCCGGGAGCACTCATCCAAACATGTTCTAAACGAACGCACAAAAATTCCGAACCGATTAGAGTCCTGCGGGACCAGTCGGCACAGTCATTGACGTCTGCAAGCTGCTCTCATCATCCACCCAGTTCTACGATTACAACGTAAATCATGTCCTTCTCGCAGCACTTGCAGCAATACCAAAGCGAAGAGAAGCTTCGTAGACAAGCTGCTGCAAGTCTGCGGCCTGTTATTCCCAGTGAAAGACAAGGCTTTCGTTCCGCATCGACGATAAAGGATGTCAGGTGCAGTTGAATGTGTCGGCCTTCGTCGCCATGAACTCTAGACGCCTCTTCAATCTGGCAATGAAGTGGTTCTTAAGTGCATGTGTGTGAAACTGTGGGTTAGTGGGCTGTTGCCCAGGCTCGATCCGCATGCAGTACAGATGAATTGTCGATTTAGCAAGTGTTAAGATAAAGCTTATCAAGCAATTTACCTGGTAAAATGTTCTTGGCACCAGTTAAAACGGCGTTCTTGTAATGCTGAATGTTCGGCAGATATGCTGGCACATATCGCAAACAAGATTATTAATGTCGCACAAGGTCGGGCATGTGGATTTACTGCTACGAAGAGCTCGCGCAGCCTACGTGCTTTATGAGAATCACTGTATCTCTATACAGACCACTGATGATCTCAATCCATCTGGCCGGAAGCCCAAATATATAGAGCACTCTCAGTAGATATTCATGCGAGACGCTATCAAACGCCTTTTCTTGATCCAAAGAGATCATGGCCATTTGCGAACCAGTTTTTTTTATGATAGACGAAAAGATGCTTTGCTACGGCGATGTTGTCGTATGGGTGTATGACGTATGTGTATGACGGGTGTATTACTGAGGCAACCACTGAGCGAAGTTGAAGTGTTTTGCAAACTATTTTGTAGTCGACATTACCCAAAGTAACTAGCCTCACGTTTCCCCTTCTCTAAAGATTCCCCTTCTTAAGTATTAGACGCATAACGGATCTCCACCAACTTGACGGAAATTCGGTATGTCCAACCACTGCAGAATTAGAGACATCCAAAAGGTCCGGAATCAAAAGATTCCTCAAACGAACAAAGAATTCTGGAGTTAGACCATCAAAACCAGGAGAAGTATGACGTCGAAGATCCTTCGTTGTGGTAAGCATATCATCGAAAGTAATCGTTTTGTCCAGGAATTCTCTACTTTCATCAGAGAAAGTAGGAACATGATGAAAGAATTCATCATTGGACGAGAATATTGGCTACGTCAATGCAGCATAAATCCGCGTGTAGTAGTTGCGAATATAATTCGCAAGTTCCTCTCCGTATAGGATCTGGCCCGATTCGGCAAGAATCGAGTCTACTTCACAAGAAGCGGTACGATGTCGAGTTGTCTGGAAGAAGTACTCGGTCGGAGACTCGCCCTCTCGCAACCAGCGCGACTGGTTTCGGAGCACAACTTCAAGCTATGCTTGTAGTTTTGTGCTGTCAGTCGTTCTTTAAGGCTCTCGTATTGTGCGAGTAACTCTGGTTGCGCGGGCAGAAGCGTACCAATCCGGGTGAGTTTGGCCGTCAAACTCGATGCATGATATCTGCTCCGATTGAATCTCGTCTCAATAAATGAGCGAATCTGAAGCTTTATAACATTCCACCAATGCCTAAGGTTTGAATAAATATTCTTGTTATCACGCCATTGGTGCCAAAACTGAATGAATTCTTCGATGAACTGCTCCGAGTTCAACAAGGTATTGTTGAAAATCCAGTAAGGAGTTCGCTTTTCGCCAAAAGTGCTAGTCGCCACAACAGGAAGGTGACCACTTAATGAACACACTTCATGAGCGACACTAACGAAAAAGTCAAGAATGCTAGACGAGACATAAAGTCTGTCTATCCTCGAACCCGAAAAGCTACCCTGGACATTTCGGGAAACCCTTATGTATGACCTAGTCGTTGGATTAAGCCAACGGTAGACATCCACAAGGTTGCTATGTCTGCCTAGGCTCGAAAATCGCGCGGCGTTCACCGAGTTGAATTCAACTATAGAATGATGATCGACTGAAGAATCTAGTGTGCAGTTGAAGTCACCACCAAGGAGAGCCTTACCACCGAAGTTTGTAATATGAGACAGGATTCAGTTCAACACCTGTCTTGCAGTATCCCGGTCATGCGGCAGGTTCACGTTTACTACCCTTAGCGTTTTGTCCCCTAAGATGAAATCCAAATAAGACGCGAAGATATCTGTGTATACAGGAGACATCAGTGTAAAGCTGTGTGACACAGCAATTGCCACACCGGAACCTCTACGGGGTGTTTCTGTGGCAAAACTGTGTAACCCTTGTGTAGATTTGAATTTTGTTCTAGACATATAAGTGTGGCTTGTGTAATATTTGTCTCCTGTATAAGTGCAATGTCCTTGATCCGTTGTCTTATGTCTTCGAAAACACTGTGTAGTCTAGAGGGTGCACTCAAGCCCCCTGCATTGATTGATGTTATCCTACACATTCAAGAAATCGCAAGAACTCAGACAATGACTGTACGACTCTAATGATGAAGAACCCTGTCCAGTTGGATATCCGCAAGGGTTCCCGAAACCTCGTTGAAGAGCCGCTCGCACCTCGACACCTCATTGCACTTGGTCTTCTCTTTGGCCTCTGCCATGAGGAGTTTCAGTTGGGGCAGGATCCTGGCTGGATCTCCAAGCTCACGACTGAGAATGGTCAGGATCCTGGCCGAACTCTTCTTGTAGTGAAGGCTGTCGAGGAGCGAGCGCAGCTACTCCCTCGGAACCTCCACCAAAGCAGGATCCACTTCAAAGCGGCTACTGATCAATATGGAACTTCCACACAATTCATAGCCGCTTTGAGTTGGACCGGCCGTCTCGAGAGCAGAGACAACCTCTACATCCGAGAGAATTTCAGTGATATCCATTGGAATCACTGATGGTACACTAGCCTCCTCCCCCGGCACCCTTCCAGTGGTCACTGCCTTCTTCGGTGGTGGCATCACCTCCTGGTCAGGCTTTCCCTTCGTCTTTCTCTTCATCCTCTTCTTTTTCTTTTGACTGCCACTTGTGACCTCCTCGTCTGAAGTGTCTGCCTTCTCTTGTGTTGGGGTAGCACCGTTTATAGCCGGCGTCGGATTTGCCTCAGAGAGTGGCTCCTCAGACACCTTAGCGGTAGGCTAAGAGGCTAAGAGAACATGCGCAGCACTTGCTGGCGCAAGTGTCTCCTCCACAGTGACCTCAGCCACTTTCCTGAGCCTCTTAGGACAATCCGCAATTAAGTGCCCTGTCTGATGGCAAGCATGGCATTTCGCTTCGGTGCTTACCTCAATCCAGGTCATCGATCCAGCAACACTTCAGTAAAAGCCGTCTGGAAGCACGCACCCCTGGTTTAAAGTAATGTGTTCATGGCTTAAACTTAAGATTCCACGACCGAGTCCCTCGCCCCCCATTCGAAGTGGCACTGCCCGGACCTTGCCGTGGATCTTTCCCAACCTTCCTTAGAATTTTCAAGATCCTCAGACCTGACCCGGAGGGGAACCCGTGTAATATACCGAAATATATATTCCCCAAATAAAACATAATTGCATAAATTACCAAAGTCATCAAATAACATGACATGCCCAATAACGTAAATTAAAATCTACGAGCTTGTGATACACAAAGTGCTGTGCATAATTTCCTGACCTACGTTAACGGTGGTCAGCGACACTTCCATTGCATATCAGTAATTACTCAATGGAAAAAGCCTTTACAACTAACTTAGGCAAAACAATATTACCTTTTATTCTTTTTACCGGCACACTGCACTAGGTAAACAAACAAGCACGTGACGCATCTACAGCGACCAGTTCAAAGCGGAAATATGAACTCGCGCTGTATGATGTAAGTGGGCCAGCAAAGAATCACAAAGTATGCAATTTGAAACGATACTTTCTTTCCTAATAATTAATTACTAAAGGGGCCAAATTATTTAGCAATTGAGAATGTGACCAAAGATCATCAGTTTAGTAAGCACAATAATTGTATATAAATAGAGTAAGAAATTTCAATAAATCATTCAGTTAGAATTAATCCGACAACGAGTTTTATTTAATAACAGTCGTGCTATTGTAGCTGCTCTTGCTCACGGATTATTTAGCTTTGGAGCAATAGCTAATTTAGCTGCTCCAGTAGAGCTATAGCCTTGAGGCTGCTCCCAGGAATTAAAACAGACAACCGGTCTGATATTACTTGGCAAATGTAAATCAAAGACGAACATTACGTGAAGACCGCGAACCTGAAAGGTATTAATATCCAAACATTACATGGCGACCGCGACAGAAGTGATAAATAAATCACCAAACACGAGTAATAGTTATTCGGATACCGCAGATTTACCATCGGATATGACAAACACCTTATCACTAGACGGGGCATTCAACAGGATTTTTAAACTAATCCAAGCGACGACGAAGCAGCCCGAACAAAACACAGACATTAACATTGTACCCGATCAACAAGCCAGTAGAACCATACATCCCGAAGGCAAGCAGTGGCAAACAAGTGTCAGACATTAAAGTATACACCCCAGGACCTAGGAAAATAACTATCGAAGAATACAAGAAGAGGAAGGCGAACCGCAGAGAAAACACAAAAGAAATTCGAAGACCAACCCGTGGAGGAAGACGAAATAAACTACAGCAAGAATTACTAGGATTCAAACAGATACTGAAAACGGTGACCACTGAAGAGGAAAAAAGTAAATATACGGAACTCATGAGAAGGACAAAAATGGAAATAACCAAAATAAAAAGAAATAATAAGAAATAGTGATAAAACAAAAATAATAAAACAGTAAATTTATTTTATAGCGTAAAATGATAAAAGATGTACCAAATTTAAAAAATTTATTAGGTTAGGTTAGGTTAGGTTAAAGTGGCTGCCTAAGAAGGCACACTTAGGCCTAAGAGGCCCTTTGTGCTACCACGTTGAGGCTTGAAAATTTACAACCCCATAAAATTACCTAAGGAATAGGAGGGTTCTGTCCCCTTGTACACCGAAACAGTTCCTGTGTCTAGTGGAACTAGTTCACGGGAAGTCAAAATTATTTTGACTGGATTGTGAAGGATGTTCATCCTTAGTTCGTCGTCGGGAACCATTTTGAACTCTCGATAAATCGAGTCAGGTTTTTGACATCTATGGAGCCTAGCTCAGTTAGCTCTTTGAAGTAGGGGGAGCCCAAAAGCCGGTTCCTACGGTTGGCTAGGGCCGGGCAGCTACCGAGGAGGTGAAGTATGGTTTCCTCTTCCTCCTCGTCGTGGCAACTCCTACAGAAGTCGTTTGAGGGCACGCCCAGCCTATCGGCGTGTCTACCTATGAGGCAGTGACCCGTGATTACGGCTACTGTGGTGCTAATTTGTTTGCGTCCGAGTAGGATAAGCCCTCTTGACCGCTTAAGGTCGAGCTTTGGCCATATCTGTCGGGTAATCAGGCAGGTGTGTTCTTCTTGCCAGTTATTATAAGCAATCTTGAGAGCCTCCTGTGAGAGCTCCGTTTTGCATGTAGCTAGCGGTTTACCCGGCTGGTGGTTAATGTCCGAATCAGGACGTGTGGTTCCGATTCTTGCTAATTCGTCGGCTCTGCAATTGCCCGGAATATCACTATGTCCAGGCACCCAGATGAGCCGTACTTTCAGGTGCTCAGCTATGTCATTTAGTGTTGAGCGACATATTATGACCGTTTTAAAGGTTGTGTATACTCCCGAAAGGGATTTAATAGCTGCCTGACTATCTGTGAAAATACATACATTTCCTGTAGGTAGCGCTAGTTGATTCAGGTGGTCCACAGCTACTTTTATAGCCATGATTTCTGCTTGAAACACGCTGCAGTAGTCAGGTAAGCGAAATGAGACATCGAGGTCTAAGTGTTCCGAGAATATTCCTCCACCCACTTTGCCATCCAATTTGGAGCCGTCAGTGTAGAGATGCACTGAGTTCTCCCATTGGGGAGGACCTTCCTCCCACTCCGATCTGGTGGGAAAGAAGGAATCAAATTTTGCTCCAAAGAAAGGCTTGGGCGAGGTGTAGTCGATATTGCTGGCAGATCTATTGTGCAATATTTTGGAGTGACCGAAATCAGTTCGCTTCCAGGTCTGGATTGAGTTAAGCCTAATGGCGGCTGACGATGCGGTTTGCTTACCTAAGAGATCCAACGGTAGAAGGTGGAGAAGAGTGTTCAGGGCTTTGGAAGGTGTGGTTCTCAGGGCACCTGTTATCAGCAGTGCTGCCATCCTCTGAACTTTGTCCATTGCTTTGAGATGGGTTGCTATATTTAGTGCCGGCCACCAGACAATCACCCCATACATGAGTATAGGCCGTATGACACTTGTATAGAGCCAATTCACAATGCGTGGTTCCATACCCCATCTTTTCCCTATAGCCTTCTTACACGAGTACAGCGCTATTGTGGCTTTCCGTACTCTTTCTTGGATGTTAGGCTTCCAGGTAAGTTTTCTATCTAGGACTAAACCTAGATACTTAACCTGGTTACACAGTTCCAGCCTAACCCCGTCTAGTGTAGGGCAATTAATAGGAGGTGTTTTATGCCTCCGAGAGAAGAGTATTAACTCTGTTTTGTTAGGGTTTATACCTAGACCACACCTATCACTCCATGATGAAGTCTTGGAGAGGGCGTGTTGTAAAACCTCAGCCAGTGTATTGGGGTGCTTTCCTGAACATACCAGGGCAATATCATCGGCGTAGGCAATAACCTTGTGACCGGATAACTCCAGGTCTATGAGCAACTCATTTAGAGTTAAGTTCCATAAGAGTGGCGAAAGTATTCCTCCCTGAGGGGTGCCTCTAGTCACCACTCTTTGAATATTGGATCCTCCTAAGCTGGAGATAAGGACCCTGCTTTTTAGCATGAGGTCAATGAGTTTGATGAGAGGGTCGTCGATTTCAAGCCTCCTCAAGGATGCCGTTATCGCCTCTGATCTTATATTGTTAAAAGCACCCTCAATATCAAGGAAGGCTACAAGTGAATATTCCTTCTGTAGTAGCGAATGCTCTATGATTGTGGTAAGTTCGTGTAGGGCTGTCTCTACGGACTTACCTTTAGTATAAGCATGTTGCGAGATAGACAACCTGGAATGATTGATTGTCTCTTTAATGTAGATATCTAGGAGTCTTTCCAAGGTTTTGAGCAGAAAGGAGGAGAGACTAATGGGCCTAAAATCATTGGGCTTATAATGTGAGGCTTTTCCTACCTTAGGGATAAAGACCACCTTCACCTTCGTCCATGAGGATGGAATATAGGTGAGGTTAAGGCAAGCCTCGTAGATGACCATTAGCCACGGAATAAGTATCTCGGAGGCTAGTTGTAGTTCAGCCGGGATGATGTTATCCAATCCCGGTGATTTATAGGGCTTGAAACTTCGTATCGCCCATTTCAATTTTCTTGTATCTAGTATCTTGTGGACCAGTTCATGGTCGCTTGGAGTATCCGGCAGTTCTACTCTTCTGTTCGTAGAGCAACCCGGAAAGTGAGTATTTACAAGTAGCTCCAGCGACTCAAGACTGGATGAAGTCCAACTACCATCACACCTGGTCAGGAGGTCAGGGGTAATGGGCGTTGTTGAGAGGATTTTCCGCAAACGACTCGCTTCAGAGGAGCTTTCAATTTTATTACAGAATCCCTCCCATGAGGATCGTTTTGCTTTCCTAATCAGTTTCTTAAATTGTTTGAGGCATTCTTTATAAGAAGTCCATACATTTGTTTTTTTCGCTTGGTTAAAAAGTTTGCGACACTTCTTTCTTAGGGCCATGATCTCACTGGACCACCACGGAGGTTTGGGCTTGCCTCTAGGGACCCTGTCGGGCAGGAAATTTGTGTCGCCTCATTACACGCAAGCGTCAAAGTGTCCACCACCTTGTCTAGGGTTTGTATACTGTCAATTACGGGTGGACCTGTAGTAGGCAGACTATTACTGAGGACCATCCTGTAGAGGTCCCAGTTTGTCCTTAGCCTGTTTTTATAGGGAGGACACATCATCTTGTGAAGTGTTATTCCAAATTCAATATAGGCATGGTCGGAGAAGGATGGTTCCTTGGATACCTTCCACTCCGTTATTATGTGGGCGGATTGTTCTGAGACTAAGGTAATGTCTAGAACTTCCTGCCTAATTGAGTTAGTAAAAGTGGGTTCTGCACCCATATTACAAATCTGGAGGTTAGTTCCGAGAATAAAATCAAAAAGTAACTCTCCCCTTTCGTTGACGTCCGAGCTGCCCCAGACTATATGATGAGCGTTGGCGTCTGCTCCGATCACCAGCGTTTTCCTTTGTTTAGTGGCTTCCTTAATCGCATTCCTGAGTGGTGTATTAGGAATGTCCGCCACATCGTGCGCCATGTAGCTGGAGGTTACCCAGATATTGTTGTTTTGTAACTCCAGTATGGCTGTAGTTGTGTCATTATCACTGAACTGTGTGAGAATAAATGCGTTAATATTATTCTTAATGAGGATACATGACCTTGGTTTACCTGTACCTTGTAAATAGAGGAGCTTATAATCCTTCATGTTGAGTCCGCAAACCTTGTCTCTGATGATCCAAGGTTCTTGGACAAGGATGAGCTCTTCTCCTTTTTGCGCAAGACGAAGGAGAAGGGCTGCGGACGCTGCTTTTAAGTGATGGAGATTAATTTGAAGTACTCTTAACATCACTGTGTCCAGGTGAGGATACCTCTATCACAGTGATGTCAGCAGTCTCCCCATCATTACTGGCATCTTCGTCAGTGGAGGAACCTAGAAGTTGGTCCTCCAGTTCTGGTCCAGGATCCGGGAGGGTGTCGACTTTCATAGCGTCGACCGTCGCCTCACCATCTTCTGGTGAGGGAGTGACAACAGCAGAAACTGTCGTTTCACTCCGTTCTCCTTCCTTTTCCTCGGTGTTGCTTGAGCAGGCTGCTGAATTCTCCTCTAGTTTACTAGCATTAAGCGCCTTTAGGTCCTTTTCATAAACCTTCAGGCTAATGGAGCTGAAGCCATAGCAAATAATGCCATTGCATTCAGCAAGTGGGGCAAGGGACTGCTCGTTTAGGATCATAATGAAATGTCTTGAGCTCCTCTTGACCTCGCCCACCTGGGCCACCTTCCAATCATGGGTAGGTAGTTCAGGGTTGGACATTTGGAAGAACTTAAGGATCTCTGCAGGATCCGAAGGTTCAGCTGGTACCCAAGCCCGTGACCTAGGTCTACAGGGGATTTTGTCCCTGGGAACGGCTTCAATCCTTGCGCCAGTCCAGATTTCGCCAAGACGGGAAACTGCCTGGTCAAGAAGCTCCGCCGACCTCTGGTTCGAGCAGGCAAGTAGCTTAACGTGGCCTTGATGCCAACCAGCATCAAGACAACGTGGAGGAGGGCCAGGGTTCAACGAGAGAACCTCCATATACACCTTCAGCAACGCCATCTCCACCATCTTCCATTTATCAGGCGTGATGGAGCCGTCCGCGTTTCTGCGGTCTATAATTGCCCTTACTAAGCTGTCCTTCGCTATCTCGCTGAAGGACTTAGCAGTGGAGGAAAGGGGGCCTATCGCCTTAATCCTTTTGGAAGATGGCTGCTGCTCGTTAGGCGAGCGCAACCTCTTCGGGGTAGCTTGCAACGGGCCTTTGGAGGCCGACGCGTTACCTTAACTTTATCTCACAATTAATATAATTTTATGTAATATATATATATATATATATATATATATATATATATATATATAATAACTTCATATCCTTTAATAAATTATGTGGAAAATGGGAGGTACAGAATCGAAAAATGCCAATAATAACGGACAGGTCATTAATAACGTTATTATTGAAGATACAGTTCAAATTGAAAATAATCAGATTGTATTGCTTCTGCTGATTCTCATCATAATTAAAATAGTTAAATTCATTTATACACTGTACAAGGATCATAAGCGGGGTTTGAAAAGGAAATATTAGTGTTAAAGGTGTTAATGGAGAAATTAGATGTAATAAAAGAAGAACTTCAAAGAATATTAAACAACTTTAATAAAAAAAAAGTTTATTCATGCAATCTAGTATTTTTTTGAAGCGCCCAACATTTTAAGCCTTTTAAATCATAATCCACCCTTCTCTGAGCAAGCCTAGTTACCCCTAAGAGGAGGTAACCAAAATAATCAGTCAAATCGGTCCATTCGTTACAAAGTTCTTCTCCCGCCCAATGCCCCACAAGAGGTTACTGAAACTAGAGAGAGAGGAACGTTATACCATATTTCAGTTTCAGCAAGATTATTTTCAATATCGTAATACTCAAATGATCCTTGCATTTTAAAATTCAATAAAAATCATTTTTAACATTGAACCAGGGTGCAGAAAAAATAAAGAATAAGCATCTAGATTATCATCCGAGATATTACTTACTTGTTGTAACAGATGTCGCTATATTAAGCTTTTAGAAAATTAACAGGTCTACCAAAAGTACTAATTTGTTACATGAAAAGCGTAAATCAAAAAAAATTATTAACTTTTTCACAAGACATCATGGAGGTGGTAGGATTTACTTCTTTTAAACGTATTAATAAAATAATACAGGAAACGTATTGTGTACAACAGAATCAAAATCGGTCTATGCCTTATGAAGAATTCTAACCATAAGCCACAATTTTTGTCAGAATACAAATAGCTACTCTATGCATTCAGAATAATCTAAATCTGCCCACGCGTTACAAAGTTAGGTTTCCCTTCCCATTAGCCCAACCCCAGCTTAACATTTTTCAACGGAGTAGCAATGGGGGATCATAAAATATACAGCAAAAAGGAGTCTTCCAAATATGTGTATGAATTAAGAAATTATGTAACACCCCTTTTACACACCACCCAACTTATAAATTTTTGTCCTCGTATCAGTGAGGCAACATATTCTACACGTGGAGTTAACCATAGAACTCTACCCAACAGAAAAGTAGAAGTAGTAGTAGTAGAAGTATCCAAATCGGTCCACGTGTTACGAACTTGGACTACCCCTCCCACCACCCTAGGCCAAATTTGTTTCTCCTGTTCGCAATGGGGGATCATATTCTGTACAACAAAAAAAGAACCATCCGAATCGGTCCACGCGTTACAAAGTTAGGTTTCACCCCGCACCCCCACCACACCCATTTTTTTGACAGTAAACAACAAAAAAAGAATCATCAAAATCGGTTAACGCGTTACGAAGTTATGCCCGGTCAGACATAAAAAAAACAAAATCTACACGTCGAACTTACATATAATCTCTTTGTTTTTGGGAAGACGTTAAAAAATATTGAATTTGAATTTTTCTTACCGTGGAGATGGAGGGGCAGCCGCTCCACCCCACCCCCTGGCTGCACTCATGACTATAAGGGGAACGACCACGGTTGGGGGTAAAAAAACGAAGACAAAAATTAAAAGCTTTCTTTAACTCTTTAACCGCTGCCTGCCTGCGCCTGGATGAAATCAAAACCACAGTGGGGACTTTAGAGGCCAGAAGGAGCACAAGAAGATCATGAAAAGCTAGAAACGAGGCAGCAGAGACAGAGGAAGGAGCATCATACGATCCAAGAGATTATTAACTGATACAGGAGCCAAGACAATTTTCTTTTGCGTTTGCAAACCAGTTTTCTTTTTATACCATCGACACATTGTAGCAAGCCTAAGTCAATCGATCAAATGGAAATTATAAACAGTAATGTAGAGTGACATTAAGTATAATGCGAAATTACTGTTTTATATAAGAAAAAAACTTTTATACTTTTTAATGATCTTGAAAACAAATTTTAGCGCTTCTAAGAATTACTTAAATTTTTTTCTATAAGAATTTCTGAAAAACGTCGATATAGACGACTCATGCTTAATCTTTTCTTTTTCATTTAATTTTTCGGGTGAACGGTCTGACCTGAGGGCTGTGAATTCAGTTAAGAATCTCAGTAATTCTTATTGTTTTTTTCTATTTCTTTTACCAAAAATTGTCTTCGGCCCAAAATAGAAAAAATTACAATCACTGAGATGTATTAAAATGGACTGACTAATGTATTAAAATGGAGTATTAAAAATAGTTTTTAAAAAAAAGTTGAAACGACCTCACAAAAATTTATAATATATAATTTTTTATTTTATATCTATTACGACATTTTGAAGTAGGTGGAAATCAAACAAACCAAACAACTACAACAAAAGTATTTAATCTTCCTTCCTTATGACCTCGCGAGCTGAAAAGTTCAGGTAGTTTTATGTATTATCTTCAATTGTGGTTCTGCAGTTGTTTAATTGTTTAATTTGCACCGACTTCAAAATGTCGTAATAGATATAAAATTAAAAATTATTTTATGCTTTTTAGCGTTCTTTGTGAAGTCGGTTCAATCCCCTACCCCACCTCCATCCTACTAAAAGTTTTTGTCTCATGGTATCAAACAAGGAACATACTCTACCGAACAGAAAAAGAATCATAGAAATCGGTCCACGCGTTACGAAGTTAGACTACCCTTACCCCTCCCCCACCCCTCCATCACTTCACCCCGACCCCAACCTTAGGACCAAATTATCCCTCTATTAGCAATAGGGGATCACACTTTGTACAACAGCAAAAGAACCATCCAAATCGGTCCGCGCGTTTAAAAATTTGCCCCCCCCCTAACAGAAAATAATTATCCAAACTGGGCCACGCGTTACGAAGTTAGACTACCCCTCCCCCCTCCCCCAGGTGACATGACGTTGGCAATAAAGAAAACCATGTTGAAAAAAAAGATGCTTATCCAGAAAGGGAGAACTAGCGAAAAGTGATACAATTTTCTTGAAGAAATTTCAGAGCACCAAGTGATTACAATATATGTAGTTTCTTTTCCTTTCTGTGTGCTCCCTGATCAAAGTCAGCAAAAGGTTTCCAAAGTTCATTTATTTTGGAAAATGTCCGATTTTTCCGACAGCACAAATCAATCCTGAAAAATTTTCCTTTTGTTGATGCCAGTAAAATTATTTACAAAAGTAGAAAGTAGTTTTTTGGCGTTTGTTTGATGACACTGACGTTGACTAGATAATGAAAATTGCAAATTTATGAATCACCCTATAATTCCCACACGGTTGCTGCCATAAAGAACAATTTCACCTGTTCGTCAACACCACCACTCATTTATAATGAGAATGTTTTTACTCACTTATTGGAGGAGAGTTGTAAAACGTAAGCTTTTGATATTTCAAAGCTGTTTGACAGAGTCTGGCATGCTGCCGTTTTAGTCAATCTTCAAGTCTTTGGTCTGCACCCTCATCTAATAGATAAAGAGTAAGACCATTCAATTCGTGTAATAATAGGCGGAGTTACATCTGATCCCAACGAAATACATGCCGGTGTAGCTCAGGGTTCACAGATTCGTCGACGACAGCATCATTGATTTCGTGTAATCTTTTGATTCTGTAATGAATTCTCGTGGAAAACGGTGCAGAAATCAACCGAGAACGCATGTTTGGAGCGTTAAACGCATGTTTGGAGCATTAAAATCTATGAACCTCGCTTGTGGCAGGGCAAATCGTGTTATGTTTAATGCATTCAAAATGGAATGCTGTTTAATGTCCCTTATAAACGTCCAGTCCGCCCTCAAGCTCTTTCAGTCCAAGGACAGAGTATACCCAATTCTCATTCTCTAAAAATATTGGGTATTGAGATACCCACCAATCTTAGCTGTGCTGATTATATATTTTCCATTGCTAAAGATGTGATGAAATGCTTGGGCTTTCTACAGAGATGTAAGATATAATTTCACCACATTTGACTTAGCGCTGATCAACATGTCCCGCATTAGGCCTAGACTTCAATATATGTAATTCTCTTTTTTGGGCAGGGGCCTGACACACTGCATTGTCCGCAGTAGACAAAGTCCAATGTAAGGCTTTTAAACTTAATGTCGATCCCTTAGTTTTTGAGAGCATTGACTCTGTGGAGCACCGGTAGAATGTCGGTTGTCTCTCACCCTTCTATCGATATTTCCACTGCCATTGTTTTAAAGAAATTTTGCTAGCCAGATTCCTTGTAGACACATGATAACGCGCGATGCAAGTCACTCCCACCGCTATACTCTCCAAGATGAATTCGGGCCGACTGTTCATTTTTAGGAATCTTTACTAAGCAGAACGACACGAATGTGGAACAGTTTACCATCTTCTTTTTGGCAATTTTATATAAAAAAATAAATAATACCATTGTTTTCGTTGCAAAAATTGCTGATTTCAGACCCATCCTGTCCAAGATAGATGAACTTTCATAGGAACCCTAGTATACCGCAAGGCTAAGTAAAGCAAATAATCTAACGAAACAGAAAGTTGCATACCCTTATTATAAATACGAAATATTTCAAAGTGAAAAATAATAAATATCTAAAAACTACAATTTAATTATTATTGTCAACAAATAATTACTATGTAAAAAATAACTAAACGAAAGGAAAAAATATTCCGCTAATTATCATTACATGATGTTCCAAAATTCAAGCCATCACATAGGTCCTGATGTTTAGCATGGTTGTTGAGTTGCTAAAGGTTAAGAAGCGTGATTGGACTTGTATTCTTAGTTATGTTGAATCGAACAAGACCGACTTTAGCAGCTTCAGAGAATAGATCACCCGATCTCCTTAATTTAAGAGCATCATTTTAATATTTGCCCGTGTCAGGCTTTCATCATTTTAATATTTGCCGGTGTCAGGCTTTCATTCATGTATGCGTAACTGAAAAGAAACCTTCGAACGAACTGAGTTTAAAAGTACTTTTGCCATGGTTATATAAGCGGGTAAAAATTGAAAACCCTCGGGATGTTAGTTCCTCTTCATTTAAAACACAATAGTAATTAATTCATTCTCTCTGGTTCCTTTAATCCCTTGTGGGGCATAGGGCGTCTACTACACCGACTCTCCATCTGGTCCGGTTCTGAGCCACCGTCTTCAACTGTGGCTACGATTTGCTGATCTCAGTACCTTCCCTCGCGAAGAATCTTCTCCAAGTATTGCGCGGTCGTCCAATTCGGCGTCTTCCTTGGGTCCCGTGGGGATTCCACTCATGAGCCAGTTGTGTGATATTGTGTGGCCCTTTTCATAATGTTTGGCCTATCCATTGCCTCTTTCGCCTGCGAATACTGATATCTATCTGTCTTGGCTTATAAGCCTGTGTAGATCTTCGTTGGTAATAACCTCCTGCCAACGGATGTTAAGGATGCGCCGGAGACACCAGTTGACAAAAGCTTACAGCTTAGATTACGAAGTCTTGTGCGTCACGAGATGCTGTTATTGCGCCAGATCTCAGGAAGAGTAAGTACAACATTATTGATGCGAGCGGTACATCAGCTTCATCTCCGCCGTATACTTTTACTATGCTTTGGAGATAGCAAAATTTATCCACTTGCTTCATTTTCTGCTCTTCCAGATAAATTTCATGTTTTCTCCTGGAGTCCAAACTCATAAGTTTGGTTTTGACAGCATTGATCTTAAGTCCTTCTTGACGACCTTTTTTTCTCAGGGCTTCGGACGTTTGGGCTACTTTGAATAGCAGACATACATCGTCGACTTAGTCCAGGTGCCTAAGGTGGTTAAAGAGTTTCAATCTAATCCCTCCAGAGCGCTTCGCAATACATTATTAATGACGAGCAGGAAAAGCATCCTTGTCTCACTTCGACAGTTTACCCTTGTGTAGGACGTGAAATTGGGCTCCTGAGGTCGCCTTTTATGGGAATCTTTACAATTACGCCTATTTTCCTTTCACTGAGATAGCTCTCGGTTTCCTGGAGAACGGGGAGAAGTATATTAGCCGCAGCAATGGGATCCACCTTAAGTAGTTCCACTGGTATTCCATCAATCCCTGGGGACTTACCGAGGTCCATCAACTTTGCAAGACATCGTGAGTACATCAAAATATGTCAACAACTTCAGAAAACTTCGACGAATATTTGCATTGAAAGGAACTCCCAAAACGTATGACCGGACCCTTATGTGCACATGAATTAGATACTGCCTTAATGAAGATATTATGGATCAACTCAACTATTATGGAACTCAAGAATACAGAAAAGATGTATATTACTTAGAAAAAATATCAAAGATAAGCCTTCAGAGCAAACTTAAAGGTCTTACTCCTTTCCTTGAGGGTAGCTCATCATGCAAGTTACTCAGAGTAGGAGGGCGTCTGCAGAATACTGACATACCTTATGCCACAAAACATCCCATCCTACTCCCCAAAAGTCATCTTTTCATTTGTTTTCTTTTCATATACTTTCATCAAACAAATTTTCATGCTTGGCCGCAAGCTTTGCTGGAATTCGTTCGTCAGCCATTTTGGGTAATCAATGGAAGATGTATAGCTCGGAAGGTAGTCCACCGCTGTGTTCAATGTTTCAGGTCAAAACCAGCAACTCTCTAACAGATAATGGGTAACCTACCTACCCACCGTCTTCAACCCGCACACCCTTTTTTAACCGACATCCCAAAAACAAAGAGGTTCTAAGTTCGACGCATATTTTTTTTTTATAATTTTTTTTTTATGTCTGATCGTAACGCGATTTTGATGATTCTTTTTTGGTTGGGTAGAGTATATTCACCGATTGGTACCATGTCAAAAAATTTTTTGGTAGGGTGTGGGGGGGTGAAACCTAACTTTGTAACGCGTGGACCGATTTGGATGGTTATTTTTTCTGGTAGAGAGTATGATCCCCCATTGCTAATAGTTGAAAAAAATTTGGACTAAACCGTGGGGAGGGGGGCGGAGGGGTAGTCCAACTTCGTAACGCGTGGACCGATTTGGATAATTCTTTTTCTGTTGGGTAGAGTATGTTCCGTGGTTGATACCACGAGAAAAAATAAGTGTCAGGGGGCGGGGCGGTGGGGGGGGGGGGGTAGTGACACCTAACTTTGTAACGCGTGGACTGATTCTTTTGTTGTTGTATAGAGTATGCTCCCCCATTGCTTATAAAAGAATAATTTGTTCCATGGTGGGGAGTTAGGTGGGGGGGAGTAGTATAACTTCGTAACGCGTTGACTGATTTGTAAAATTCTTTTTCTTTTGGGTAGAGTATGCTCCCTGGTTGATACCACGTGAAAAAAAATTTTGTTGTGGTTGGGGTGGGGGTGGGGAAGGGGGTGGAACCTAACTTTGTAACCCGTGGACCGATTTGGATGGTTATTTTTTTTGGTAGAGAGTATGATCCCCCATTGCTAATAGTTGAAAAAAAATTGGACTAAACCGTGGGGAGGGGGGCGGAGGGGTAGTCCAACTTCGTAACGCGTGGACCGATTTGGATAATTCTTTTTCTGTTGGGTAGAGTATGTTCCGTGGTTGCTACCACGAGAAAAAAAAAGTGTCAGGGGGCGGGGCGGAGGGGGGGGGGGTAGTGACACCTAACTTTGTAACGCGTGGACTGATTTGGATGATTCTTTTGTTGTTGTATAGAGTATGCTCCCCCATTGCTAATAAAAGAATAATTTGTTCCATGGTGGGGGGTTAGGTGGGGGGGAGTAGTCTAACTTCGTAACGCGTTGACTGATTTGTATAATTCTTTTTCTTTTGGGTAGAGTATGCTCCCTGGTTGATACCACGAGAAAAAAAATTATGATGTGGTTCGGGTGGTTGTGGGGAAGGGGGTGGAACCTAACTTTGTAACCCGTGGACTGAGTTGGATGATTCCATTCCTGTTCGGTAGAGTATGTTCCCTTATTGCTACCATGAGAAAAAAATTTTAGTGAAATGGAGGTGGGGTAGGGGGTTAAACCTAACTTTATAACGCGTGGACCGATTTGGATGGTTCTTTCTTCGTTGTATAGAGTAGAAGACACTAAAAAGTGAAAAATAAAATAGTTTTTAAAAAAAAGTTCAACCGACTTCACAAAAAGCGCTAAAAAGGATAAAATAATTTTTAATTTTATATCTATTACGACATTTTGAAGTTTTTTTTAAAAACTATTTTTTTAATTCGGTGCATTATAAACTTCGAGGAAAGCGTCCCTATAAGGCTTACGAATCCGTGTTCGTTTGCTTTGCGACCAGAGCCGTTCATTTAGAAGTTGTTTTGGACCTAAAATCAGATGCATTTTTTGCTGCAATAAAAAGTTTTTTCGCTAGTAGAGGTTTATGTAAGAATCTATATTGCGACAATGCGACTAACTTTGTGGGTTCAAAGAATGAACTGTGGTAACTACGTAAGGTATTCAATTCCAAGTAGACACAAGAGCAGATGGAATCAATTTCCATTTT
This sequence comes from Leptarthrus brevirostris, assembly GCA_964036015.1. Taxonomy (NCBI): domain Eukaryota; kingdom Metazoa; phylum Arthropoda; class Insecta; order Diptera; family Asilidae; genus Leptarthrus; species Leptarthrus brevirostris. The sequence continues at coordinate 57,436,080 of OZ038375.1, forward strand.
ATACCACCACGTAGTCCACGTTTTGGTGGATTGTTGGAAGCTGCAATAAAGGTCGCCAAACAACATCTTGTTCGAACCATAGGTCTGGCTTCACTGACTTTAAAGGAACTTAGCACTGTGCTAGCGCAAATAGAGGACATCATGAATTCCGGACCATTGACTCAACTATCAATAGATCCTGCAGACTTAGAAGCACTTACTCCAGGTCATTTTTTGATCGGAGAGCCATTGAATTCGATATCAGAGTCTGATTACTTCGACATAAACATGAATAGACTTTCTCGCTGGCACAAAATCCGTACCTTGCAGCAACATTTTTGGACTCATTGGTCTCGCGAATACATATTGCAGTTGCAGCACCGAAATAATCTAGAAGAGGCACGCTTGTTCTAATTGTTTATGACAGTCTACTATCTTAGTTTAGGTTAGATTCATATGGCTGCCTTAAAGGGCACACTTAGACCTCAATAGGCCCATTGTGATGCCACAGGAATCCAAGAATTCCGTCCACCTCCTCATTGGAATCATCTGGAGCTGTTGATGAAGCGCCAGAGATCAACAACGTCAATCGCCGCCATATCGCAGAGACTAGCAAAGAAACAGTTACCCAAGAAGGACTTCCGCCTGCGTGCCAGTACAGGGCACCGGCAGAGGTAGTGGAAAATAGTTTCCTCTTCCTCCTCGTCCATGCAGCTTCTGCAGAAGTCATTTGAGAAGATACCCAGTCTCTTCGCGTGTAAGCCAATAATGCAATGGCCTGTGATTACCCCGGTAATTATACCAATGCCTAATGCCCTCCAAAGCAGACACTTTTAGCGCCTAAGATCCAGCTTAGGCCAGATCTGTCTGGACGTATGGCACGTATTGCCGTTTGCCCATCTGTGGTTCACTAGGTTGATTTCCCTCGTGCTAAGCAACATCTTACAGGCGACAAGAGGCCTAAAAAGAGTAGTCTTATCAGGCTGGATCTCCAGGGTGGTACCACGTCTTTAATTCTGACTAGCTTAACTGGCACGCAAAATTTTACCATTACAGCTTTGCTTGAGAAATCGCAGGATATCGCTTCTAAGGTCACTCTTATGTCCATAATATTGGATGACCTTTCTTCTATGATGTCAGTTGTAGATGCGCCTGTTTACCCCAATAATGATTGCATCTCACGTTTATCAGCTTTAGATGACATCAGACACATTGTAGTTAAGAGTGATGTTGCTTCTTGGTCAACTTATACTACTAAAAATTCTGAGATTCTCAAAGCAATAGCGGATGACACTGAGATTCTGGTTTCTCGTAAGTGACGTGGCTCCATTAAATCTGAAAATAAATAAGGCTTCATCTGTTCATCATCAAGATTTAGATGGCCCTCTATGGATAGATTTTGATGACCCTGTACACTCTCCCGGTGTCGCTACTATCATTGCAGCATCTGATCGTCATAGTGTCTTTCCGGCCTATCCGGAAAGCTCCGACGGCTCCCATTCTACTGAAATTGTTGATGGGGAAATTCTGATGGGGATCTGGCATATCCAACGATCTGTTTTCTAATCCTGGTGCCTACAGCATGGATGTCGAGCTCTCGGTTTGTGTTAACGCTCTGAGACCGGCCAAACACCCCAAATGTATTTTTGTTTCCAGAAACGTCTAAAGATGACGTTGCTACTCACACTTCACCGTCTGTTGACGTCTGTTGGCGTGGTTACAAATAGGAAATTTAATCGTCGGCGAATGGGTGTGATGCTGCTGTGGGACAAACTTGTTCTTTTGGAAGACTGTAACCTGCCGCCTATTGACAATTCGACAATGGCGACTGTTTGTAGTTTTTATTTTGATGACGGTGTTATTCATTCAATTTAAAACGCGCTGATTTTTCAAAACTGAGCAATTGATTTCTAATTATTTATTTTGACTGAATGAGATATTGATAAAACTGTTTCATCTTTCTTTGATGACATTTATCTCAGTTTTACTTATTGTGAGCCTTTTTCAGTATCTAAGGGCTCTCGGACTTGTCAACCGTGGGTCTATTTTAACTTAAGGCATTTGAAGAACTTGAAGACTAAACCATGGAGGGTATTGTATCTGAACGAGTAATGACAACTATTTAGGTTATTGTGATTTTCATAATCAGTTAACCTCTAGCTTAGAAGTGGTTTATACTGCTTCATGAAATGACCACAAACAGTTTTGGCACTTTATAAATTCTAAGCGTAACTCTGATGAGTATCCGTCTTCCATGAGCCCAGGTGACGCTGTCAGTAGGGATTCCCTAACCTTTTTGGAGACTTCTTCAAGGTTTCTTTTCTACTCGACTACTGTGACAATAGTGTTAAGGATTTTATTGACTTAATGAAGCACCTTATCGTTTTCTGAAGTGGACTTATTCCTCAGTGTTACCTGTTCTATATTATTTATTTTATTTATCCATAAATTAAGGCATTTTTCCCAAACCCTGGAGGCTTTCGTTGATTATACTTCTGCATAAGAAAGGTAATAAATTTGTCATCTGTGGTTATAGGCCAATTACTAATCTTAGCTGCATTTTTAAGTTATTTGAAGCGCTTGGATGTGAAATTCTATTGCAAATGTTTTCTTAGTTTCTCAGTTGCCCTATTGGGAGATGTTTATTATTTAGACTTTACGAAACCAAAGACTTAGACTTTATCTATTATTCGCACTTTTCATTTTTTGACTACATATATCAATGTTATTGTGAAGAAATGGTCTGAGAAACTCAACAATCGATTTATCAGAAAACTGTCTTTGATAGATCCATTCTTGAATGTGCCTCTCCAGTCTGGTCACCTTCCTACTCTACTCACATTACCCGCATTGAGGCTATTTAATGTAGATTCGTTCGATTTGCTCTTCGTGACCTTCCCTGGACTTATCCTTCCATTGTCCCCTTATATTGAAGTAAGCCATGAATATTCCAGAATTGCTTTTGGTTTCGACTGCTTGATCGCAACTGTCAATTGTTCGGAGTTTTAGAGCGCCTTTAACACTCTCCTTGAGGCATCATGAATTCCTATTTATTTCATAATTATGGTTTTAATGATCCTATTTCCTCAACGCCTCTTTCTTTTAATTGCCACTTTGACGTTATTGAGTTGACGCCTTCAGAAATCAGTTGAAAGATCAGCTTAAATTAAACTCTTAGCTTTTGTGTTATTTTACTTTATTTTATTTTCCTAAGAAATCAGCAAATATTTGTAATAGCTACGAAGTAGTCAGAATTTGACGAACTTATATGGATATCATATTCAGTGGGACTTCAGATCAATTAGCCGTCGCCGCGCCGCAAAAACTCATCGGTGTAAGCTGCGCTACATGCCACATGTATTATATTATTGAAGTCGATTAGAAGTCGAAAATATACGCTCGGTATATTCGTCAACATTTCAGGTACTTTTAGCAATTCAAGCCGAGTTCCTTCTATCTCAACCCATCAACCAGTTCGTTTGCTACTGAATCGACTCAATGCTAAAAACACGTTAAATCGACACAAAATTAGATGAAGTCAGTAGATCTAGTCAGATATACTTTGCATAGAGAAGTCCAGGTCTAAAAATGGGATAAATTTCGTAGTTTATAAAGACGACTGCGGTTTTTGGTTTCGAGGATCTTCCTAAGCACCATCGGCGAATTAATGGAACAAATCTAATGCAAAACTTACTATTGGGTAATCTAGAATGGTTTATCGGTCAAACCCAAAAACACGAAAGCAGTCCTTATAAGGAGAGCAATTTAATTTTTCGAATCACCCAAAATGGTCGATGGTGAACTTGAATTCTATATATATATATATATATATATATATATATATATATATATATATATATATATATATATATATATATATATATATATATACATGTACATATATATATATATATTTGCGTCACCCGACTCCAATCTTGTCGGTCTGGTGTTAATGTTGGCCGCAGCTGGCGAATTCCCTCCACCTTCGCAGTTGATGTTCCGCCGTAACAAGAACAGATCCATAAGTGTCTCTTACAGGATGTTTACTTGTAAAAGTCTTTCCTGGCAGTGTTTTGGCAATCTTGTAAAGATCTCCACTGTCACCGCGGTAGGCCGCTTCTTCCTCCTCTTCTGAGAGCTCGTTGATGTATTTGCGCTCGTCACGTCTTTCACTTCTTCGGACGCCTCTCTGTATAGATCGGTATGCAGTTCTGAGATGTTGTCTAACTGCATCGTCGGTACCAGAATTAATGTAGTCTTTAATCTGCTTCCATTCCTGTATTTTGCACCATGTGGCGTCACTGATACATGGTCGTGTTCCGCTCTATAATCGTCCCGCGTCTTCAGTACCACAGCTCACAAAACACTACTTCGCCCTTTCCCATTTTTGATCGATGAAGTTGTTGGTATTATGATGCAGTGCATCAGCGTTTTGGAGTAATGAGGTATATGTGCTGCGGATTTTTAGTGTTTTTAGGCTCTGCACATTGAGCCGTGGCATATTAGATGTAGTATTCCGTGGGCGTACTGCTGCCTTGCATAAGCGAAACTAAGCTGTTACAAGATCGTGATCGCTGCCAATGTCAGCGTCGCGCTTAGATCTTACATCGAGAAGGTACTTTCTGGAAACAGCAATATGGTCAATCTGATCCTTAGTTCTGCCTTCTGTGGAAACCAAGGATGTTAAATGGCATATTTTGTGTTTAGTCTACTGTAGAAAATTAAAAGTAATTCCTAGGCTGCATTAGACAATATAAGATGGTAAAGTTTTTCGCAATATGCTTTTAATATCAGCCGATCCTTATATCCCATCATTTCCAAGAGTAAGATGCAAACGTGATATAAAATACTTAAAATATCCTGAAGAAATGGCATTTTCATTAGATATTTAACGAAATCAATCAATAAATGTGGCACGTTTAAACTTTGAGTTTTTCTTATATCCTGAAATCTCTGGCTAATTTTACGTATAAATTCCTTTATTACTAGTGAAAAAATGTAATTTGTCATTGAAAACATAAAATTATTAAAAATTTTGTTCAATGCATAATTATAACTTTTCAAAAAATCTAAAAAATTAAATTATCAACCTTTATACTACATAAATACACTAATATCGAGACACCCCGTCTTTTACTACAACACTAATATTAATTTGAAGTCAAGAATGTAAAGATTTATTTGCCAAAATTTTGTTACGATATCTTAAAGACCAAAAGTTACAGATTTTTTATCATGTTCAGGTTGTTTTGTATCGTTCTGCGGTATACAGTTAGCGTGTAATCAAATATTCTGTAAGAAAAGTCATTACCCGTACCTACAGCGTGTCTTGAAACGTGATTTTCAACCTTGAATAAACTTCTGTTCTTAGGTACGTGAAAAATAGGGAAATAATTAACTCTTTTTATTACAACCTTCATATTACCTTCACCTGTCCATCCGTCGACAAATCTTGCCAGCCAATTTTGTCCCACTTCCCGATATCCGATTAAGCTGAAATGTTGCATGCCAATGGAGATCCGCTTCACAACCACCTTGACATGGCTATCAAACGCAAGGGTTCGATGAGTAGAATGCTATAAGCTACGTGGCGTCATTCTAAACCTAATATGGTAGACACTTCAAGATGGCGGATGGCGGACTTAACAATCTCAGTTAAGTAAGGACCACGCAATAGTTAAACTAAAAAATAGTTTTTATAAAAATAAGTTGAACCGACTTCACAAAAAGCGCTAAAAGGCATAAAATAATTTTTAATTTTATATCTATTACGACATTTTGAAGTCGGTCCAAATCAAACAATTCAAACAACAACAACAAAAATATTTAATCGTAATTTCTTATGATACCGTAAGCTGAAATGTTCAGGTAGTATTATGTATTAATTATAATTGTGGTAATGTAGTTGTTTTATTTGTTTAATTTGCACCGACTTCAAAATGTCGTAATAGATATAAAATTAAAAATTATTTTGTGCCTAAAAAACTGTGTTAATTTTAACTTTTTAGGTGTCTTCTACTCTACACAACGAAGAAAGAACCATCCAAATCGGTCCACGCGTTACGAAGTTACTACCCCTCTCCCTCCCCACCTCCACCATAGGACCAAATTATTCTCCTATTATCAATGGGGGATCACACCCTATACAACAGCAAAGAACCATCCAAATCGGTCAACGCGTTACAATGTTAGGTTCCACCCTCCTTCTCCCACCCCAACCACGCCAAAAATTTTTTTTCTCGTGGCATCAACCAGGGAGCATACTCTACCCAAAAGAAAAAGAGTTATCCAAATCGGTCCACGCGTTACGAAGTTACACTACTCCTCCCCTCACCCAACCCCCCACCATGAGCCAAATTATTCTTCTATTAGCAATGGGTGATCACACTCTATGCAACAGCAAAAAAAACCATCCAAATCGGTCGAAGTTAGGTTCCACCCTCCCCCACCCCACACCCCACCAACATTTGTTTTCTCGTAGTATCAACCAAGGATCATATTCTACCCAATAGAAAAAGAATTATCCAAATCGGTTCACGCGTTACGAAGTTAGACTACCCCTTCCCCCACCCCACCTTTCACCATAGGACCAAATTATTCTCCTATTAGCAATAGGGGATCATACTCTATGCAAAAGTTACAAATTTAGGTTTCACCCCCACCTCCCACCCCCGTCCCACCAAAATTTTTTTCTCGTGGTATCAACCACGGAATATACTCTATCCAACAGAAAAAGAATTATCCAAATCGGTGTACGCGTTACAAAGTTAGACTACCCCTCCCCCCCCCCCCCACCCACCCTATTCCAAATGTTTTTCTCCTATTAGCAATGGGGGATCATACTCTGTACAACAAAAAAAGAACCATCCAAATCGGACCACGCGTTACAAAGTTAGGTTTCACCCTCACACCCACCCTACCAAACATTTTTTTGACATGGTACCAATTGGTGAACATACTCTACCCAACAAAAAAAGAATCATCAAAATCGGTCGACGCGTTACGAAGTTATGCCCTGTCAGACATAAAAAAAAAATAAAAAATAAAAAAAATTTAAAAAAAGAAAAAATACGCGCCGAATTTAGAACCTCTTTGTTTTTGGGAAGTCGGTTAAAAACAACAGGACTTCACGACACAAAGTCTATTTTATCGATTTTATTAATTAAGTCGGGTATAAACTAACAAACCAAGCCATTACGACACACAGTTTATTTTATGAGGTATAAACTAGCAAACCAAGACTTAACGACACAAAGTTTATTTTATTTATTTTATCAATTAAGTATAAATTAACAATCCAAGAAAACAATCCGAACACTCAAAAAAGTATAATCCACTCGGCTGTGTAGTTGTTGGCGAAAAACTCTACTGCCGGCTTCACTGGGATCCCTCGCGAGCCCAGCAAAACACCAGATCGTGTCATTCGACACTCACCCTGTATCATCAAGCGTCACGAATAATTTCCAGAAAAGCTAAGCACATGAAGTGCTTTGGGTTTGGAATGTCGCTTGCATGTACAGAGCGTGAAAGCTCTGTACATCGTATGAAGATAAGATTTCTGCTAGATGGTCAAAAACTACATGGTTGCAGTTTTGCCTCTGTAAAGTTTCTTGCGAAATTTACTGCAAGTAAATTTTATCCAAACACTGCATTGCTGCAGTTTTTAACTGCGAAATTTAACTGCAAGAATATTTTATGAGATTGGAATGCTGGCGATATAATATGATCGCCAGCAATTTCGATGAAAATTTAATTATGAAGATAAGTATTGATTTTTAATTTAACTTTTAGGCATTCTATTTACTGTTTAGGCTGAATGCCTAATCAGTGAGAAGGTCCTTAGGGAATAAGTAATTGACTAATGTAAGAGTTGTGACTGGGTCACAACCAAGCAAATCAACTTAGGTCTTTACAAGGACTACGGATTGAAGAACTGTAATGTACTAAATTGACCGTGAAAAGGCCTTGAAATATCAATGCTATAAACGAAATGAACCGTGGTAAAAAGTTTAAATAGGTAGAAACTCAGAAACTCATGTTGTACATGGTCGAATTAAATGTGTAGGTACTAGGAACTCTAAGTATAATTGGTTCTTAATTCCGTAATAGCACTAAAAAATAAAATTAAGTAAAAAATTTTTTTTTCAAAATATAAGCTTTTATTTGTTGTTACTTCAAAGAATTAAAAATAAATTTCTCGATTTACAAGCACTACTTAGCTGAATATTCCCCACAATAATAAACTATTCTGCTAGCTTTGCTTACAACTGATTGAAATTTCAACTTCAATATTTTATACTTTAATTTAATAAAAGCGTGTTTCGTTCTTTCTCTCAAATTGTATGCGTTTATGCATATGGGCAATAAATTTCAATTAGTTGTAAGCAAAGCTAAGAGAATAGTTTATTATTGTGGGGAATATTCAGCTAAGTAGTACTTGTAAAGCGAGATATTAATTTTTAATTTTTTAATTTTTCAAAGTAACACCAAATAAAGGCCTGTTTTTTTAAAAAAAACTTCTTTTTAACTTTATTTTTTATATTGTGTACTTAACCCACCTAGATGAGAACCCTCCCATAGTTAGGCAAGCTTCATTTCAGAAGGAATTTTCTGTAAAAGCATGTGTTAGAATTTGAGACGGATACCAAGTTGGACCATATGTTTTGGAAGTTATCATCCTTAATAAATTATTTAGAACTCTTGCAGAATAATCTGCTGCATAATTGATCAGCAGCAGTCGGATAGACGTGTTCTTGTTTTGCTTTTGAGTTTTTGAGTTGATTATACTCTCTGTTGTTGTTCAGTGGTACCTGGCTTCTTTCGCTGGGAAATCTGATTACAATTTGTGCTTATTTTAATTCGTTTATCAAGCTCGTTGCTGTTGTTTCAATTTATTCTTTCTCCTCATGTAGCTGTCTGTTCGCTTCTCCTCCCTTGCTTAAACAAAGACGTACGCGCCTTTCACTGGATTCAGGTGTGGTCCCGGGAAGTGATCTGCCATAGGATATTTTGGATTCTTTGCCTCCTGCTAGTGTTATGCAGCCTGCAAAGCGACCTGATGTGCTTACTTGTAGAAGGCTTAATCCACCTGGAGGTCGTAGCGGTTGTACCTTCACTACATCTTTTAAGATCTTTGCTCCGGAGGACATGTTATCAGCTATTTACTCTCCTGCCAACTGGCCAATTAACACCATTGTGCCTGAGTTCATTACTAGGGCAGCCTCTGAGGATCCGCTTCATCAAAAAACTTATCAATGAGATAACTATCTAGTACGCCAAGTAACCGGCTTCAGATCTATACGGCCTTTATACGGGCACGACTGACTCATGTTTTGAAGCGATCTGTTTGACGGTAACCTGGCTGTGTAGTGGTAGATCTTCGTGAGCGTCACTCTGCACTTAGTGCCCCGGTTGTGGAGGGGTTTTGTGTACTATCCGTGGTGCTATTCTTCTGCATGTCATTGATGTGGCCTGCTTCGAAGATTTGGAACTGGTTTGCGTTGTCCTGCCCCTTACGGGTAGGAACATCTTTATTGTTACTGTTAACATCCCTCCTGACTCATCTTCCGTAATCTATGACCAAGTATATATTTCTTGACGACCTCTCTAACAACATTCTGTGCTGTGGATTGGGCAGGCACGGACGACGAAGGCCTACCGCCATCATTGTTTTCTGCTCCTGCGTTTGCTGCATCGTTTCTGGATGGAATTCCTTCTGTTGGCTTGACGCAGACTTGTGGTGTGCTGATCAACTCGGGCCGTTTCTTGGATCTTATTTTTTATTTAAAAAAAACAAAGCTTGGAGAAGGTTCTGCTCCTCAAGGAGTGACTTTGATTATCTGTCCTATTCTGATTTACGTAACAAATATTTGTGAGACGTCAATGCATCGTACAATTACTACTTAGGTAGGATAAAAAATATTTTGCGTAATGACATTAAGCAATTTTGGAGTTTTGTGAACTCTAAGCGCAACTCTGATGGATACCCCTCTACCTTGCGCTATGGTTCTACGAGTACTAGTGACCCGCAGAAAAAGGTCATTAAATCTTTCTAATTATAGGCCCATCACTAACCTTCCTTGCCTAGCTAAGCTCTTTGAGACCCTGGTATGCGAGGTTCTCTCTTTCACTGTAAACTTTTCTTATTTTCTTTCCAGCATGGTTGTATAAAGGGTAAACTTACTTATTGGAATTCTCAATTTTCTGACTTTCTTCTATTGAACAAGCTAAAGAAGTCGATTTTATTTTCACCGACTTCAATAAAGCTATTGGTCGAATTAATCATAAAATTCTCCTTCACAAGTTGTCGATTCATGGTTGTCCTTCGGGTTTTGTTCAATGGCTAGTGGCTACGCAAGTATTTGTCTGAGCGCTCTCAACGTGTTTTGTTTCGCGTTATTCAATATCTACATCAATGATGTATGCCTAATTCCATCTCACTCGAGAATTTCATATTATGCTGATGATGCCAAGCTATTTCGATTAATTTCGAATGATCATGACTGCCATCTCCTGAACTCTAACTTGGACGCCTTCTGCACCTGGTGTTCCATCAACTGCCTCCCATTAAACGTGTCCAAATGCACTATCATGTGCTTTTCCCGTAAAAGAAACCTTCGGCTGTTTAGCCGAGTGGATGGAACCACTTTAAATAGACTTGACAAATCCAAAGACTTAGGGTCTTGCTTAATGCTCAATTCCACACTTGCCAGATCGGGCGGTTTCTCGCTCGTGCTACTTGAGCCGTTAATTCGGCGACAAAATTTTCCTCTCTGCGACTAGGCACTTTTTGGGCGATTTTTTAATTCTTGCTCGGCGCTTTTGGGCTATAGGCTGAAACAGATTGCACGGCAGCCTACAGCAAAAGTTCATATTTGCTAATCGAAATCATATAACCCGACGTTATAGTAGAAAAATTTTTGCTGTCGAGTCATCTCAAATTCTAATTTTGCTCTAATAACTTTTTACTGAACTCCGAACGAGTTCAAACTGACGTTTATCGCAATGGAATTTTTTCACTCAAACTCAAAGTATGCACATTGCCGTCGTGTCTGATATCTGATAAAAAATTCTGAAAAAGAAGCTACTATATAATAAATAAAAGTTACGAAAAAATTCAAAACAAACTGTTCAAAACTCGAGCGGAGCAAGAAATATAATTTTCTTGAAAAGAGCGGCGTTTCTAATAAAGAAAATCTAAATCCCTTTGGCTCTTCATCAGCAGCAGCACCAAAGGGTTAAATTTTCTTTAGCTGCTGGACGCCTTTGAAATCTACCAAAAACTGGATGTTAATCCAACTAAATCAAACACCGAACTAGACAGCAGTATCGCAAGATCACTAGCACTGTCACATTAACCTTTCGGTAAAATATTTTTCAAAATGTACAAATAATGTACAGAAAATCACTGGACCCGAGTGAAATTTACGAAAAAATTCAACTCAATTTCAATTGTCTAGTTCGGTGTTTGATTTAGTTGGATTAACATCCAGTTTTCGGTTGATTTCGAAGGCGTCCAGCAGCTTAAGAAAATCTAACCCTTTGGTGCTGCTGCTGATGAAGAGCCAAAGGGATTTAGATTTTCTTTATTAGAAACGCCGCTCTTGTCAAGAAAATTATATTTCTTGCTCCGCTCGAGTTTTGAACAGTTTGTTTTGAATTTTTTCGTAAATTTCACTCGGGTTAAATGATTTTCTGTACATTATTTGTACTTTTTGAAAAATAAAAGTTTTTGTTGCAATTTTTAGTTTGTCTATATCTGAAATATGTTCATTTTCAATCACACTAATTGAACAAAGGCAGTTCTGGGTTACATTTTGAAAAGGGACATGTACGATTCAATAAATAATAATTTTCGTTTTCCTTTATATAAATATTATTTCCTAAAAGATTAAAATGTGCGTAATAAATAGTTGGAATCAACTGGGTGGATTATTAAAAACTTAATTAACGGTATTTTTTTGTTTTTCACGACGCCGACGCCTCTACCAAATTTTAAATTTCTTTTACTTGTATCTGCTGCTATGATTACTGTAATAAATATTACATTAAAGTTGTAAAAACAACAATTTGAAAGACTTGATTGATTATAAAATCAAAAGGCGATTTTTGAGCGATTTCAAGTAATGGCGCGGAGACTTTGGCGAATTCAGCGACACGAATCGGCGACTTTTGCGCCATACCGTCTAGCATCTCTGCTGAATTCTCTTTTAAAGATCACATTGATGCTGGTGTTGGTAGGGCTAATGCTGCCTTGGGCTTCATAAAGATGTGATCTAAGGAGCTTAATGATCCCTACATCACTAGAATTCTATATTGTACATTTGTTAGGCCAATTCTTGAATATGCTAGCCCAGTGTGGGCTCCTTTTTACGGGGTCTATGTTAAGGAGGGAAGTCCATGTAAAATTTTCAGAAATCAAATATTTACGAAGTTATAGCTAATATAATAGAGCGGGCCGGAGTGCGTATTGTAAAGTAGCGAGCCAGGTAGTCGGAGCGCTTCAGGTAAAAGGGTCTCTTCCATTATAATAACTTGAAATATTTCTTTTGTCCTATATAGGTAGTTTAGCTAGTTTCCTGTACTAAAACTTTAAACGCGATTATCTCGAAACTCGTGTTGTAACTCAAAAAGTTATTGACCGATTTGTCTGAAATTTAGTGAGGAGGCCTTTCTCTACATTACTATCGGAAGGATAAACATAAAACTTCAGATATTTCGCGTTAATAAAATACTTTTTTGGGGTCAAAAATGTAAAAAAATACCCCTAAATTCTGACTTTTTTTCAAAGGTTTATTTTATATTGAATTTTATACGTTTTATTTTATTTTATATGTTTATCCTTTCCGTTAATATGTCCTAAAAAGAAAACACTTTTATTTTTTTGTTTCAGATCAATGGTTGATGAGTGACAAACAGAGCAGTGTGGAACCTCGCGCCGGAGGCAGCAGACAAAAAATTTTCCTGAGCCGCCAGTTTGAAAGAAAAAAAAATTATTTTTTTTGTACTCTAGAATGGTTAAATAAAGTTGCGTTAAAGTTTAAAAACAATAAAATTATTTTATCACCTTCAAAAATACTTTTAAAAAATGACCGATTTTGAGGCTGTTACATGGACTTCCCCCCGTAAGCGCATTGAGTCCGTCCAGGGAAGGATTTTAAGGTTTGCTCTGCGTAACCTTCCATGAAACAATGATCGTCTTTTATCTGCTGACGCTGACAGACTTAATTTGTTATCCTTGGACTAGAAACTATACGAAATAACGCCAGAGCTTTTTTACGCTCCAATGTATGCAGGGGGCTATTGACTCTCCTCAATTGCTAAAATATTTTAATATAATCGTAGCATCACGTTCCTTGAGGAGTCACGACTTCCTCCATGTTTCGCATCACCGTACTAACTATGGACTGAATAAGCCAGTTACAGCTATGTCCCGTATCTTCAACTCAGTTTACGATCATATGGACTTTCACTTGTCAAATGGCTTAATAAAATGCCAATTAATGGGTCAGCCTAAACAACAACGTCAACAGACGTCGCCAATATATTTAAGGGCATATGAATTCCAGGATAAATATCGATATCGCATGTATCTAGAACATCTACAACGGTTTTTTGGAGGCCAAATTTTCAATCAAGTTTGCGATTGTCGCTGACGAGGATGCGAATGCCCATCAAAATGCATTCGGCTCTAAAATAATGATTTAAAAATTAGCGGTACCGGTAAAGCTTATTAAACATTTCACGCAGTTAAAATTGACTACAAATAGTGCCGTCGAGTTCAAAATAAATCGTGTGTGAATATAGTGAAATATAACTTTGAAACCTTTCATATATTTTAATATAAAATGCAACGATTAAATAATCTATAATTATTGAAATACTTAGCAGAATAATGCAAATAAATAGTTTGTAATTGGCGCGTTTATGAACGCGAAATAAATTTCAGGCGCTACCGTTTATGTATGCAGTGATCAAGGCAGCATTTCCCAAAATTTATTTAGTATTAAGTAATATATAATATATATATATAGCAATATATACAATTAATTTTTTTTTATAGTTACTGATAATCATACTGATAAGATTAGTACATTAATGTATTGAAGCGACAGCAATGAAGATCTGCTATTTATAAATCTATGAAATTTTTCTTTGTTTTTAAGTTCTTATACTGATAATTATTAAAAAAATTTAAATTACTTAATTTAGCGGCGCATTATTGTAAGGAGACGTTTGATGTTTTGTTTTATTCCCAGCTTAAAATAATAAAGTACCATTGTCTCGAAAACGAAAAAAATCGGATAGATGTTTATATATTGATTTTTGCTCCTTGTATCAGCTGTTAAAGTAATGCAAATTATGTCTGAATCACCATGTATTTTACTCTTTAAAAACAAAATCGAAAATTTAGAATTTGACTAAATTAATATGTGTACTATTACTTGCAGAAATTAAGAAAAATCTTCGCTCGATGAGTTAATTGTATATTTAATTCCTCTGAGGCCTAAGCCTCTAAAAACGTTCGCGACAGTCGCCAAAGCTGAAAACGAAAAACAATACCTTCCTAATGACTTTGTGACCAATTTCCAAATCTATCCCAATCACAAACTATTATTAAAACCAATCCTTATCCTCCAGTTATTGCAATTCATTCAGTAAAATATAAATAGAAAAATTCTTATATTCATTTCAATTAACAAAAAACTGTAAAACGCCCAAGAAGTTCATTTGATTTGATACGTCATGCTGCTTGTTTGCTTTCTGTCTTCAGTCTCGGGTAACCTTCGTTGCTTTCTCATTTACGTTTAGGGTCAATGATTCACCAATCACACATGCTCCCGCAAGAAAGTGTAAAGTAAAGCAACAGCGGGCGGCGCGCACGTGGTGTATACACCTTGAGTACGTACCTACACAACAAAAGGCAAGTTGGATTAAGATATTTATTTTTACACTTGTCCCAGCTCGCAGAGCCACAAAAAACAAAAGTTCTAGTTCAAGTCACTAGCGATGGTAACACTCCTATGAACTGGAGATACAAACGAAGTCGCTCGCACGATTGGCGTTCTTCAGATGCTTTTTTCAGCAAAGCAACGTTAATTACAAATAAGTGCTTTCAGTAGGCTGCGGGAAGAATAGCGGTTCGGTGCAATCAGTAGTGTTTTGTTTCGAAAAATCAGTCGCGTTTGCTCTGGTTTTGGCTCTAATAAATAAATATCAAGGAAGATTTAGTTCTATTCATTTTTCCCGCGAAAAGCAACGGAAGTGATTTACTAGTGCCTGGACTAAATTTTCCACATTTCTTTCGTAAAAATAAGAAAAAGAGGTTATTGTAGGAAATTGCAATTTTCCCCTTTCAATATCACCTATTACTGTAAAATTAATGTTACTCTTTGTTCTTGCTATTTGCATATTGTATATCAAACTTCTATTATTGTGACTAAGAGCACATACATTTTAAGAATTGTGTGGCTTTAATGCGTCGGAGGGCAAGGCCTTAGACCTTCTGAACTTTGTTTTGAATATTGAAGTGACGTGAGTTGCTTGTTTATTTCGAAAAAGTATTCAATTAAAAACACTCGAGTGTTAAAGAAGGCGTAGCAGTGAAAATTTTAAATTCTTGGATAAAATAATTCAATTACAGTCTTTCAACAGATATGGTAAGTATGCAGGTCAAAATAAGCTTTTGTTGTAAATTTAATGAACACTCACAAGCCCAAGTACGAATTCATTGTTCGAAATACACTGCAGGAAAACTTAAGGCCTCAGAATAAATCTAGATTCCATTATTTATTTTTACAATGCAAGGGTAGGAAAAATATGTTTATAACCGTTTATGCATCTGGCTAAAAGTACCTTTGAATGAGCCTGGAGGTAGACATTGAGTAGTCATAACAATTACTTAGCTTATTGAAAACTTTCTCGAGAAATGCATAGAAATTGTTTGAAATGTGAGACAAAATTGTGAGTGAACGCTGAAAGTATCAGATTTACAAAAAGAAAGAAACTCTTAAAATATTGCTAAGTAGGAATACATTTCTAATATTCCCATGAGCAAGCCAATAAACAATTTTTAAAAAAATGTTTAAATAGTCTGCACCGCATTTATGTTTTAACGATTTGTTACTCATTTACATAATTTTTACTGGTATTCGATTAAAATATTTAATTAAAAAGAAAAAATAAAAGTTAAATTATATTGCCAGATTCCTCGAAATCAAAACTTGTTCTTCTGTTTTTAACTTTCCAAAAACAAAGGTTCTAAGTTCAACACGTACTTTTTCAGGGACCGTAATTATCATGATAAAAATGAAAAAAATCATGAAATAATTATTATTTTTAATCTTTATTGTTGCAATCAAATATAACAGTTATTTGATAATTTTTATTACGTAAAACAAAAATAATTATTATTTGTTAATTTTGATTTTTTCAATCGAAATAAATAATAAAATATTTGTGATTTTTATTTTCATGGTCAAAAATAAAAATCATTTACTGATTTTTATAATTGTACTCAAAAAAAAATTATTTTTAATTTTTATGTTTTGGTCAGAAATAAAAATCAAAACGACGTAAATTATGTCGATTTAAAATGTAAATTTAACAGAAATTCAGACGTTTTAAGTCTTAGCGTCTTCGTCGACTTTTGTGATTGATGCTCCGATGAATTATGTAGTTACTTAAACAAAAACAAGCTCATACACAATACATACGGATCTCTGACTTGAAAACAGAATTGAAAAAAAAATTCAAAATGATTTTTATTTATCACTAAGAAAATAAAAATCGAAAATAATTATTAGCTTCGCCCAAAATAAAATTATTCAGCAAATGATTTTTATTTCTGACTAAAAAAATAAAAATAAATAAAAATTATTTTTGATTATAATTATATAAATCAGCAATACAATTATTATTTGTGATTTAAAAAATAATAGTTATTGAATGATTTTTATTTTAAAAATTAGATTTTTTTAATTATTTTCAACAATTAAAGTGCAACAAAAGATAATACGACGTAACATATTCTCCTTTTAATAATCTTGCGATACGTATGTGATTTTTTTATTACAAAAATCAGAAATAATTATTATTTTCGGTCTCTGGTTTTTTTTTATTATTTTTACTGTGACTGGGCATAATTTTGTATCGCGTCGACCAATTTTGATGATACTTTTTTTGTTGGGTAGAGTATGTTCCCCGATTGATACTATGTCAAAAACATTTTAAATGGGGTAGGGATGGTCCTATGATGGGGTGGGGAGATGGAGAGGTAGTCTTACTCCGTAACGCGTAGACAGATTTGTATGAAATCTGTTTTTGTTGGGTAGAGTATGTTGCGGTATGATGGGGTGGGAAACGGGAGGGGTAGTCTAACTCCGTAACGCGTAGACAGATTTGGATGATTCTGTTATTGTTGGGTAGAGTATGTTCCTCAATTGGTAGCATGTCAATGCTATAACAACTACAACAAAAGTATTTAATCGTCCTTCTTTAGGTAGTTTTATATAATATTTTTAATTGTGGTTTGGTAAAAATTATTTTGTTTTTTGCGCTTTTTTTGTAGTCGGTTCAACTTCTTTTTTTAAAACATTTTTATTAACAATTTGTTTTGTTTAGGTTGCAATTTTTTTAAGTGTGATTTTGTACACATTTGTCCAGACTGGAGCTGCATAGGTGATAATTAGTTGAAACACCATTCTGTTTATTAATAACTTGTTTTCGGTATTAAGTGTTGCTTTTCTGTTCATAAGCAGGCAGAGTGTTTTTATTAGTACATTTGATCTTTTTGCGTCATATTAATATGATGTCCAAAAGTTAGAGTTTTGTTTAGATGTATACCTACCCAGAAATTTTGTTTCTGTTAACCACTATAATTGTTAAAGTGAAGGGGTCTTGGTGGTAGGAATCTGGGACTTCTTCTTGTGGTGAAGAACTTACTGGAAGTTTAAGCTGGATTTACTTTAATTTTCCATTTATGGAAGTACGATGAAAGTTTTGTTAAATTTTCTTCGAGTTTGAGGGTGATGACATCTGGGTCAGTGTTTCAGCAATATAGTGGTATCATCCTGTCTGCTGAATGCTTTTTCAATATCAAGGACGACAAGACCACCCCCCCCCCCAACGGGTGATGGTGGGAAAAGAGTGACATGTATAAATAATAGAAAATTACCGATATTAGTATCGAATGGTATCGCCGAGATGAAAAATGACACTCCGGATGCCGTTAGATACTGTAGTAGTAGTGCAGCCTTAGGCATGGGGCGGGAAGGGATAATAATCGAAATTGACCGATGTTAATGTCGTACTCATATTTTTCGGGATCACAGATAAACAATCTAAATATCGTTGGATACTATGGGTTTAAGACACATCTAGCAGGTGAGTGTGAGGATGGAGTGATATGTAAAAATAATCAGAAACGATACTCACTTACGTCAACGAACAACGTCGGGCACACGCAGCTAGTGTGTAATAATTTTATTTTGGCGTTAAGTGTTCAGCACTTGTATTTCATAAAGGAATTATCCAAACGAAAATTCTCTCTAGGTTCAAAAAGTTATCCTCAATTCAAAATTTGTTTCATACATAATGATAATCAAAGAATTTCCGGTCCTTATCTTTATTAGCAATTGCTGTAGTTTAACATTATTTACGTTCGTGTTCATAATAGATGATTTTCTTCAATGTAGGTTTTAAACTCTTCCAATAAATTTTACCAACACCCTTTAGTATGTAGCGTATTTGTAGGCCTGTAGTCGTCAATAGGGTCTCCTGAAATTCAAAGGAAACTCTCATTTAATGAAAACTATTATTTTTGTAAATATATGTGATCTTAATAAGTACAGGACTAATTATTTCTGTTTAATTTAATATCATAGTAGAACTGAAGTCGTAAAAATCCTTCTTGTTAATAATTTCTTTGACAATATAATACAAAATACCTGCATGCTTAAAATATAAATCCGCAGCCCGCTTTCGATACATATTACTCAACTTAACAAAAGCGATCAACAGAAAAATGGAATAAATTAGTGTTTTTCAATACAAACTTTAGTGTCTTTTCAAAACAAGCTTTTAAATGATAAAATCTAAATCCAATTATTGTGCGCGTATAAAGAAACCTTATGACGAAAATTCTTTTCATTCGTTTTCGACCCGTAAATATGAAAAAACTCAAGTCAAGTATGAAGGTTATTCAAGTTTCGAGGGTTCCGTACTTAAGTTACCTACTTTTAAAAGCAAAATTGGTTTTTAATATTTTGTAAGGATTAAGTTTTATTTTATTAGCACTAATCTGCAACTATACCTACCTATAGTCTATATAAGGGCTATGAAGTAATATTTTTCCTAACATTTTCCACGTATCTTTCATGTGCATCTGTTTAGATGGCTTATTATTTCATCAAGAATCGTAATTTGTAATAAAAAATTAAATTTTTTAATCAAAATTTGTTGATTGATAGTTTTTCTGTATTTATTTGCTGAATATCGGGAAACCATAGTTTTTGGAAAGCCTTGAAGGAATGATCTTATAACAAGAGTCCTAAGCTTGTATGATACTTTATTTTTTCCACATTTTTAATACATCATTGTACTAAAGGAACGCGAATAATATATAAGTTGAATATGCAATTGGTGTGAATGAGTATGCAGTAGCCAACACAAATGAAAAGCTGTCAAAAGAAACAAACACATTAAAAATTTTCCTGAGAATTTCCACAGTAAAAGTTGACAGATTGGTAATGTATTTGGGAAAAATTTAAAATTTTATAATAAATACTATATATTATAAGCTACGATTTTTGTATTTACCCACATGATACAAAACAAATTTTCTTTGACGGGGGCCAAATCCAACCCCACTCCCCTCGCCGTCCCACCGGCATTAAAAATTCAAAACAAATATGTTACAATAATTGACTGTGGAAAACGTCTGTGACTGCTGACAGACGGACGGTCGCACGAGTGATTTTTTTAAGGTTCGTAACCCTGAAAAAATATCTCTTTGTTTTTTCAAACATTTAATAATATCTACAGACTAAAAGAAATATGTGAGTAAATCCGAGTAAAGCATCTTGCACTTTGTCCTTTAAATAGTTTTAATACAATTTTTATTCTACGATTACTTTTAACTAAGCTATGAGATTTCTAAGCAACAACAACACTTTCAACTTTCGATTTTAACTTCCGAAATAATGAGTAATCTGCTAGGCATCAGTTAAAGATTTAAAAGGTGACAATTTTCTCTTGAAAATGCCTTTACTTACATAAATTTTTCGACTAAAAACTCGCCCTAGGATTCCAAAAATATCTTTTTTCAACATTTTCGGTGAATTAAAAAAAAAGAATGGTTAAAGGATCGATTTTTCATTGAGTCTTTTATAAATATAAAGAAAATTCTCTTTTAACTTTTATTTGTAAATAGTTCAGGTAGTTATAAATCACATTTCAGTATTAAGGTGCATTCAATCCGGAAAAAGTTGCATTTAATCCAGACAAGGGTGCAGTCAATCCGGACAAAGGTGCATTCAATTCGGACAAAGGTGCATTCAATCCGGAAAAAGTTGCATTTAATCCGGACAAGGGTGCATTCAATCCGGACAAAGGTGCATTCAATTCGGACAAAGGTGCATTCAATCCGGAAAAAGTTGCAATTTATCCGAAAATGGTATATATATATATATATATATATATATATATATATATATATATATATATATATATATATATATATATGTATGTATATATATATATTTATATATATATATACATATATACATACATATATATTAATTTATATATATATATATATATATATATTATTCGGAAAAATTGTCTGTAGCGATTTCAATTCCACCCTCTGTGGATATGGTAGCGTTAAAAATATTTTTCAACACGTACGTTTCTGTCGCTCGATTTAAAAGTTGTAAATCGGTCCACACGTCACGAAGTTAGCCTACTCCCTTCCCCATCACCCCTACTACGCGTTACGATGTTATACTACCCTTTCCTCTTCTTACCCCACTCAAGGAACATATTATTTCATCATTATCAATGGGGGATCATACTCTATACAACAACAAAAGAATCATCCAAAACGGTTCACGCATTACGAAGTTAGGTTTCTACCCCCACCCCACCCGACCAAACGTTCTTCTGACATGAACATACTCTACCTGGCATAAAAAGAGTAACTCAAATGGGTTCACGCGTTACGAAGTTTTACTAACCTCCTCCCCACCCCGCCCTTGTGCCAATTTTTTTTACGTTATTAACATTGGAAAAAGCATTTATCTAAATTAGTCCACGCATTACGAAGTTAGTTTTCACCCGCACCCGCAACAGCATAATTCTTTAACATGGTTCCAATCGGGGAACTTACTATATCCTACAAAGAAAAAAAATCATCCAAATCGGTCTACGCGTTACGAAGTTAGACTACTCCCCCCCCCCTCTCCTCACCCACCCAGGGACCACATTTTTTTCCATTATTAGCAATAGTGGATCATGCTCTATACGAAGTTGTGTTTCACCCCCAACCCAACCACACCACACAATTCTTTAACATTGAACCAATTGGGGTGCGTACTGTACCCAACAAAAAATAGTCATCCACATCGGTCCACGCGTTACGAAGTTAGCCTACTCCTACCCATCCGCTACCCACCCTAGGATCATTTCTTTCATTAGGAGGATCATACTCTATACAAAAAAAAGAATTATTTAAATCGGGAAACGCATTATGAAGTTAGGTTTCAACCTCCCACCTAACCAACATTTTTTTTACAGTGTAACAATCGTGGAACATTATTTTTTTTCATACCCTTATTCCTCCAGGGAACATAGGGAGCGTACACGTGTTCTCCAGTCTTGTCTGTTCTGGGCTCTCGCTGTTACATCTTCCCATGTTAGACCGGCGCTACTAAGTTATGCATCGACCGTTCTTTTCCACGTTTGTCGGGGTTTGCCTCTTTTCCTTCTTCCGTTTGAAGGGTTGTACTCCAGAGCTTGTTTTGGAATGGCTTTTGGGTTTTTCCGTAACGTGTGTCCGATCCATTTCCATCTTCTTTCTTTTAATACCTGATGTATGGGTGACTGATTGGTTATATTCCATAGGTCAGCGTTACTGATTCTGTTGGGCCAGAATATTTTGCATATTATTCTCAGGCATTTGTTCACGAAAGTCTGCAGGCTTTGTATGTTCAGTCTTGTGGTTTTCCAAGTTTCACAGCCACATAGTAGGACAGATATGACGCTGGCGTTGAAGATTTTTATTTTGGTGTTGCGTGTTATCTGTGAGGATTTAACAGCCTGCCGAATGCATGTCTTGCCTTATTCAGTCTGCTTTGAATATCTTTCTCATCTCATCATATATATGGGGCATTTCACGCGAAGCGGACAGCGAAAAAAATGTCAGGTACTGGATTTTGTTCATATTTGGTTTAATTGTATTTCTATATGTCCTGAATGAATGTGCATTTTTATTTTTTTTCTATGAAGCCTAGTTGCCCTTTTATAAGCCTTTAAAGAATTGACAAAATTTGAGGAGTGGGTTTTTTGAAAAAAAATTTGCTATTATTCATAGTGATAGAAGAAAAGTAAATAGTGTTATCTTAGAGACAAATAAATGTGTTTCTTGGCAGTTATTACAGAGTTGGAAAAAAAATTTTTTTTCGTATAAAAAACCGGAAGTAAACATATCAAAACAGATTTTACTTAACTTCGGTATTTTTAAAAAATTTTATTTTTATCTCAAAATGTATCTTATAGTTCATAAATAATATGTGTAAGATTTTAGAATGGGATCTGCATTCGTTTCGGAGATATAGAATTTAAAGTTAAATTTTTTCATGTTTCCATACAAAACAATCGCACTGGTCAAACGCCGACTACGCTGCACTGTGTTCAAATGCAGATCCCATTATGAAACTGAACAAGCAGTTACTGTACATTTGAAGTAATTTTTTGAGCTATTTAAAAAAAAAATTTAAAATGCCGAAGTTTGTCAAAATTTAATTTTAAATATTTATTTTGGATTTTTTACATGAAAAAAATATCCAATTTCGAATTCGATACCACGACTGTGAAGAGCATACAATTTCCTATAAGAATCACTATTTTACTTATTTTTATATAAGTTTCTTAATATGATTAATTGCCTTTGTAACAGGTCAATCATAACTTCTTCAAAATTGTTGGTTGTCCGCTTCGCGTGAAATGCCCCATATCTCATGATCTTTGTTTTGCTGGTGTTTATTTCTAGGCCCACTGTAAGTGCTGTGTTGTGGAGGTTATCAATGCTCCTCTGCATATCGCTGTGGCTGCTGGCTATTATCGCGATGTCATGGGCGTAGTCTAGGTCTATCAGGCTGCTTTCCCCCCATAGTATTCCTTCTGAGTTTCTGGTAGCCAGTGTAAGTACATCGCCAAGTACTATGTTGAATAGTGTGGGTGACATTAGGCAGCCTTGTTTGACTTCTGAGTTGATTATTAGGGGTTTGCTGTATTTGCCATTGTGAAGCACTACGTTCTCCGCACTTTCGTATAGAGCTTTTGTGATATCTATATATTTTTCTTGTATATTTCTTTTCCGAAGGGCAGACCATATTGCTTCCCTATTGATGGTGTCGAATGCTCTGCGGAAGTCCACGAATCCCAAGAATAGCGGCGTATGCCATTCTACAGATTGTTCCGTGATTATTCTCAGGGTATTCGTTTGGTCAGTACATACCCTGTTTGGTGTGAAGCCAGCTTGGTTGTGACGTAGGTTATGTTCAATTTTGTCTGATATTCTATTCATTATAATGCTGGCTAGTAGCTTGTTTATTGTGTTGAGCTGAGTGATGCCTTTGCACTTTTTGCGGGTCGATTTTTAGGAGCTAATCTTGTAGTCCATCTTCCCCAGCTGCTTTGTTATTCTTGAGGTTCCTTATTGCCTCTATTACTTCGACGATGCTTGGCTCTGGTATACTGTCTTCATTGCGTAACACATGCTCCTTGACCCTGTTATGCTAGTGTTGGTGTTGTTGTTGACCTCACTGAAGGAGGAGATCCACGGTTTCCTGTTATTTGTAACAGGGCCCAATATTTGCTTGGCTGTTTGTTTGTAGGCTGATCATATGTCATTCCAGCTATTCATATTTCCTGTTCTTTGGCTAATTGCCTCGTGGAACATACTCTACCGAAAAAAATCATCAAAATCGGTCCAGGTGTTACGAAATTATGGACCGTTGTACCACCCTTGTGACTTCCTTTGATTTCCTATTAAAAAATAAAACAGAAACCCATGCTTCCTTCACAAATTACATTGACGTCAGTGAACCTTCGTCGATTTCTTCGGTTTAAATATAAACGCCGAAATTTCAGAATCAGGTTATTCAGCGTTTTTTCTTTTTTTCTTCCGTTCTTGGAATTCCTTACTCGTAGATGTCCATGGTTGGATTCGGCTCGGGGCATTAAAAGAGGCAACCAATTTAACGTATTACTGCTTATAACTTTTCGTAGGTTTGCGTGGACTATTAATTCTTAGTTATTATTTTTCTTTTAATTTAAGATCTAATTAAGATAATATTTATTTATATTGTTTTCAATTCTTATTTATTTTGCTATAAGTGTTGGTTAATTTAATTAATTATCTTTTCTTATTTTTTCCAATTTAACTGCGATTATTGTTGATTATTTATTGTCCAAATTTGTTATACATTTATAAGTAAATTTTTACTATCATTATAACTCACGATTGTTAAAACTGATAATGATCCCAATATCTGTAAGAATATTAGTCAGGTCGTGAATGTACTCGAGAACCATTTTTTTAATATATTGGGAGACAGATGATAGCTTATCTACATCCCTTCAAGTAAATGTGACATTTACAACACATGCCCTTACCAGATTGATAAGAATTTCTATTTGTCATGTATTTGTCTGAAATTTTAATGTGTCTCCAAATGGCATCGTTTAATGTGCAAAAAACCGGAACCTCTTCCCAAAAATTTACAATTTTTGTCATAACTTGTTCGCGAAAAACTGGATAATCATGTTCATATAATATATTGCGTATTAAAATTTTCAGTTCATACTTTATATGTAAATTCATTTGAACAATAACCCTAAAGTTTTATTTAGAAAACTAATAGAATTATGGAGATTCCAAAAGCTTTCCTAAGATTATTGCCTTTTAATTGAGAAGCAAATAAGCCTGCCGTTGCCAGGGCCGTTGTTTGAAACCTAAAAGAGATGGGTATATACTACGCCGAGACGAACTTTTATGTAGAACCACTAAATATTTACATATCTTTCTGTATCACTTTATTACACAGCAGTGTAATGTTATTATAAACAACACCTTCTCTCATAAAAATTTTAAGCTATACATTTTTTCTATTTTTAACAGATATGACCTTGATATTTCCTTCCATCCATAAAAGCCTTTATATAACCTGCAATGTTCGTATGTCTTTTCTACTCAAAATGTTTAATCGATTTTTTGGCCACTTCCATTATTATTCTTCACAAACTCCTTGGCATGGGTATTAAATGAAAGGGTTCGACGATAAGAATACAATAAGCTGCGTAACGTCATTCGAAATATAGCATGGCGGATTACCCTTTTCTTTACAGCGTCCTTGACATCGGTATCAAATGAAAGGGTTCAACTGGTAAACGATAAGCTACGTGACGCCATTCTAAATTCAAAATGGAGGATTACCAACGGTGCATAGCACTGACTGCTTCCTAACGCAGGACACTGGCACACTATATGAGCCGCCGTCCCCTGTTCTTTCAGGCACAGGTGACGGCGGGTTACCCTATCCATTGTCTCTAGTGTTCCTCCTTGACCCATGTATTGACAGGACTGGTCACCATTCCGAGTCCTGTTTTGCCAGATCATCTGCCTTTTCGTTTCCATTGATTCCTGTATGCCCTCTCACCCAGGCGAGTCTTAACTCGTTCACAGAGGCACATTCCTTGAATCTAAGAACACACTCCAACGCAGGAGAAGTGTTGATCGCAGCCCGTGACATGCACCTCATGACCGCTTGATTGTCAAGGTCAACATCTCAGGTTGGTACAATGAGGTATACCTACTCAAAAAATTACAGTTCAGTTTTCTGAATAGATACCTGCACCAGGTTTATCATCAATTTTGGATCCATCCGTGTAGGTGATGACGCCAGCCTAAACTTTCTGGGGTAGTGATCCTGCTATCTTTACCTTTGCTTCGCTTATCAAATCAATGGGAAGTTCCTTTACCCCATGATTTATCAGGCCCAGAGTTTTCCTTTGCCCAAGGATATTGCTTTGATTAAATTGGAGGTGTGAGGTTCTCAAGCGCCGCGGGCCCAAGGATATTACTAGACCATCACAGTCTAATTGAAGAGGTGTTGCTGCTGCGGTTTTCATCACATGTAGATCCAACGTTAAATGTTTTCCTCAATATGTCTGTATACATTTATATTTTGAATCCAGAAAAACACCCAAGTACTTTACTGTCCTAGATTTCTAGAGCTCAGCACCAACGAGTCTAGATCATTGTTTTTTTTTTGTAACAAATATTAGATCTGAGTTGTTCGCATTTACAGACACCATTTAAACACCACTGCTCTACCAGTCGGAGAGCATTCCTCATGATATGTGCTGTTGCGTTCAGGAACATTGCGCTTGCTATAATTGCTATGTCGTCAGCATAACCATCGTTGTAAATGCCGATCTCAACCAAATGTTTAGGAAGGAGTCCACTACGAGGTTCCACAGATTTGGGTATAGTACTCGTCCCTCTGGGCAACATCTGCTGAATATCGCTCTCGTTTTGCGTCACCTTTCTAAATATTCACTGCCTTTTGGTTTAATTTATTGTCAATCCGTGAGAGTGAATCAACTCTACGTGCCGCTAGTGTAACCCTCAGACTTTCCAAACATATTTTGTCGTTGGCCCATCCAATGTGCTTTATAACGGCGATAGCGACTCCCCTGGTATGTAGCTCCCTTTCTGCGGCCCTCACCAACTGGAGTACAGTTTTACAATAGGCCGCAGTGGCCGCAGCGCTTGAGAACCTCATACACACAGTTTCCGTAGATCCGCCAAAACAATAAGGGCGCTGCATACAGCTCCAATTTTTGGAGGCGTGGACATGGGGTTGGGGTTGGATCTAACTTTTTAACGCGTGGACTGATTTGGATAGTTCTTTTTCTGTTGTATACAGTATGATCTCCCATTGCTAACATGAGAAAAAATTTAAATCTATGGCGTGGGAGCGGGTTTTGGAGAGGTAGTCTAGCTCCGAAACGCGTGTACCGATTTGAATGATTCTGTTTTTGTTGTGTAGAGTATATTCGGGTATTGATACCACGACAAACAAACGTGGACTGATTAGGATAATTCTTTGTTTGTTGGGTAGAGTTTGTTCCCCGATTGCTACCACGAGAAAAAACTGTTTGGTGGGTTCCGGGTGAGAGGTAGGGATTGAACCGAACTTTATATCGCGTAGACCAATTTGGAAGGAATAATTTTGAATTTTTGCTAATTTCAAAACATTTTTATCAATTTTGGAAGAGCCTGTACCTGCAATGGTAGCAGTTGTTGAGAATTTGGGAAACTCATTGAGATAGTAGTTGTTTCACGTTTGTTTGATGTATCTGCGCTGAGTAGATCAAAGGATAAATATAAAAGAGTGATATGCATATCATGGATTCATACATACCTATATATATACAGGGTGTTTCAGATCTGACTTACCAAAATGAGTAGGCTGATAGATCTCACCTAGATAAACAAAAAATTGTATGGCAGGGAGGGGGGAGGGGGGGGGGCAATTCCAACCGTTTGGGAGTTACAGGGTGATTCATAAATTTCAGTTTTTCATGGTATGTACACTACTCTTTTATTTTTATTTTTTGATCTACCTAACACAGCCACATCAAACAAACGATAAAAAACAACTATCATAATGACCTTTCCAAAAATGTCAACACTACTGAACTTATACCTTTGCACGTACAGTCCCCACCAAAAGTGAAAAAATTTGTTTGTGATTACCTAAAATTCAGCATTTTCCCAAATTTTCTCCGAAATTCATGTAATTAGTATTCCTCTTTTTTATTTTTATTAGATTGCCCATCTTACAGCCTAAAAGGTGAAACATGGCAAGGTAGACTCAGGACTAGAAAAATTACAGCCTTAGAAAACCCTGACTACTTAAGTATTTTATTGCACTTTAGGTAGGAAATTCTTCAAAGAAACAAAATTTTTAAGATAAAGGGTCTAAAATGTTTGTTTTGGCTTAACAGGTAATAAATTTTAATTATTGCTGCAAAAAAGTGTAATTTTGTTTTATTGCCGACATTAGCGTGTGGTAGCCAGGATTCACACCCTTGTATCCTGGCGTTCTGTTACCCGTACCTGATGGAAATGTTGCTATAAAAAAGGGTCTGTCAGCAATTATACCTATCACAATTGAAAAACAAATCAATAAGTACGGGTGTTTTTAAGCAAAAATTATTAAAAAATGGTAGAATTTACATTTGAGGAATACGCGGATATTATTTACATTTATGGTATAGTAGACGGAAAAGAGAGAGCGGCTGTACTGGAATATCAAAGGAGATTCCCTAACCGGCGAGCACCCCAAAGAGGGGTATTTACACGGACTTTCCAAAGGTTAAGAAAAACAGGAAGTGTAACTTCACACGACGTGGAGACACGACCCGAAACTTTGGGAACTTCTGCCGACGTCGAGCAGCAAATAATCATCATCGTGAG
Source organism: Leptarthrus brevirostris (assembly GCA_964036015.1). NCBI lineage: Eukaryota > Metazoa > Arthropoda > Insecta > Diptera > Asilidae > Leptarthrus > Leptarthrus brevirostris. Next base: position 57,464,827 of record OZ038375.1, read on the forward strand.
GCAGGACCCTGTGACGAGCACGAAACGAGTCGCAAAGCGATTATTAGTACCCTCATCTAAGGTTTTGAGGGTTATTCATCGCTTGGAATTACGTCCATATCACCATCACCCAGCCCAAGGACTACTGGAAGGAGATTTCGAGAGAAGACTGAAATTTAGCACTTGGCTTCTGGAACTCGATATTGACGACAGAGCGTTTCTGGACCGAATTCTGTGGACAGATAAATCTCAATTCAACAGGGATGCTATCACGAACTTCCATAACCTCCATACCTGGAGGTAAATAACCCACGCAGGACAAAGGTGACCTCATTCCAGCAGAGATTCGGTGTCAATGTTTGGGCTGGTATCATCAGCAACCAGCAACCATTCCAACCAGCAACCAATGGTAGGACCATTCATTTTGCCGCAAGTGCTGAATAGTGAAGTTTATGCGAACTTTTTGGACAATATATCTAGAGAGGAGAACCCTATCAATAATATTAGGAGAATGTTTCACCAACACGATGGAGTAGCAGCGCATACGGCTAACATTGTGAAGGTAATACTAAGTGAAAAATTTCCTAACCGCTGGATTGGACGAGGTTCACCGATCTCCAGACCTTATCCCATTGGAATTTTCTTATGGGGAACAATGAAAGATGAAATTATATATATATACTACCCAGTCACAAAAGTATTGGGACACTTGCATTTTTTTTACATTTTCAACTTTGTGGGCATATAAAAAAGTGTTTAATTATAAAAGTAAATTTCGTTATGGTAATAATTACTTTGTTTCTTTTGTTCGAAATTCTTTTCACAGTTACAAAAAATTTAAATAAATAACAAAAAAATAACGAAAATAATGCACAATAGCAGAAAGACAAACGTAGTCATGTAATACGGAAAAAGTCCGAAGTATACCTGACAGAATGCTTGAAGCACCCTGTCAAATTTCCAACTTCTGTAATGGTTTTATGGCTGCATGTCCGGATATGGAGTTGGGTCTCTCCATTTTATTGATGGTGCAATCAACTCCGAAAAATACCAAAATGTGCTGCCATCAATACGTAATGAAACGAAATGCTGAACATAAAGAAATCTACAGTAAATTTAATTTATTTTTCTTATTTTTCCAATGAATATTATTTTCGTTATTTTGTTGTTATGTATTTGAATTTTTGTAACTGTGAAAAGAATTTTCAACAAAACAAATAAAATAATTAATGCTATAACGTAATTTTCTTTTATAAATATTATACAATTTTTTATATACCCACAAAGTTGAAAATGTGAAAAAAATGCAAGTGTCCCAATACTTTTGTGGTTGGGTAGTATATATATATAAATATATATATATATATATATATATATATATATATATATATATATATATATATATATATATATATAAGGCTTGAAGAAGTTACAAGATAATTCTTTTCCAACGCAGGCAGGAAATATCGAGCCGGAAGTGGGAATAGCAGTACATTTTGGGGTGATGTTTACGTATGTCTTTAAAAACTCTTGCTTTACATACATAAAAAGCTTTACAGGCCGCTCTAACCCGATTTAGAATATTTGTGTACCAGCCAAGTTTTGGTTTGGGATGACCTTCAAATGCTTCCCCTAAGTTCCATATTGTAATGGATTTACAATCCAATCATAGTAGGCGAAGTCAATTATTAAGGCCATTCTACATCCAAAAGTTCGGCTTGGTCGTGGGCTTTCACTACGTGTTAAATGAATTGTTCTTCTACATCCCTGCTTGGTCGTGGGCGTCGGCGTGGTCGTCAGTTCCAGCTTTGAGAAATTTCAAAGCCGAAGCTGAAAAAGCAGGCGAGCCAACTTAATGACCCAAATCAATGTTACCAATTCCTTCACTTGAACATTTTTTTGACAAGTATTTCATGTAAAAAAAAGTAAAAATTGAGAATTATGTCTATATTTTCCATATTATTACGATACTTTCACAAATAAACGAATTTCAAACACAAAATGAAGTGACTTTAAATGACGTTCCAATCATATGTTTCCTGTCAAAAATCACGCTGAACTTTTCCAATGTAGAAATATTAGCGTTGAATTGAGCTGTGAAGCCCACGACCACGCCGACGACCAAGCCGAACTTTTGGATGTAGAATGGCCTTTATTATTCAATTATTCCTAGATTCAAAAAATATTGAAAAGACAAATTTTTTGGTTAGTAATAAAGTTCTAGTTTAGTGAACAACGTGTTTTAATAAGCCGAAGAAGTGATCTCATTGAAAAAATTTAAGAAACAAAGTGAAGAAATTTAAATAAAAATGAAAGTGAAATTTACTCAGAAATAAAGGTAGTAATAGAAAAATTCCGACCAGCTGGTCCCATGAAGTTTGAGGGAAATGTAAGCACAGAGTGAGATAGATTTAAAAAATTATTCGAAATATTTATAAGACCGACGACAACCGACAAAACCCCAGATGATGAAACAAACATTGCCATGCTCCTTAATTTAATGGGTGAGAAGGCATTAGACATTTTTGAAACGTTTTCGATAACGACTGCAGAAGAAAAATTTTATCACAAGCTTATAGAACAATTTGATACCTATTGTTCACCCAAAGACTATGTTATCTACGAAAGTTTCAAATTTCTTACAAGAAAACAACAACCGGGTGAACTATTTGAAAATTTCTTAACGGAGATTTCTAAAGAAGCTCAAAAATATGATTTCGAAAAAACTGATAACGGGACAGTTACAGAGAAATTTATAAGGGAACGAATTGTCATAGTTGTAATTAACCCAGATGTTCAAGAAAAGCTGTTACGGAAAGAAAATTTAAATCTCAAAAAGGCAATCAAGTTTTGTCGAATAGCAGAGGCTACCCATAGTCAGGCCAGAGAATTCCCGCAAACAGTACCAGTACATGAGATTCGTTATCAGTCGAACTGGCGGAGTGATAAGAAAAGTTCTTTGAAAAGTGCAATGCAACGGAGACAAGGGAAAATAGCAGATGAGCAGCGAAAGACAAAAGTAAAAAATTGCAACCGATGTTCTTTCTACGAAAACGTAAACAGGTGTCCAGCGTACGGAAAGAAGTGCAGGAAGTGTGGTAGGTTTAATCATTTTTCAATTGTATGTAAAAATAAAGATATCCAAGATACGTATATCAAACAGAGGTAATCAAGATTGTTATGATGAATATATTTCTAGGGTTGGACATCGATAATCTAGTAATAAATTCAGTACAAATAAGAAGAGTAGAAAAGGGAACATTGGATGATTTAAAAAAACTCAAAATAGAAAATCAAGAAATAAATTTTAAAATCATTCAGGGTCGGATCTAAATGTGCTGCCTGTAATTGTGTTTAAAAAATGTTTTCCTCCGTTATTAAAGTGAAACCAAAAACATCTTGTACAAAATTAAACTTGATTAAAAGGATTGTCGATGTTGTGATAAGATCTAGCGAAAATGATAAAAGTAAATTTATAACAGAATATAAAGAAGTATTTTCAGGTCTTGGCTGTTTCCTAGGTAGAGTCAAAATACAATTAAAAGAAAATTTGGAGTCTATCGTTAACCCTTCGCGGCGCACTATCGCTAAAAGAAAAGGTGCAGGATAAAGTGAAAGAAATGGAAAAAGCTCACATTATCGAAAAAGTAGACTATCCGTCCGATTGGGTACATAACCTTGTGATAATTGAAAAACCTGATAAATCTATTAGGCTATGTCTAGACCCTAGAAATTTAAACACATGTATAAAAACAAGAACCCTTTGAAGTATACAAATTAGAATATGTGTCCAGTAGGCTTGAGAGGATAACGTATTTTACGGTAATGTACCTGAAAGACGACTCTTAGCAATTAGAAAATTATAGTAGCAATTTGTGTACATTTAATATACCCTTCGAATGTTAAAAGTTCTTACGCCTTCCTTTTGGACTTAATTCGGATCCTGAGATATTCCAAAATTTCACAACAAAATACTTTGGGGATCTTTCAGATACATGTCCTTATTTTGATGATATTTTGGTATTCGGAAAAAATAAACAAGTGTACTTGTTTATTTGGTGAGGGTAAAGCTAGCTAAAGAATTAAATATAAGATTTAATGCTAAGAAACTTCAGTATTGCCAAAAGAAATGTAAATATCTGGGTAATATTTTTTCGAAGCATGCAATTCAGGTAGATGTAAATAGAATTAGAGCTATAGAAGTCATGAAGAACCCAATAATAGAACGGAGTTACAATCTGTTTTATGATGAAATTTGTCAAATTTTTGCGTAACTTGATTCCTAATATGGCGAAATTGACGTCAAATCTTCGGGACTTATTAAGAGAAGACGTACCCTTTCACGGCCATTCAATTGAAAAGTGCAATTACTAAAACTCCTACTTTGCAAAACTTTAGTGAAAGGTTCCCTATTTATATACAAAATTTAACTTAATAATTAATTGTAGAGTTTGTGAAATATATCAACAAACAAATCATAAACTACCACTAATACCACATCAAATACCAAATTATACATTCAATAAGGTTGCTTGTAATATCTTGAAGGGTCAAAGTAGCCTAGTTCTCATAGATTATTCTTCAAAGTGGTTAGAGGTGAAGGAGATAAAATAATATAAAAAAAGGAAAATATAAGTAATAAACTTCTAATTTAGTGAACAACGTGTTTTAATAATAATAAAGATAAAACACATATCTTTATACTTGTGCGGAAAAGCATCAATTAAGTTTTACCTGGTTTTGTGTTAAGTGACCACCTGTACCCAAGGAACCCTTTATATTTTCACTAATCACGGTAGGAAACATTCCTGATACAAGAATCATTACAACGTCTGAATACGCAGACGCCCTAATCCTATCTCTGTCCACAATACACAATATTTTATTAATGACGATAAGCTGAGTAAAGGAGAAATGACACTAACCTAAAGTGTACACATTTATAACTTTTCTCCTGTAAAATTTGCGATCTTCTAAGACATAATAAAAAAATTTAAGTTTAAATTTAAAAAAAATATTAAAAATTGGCAGAATTTGCTTTTGAGGAATATAATTTACATTTATTGTGTAGCAGACTGAAGAAAAGAGAAGTATTTGCGTGATCTTTCCGATGGTTAAGAGCAACCGGGAGTGTAATTTCAAACAGCACAGAATTGCAAGTTGAGGCATCGGAAGATTTTGCCGAAGTCGAGCAGGAAATATTCGCCCTCTTCGGGCAAGACCCTGAAACGAGCACAAGACGAGTCGCAGGACGATTAGAGCTCTTTTCAGTTAGAGCATGGAGGGTTATTAATTGAGAATAACTACGTCCATATCATCGTATGCCATTTCAAGGACTACTGGAATTAGATTCCGAGAGAAGATTAAAATTTTGCATTCATGAAAACTGCAAATTTATAAATCACCATGTAACTTTTTGTTTGGCTCGCTAAGATCTATCACTATATGATATTTTGCAACGGTGGCCAAAAAAATTTTCAAAAAATTGTTTAAGTTTTGTTTTAGGGTCATCAATTTACGTTTGCAAATCATATTTCACCTTGACAAGTATATAAATGAGAGGATCGGATGGCTATATGGTTCCTAGTTGCTACGGATACTGTAAAATAATCTCTTGTTTAAAATCGAGTATTTTCTCCATTTCCATGTAAATAAACATTACCTGTGGATATGTGGAGTATGCTTGTTAGGCTTAATCTTGAAATCTACTGGGCTGTGCTTTCTTACTCTCTTAAGTACCTACTATGGAGCATAGGTGTAGCGAGCCAAATAATTCAGGCATGCTAAGCATGCTGTCTTGGGCAGAAAAGCATATTTCGCGACGACTTTTTTACTGGAGTATATTTTTAATTGATTTGAAGAAAGTGATAATATATCGGCCTTTCATGCCGGAGGTCGCAAGTTTGAACTCCACAGGCGGTCAGTGCGCGAAATAGAAAAAAACCTAGTTAAAACCCCAAACTAAAGAATCTGTAAGCTGATTTTCTGTGAAAGGTCAAGTTTATATAAAACTGGGGTTACATTTATCGAGTTATTCAGTATTAAAATGTCTTTTAAGTTAAGCAAACTCCATATTACGCCTTAACAACTAAATTGGATTTCAAGCACCTGCAGTCACTGTTGTTACTTTTTCAATTTGTTATCATTTTCCAAAGTAACCTAGAACAAATAATAATTATATCCTTAAAAAATGAATTTGAATCACATATTTAACAACCCTTTACGCTTCCGGTGTATGGATAGTTACAGCTTTAGCGCTCCTTACAAAAACTTTTTGCGAGTCCACACCCTCCATTGGCAAAAATAGTTTGTACATTCTGATATTATAAGGATCGTCTGCTCCGGGGTGCTCCTCGCGGCTTTGAAAACAGTAAATATTTATTTGGGATTCCTACTGCACAGCTTTAATATATAATATATTTGTTATATGGTTCAATAATAGCCAACATATCATCTACCTATTATTCCTGAGCACATACCAGTCTCAGGAATATTAATAGTAGTCCTTTGAGTTTTTTCAGCAATCCGTTTAATATAATAAACATAGTCGAGCAAATGTAGTCAGAATAAAGTTTTTAAAAGTGTTTCCGTCATATTAGATTAGCCATCTGAATTTTTAAAATCCGATCACTGATTTGGAATCAGTGCCCTCTAAATCCTCCTTTTTTCCACTTATCTTATTAGACAGAGTTACGAATTTTGTCGGGCTAGAACCGAAATTTAGGCCACTGTAGGGTGGCGACCCGTGATTGTTTTTGCTGACAGTAGATTGCGTTAAAAAACATTGGGGCTGCAGAAATAATGTCGCTGGTTAGGAATCAACCTTAAATTGCAAGTAATATAATTAATAGAGTTAAGCTTTACAATTTTTCTTTGCGTTGAAATGTTTTAGACTGTTTTCCTACAAGCTATCATCGAGCATTTTGCAAACAAATCCACCAGACATTTTTTGCTCATCGAAATCAGATTCAATCGATGTATTCTGTTTACAGCGCTAAAAGAACTTTCGCAAGAAGCTGTATTTGTATTTTTACAACTACAACAAAAGTATTCAATCGTCCTTTCCGTGAGCTGAAACATTCAGGTAGTTGTTTAAATGTGGTTGGGTAGTTGTTTTGTTTGTTTAATTTGCACTGTCTTTAAAATGTCATAGTAGATATAAAATTTAAAATTATTTTATGAATTTTAGCGCTCTTTGTGAAGTTGGTTCAACTTTTTTTTTTAAAACTATTTAATTTTTCACTTCTTAGTGTCTTCATATATAGCAATTTCAAAAGTTGCAGAGGTAGTGCATTCTAAAGAATGGAAACAGAATTATCCAAATCCGGCAACATATTACGAAATTAGTCACGGTCATAACATCACCTTAGAGAATTCTTAGCATGGCCCTAGTGCGCCACCGTACTCTATACAGCAACAGAGAATTATAGTTGTCAGATAACCACCGTAGTCACTCTAGATACAAAATTGTTATCATGTATCAATCAGCAAACGTCTTCTGTAAAATAGAATCAAAATCATCAAAATCGGTCTATGCGTTATGAAGCTAAGCGTCACCCATCTTCCACCTCTCACCCACAATTTTTATCAGAATACAAATAGATACTCTATGCATTCAGAATCATCTAAATCAGTCCACGCGTTACAAAGTTAGGTTACTGCTCCCGTCACCCAACCCTAGGTCAAGATTTTTCCATAGAGTAGCAATAGGAGACCATACTGTATACAACAAAAATGAATCTTCCAAAAAGTTGTGTGAATTAAGAAATTGGGTAACGCCGCCTACGCAAACCACCCGAGCATATAAATTTTATCGTCCTACCAATGGGAAAATATATGCTACACATCAAAAGGTCCACACGTTACGAAGTTAGCCTACTCCCCCCCACTACTACAAACTCACCTTTTAACATTGTATCGCGGTACCAATGGGGGAACATACTCTATACATCATAAAAAGAATCAGCCAACACTGTCCACGCGTATCAAAGTTAGAATAACCCTACCTCCTCCCAACCCACTCATATTTTTTCATTGTTAGCAATGGGGGAACATACTCTATACAACAAAATAATCATCCAAATCAGTCCACGCATTACATAATTAGGTTTCAGCCCTCACCTCACCTACATCCCACCAACAATTTTTCTGACATGCTACAAATGGGGAAACATACTCTACCCAACAAAAAAATATTATCCAAATCGGTCCACGCGTTACGATGTTATACTGCCCACCACACCCCGGGGCCAAATTTTTTTCATTATTAGCAGTGAAGGATCATACTCTCAAGAACAACAAGAATCATCTAAATCGGTCCTTGCATTACGAAGCAACGTTTCACACCCACCCCCACCCCTGCACAACCAAAATTTGTTTTGATATGGTACCAATCGGGGAACATGCTCTACCAAACCAAAAAAAATCACCCAAGCATTACGAAGCTACGTTTCATACCCACCCCCACCCCTGCACAGCCAAAATTTGTTTTGATATGGTACCAATCGGGGAACATACTCTACCAAACAAAAAAAGAATCACCCAAATCGGTCCACGCGTTACGAAGTTAGACTATTCCTCCCCCTCCTCGACCTCCACAGGACCAACAAATTTTTTTTATTACTAGTACTGTGGGTTCATACTCTATACAACAGAAAATCATTCAACTCGATCCACGCGTTAAGAAGTTAGTTTTCATTCCCAACCCCCACATCCGGCCCACCAACATTATCACCAACATCACCAACATTAACACAGCATAATCTAACTAACAAAAAGAGAATCATCAAAATCGGTTACAAAGTGATGCCTGGTCAAACATAAAAAAAACAAAACCAAAAATACGTATCGAACTTAGAACTTCTTTGTTTTTGGGAAGTCGGTTCAAAATAGTGATGTGCATACCGTAAAAATGACAACTTTATGAATCACCCTGTAACTGTAAAACGGTAGATAAAAAATTTTTTGGGATGGTGATCGCTCAAAAATATGAACGCTAAAAAATTTTTTACGCCTATTATGTGGAAGTAAAAGAAGTGTTTTTACTTTTTCCAACTTTAAATAACTTCCACGAAAGTGAAAGGAAACTTTCTGATAAAGCAATATTTAACCAGTATTGGTATTTTATGAAATTGATGGACTAAATATCCTCTTCATAAATAATTCGAACTTAGTTTTCAAACTGAGTACTTATAGGAGTTGAGGTTTTGACCTTCCGTCATGGATGTCCGTGGTGGAACGTGCAAGTACCACGCTGATGATAACCAGCTTGCACTTTCGGTCGAAACATCCATCAAATTTTTTGAGCGTTCATATTTTTGAGCGATCACCATCCCCAAAAATTGTTTACTTCTATTATGTGGAAGTAAAACAAGTGTTTTTACTTTTTCCAAAAAATTTATAAATATTTTAAATCTGTAGTCCATTCAAACGATACCACAAAACTTAAAGGAGTATCGCTTAAAAGGGGCTTCTAGTAAAAAATGTATATTTATATTTTAAAAATAAATTACCTAGTTTTCTTTTTGAAATCAATGATAATAGGTAGTATCTAAAGCAATGATGTCCAAACATATGCCCGCGGGCCAGTGATCTTTTCAGCTTTTAAATTCATATATTCCTTTAATTCGCTACATTCGGTTTCTGATTTTTGCGTTTTTTAATCATACATACATACATACATATAAAAAATTAGAAAACTTCATATTTAAGTAGTTTTGTAAGTAATTATACAATATTTAAAAATATACAACCTTTTGCAACAAACAGTACGAAATGATTCTAAAGCTTTTAAGCATTCCTCACATTAAGTAGTGTGAGTTTGGCCAATATTGATCTAAAGTGATAACATATCGGCCTACCAATCCGCAGGTCCCAGGTTCAAATCCCACTAGCGGCGACCCATTCTTGTATTCTGCTGTTTTTCTGTAGGCCTTAACTTTGTTAGTTTCTATAAATAAATTGTTATGAAATAAGAAACTCAAGTTATAATTTCACTTTTCCCACTGACGTTTTCGACATTGGTGCCGAAACCCGGGAAATCGGAAATGTTCATACTAACATTCAGCGAAAGGCGATATCGGGTCATAAAACGAGTATGGAAATGGAAAATCATGGTGTTTTTGGAGGCTAAGTAACCCGGTTAACAAAGGCTGCAAACGACTACTTAATGTCGGAGGAATCTCAAGCGAAAGTGGTAAGTTCTTTAAAATTTGCCGCAACTGAAGAACCTACAGTGTTCTTACAGCGTGTTACAGCAGCACAGTTGTCAGGAAAAACTGACCAAAACGAATGATTCTACGTACGTATTGCATCCGGGTTTAAAACGGAAGATTACGAAAGGGAACTTGAATCAGCGTTAGAATATGATATGATGATAAGGCTTTTACATCAATTGCCCGCCTGCAAGACCGTCTAAACAGAATTAGAAATTTACAAGGTGAGTCCACCGAGAGGCTAGAATGAAAATTGCTATTTTTGCAAATATTCAAACCACTCAACAACTGGATGTGAAAGTGAACATACAATTATTCAGGGAAAAGAATTATTAAAGCGTAGCGGACGTTGTAATTGGTGTACAGGTAAGGTACATTGTTCTAAATTTTTCGACGACAAACGCTACTTCGAGCTTTTTGTCTAGAGAATGACATAACTTCACATTTATCCGGGTTAAGTTACAGGCCATTTGATCCACACCAAACCTTAAAGGTATTTAAATCATCCTGAATTCAGGAAGAATCATAACTGTTTCTAACGCAAGAGAAAATCTTCATATCTTGTTTAATCAGGGGGATAATGTCGTCAATGGCAAGAATAAACAGCAGCGGACCAAGATGGCTACCCTGAGGTACACCAGAAGAAATACAGAAACCGAAAACGAAATTTACGACAACGAGCAACAAATAATCCACGAAGACTCTAAATACGATCAAACGCTCTTTGATTTTACCGAAACAGAGGAAAACCCGACGTTTGAGGACCCAGAACATATAGATGACATCTATTTTTTAGATTAAAGAGCTCTTCGCTACCTTATTTCGAACATGTGGCGAAGAGCGGAAAAATTTTAAGATTGCTGATTGACACGGGATCAAACAAAAACTAAATCAGACCACGCTATATCCGCTATCCTATCCCTAATGAAAAGAACTTCCTCGCAAACTCAGGTAGCAGGAAGAATTAAGATAACTCACCATGCCTTTATAAACCTTTTTGGTCCCACAGTTCAAAAATTTAAATTCTTTATCCTTCCTAGCGTTATAACTTTCGATGGCATTATAGGTAACGACAGTCTCAAACAACTTAAAGCCGTAATTCATACTAATGATAATCTCATGATTATCGAGCCCGGTGTGCAAATACCTCTTTCCTGGCATGTCAGGATATTATCGCCGATTCATTAAAGATTATGCGAAGATCGCGAAACCCCTGAGATCCCTCTTAAGAGGGGAAGATGGACGTGTGTCCAAGAACATTTAAAAAAATAAACCCGTTATCCTTACCGAAGAGGCCATTGACTCTTTCAATAAACTCAAAAACTCACTTGTCTCGAAAGAGGTAAGTAATGTTGATTCACCCAGACCTGAATAAAGAATTTCAATTAACCACTGACGCCTCCGACCACGCTATCGGTGCGGTACTGTCGCAAGACGATAAGTCAATAACGTTCCTCTCTAGAACTTTAAATAAAGCAGAGGAAAACTACGCTACCAACGAGAAAGAGATGCTTGCTATCATTTGGGCACTTAACTCGCTGCGTAACTTCCTTTTCGGCTCAAGAAAGGTAAAAATATTTACCGACCACCAACCTCTGACTTTCGCACTTAGTAATAAGAACACAAATAGCAAGATGAAGAGGTAGAAAGCCATTCTGGAAGAATATAACTATGAAATAAAATACAAACCCGGCAAGACTAACATTGTAGCTGACGCACTATCAAGACAACCACCAACAATGCAGATCAACTCAATGACAACGACACAGCACAGTGACGATAGCTCGTCTCATAATTTAATACCCTCAGTAGAAGTACCAGTGAATGTCTTCCGCAACCAGCTAATCTTACGAAAAGGTGATGAGAACAGCTACCAAATAAAAAATCCTTTCCCAAAATACTCTAGGCACATATTCATTCAACCACATTACACGGATCCCGAGCTCATAAATATTTTCAAAAGATACTTAAATCCGCACACTATCAACGGGCTAATGACTGACGAAGATACCATGGGACAAATTCTTCACTTTAAAAATTACAGAATCCAATTCACCCAAACTTTAGTAGAAGACGTTACTAACGAGATAGACCAAGAAGAAATAATTCTATCAGTCCATCGAAGAGCACATCGAAATGCAGAAGAAAACAGGTTACAGCTATTGGAAAAATATTACTCCCCCAGAATAAGCCAAAAAATAAAAAGACTCTTAAAAACCTGCAAAGTGTGCAAGGAAAATAAGTACGATAGGCATCCCAATAACCCCATTATCAATCCTACCCCCATCCCAAACTATCCAGGACATACCCTTCATATTGACATCTACTCGACAGAAAGACACCTTGCACTAACAGCAATAGACCAATTCACCAAATTCGCACAGACAAAAATAATCAAATCCCGTTCAATAGAAGACATAAGGAAACCTTTAAGGGATATTCTATTCTTCTTCAGCGTACCTGAATTTGTCGTCCTCGACAATGAAAAATCGTTGAATTCGGCAACCCTAACATCCATGATGGAAGAACTAAACATTACCATTACCAAGACCCCACCATACAAAAGTGAAGTGAATGGCCAAGTGGAACGCTTCCACTCCACTCTTTCCGAAATCATGAGGTGTCTTAACACTGACGGATCGCCCCGTTCCTTCGAAGTACTTCTCGAACGCGCAGTAAATGAGTATAATTACACGATCCACTCTACTACTGGAAAGAAACCAGTAGAATTGTTTTATGGTCACAATCCAAGAATTACTCCCGAACAGTTTGAGAATGTTCGAATTGATAACATTGAAAGGCTAAAGGAAAAACAACAAAAGGATTTGAGATACCACAACAAAAATCGCAAGCCAATAAAAGATTATGAAATAGGGCAAATTATATTTGTGAAGCACAATAAAAGAATAGGGTCAAAACTAACGGTAAGATATAAGCAGAAAATCGTAAGAGAAAATAGACACACAACAGTTATTACACAATCAGGAAAAACGGTGCATAAAAGTAACATAAGAAATGAATTTTTTTACAGCAAAAGAGAAGTCCAAAACCTAGTTTACTCCAACTCCCAGATCATCGCCCTCAATTCCGGCATAGCCAAGGTGCAAAACGGCAACTTCAAGCTGATCCACATAATAGATCTGGAACGGTATCAAAAATTCATCTCTGACATAAATCCAGTCCTCAAAAATCAGATCACGAAAAATCATCACTGCTTCAAATTCAAGAAATTTTAGATAACATCAGACCACATAGAGAAAAAAGATCCCTGAATTTCATAGGTAGCGCATTGAAATGGATCGCAGGAAATCCTGACCATGACGATTTCGTTTTATTGAAGGATAGGATAACGTTTTAACAAATAATAATAAGCAGGTAATTATCAATGAATTGTATAATGAAAGGATCAATAATATAACTCGTATTACAAATGAAATTAAAAAAATATTTGAAAAGGACGAGGCCATTAACGAAAAATTAGCTTTAGGCACACAATATAGGATTAGATTAATAAAAGAAGAATTGGTTAACATTAGATACGCCATTCACTGGGCAAAAGCTGGAATAATTAATTCAATGATGCTATCAAAAACAGATATAAAATTAGCCACAAACACTCTTGATCAGGAAAACCTACATTATTCCACAACAGAAGCATTAGAATTCTCAAATGTAAAAATTATTAGTAACAGTTCTACATTATTTTATATCATTAATATTCCGATCACAACAAATGAAACATATCAAAAATTTTTAATTAAACCCATAAAGAGAAATAACATCATTAGTAAAATCCCTTATAATATGATGTTAAGAAATAATGATAAAGTTTTGGTACGAAAAAAGATTGTAAAACCTGTAATTTTCTAACCATTTGTAACCAAAATAGCATCCTAGATATTAGTAATTCCACCTGTATCCCAAATCTACTAAAAAGTCGCAATTCCACGTGTATCACCATCAACAATCAACACATACCCGCAATAGAAGAAATAGAGCCAGGTATTTTGAATTTGAATCAATTTAACGGCACGATAACCGTCTACAATATCAGCCATAGTCTCGAGGGCACATTTCTCATAAAGTTCCACAACGTTACGGTAGAAATCAATGGTCAACCATTCAAGTCTAAGGAGGCATCAACCCTTCAGGCCTTACCTGCTATCGTCCAACCAACAGCATTGGAAAGGGAATACCAAGAGCTCCTGTTATTGGAAATGATGCAAGAACTTCACATCAACAACACAAATCAGATCGGGCTATTAAAATCCGAGAAAGAAATCCATCAATGGAAAACATACGGACTTATCAGCATCCTTGGATCCATACTTACCCTCCAGCTCGTAATCTTTCGAAGGAAGACAGCTAAGATCGTCATCCAGCATGGCGAAAAATACGTAAATGGACCTGAGACCACAACCTCTGAAGACAAGAAGGAATCACGTACCATACCGGCACCATCATTCTTCTCAACACCCCCACATCAACAGCTTCAGCAGACGAAAGCCCAAATTCCTAAAATCTACGAAGGATCATTCTTCTAAGGGAAGGACATCAAAATTTAAGTTTTGCCCCAGAAAATTGCACATGAATGCTGAATCAGCATCTGCGACTTTGGATATTAAATATTAGTGGAAGTAAGAATATTTCTGTAATTTAGTCTTAAGAAAATTGTCCTCCGAAACAGATCGTTAAGAATAAAGTTTATTTTTTTTAAAGTTTTTGTGACTTGAAATTTTTAACTCATATAAATCCCCGGACAGCGATAAGATTTATCTCATCTTGATACAGAAAGGAGGATACAGACTTTAGAGAGTGGTTCAAGCTGGCATTGTCACATACTAAAAATTAAAAAAGCATCACGGCAAAATAATGTACTCATTATGGGCTAATTTTGTGCCCAAATAAAAAATGTTGTGTTCGGTAATTAACGCGGCAAATCACAGTTGTAATTTCCCGTGCCAGCTATCGGAAAGCTGGCACTCCCTCTCCCCCGGCGGGGTTATACTTGGCCTTGGATAAAAACTAACAGCGTTAAAATTAAGTGCTATTTATGTGCTTTAAAATAGCCGGGACCGATTTTTGAAAAAATCATCCCTTGCATAAAAAAGAACCGATATAAGAAATTGCTCATTCTAAACCTGTGATGGCAAAAAGTATGTCCGCGGGCAAGTGAGCGTTTAAGCTTTTATTAATTCGTATATGCACTTGTATGGCTCTGTTCGGTTTCCTATTTTTGCGTTTTTTAATCCTTAAAACGTACAAAAGTGAAAAAATCTTCACTTTTAAGTACTTTTGTAAGCAATAATACAATGTCGATACGATACTACGATTGTGAGACTGTTTTTTTTTCATCGTAGAAAAATTTCAAACCCCTATACCTGGGACAGATAGAAATTTTTCTTCGTTTCCTTAATTTTTACACACGCGCTGCGAGACACCCTGTATAATAAGATAGATAGCTACATGTATAATCAGATTCATGATAAGACATGAAGCGTTAACCTGGTGGAAAACTATAGAGGTGTGCCAAAACCAGAAGATTACGGACCAAGCACAACATATGTGCTGCTTAGACATAACAGGAGCTACAAGGTCAACATCGGGCCCTGAAGGTCATTCTAAATATTACTCCATTGAAACTCCACGTTAAACAGGTGGCACTTAACTCACTCGCACGTTTACGCATGAAACTGTCTATCTATTATTATTCTTAATATCCTAATCTAAACATGAAAAGATCGCTCAGGTGATCCAGGAAACCACCATAGCGGTTTACACAGACGTGTTTTTTCTCTATTGTTTTATTAATTATGTTAATTGCTCTATGAACAGATGTCCATCAGGACCACTGAAAGAACTTTCTATTATATACGTATATACGTAAACTACAAACAAGTAGAAATAATGCTTATTTCTACTTGTTTTGTATCCTGTACAAGACAATAAATTATTGTATTTTACGCTCTCCTGTAAAATTTACATTTTGTGACTTAATATATATATATATATATATATATATATATATATATTTATATATATGTATATATATATATATACTCTGGTTAAAACTGCGAAGCTTTTCATTGCTGGTATTTACTTTAATTTTTTAGAAACGTAATGCTAATTTCTACCGGTTCTCTGAATAATTTAAGTAAAGATTGCTAAGAATTAATTAAATACATGTTATATGTTAAGAAACACGAGATGTTATGGTAATAATTAATAATTTAGTTTTCTTAAGCATGTTAGGATTGAGTTTTGCACTTTTTTTATAAAACGATCTTACGTTTTTAGCAAACTATGGAATGATTCTTGCCCCTCATTCGATAAATTTTCGACTGGCAGTTATTGAATGAAGATATCACACAATGATATAGTGCTCTGCGTATATGTTTCAACATATAAAAATAGATTTTAAGGTATTCAGAGTTAAAGATTGTTAGTTAATGATGTTATAAATTCGGAATCTATTCGTTACTCGGAATGTTAATTTTATACGAAACACAATTACAAAAATACATACCTACAAAACTTCTTTAGTTATTTATTATTAATACTGATTACTCATTGTTTTTTTTTACTATGTTCTTTACAATTATACTTATTGCTACGTAAGTTTTGAGATATGGCAACACCAGTGTGAATATATCAAATCTTACACTGTTATCGTATAGTTTGACATTTTAAATGGTAATCGTACTCAGAACGTTTTATCATACGAGTATTATTTGTGTTGTTTACAGGTACTTCAAACATTTATCTTGGTCGAAAAATGAAATTAAATCGTGAACATTTTCGTGCGATGATTTTCTATGACTTACGACGTGGATTAAACCAACAACAGTGTGCCTCGCTTCGACTTTTGGTAATGAAGCACCATCTCAAGTCACCGTGTTTCGCTAGTTTTCCGAATTCAATCGTGGTCGCACTTAGCTACAGGACGAATTCCGTGAAGTCGGTCCTAAATCGGTTGTTGCGTCAGGAAAAATCGATGCTGTGCGTGAACTAATATTGCAAGATCGTTATGTGACATACCGTGAGATTGATGCATGCTGCTTGTGCATTAGTTCCACTCGCATGCATTAAATATTGCATGAACATTTGGCCGTAGAAAGAATTTGTTCGCGTTGGATACCGCATAAATTGACAAGGGCTCAAAAAAGGGCTCGTGTGGATTTTTGCGAAGAAATGTTGAAAAAATTCAATCGTAGTGTTTCAGAAGACGTTTATAAGATAATTGACAGGTGACGAATTATGTATCTATGCATATAAACCCGAAATTAAGCAACAATCGACGGTATGGGTCTTTCAAGACAAGCCAAATCCAACAAAAGTTATTTGCGCACGAAGCAATTTGAAGCAAATGTCCGCCTGTTTTTTTTCGGAATAATAGGACATGTCGCCACCGTGCCATTACAGCAACGTAGAACAGTCAATTCTGAATTGTACACCACCATTTGTTTGCCATTGTTCGGAAAAACAAGGGAAACCAATCGCAGAAGACGAATCATTCTCCACCACGATAATGCAAGCTCTCACACATCGGCTCCACAAGTGAATTTTTGAGCATTCAAGACATCGAATTGCAATCAGATCATTAAAATTTTAAGTAAAAAACTTAATTATCTTAAAAACTATCTCAGGTTATAAATATATTGTATAAGAAATGTAAATTTGCAATAGAAAAGAATACATTTAATTCCATAAAAGTTTGTGAATATTGATACAAAAACATTGCGATGACATTAGTTATAAAGGGATATGTGCACTTAAAAGTACCTATACCGCACAAATCGAACAAAGCAACTATCCTTTTACGTTGGGATATATGACCTTGACAATTAAAATAACAAATAAAATAGTATTACACAAAAAATTATCGTAAATATATTCTAGACACACTGCTCCTTAAATATATGACAAAACAAAATTAACTTACTTGCATAATGCTAAAAAAATTAATCTCGCGATCTTTCGCTGGCACACTGAATTTAGCCCAATGACATAACTATGGACGGATACGGGATAGACCTGTGAAAATTACTTGCCGCAAAGTGAAATACTTTTGTATGTTCATCCTTTAACCTATAAGCACATTGTATTGAACTGTAAAAGGCAAATTCGTAGACCATTCACTTATTTCGGGCCTAGCAACATGACGACTCTGGGAACTTTTTGTTTTAAAGTTTTCCTTTCCTTAATTTTATTCTTTGTTTTACAGTTAGTGTGAGGCGCTACAATATTTTTTATATTCATGCTTTAAGATATAAGAGTTTTGATTACATTTTCGATCTGGATTTTAAAAGATTTCAAATCTTCGCTTCCATTCTATTGTAGTTAAGCACATTTCAGAGGAAAACAAATATTTATTTCTATATTTGATTTTAAGAAATACGAAGAGTACAGAGAAATAGTATATCAAAAAATAATAATTTCGGGGAAGGTAATTTAATCGGTATACTACCCCGTTTCATCAAAGTTCGTCAGTTTTATTTTTCCTTATATAATAAAGTTGAATCGCAAAAATTTATGTTTAAAATAGTATTTAAATATTTATTCTTTTAAATATAATAGATTTTTATGATTTTTGATACAATTTCTGAAAATAATAAGATACAAAACAATAAAAATAAATTTATTACGTAAAACCTAAAAGTCGTTATAAGGCAGATATTTCAATTATTAACTTCAACGATTTTTACCACTTAGTACCACCTCTTGCTGAAATAACCCATTCTATTTGATTTGGCATTGCTTCTAATATGCAATAAAAATGTATTGCATTTAAAAGAGATAAACATTTAAATTTCATGTCGATAGAAAATTTTGTGTTTTTACTTAATTTTATACGAAAAAAATTAAAATGACGACCCTTGATGAAACGGGGTAGTATAATATTGGTTATTTCTCTCGCCTATATTAGCAAAATACTCGAAATAAAAATACAGCAAAAAAGGTTTTTCACTGCTGGTCACAAAAGCTGTCTTAAAATGAAATACCATAAAGCCCGCCCATAGTTATACGTCATTGGATGGTGGTAATCGTCGTATGAAGCAAATGCCTTTTTTTTACTGGTCGGAAGTTAGTTGGTTAGAAATTGTTGTATCTATTCCGACCTTGCCCTACAGCAAAACTCAAATGCTACAATCGTCAGATCCACTGGAGCTTCTCAAAAAAAATTGTCTCCTTATAATTTTCTCCAAATCGATTTCTTAGTGCCAAAATTCGACCCTTCAAAAAAGCCTGCTTTAACTTGCCAACTGTGCATTCCAAGCATCAAAAATCTATAGCTTCCAGGCAGTACTCTTAATTTAAAACAAAATCTTGTCCTGGAACCATTTTAAAGAAGGTTTATGTGCGGCATTTCCGTGTTACACCGACGAATCTGACATTGACCTCCGGCTTATGAAACGCACAAAATTTCCGAGTGAAGATCTTGAAAGCTGCTTTTATGAAACGCCAATAAAGTATATAATAAACGGTTGAGATGATATAGATTAGAAGAAAACATTGTTACTACAGCGATTTGCAGGAGTAGACAAATTACTAGAACATCTTAAGTGTCGCAGTACAAGAAAGCCGCAAACGTAAACAATTCAAATAACCCAGCGCAAGGAAATACAAACGTGAAATATCTTAACTGCAATGAACACGGACATGTATCAATCAACTATCCAAAGCCTCAAAGGGAGCAAAGATGCAATAATTGTTTAACGCTGGGTCACGTCGATAGCCAGAATGCAGGCAACTGGTATCTTATCCTTACCAAAGCAAGGAAGTTTCCTTTTCCTCCGAACCATTTGAAAAACCGGCTGTCATAAACGGCAAATACATCACAACAGGAATGATTGGCACGGGAAGCGGCGTTAGCCTGGTGCGAGAAAACATAACAAGGACGCTTCAATTTGCAATAAACCGTGGAAAATGAAAATGTTTTACTATAGGTAAGACGCATGTTAATTTAAAGGCAGATAGTGCCACTGCAAACATAGATCTGTAGCAATATTATTGAATACGATTCTACTGCAGTCTATCCTAAATATAGAAAATTTATAGTTGAGTGAGGCTAAAAATAAATATTGTACACGGATGAGTTGCTAGCTTTAGGTTCATTAAATTCTAAATTTCCTATATTTACAATCGATTGCAATCGAATCATATTCAGTATTAAGGGCCCTGTGCTTGGTCGATAACAAATACTAAGATAAACCGATTTTGGTAGCAAAGGATTTAATAGCGCAGTCTCACTTAACTTTAGCGAAACGAAACGATAATTTGTTTTGTTTGTTCAATTTGCACCGCCTTCAAAATCTAATAGATATAAAATTAAAAATTATGTTATGTATTTTAACGATTTTCGTGAAGTCGGTTCAACTTTTTTTTAAAAACAATTTAATTTTTTGCTTTTTAGTGTCTTCATATATACGACGACATATATACGAACAAAGCAATTTCAAAAGTTTTCAGCGGAAGTGCACTCTAAAGAATGTATACAGAATTATCCAACTCCGGCAACCTATTACGAAATTTGTCGCGGTCACCCTTTCATACCCTCACCTTAGAAAATTCTTAACATCGCCGTAGTGCGCCACCGTACTCTATACAGCAAGAAAGAATTATCGTAGTATAAAATTGTTATCATTTAACAATCAGGAAACAGAATCAAAATCATCAAAATCGGTCTATGCCTCACGAAGCTAGGGCCGCCCTCCTCCAACTCTCACCACAAGACACAATTTTTGTCAGAATATACAGTCCACGATTTACAAAGTTATGTTACCCCTTCCCCACCCCAACCCTAGGTCAACATTTTTCCATATAGTAGCACCGGGGGATCATTCTGTATACAACAAAAAAATCTTCCAATAGGTGTGTGAATTCTGAAATTGGGCAACGCCAAGTTGGGCAACATATTCTACATATCATATGAAGAATCATCCAAATCAGTCCACAGGATCCGAAGTTAACCTGCCCCCCCCCCCTTAATAGGACCACATTTTCGTTATTCGTTATTAGCAATTCGTTCCTTATTAGGAATTTTGTTTCATACCTTATACAACCAAAAAGAACATATCCATATTGGTGCACGCATTACAAAGTTAGGATTCACTCCTTACCCCCCCCCCCCCCCCCCCCACCAAAATTTTTTTTTACATGATACCAATCGGGGAACATACTCTACCCGACAAAGAAAAAATCATCCAAATCGGTGCACGCGTTACGAATTTAGGTGCCCCTCCCCACCCCACCTGGGTCCCGGACCCATTGGCGATCATACCCTATACAACAAAAAAAGAATCATCCAAATCGGTCCATGCTTTACGAAGTTAGGTGAGACTTTAGCGCTCCATTTCTGCCATGGTTTTTTTGAAACAATGAAATATTTATTTATTTATTTAAGCTTAATGCAAGCTATTACATAAAAAAATACAAAATAAAAAAATAAAAACTACAAACTAAAATAAGCAATAATTCATATATACAACAATAACATATATAATTTGTAGCTAATGAAATTAGCAACAGAAAAGGTTCAATTTCTTTTTTCGAGCATTTTCCTGGAAGTTATTTTTTTAAATATCTATATGCACTTCAGAAGATCCACAATACCATCGACAGAGTGGAGATTTCGGGCACCTGCTGCATTCATACAACTTTACACTAACAAAAAACCCCGAAACGAATATATTAAATTTGGACTCGTTCGTAAAAACAACACACTTCAAAAATTCAATTGGGGCGTTTTTGTACTCTTCGGCAAAATCTAATCTCTTCTTACGATTGATTTCATTTACGAAATATATTTGGCGTGGAACTCTTCCATGGTAACCACTTCTAAGAATATTTCTTACTGTACTTAAGAAACATTTTCATTTCATTTTAGCTATGCTGTAACTCTTGGTGCACTTATTCTTGGATTTAGTTTGTTCTTGTTAACGAAACGACAATCTTTATCAATTACTATTTTAGGACGACCGTTTTTAGGCTTATTTTGAATTTTTTTCTAACAAAAACTGATCAATTACACCTTGTAGAAATTGAAAAGTCGTCGGTAGAGCAGGTGATAAGGTATCGTCCTACTAATCCAAGCGCTCCAGGTTCAAATCCCACCGGCGGCGACCCATGGTTGTTTTCTAGTAACAAAAGATTTCGATAAAAAGGCCAGTGGTTCGGAATCCACTTTAAATTGCAGGTCCACTTGCAATCGTTGTATCGGCCCCACATGGGATTAGGAGAACTAGAAAAACACCTCGCACTGCCGAATGAGCTCTTCCAACAATTTCCGCATTTCCCTTATCGAATTAATAATTGACTTAACGGCACTATTTCTGGTAAATTTATTAATGATTTAAAAATTAAAAGGAAAAAACACTTGTTTTTCTTCCACTATTAGGAGTGAGATGGATGTTTCGACCGGAGTGCAAGTGGTCATCATCAGCGTGGTGCTTGCACTCCTTACCACGGACATCCATGACGAAAAGTCAAAAACTCAACTCCTATAAAAACTTAGTTTTAAATCTGAGTATGAATTATATGAAGAGGATTTTTAATCCATCAATTTCATATAAAACCAAAAATGGTTGAAAATTGTGTGACCAGAAAGTTACCTTTCAGCAGCACTTGGTGGAAGTCATTTGTTTAAAAATGAAAAGGAAAAAACACTTGTTTTTCTTTCACTATTAGGAGTGAGATGGATGTTTCGACCGGAGTGCAAGTGGTCATCATCAGCGTGGTGCTTGCACTCCTTACCACGGACATCCATGACGAAAATGCAATGCAGTCGTGCCCTGGTACCCATGCTAGCGTGATGCTATTGCTCTGAGCCAGTTCTTTAAGAGCAGTGAGACAGTCCCAGACGATTTTAGACTCAAAGGTGTAGGATCCCAGAGCCTTAAGTGCAGCCTTACTGTCGGAAATGATATATATTTTAGCACCGCGTATTCCGCTGTTGGTAATTTCACGTGCGCAGATTTCGATGGCATGTATCTCTGCTTGTAAGATGGTTTTTGTAGAACCGACCGATTTGTACAGCCTTAATCTTGGTCCATAGACCCCGATGCCCGTCCTGTCCTCCATCTTGGATCCGTTCGTGTACCAAACCAGAGATCCCCTTTCAGAGATATGTCTATTATTGAGCCAATAATCTCTGCTCTCAAGGATCAGCTTGAATGGTACATTAAAGTTGTGCCTCATCGGCATAATATCTGATATTAAGTTGATCACCGGATCACCCATAAATTCTTTAAGGATTTTCCTATGGCCAGACCAGTTGACTGCTGAGAGGAGATTGGTGCCAGTCACCCTTATTGCGCTTGAGGCAGCCTCCTTCTTTAAATGTAAATGTAAAGGGGGGAGGTCTAATAGGGCCTCCATAGCTGTCGTGGGCGCATGTGCGCATGTCACCAGTAACTCCTAGACATGCTGGTCTTATGATTATTTCATATGCCCATAGGGCCATTTTGGGCCTTAGGGCAGTCATAGCCTTTCCTGTAACACTATTGAGTTGAGGATTCCATGTGAGTCTTTGATCTAGAATTACTCCTAGATATTTGACCTCACTTGAGAATTCTATCCGTGTACCTTCAAGAGTATGAGCCTTAGGTTCCTTTTTATTGTGAATGGTATAATGGTTGCTCTACTAGGGTTGACTCTGAGCCGTTCCCTATCACCAGGATTGTACCATATTCAGAGCATTTTGCAGTGTTACTGATAGGGTTCTATCCTGCTTACTCCTGATAGTAATGACCAGGTCTTCAGCGTAGCCCTGGCAGTAGTAGCCAGCATTAGTCAGTTTGACCAGGAGATCATCAATAACAAGTAATCAAAGCAGTGGGTAGAGTACTCCCCTCCCTGAGGACAGCATCGAGTGGCCCTTACTGTTACCGAATTGTCCCCCAGCCTCGCTGTGATGTTCCGGTTACTCAGCATTGCCCCAATCCATGGGACCGTCAGCAGAATAATACCTCTGTCGGCAGCCGCTCCTTCAGTGGACGAGAAAGACGTATTGTCAAAAGTACCTTCAATATCAAGGAACGCACAGAGGGCAACGCCCCTACCATTGACAGCATCTTCTAGTTTTCCAACCAGATTATGTAGTGCTGTTATAGTTGATATATATACCTAATATGTTGGTCAATGATTTTCTCCATTGACTTGAGAAGGAAGGAGGATAGGCTTATCGGCCGATATGCCTTGGGTTGAGCCGCTGGTCGCCCCCCCCCCCCACTCTTGGGTATAAAAGCTACCCTTACCTCCTTCCATGGATTGGGGATGTAGCTGAGTTGATGGCTAGCCCTAAATATTTTTGTGGGGATTGGCAACATATCTTCTAAGCCCTGCTGCAGAAGAACGGGTAAGATGCCGTCACCACCGTTAGATTTGTAGGCTTTAAAGGAGTTAATGGCCCACCTTACTGTCCCGGCTCTGAAGATTTTACCTGAGGTGCTCCTCAATCTGCGTGTTGACCCACCGCGCACATTGAGTGATTGAGTTCCTCTGTTTTCTTCTGGCATTGAACACTCTGGGAAGTGTGTTTCCAAGAGTAATTTCAGTGTTTTCTCGGAGTCTGTGGTGTAAGATCCATCATTCCTCTGGAGGAGGCCTATGCCGTTGGAGTGATCTTTTAAGAGTACTTTTTGGAGGCGTGCTGTTGCAGGTAGATTGTCAATCTCCTCGCAGAACTTCCTCCAGGTTTTCATCTTGGACCTCCTTAATTCTTTGTTGTACTCAGTCAGGGCCTGCTTATAATCGTCCCAGGCTCCTGAGCGCTTGGCTTTATTGAAGAGTTTTCTTGATTTAGCTCTTAGTTTGCTTAGTGTCCTGTTCCACCAAGGCACATCTCTAGCTGCCTCTCTGCGGCTGACAGGATTACTATTTTCATAGCTTTGTATGATCACGTCTTGTAGCTGTTTTGAGGCCATTTCTAGGTCCTCCTGGGATTCTAGGGAGCGATATCGAGTTCTTGTATGTTCGTCCTTATGTGTTCCCGATAGATGTCCCAGTTGGTTAGCTTGGGAACCCTGACCTCTTCCAGCTGCAAATGAGGGGTCTCCATATAAAATCTTATATGTTTATGATCTGATAGAGAGGGCCCATCCGCCACGTGCCAGTTAGTAATGTTGTTCTCCAAGTTTGAACTGGCTATAGTAAGATCCAGAACTTCTTGGCGAACAATGTTAGTAAAGTTTGCTTTATTGCCTTTATTTAATATTTCAATATTGTTTTAATGAAATAGTCTAGAAGGTACTCACCTCGGCTGTTTATCCCGGTACTTTCCCAGATAGTTTGGTGGGCATTCACATCACATCCAACTTCCTATTGTGCTTTTGGCAGTAACACAATAGCTACGTAACTTTCCTTGGAGGTGGTGGTTGGTCCGAGTCTCCGGGGAAATAGGCAGAGGCGATAACAACCCCCTGTTTTCCCTTGTGCGTCGGCACATCTACTAAGGCTGCGACCAGATCCCTAGTAATTAGCTCTGGAATAGGAAGAACGTTAATCTTTGGTTTGAACAGTAAGGCAGCACGAGGAGCTCCGTGCTCGCCATCATATACTAACTTAATCTGTTTTGATGAAATCCCTTTATCAGCCTTCCATGAACCCAAGGTTCCTGTTTAAGAGCCACATCTAGCCCCTCCAGCACGCATCTCCTGCTAAGCACGTCAGTGGCAGCTTTAGCATGATGGAGATTGATTTGGAGGAACTTTAGAGTGGCTCTATCGGCTGCCCTTGGCAGAGTGTGACGGGCCTTTACCTGTGGTTCCATCGGTCCTTCGGGATTTTGGCCGGCCCGTCGTCCCCTCTTTTACAGGGCCTTTTGATTTGTTGGTGGCAGGCGTACTTTTCCCTGCCACTTCCACTTTCCTGTCTGATTCAATGTGGGCCTTGCAGGTCCCCGGTACCACAAGTGTAACCTTGAGTGTTGTTTGAACCAGATCAGTTCGGGTTGAGTGCAGCCCTGTGTCTGTTGTGGCCGCAGAACATCCCACTTTTTGGCCTCTTACAATTGAGGAAACCAGAGCCATCTGCCTCGCTGGTTGCTTGGCACCAGCCGCGGTAATGATCGGTATTGGAGTCGCTCCACCTCTTGAGACCGTAAGACTTGCTTTTGTAGCCCGCCCCGTCGGGTTTTTACCTTTTTTTGAGCAAGACCTCGCCGAAGACTGGGCCTTAGCAAAGCCACTTTTGGGCCTGAGCCCAACACATGCCCGAACATATAGTTACATTGAAAAAGGTCTTTTTGAGAGCCTCAGCCGAGAAGTCATCTACTGAGAGGACTATTACAGTGGCTGTACCCTCTGTTTCCCTCTTCAGTATCATCCACGCCGAGACCCTCAGTTGATGGTTCTGACCCTCAACTTGGTCAAGGATCTCCTCATTTTTTTAGTTCCTGGCTATCCGGGAAGTAGCTTACCAGGACTTTGGAACGAGGAAGCTCCTCCTCCCCGACCGCCCTCCCAAGGCTGAAGCTCAACCACAGACTGTTTGAGCCACTCTGAGGTGGCCTTATCAGCGCAGTTGATCATCAACTAGCCTGGCCTGTGTCCGGTGCCATGGAATGCGGGTTTAACCTCGCTATTCTTACTGTCCCGAATTTTTCTGAGGATCGCCCTTTGCCCGATCACAAGCTGCTCGGTCGATAGCGAAACTTCAGGAAATACCGTTTTTTGGTAGTTCCGCTGAGGGTTATCTCTTTGGTCTACTGTTGTCCACTACCTCCTCGGGACTTTTCCCTGAGTCCTCTGCGGCCTCAGGTTTGTCAACCGATTTGGTAATGAATTCCTCATCGGACATTAGTGACAGGTCAGATAGCCTGGTTGGACTTACACTGTTCAGATCCATTGGCATGTCTTCTGCCATATGAGGCCTTAGATTAGCCTCAGAGGTTGGCCCCTTTGAAGAGGTACCACCCTCAGTGTTTCTTGGCAGTTAAGACAGCCTGGCAGGACTTACATTGTTCTGGTCCATTATCTTGTCCCCTGCCATTTGAGGCCTTTTGTCAGTAATCAGTAATATTTTTATTCTTATTCATTGGAATCCCACGAGTAGGGGAGAAGTGGAAGTCCACCGTGACAGAGATCCCCGATATCACAGCAAGGCTAAGTAAAACCGAAGGTCGCGAGGTATCCGGAGTTCGCATACTAACGACCAAGCTCCCCCTTGGCCACGAGTCCCTCGGCGTATGCTGTTCCACCATGGACTGGGGTATTTTATTTAAGAGAGTATCCTTCTCTCCGCCCGACTACTATTAGCCAGTTACGGCGCACAACCATAGGTTACACAATGATCCCCCTGTGTGCCTGCCAGCTGACGGCCAGGAAAAAAAGTCAATCGGTTGAACGATTCGACTGCAACTCTGCACGGCGTGTCTAAGAACATGGTTTTGAGAAAAACGCTTTTAAAGTTTGTCAAAGAAAAAACGTGGGAAGAAATATAATTGTTGTCTCTTCCAGCTAGTCAGCTGTTCCTGGACCATAGAGCAATCCTTTCTCTTCCTTGTGAAAATGATTTTGACTACTATATTCAAAGAACATTATTTTGTCCAAACAGAACATATAAAAGAATTTTTATACCTGCTAAGCAAACAATACGGCGCGCGTGCATCTGCATTTGACCCGAACGTAGGCATGATATTCAGCCGGTACGCGTTCGGCTGTAACTTCTACATTTTTCAGAACTTCGTCAAATCGTTTTAGAGGCTTATTCTAGACACTATAAGGATTTGAAATATGTAAAAAGAGGAAAAATTCATTTTTTGAAATTGCTCGACTAGAACCTACCCTAAAGAATTAAGACGTCGTAATTGTAAATATTTCCTTCGTTCCGACACTCGCGTCTTGAAATGTTTATATTTCACGCTCCACAACAACGGTATTTCCGCTGTATAATGGCTCGCTCGCAAATCAAGTAAGTTTCTGATATTATCGTAGATATGTAAATGTAATTTTACACTGAAAAAAAAACAATAATTGTAGTCGACACAGAAAATGGAGCAGACACAAAAGAATCGCTTATCTGTTCACGCAAAACTTCAGTAAAATTCTCAATCTCATCGGTAATATTCAGTAATGCTTACAGAATAACTTTCTTGCCAATAGAAAATACTTCTAATCAATCACATTTTATGTGACATATTAAATGATTCAGATTTGATGATTCGTTGTCCTAGTAAGTAAATTAGCTTATCACACGGTACCGATTACTTTGACTTTTGCTAAGCAGATTAGTAATGACTTTTTATTTTGATTCGTTAATATGTGCATATATTTGTTGTGAGGAATTAACATTACTCAAATAGTAATCTCCCGTCTCGTAACAGTTTAGTAAACTCTTTTGCTGTACAGATAATGTAAATATTAAGCAATTCAAAATTTCAGACCTCAAAAATAGACGAAATAATAAGATTGATTGAAAATATTTTAAATTGTTATTCACCAATAAATCAAAATTATATAAAATATAGAGAGAGGATAGAAAGGAATTCTTGACATAGAGGTGAGCCCGATTCTGTTTTAACTAGTAAAAGCTATCTCAATCAAATAAAACACTTACTCACTAAATAATTATTTAGCTTAGAAAGGTCGCTGATACAATCAACGGTGTTTCTATTAATTTCATTAATTGGCTCAGATCCTGCCACTTATACCGATCGTAACGAGTGACTTCTCAAATTTGTAGATGGCAGCCCCCCCCCCTCCCCCCACCAGTTAATAAAGCAACTAAAAGCCTGATTAATACCAGAAAGTCTAATAAGAATTTGACGTACTTTCAGTGTATTTCTGTGCACTTACGTGTATACGGAAATTACACGGCAATTTGAGGGTGGTAAATAGACACTGTCCTTATACATATATGTACATACATATCGCCGCTTCTGCTTCTCAAGAACTAACACATTCCGAAAACCAACTTTTTTCAGCAGCAATATCTCATACTATACTAATACTACAGAATATATATATATATATATATATATATATATATATATATATATATATATATATATATATATATATATATATATGTACATATATATATACATATATATATATATATATATATATATATATATATATATATATATATATATATATATATATATATATATATATATATATATATATATATATATATATATATATATATATATATATATATATATATATATATATATATATATATATATATATATTATATGGTGCCTCACATAAATTTTATTTTTTCCTTAGTTGCCACTGCGTAAAAATTAGTTATCTATCATTTTTAAAAGGTCGCTAAAGTTCCTGAAAAACTTAAACTAAGGCTAAATGAATTTATGGCTCGGAGATCTATAATAAAATACTAAATGGAAAAATTCTCTACTGTCTACAGTTGTTTTTAAAAAATTTTGCGAATTTCCCCGTGAAACGGGCATTGTTTACGTGGTACAATACAAAAACCAACAATGTGTTGTAACGTGCTTTCCGGTAGTGGGGGGTGGTCGCTGGCTCTTTCCAAAGGATAAGCTCGCCGGATCCAGGGTCAAGGGCTTCTGGAAAGAAACCCACCAATTCCTCACTACAAATGTAAATTTATTCACAGTCTATTACTTCAGTTTTATTCACAACTTAACCTCTACACATGTATGATCTTTGTCTTATATTTACAATTCACTGTTTATCCAATTCTCTAAAGTGCATATTTCACTTGCTCGTTCTCACGGGGTGGCGGTCGCGATACTTCTTCTGTCTCCCTTAGTGTATCCGGGCTATTTCGGATGGTTGACGTATGGATTGTTCTCTCTCCGCGGGCGAAATCTTCGTGCGGTGGTGACGGCTATTCTTCCTGTGGGGAAAGAGACGGGGACAGAATGATTTCGTACTACAACACGATCCAAATCTGGTCCAACACAACCGGGAGGCACGCCAGCTACCCCAACTTTGCTATACCTGTGTATATCTTACCACCTAGTAGGCCGTTCTGGCCGTGGTGTCCGTCCGAACGCTGGTCTTCAACTGCCGGCGATCCGGTATGGAGCCCACCTATAAAGCTCAAATGCTGGGATCTCCCTAAAAAGAAAAACTATACTTTGCTGCTCCTCGGTGATGTGCCTCGCTGCGTCGGTCGATGATGACTGACTTTTCCACGGTAGTCAGCCTTCCTTATATTTCGGTCGGTCTGCAGTTTTGTTATCTTATCTCGGTTGTTTCCAGCTGATCTTGCCTCTACAGCAGGTCGACGACGACTGACTGAGCTACGGGGGTATTTTACCACTGCGGGGATTGGTAAAATCGGTGTAGTTTTACTATATCCGTGTCCGGGGGAGTCTGACAGGGCTTAAATTCCTGTCCCGCATTGCTGTTGACAGGTTTTGTCACTTGCTGTTAACAGGTTTTGTGGCCTTTTTCAACTTTGTGGCCGCTGCGGGGAGCTTGAAATTGACCCAGGTTAATTTATTTTAGTACCAGGTGGGGTCTGGAGGGGCTCAAGACTTTTTCTCCTCCGGTGCTGTTCACAGATTTTGGTAACTTCGTTACAATGTGAACCATTGCAGCAGTCGTTAATGTATGTATGTATATATTATATATATACAGATATATATATATATATATATATATATATATATATATATATATATATAATATATTATATATATACATATATATATATATATATATATATATATATATATATATATATATATATATATATATATATATATATATATATATATAGCATGTAAACTTCAAGTCGAAAATTATCAAGAACAAGAATAAATCATAAAATTCACACGTGATTTTTTAATCACACTTCTTATAGTTGAATTATATCTTTATAAAAAACAGATCGTTATTGCTAGAAAATGTATTTATTAAAAGAAATTAACTCAACTCAATATTGCCATGACATTGTTTTTGTTCGTACAACGCTAACTAAAGTTGAGATATGACATTAATGAGACTTGTTGTTTTGAAATCCACAATAAGGAATAGTGAATATGGCTGGAATTGGACTCAGACTTGCCAAATATATTTTATAAACAATATTAAAAAAGTGAAGAATATGTTGAAAGCAATTGCGTTATGAAAAAAAATTTCTTTCGACAAATATTTTTTTTCATAACATTTCTGTCGGGGCAGATTTGTTTTTTATAAATATTTAATTTTAATATAAATAGCCAGTTTTGATTTTTAACAGATAGTTAGATATGATATTAAATGGCAGATTTAAAATAGAAAATGGCAGATTTGTTGTATAAAAAATCACGTTTGAATTTTATGAAATCAGATTGTTTTTGATACAGTACATTGTGATTTTGACAACATCAGATTTGTTCTTGATAATGTTATATATATATATATATATATATATATATATATATATATATATATATATATATATATATATATATATATATATATATATATATATATATATATATATATATATATTGTAACGTAAATGGGGTTCTTCTGGCTCGAAGGATTAATTAAGACACACAATTTTATTCACTTTACTTAATTAGTTCGTTTAACAATTTCTTTTACACGTTTTCTTCACAATATAACGGTTTCACTTTTCTAATTAACACTTATCACTTCGCTGGTTAAAGTACAACTAACTCTTCGCATTATCACATTTAAACACTTCGCAGTCTAAATCACGACTAAAACTACCTAGGCTACTGCTCAGCCCTATTTATACTACTTCGCTTAATTCTAGAAAGTTCAGTCACTTAGTTCTAGATATTTCCGTTACACATTTTCACCTCATATATTCACCATGGGATCGAGTCGTCCTTGACTTTCCCCGTTTGGCATTTCCTTTTCTTGATTTCTGGCCACCTGGGACATGCGCATTACACGGTTGACTATTTCCCTTTTCGTGGCCTACCTATACCTACCTACATACACACACACACACACATATATATATATATATATATATATATATATATATATATATATATATATATATATCTATATATATATATATATATATACATATATATATATATATATATATTGTTAACACACTTTATTGCAGATACTCAAACTGTTTACCACTTAGCTAAAACAACCCACTGATATACCTGTTCTGTAAGCTGTCGATCAAGACTGCCCACCCTGACCAAGATCTCACCACACCAGCGGGCTGCTTATGCAAGCAGTTCTTCATACATATTCACAACTGTGTTTAGGCAAACAGGATTTTTCTGCCACACATTCATGAATCCTAAAGTACCCTTGTCCTTTCTGCATTTTAGAATTTTTGTAAATAGAAAAAACCGAGAATTATTTAAAATCAGGCTTTTTTCTGTTATTTATAGCTCTGCACTCAAATAAGGAATTGGGATTACCATATATATTTTATGGATAAATTCCCGTTCTTTCAAATTAAAATTCGAAAAAATATCTGTCCATTTTAGTCCCCCTTTTTCTCAAAATTTTTCCAAATTTTGAAAAAGAAAACGACTTAGGACATTTTTTTTATCAATAACGTATTTATTCACCCTACAACTACGCAGTGCCAAGTTCTCAGAGTTGTTACGTCACGTATTTCACCTCTTTGATTTATATTGAAGATGCATTGATCTACAAAGAAATTAATAAGGATGTGGAAAATTTATTTGTCGTATTTCCTGTGTACGTAGATCTTGTTCATGCCTTATGTGATGATCCTGCAATAGTTTTCTTTATAATTATTTCAGGTGGATTACGTAAATTCTTTCCTTATTCAACTTGCCAGTTCAGTTACCCACACTTCAGTAAACACTAACAATAATAGGTCGCCAGAAAGAAGTCATTAAAAAGCTCATTAATTCAATATCCTTTTCCTGGATTTTTCTACGTGAGTTGAAGTCCTTGAACCTTGATTCAAAATTGTGCTTAGACAAAAACAAATTAGTGCTATTGGGAGCGTCCTTTTGGAGTTATGGCAGCATATCTAGTATTAAGATTTTTTTTAAATTTTACCGATTACCTTGTCAAGATGATGTAAGCCACCAGGACTGCTCAGGGAACACGAGTGGAGGATTAAATTCCATTAACGTTAGTTATTAACAGATTTTGCAGTAGTTATCAACTGTAAAAAAATAATAACACTTAAGAAATATTGGTTACCTTTGGTGAATTTTCCTATTGAAATCCCTAATGTTGACACTTCTTAACCTTGACTTCACAGAAGATAAAAATTTAGCTGACGGTTATTAAAGGTAAATAATCAGATTATTCCCACCCCAAGGAGATAGTCGGTTAATTAAAGAAATACGAAAGGATATTTCTTTTAAAGTTTGGAAAACGTATTAAAGGCTTGTCAATAAAAATCTTTTTTTGTTTTTTAATTCCGAATTGAAAGCAAATTTTTTCAACTGCTTATTATATATCAGCGGAAAACCTAAAATACAAGAGAATATTTTAATATAATAATATGAAACAAAATAATAAACATGTTAAACCGACTTTAATCGGTATAAAGCGATTTGGATAAATTTCCACAAAATGGAGACATTTTTCCAATAGGAGGCATCATTTTGTTTTGTCAAAAGGAAAACTATACAAATAGTAAAACTTTAGATAAAGAGTTAAAAGAAGATGACAGAAGGAAGGTGTCATAGCCCGAAGGGGCGGCGTAAACTTTTTATCGAAATTTTAACTTTTTTTTGCGGAAGAAAAGAAAACGAAAATATTTTGTTGAAAATAAATTGAAGTTCTTATTGTTCGGAAGTTTTTATGTTTACGATTTATTGATAGTGCGTATATAGATAATCCGTACATAGAAACGCCTGATTTTCCATAATTTTCGATTTTTGCAATTTAAAAAAAATCATAACTCGGGAATGAAGTATACAATCGAGCTAAAACTCATTCTACCGACACTTTATTAACTTCTAGAACATTAAAAATAAAATTGTAAAAATCTAGTTGAGATAGAATACCTCATTTATATGTATACATCATATATAGTATAGTACGAGTACTTGACGAAAAATTCACACGTTGCGATCAATTGGTCTAAGTGGCAGAATGTGAGGACAATTAATAAAATGAAAAGGAAGCCCGAGAAAAATCGTGTATATAAGAAAATAGATTAACGGAATCAATCATTTGAGCTCTTTAACCTTCAAGAAACCAAGATGGAAGAAGCACAGGCAGGAGTAATATCAAAATGGATGCTGTCACAAACTTGGGAGTTGAAACCTTTAGCAAAACCGTTTAAGTTAACAGTAAGCATGTAATTAAAGCTTTCAGATTATTACCATCCTAATATAGAGAAATAATCAAAGATGATTTACAAAGATTATGTATAAAAACTGACACCAAAGAAGTATAAAAACGGCCAATTAAATTTCAACATTTTTAAATTTAATAACTTTAAAAGAAAGGACAAATTAATGGTGGATGACGTAATTCGCTGCCCTAATACTATGAGAGCTACTCGTAGAATTAGGAACAATGTCGGAAGCCTTAATTGAAAAATAACTGCCACAAGCAGTGGGCGCAATAGGTAGGTGGTTCTAGTAAAAATATAAAAGGTTTTTTTTTGATTTGCAATAAATTAATTCAGTTCTAAAGCTTGAATGGATTAGATAAACAGCTTTCAAAAAATATGAAGCATTAAAATAGCTTAATATTCTACTTAAGATAATAAATAAAAATTGCCACGATTCATTTACTATCCAAAAATTACATAACAGATGTGCACTGTAACAAATGTGGTGAAGGACTAATGGATGAGTATTTTTTTCTTTATAACAATAATCCTCTCTAAAAAATCAAATCAACTTACTATCTAATCAAAATCGAAATGGATTCATAAACATTTGGAAGGGCAGGGTGTTACTGCCAACAGTTCTAGAAAGTTGAACTTTGATATGCAGGCTCCCGCCTATGCCAGAAGGAAGGGCAGCCGCGGGGAGATTTTTCTTTAAACTCGTCCTAGTGCCTAAACTATTGCTTCTATGAAAAAATTGTTTTATTCTTCTTGAAATATACAAAACAATCTTTCAAATGAATTAAAATAGTCATTTAGTCATTTCAGAAACTATCAAACATTTTTAAGCCTAAAAGCGCGGAAATGTACTGAAGTAGAAATTTAAAAAAAAGACAACCAACAGACCATGGTCGGACCATGATTTACTGCTTGCGTTTTGGATACAAATTTTTTTTACGACTAAAATTAAAGGTTTACTCAAAGATTTCTTGTTATTTCGGTTAATAAAGTGTACATGTTTTTACTTTGTCTGCTTTAAGTTAATATAAATAACACACAAAAGTCAGCTATAGTTGAATATTATCGGTTAATAGCAAAGTACCATCCTGATTTATGGCATATTGCAAATAATAAACCGACAAGAAAAAGAGGGAATGATAGAGAGTGGGCTATTCAAAAAGGAATAGCTGACGCGCAAGAAATTAAATTAGAATTAACCCTTCTAACTCAGAAGGTGCACTTCACAAGCAAAAGCCTGGAATCAATTGACCTATTCACCAGAATATAACATATATTGAGGCGAATGAGGCTCCCAGAACCCATGCAATAAAATATTAGTAAAAATCCAAAAAACTCCTAAACACTACAATCAGGGGTGCAGAGATAACAGAAAACGTTTAAGCACATCCCTAGTAAGAGCCAAGTCAAAAATAGGACACATATTCACGGCCCTACACATGCGGTTAATAATAATAAGTTATCCGCAGTTATTGATCGATCATTAGTAAACAAAGATAAGATCATTAGTAAACAGAAGCCAAAATACACCCAAACACAACAATCAGGGATGCACAGGCAGCTCAAGCCAAGTCAATACAAAACATACAAGGAAGGAAACTTTACGCCATGTGAAAGTTCTGAAAGTTCGAACGGTTTCGAAGGGAATAGGACAGTTCTCTAGGTGATATTTTGGAAGAAAGTTCCGCACTGTCAATCTTTCCCTGTAGAAGCTGGTGTAGAAAAATTATATCGGCAACCCAGCGACGCTTCTCGAGAGTAGCAAGTTGTAGCAGTCCCAACCGATCACCATATGGAGGTAGAATAAAAGGGTCACTCCACGGCAAAGCACGAAGGGCCGATCTCACAAATCTACGCTGTACAGATTCAGTACGTTTATTGTGAGATCCATAAAACGGAGACCAAACCAGACTAGCATACTCCAGCAGTGGTCTAACAAGGGATGTATAAAGATGGAGTCTTATGTGAGGGCTAGGAAATTCCCTGGACCAACGGAGGATAAAACCCAGCATAGAGTTGGCCCTGGCAACGATATTATTAATGTGGGGGATGAAGTTAAGTTGCCTATCAAGATACACACCCAAATCCTTCACTCCTTCCACCCGTTGAATACAAGTATCTTCAAACTTGTACCGAAAAGTACAGCAGTTGATGGACCTCGAGAAGGTCATAACCTGACATTTACCGATATTTAATTTAAGATTATTATTGACACACCAGCTATAAAATATTTGCAGGTCTGACTGCAATATCTCGCAATCCGCAAAAGATTTGATTGGGAGAAAAATCTTGATATCGTCCGCATAAATAAGAATTTTACTTCTTTGAAGCAAATAAGTAATGTCATCAATAGATAAGATGAACAACAGAGGCCCAAGATGACTACCCTGAGGAACGCCGGTAGGAGCCACAAAAGCATCAGAGAGCACGCCACGAAAACGCACTCTATAAGTCCTATTGTATAAATACGACTTAATCCATGCAATGAGTTGGGCCGGGAAACCCAACCTGGCCAATTTGAAAACGATAATAGAGTGAGACAGCTTATTAAAGGCCTTACTAAAGTCGGTATAAATGCAGTCAGTCTGGCAACCTTCCAGAAATCCACCCACACTGCCAGACACAAACTCTAATAAGTTGGAAACCGTTGACCTACCCTGAATGAATCCATGCTGCTTGCTAGAGATTAAACTCCTAGATGGAATAGGTACGGGGGATATATTACTATTATTAATGTGCGAAAAGTTGTTACTTTCTGGATAATAATCGGATAATTCGAATGCGCCCCTGAAGTATTCAGCAAATAAATTACAAATAACCTTAGAATCGTTACTGGAACTTAACCCGAATTCCATAGTCGATGGATAGTTATCAACCCTTCTCTTCATATTGACGTAATCAAAAAATGCACGGGGGTCAGAGAATAAGTTGCCTCTAAGGTTCAGTAGGTATTCGTCATATAGAGAACGAGAAAGACTTATGAAATGTTCGTGACAAAGAATAAATTCACGCTTAGAGTCTACACTTCCCACTCGCAGGTACCTTTTCCAGAGTCTATTTTTCCTATTTCTGAGAGTTTTTAATTCTCTGTTAAACCAGGGGGGAGCGGATTCTCTACTTCTAACCCGGACATAGGGGACAAACCTAGCGAAAGCTTCGTATAAAATTTCATAGAAACCAGATACGTTCCTGTCAATATTGTCACTAGACAGACAGGTATGGAAGTCTAAATCACCAAGATATTCATTCATAGCCTCAAAATCGGCCATTCTAAAGTTAAAACTAAATTCACATTCGAGATTATCGACACGCACGTCCGAGAGACAATGAAAAGTGACAAGCAATGCAGGGTGAAACATGCCCAGACTCGTCAAGGGAAAGAGGTTAGGTTCCACAAAAGTGAGCGTGGAGTTCGTAGAGAACACTAAATCAAGCTGTCTACCCATATTGTTACTCACATTGCTCATTTGGCAAAGTCCTATGCAAGCCAAGGTGTCAAGGAACAGTGATTGTCCCTCAGTCAAGTTATGGGGAAGATAGCTATCGTCATCATCATTCACTACCCATCTCACGTTGGGTAAGTTGAAGTCCCCTACTAGGACAATTTCGTCCTTAGAACCCATCTGGTCATGAATAAAGTCGATATGCTGAATAAGAATGTCATACCGACTCAACCCATTATTATCGACGACATTGCCCATGTCTGGAGGTATGTAACAACAAATTAAAAAAAGGTCGCCCGAATCGAAGGAAACCTTTACTGAGACTTGTTCCAGATCAAATTGATCAGAAAAAGACGGAAGGTCCACAAAAGTAGCATTTAGAAAATTTCTACATGCAATGAGAACCCCACCTCCCCGTACAGACGAATCCGCAGACCTGTCCCTGCGGAAGACCTGAAAGGAGTCATTAAATAGCTCGGCATCCGAGATACCCTGGTGTAACCACGTCTCAGATAAAGCTATCAAATCAAATCCAGAGTTAACAGATGAGAAATAAAAATTATTAGTGTTAGTCCTTAACCCTCTCACGTTTTGATAGTAGAGAGAGAGCTTATCCCGTTTTTTAAATTGGGAGATTGAGCGACTATCGGCCCGGCACGGCGGTGATTACGGGGTACGAAGATCTTTTAAAAGACATCCGCGGGCCAGAAATTATCCCCAAGAAGAGTATCGGCCACCGGAGTAGGAGCAGATAACAGGAAAGATGAATAGGGCCTTGAAGTACCACTTATCCTCCTACAGGACACCTCTGATGTGTCAACACCCTTAGATCCAAGGAAACGTAACATAACCTCACAAGAGGTACCAGGTGTAAGTCGAGAGACGAAAATCTGTTTCGGGCGAGGAACGGCAGATAGCTCGACAATGTCAACACCAGGTTCACCAGCCGACTGACCTTCCGGCATGGGGAACAAAACAGCATCCGATGGGCCTTGAGAGAGAGATGGGGAAGGAGAAACATGCAGCCCCGGAATAGCAGGATCATGGTAGGCAAGAGCCTGACCACTGACCAAAGGGTCAGGAGGCAACGCGGATACACGATTCCGATGACGGCGTGCACGACCACGGCGCACGGATTTGCGAGGGGCAGGACCGGAAACACTACGAGCCTCATCAGAAAGGGGTATGGAAGGAATATTTAGCTCAGTCACAGGAGCAGGACCCTCCGGAAGCCCGGGAACAACCAATGGCAGGGACGACAGTAGGTCACCTTCAGTAGAACCAGACGAAGACGGCACTGAGAAACTTTCAAAGTGGGTGGAGAAAGCTCTTATATCAGACGAAATGGAGGATAACGCAACAGCGTTGGCCGAAACAGCAGAGGAGCAAGAGCTAATATCACCCTTCACTTGCTTGACGCAGCGACGAATGTCTTCAAAGAAAGGCAGCAAGGGAGACGAGTCCATTGAGGGACAAAAAGCAGGGTTGAAACCCGCAAGGGCAGTCTGCACATCGTCCAGTGACCCAGACAACGCGGAAACGCGCGAAGTCAGCTCTTGGCATCTCCTCTCTAAAATACCAGAGTTAGCCTCCACTGCCTCAACGACTCCAACCACCCTATCCAATCTCCCATTCAAGGTGTTGATGTCATCAGAGAGCAGCTCAAGACAAATACAGCCCGAAAAATTAAAAGAACTAGCGCTTCTTACAAAAAGAAATGAAATCCCACCAAAAGCATTTCATGTAAAGAAGGTTGCCAAGACTCACAAGATCATACCACTTTCACCGTTAAAAAGATATCAGATCTCATCTAGAGCCCAGCCACTAACTATACAAGGCCCAACTCTACAACCTCTAACTTTAGAAACCCTACATTTTGGTCAAAAGGAATGGCTTGGCCGTTTGATGGAACTAATGCATGACAGAACATTAAAGACCAGTGACTTAGTTTCTTACCATAAGTCCATAGTGTCCATAGTGTGTGTGCGACAGCACTAGAGACAATTCCCAAGAAATTTTGTGCAAGGAAATAGTTTTGTATATAAACAGACAAGAATGTGTGTACAAGGAAAGATGTGTAGAAAGATTTCCCGTGGATGGCGGGGGGGTTCCACCCCACTCACTTTCAAAGTCTTTTACTGTTTACATAAACCGTTATAAACTAATCCCTAATTAAACCAATTAGGCACCCAAAGACGCGTTTATGGAAAATTACGCCGCATTTGACTGTAAAAGTTACTATACTGCAACTTAGCGCCCCCATCAAATATAGACTTATTTCGATTGAGGAATCCACCCGTACTTTTTACAGTACTTGATTTACAAAGAAAATTTCCTAGTTATTCTACAAAAAGTAAAAATTTCCATTACAAAAAAAATTATTTTTCAGAATAATGAAGTATTTTCGAATTATATTAAATAATTGATTGGGATTAGTTTTGGAATAGAATGCGAGATGTAAAAAATACTCCACCCTATCTGATTTTTCGCTAATCTACAAGTTCGACATCAGGCCTAGACTGAAATATCATGTCCAAATTAGGCCAGCGGCTAGGTATATCGCATTGTCCGTGTTATATAAAGTTAAAAGAGAGACTATTAAACTTATTGGCAACTCCACTATCTCTGAGGTAACTCTCAAATATAATGGCTGCTATTTTTTTAGAAATGAAAATTTTTTTAAATATCCTGCGTCAAAAACTTTCTTTTACTATTTACTTTAAGAAGTAGTTTCGTTTTTTATGTCAGATCAAAAAGGGAGGATTTACAGTGGTTGCCGTAGAGGGCTGCGTTACCGAAAGGCTTCAAAGGAATTACATCTATTCTAAACGGCACGTTTTTCAATTTTTAATGAATATTTTACTGTACAAATATAATTGTTGTATGTATCCCCTTAAGTGATGTAATTTTAATTGTAATATAATCTACGTTCTTTAACATTTATTATTAACCGACTTCCCAAAAACAAAGAGGTTCTAAGTTCGACGCGTATTTATTTGTTTTTTTTTTATTTTTTTTATTTTTTTTTTTTTATGTCTGACCGGGCATAACTTCGTAACGCGTCGACCGATTTTGATGATTCTTTCTTTGTTGGGTAGAGTATGTTCACCGATTGGTACCATGTCAAAAAAATTTTTGGTTGGGTGGGGGTGAAACCTAACTTTGTAACGCGTGGTCCGATTTGGATGGTTCTTTTTTTGTTGTACAGAGTATGATCCCCCATTGCTAACAGGAGAAATAAAATTTGGCCTTGGGTGGGGGGAGGGGGTGAGGGGTAGTCTAACTCTGTAACGCGTGGACCGATTTGGATAATTCTTTTTCTGTTGGGTAGAGTATGTTCAGTGGGAGATACTAGGTGAAAAACATTTTGGGGGGATTGGGGTGGGGGTGGAACCTAACTTTGTAACGCGTGGTCCGATTTCGATGGTTCCTTTTCTGTTGTAAAGAGTATGATCCCCCATTGCTAATAGGAGAATAATTTGGTCCTATGGAGAAAGGTGTGGGTGGGGGGGAGGGGTAGTCTAACTTCGTAACGCGTGGACCGATTTGGATAATTCTTTTTCTATTGGGTAGAGTATGATCCTTGGTTGATACTACGAGAAAAAAAAATGTTGCTGGGGTGGGGGTGGGAGAAGAGGGGTGGAACCTAACTTTGTAAAACTGAATCGATTTGGATGCATCTTTTGCTGTTGTATGGAGTGTGATCCTCCATTGCTAATAGGAGAATAATTGGTCCTATGGTGGTGGTGGGGGAGGGGGAGGGGTAGTAACTTCGTAACGCGTGAACCGATTTCGATGATTCCTTTTCTGTTCGGTAGAGTATGTTCCTTGGTTGATGCCATGTGAAAAAAAGTTTAGTGGAATGGGGGTGGGGTAGGGGGTTAAAACAAACGTCTAACGTGTGGACCGATTTGGATGGTTCTTTCTTCGTTGTATAGAGTAGAAGACACTAAAAAGTGTAAAATAAAATAGTTTTTAAAAAAAAAGTTGAACCGACTTCACAAAAAGCGCTAAAAAGCATAAAATAATTTTTAATTTTTTTATCTATTACGACATTTTGAAGTCGGTGCAAATTTAACAAATAAAACAACTACATAACCACAATTGAAAATAATACATAATACTACCTGAACGTTTCAGCTTACGGGATCATAAGAAATGACGATTAAATATTTTTGTTGTAGTTGTTTGGTTTGTTTGATTTGCACCGACTTCAAAATGTCGTAATAGATATAAAATTAAAAATTATTTTATACTTTTTAGCGCTTTTTGTGAAGTCGGTTCAACTTTTTTTTTAAAAACTATTTTATTTATAATATTGTTTTTCGCACTTAAGCGTGTCCGATCGTTGGTTGGGAGTCAATTTCTCATCGTATCCCCAATATTATAAAAAATTAAGACAAACTTACATAGGGCAGTCGTTCTGTGTCATCATCTCTTGATGAAATTGCACCTTCTTCTTCAGAAATCACTTCACTTTGTTTCTGCATGATCCACACACTTTTACGTTGACAGGAAGGGTCGTAAACTGTTTACGAATTTGTGAATTCACTTCTTTCAGACTCTTGTTTTCCCGCGTATGATTCTTCTCCTTCAAAGGATTGCAACCATACTTTATATCTTTCAACTTGTCTGGCATTTTGACTATTTGTGGCGATATCTGACTGTATACTGTGATACTGTGATACTGACTGACTGTATACTGGCTATGAGAATACTCTTTAACGCGCCATCTACAGTTTGTTATGTTCATCTGTTCCAA
Organism: Leptarthrus brevirostris; assembly: GCA_964036015.1. Classification (NCBI taxonomy): domain Eukaryota; kingdom Metazoa; phylum Arthropoda; class Insecta; order Diptera; family Asilidae; genus Leptarthrus; species Leptarthrus brevirostris. The sequence continues at coordinate 57,507,438 of OZ038375.1, forward strand.
GCAAAAAAGGCGTGCGCGGGCTTTCAAAAATCAAAAATTTTCACTTATCATTGCTTTGACACTCTAAATTATGCATGATTTTAAAGCTAAGGTATGACACTTTCATTTAAAAAAATTAAAAAAATTCACGATCAAATATTTTTTTTAAATCCAAAAAATATTTATCAGTGAAAATTTTTTTTAAAATTTTTTTTCGAAAATTATATTTTTATTCGGAAGGCCATGTAACGACCTTTACAAATCACTTAAGATCAACATTTTCGGCAATTATGACGATAGTTATGAATTTTCAAAAAAAGGTATTATCACGAGAAAAAGTGCAAAAATGCAAAACTTTACCACCCTGTAACTTCTCCACTTCTCCATTTTTTTTAAATCCTTTAGCACGATAATTACTTATACCAGTTACAATAATTTGGTGAAGTTTGAACAAAAGCGGAGACATCGAATTTTTTCACCTGGTACCTACACTTGAGGAATTTTGACCCATATAAAAAATGAAAAATTATGTTTTATGCTTTTAGAGCTTTTGTGAAGTCGCTTCAACTTTATTTTAAAAGTATTTTATTTCTCACTTTTTAGTGTCTTTGTGTATACCACTGGAAAAATGCTTCTCTACGAACAAACCAATTTCAACAGTTGCAGAGGTAGTGCACTCTATAGAAAGGAAATCCGAAACCTGAAATCGAAATCTGACAACATATTACGAAATTAGTCACGGTCACCCGTTCATACGCTTTCCTGAAAAACAAAATTTTTACCATCGTTCTGGTGCGCCACCGTACTCTAAATAGCAAGAGAGAATCATCATAGTCAGAGAATCATCCTAGTCACTCTAAATACAAAATTGTTATCATTTGCCCATCTGGAAGCGTATTCTGTACAACAGAATCAAAATCACCGAAATCGGTCTACGAAGCTAGGCGCCGACTCTCCTTTAATACTCACCATAACCCACGTTACAAAGTTAAACTACCCCCAGCACTACCCAGTGGTCAACGTTTTTCCTTATATAACGGAGCAATGTATACAACAAAAAAGAATCATCCAAATAGCTCTATGCCTTACGAGGTTGGGTATAGACCCCTTCCAACCCCACCCCATAAATTTTTATCATGGTAGCAATGGGGCAACATATTCTACACATCAATAGAAGAATCATCCAAATCGGTCTACGCGTTAAATCGCGGTACCAATGGGGTAACATACTCTATGCATCAGAAAAAGAATCAACCAAATCGTGCACGCATTACGAAGTTGGTATGTCATCTCTCCCTTCCCGCCCCATCCCAGAAGATTTTTTTCCATTATTAACAAAAGGCGTTGATATTCTATAAAACCACAAAAGATCCATTCAAATCCGTTCACGCATTAAGAAGTAAAGTTCCATCCCCTCCCCTATCCCAACCACACCAGCAAGATTTTTGACATGCTACCAATCTGGGAACATACTCTACCCAGCAAAATAGAATCATTTAAATCGGTCCACGAAGTTAGACTACTCCCTCCCCACCCCAATGGGGGATCATACTCTATACAACAACAAAAGAATCATCCAAATCGGTCCACGCATTACGAATTTAGAATTCCCCACCCCTACAAACATTTATTTGACATGGCACCAATCGGGGAACATACTCGACCCAACGAAAAAAGGAATCATCCAAATCGGTCCACGCGTTACAAAATTATGCCCGGTCATACAAAAAAATACTTGTCGCACTTAGAACCTCTTTGTTTTTGTGAAGTCGGTTAAAAAAGAAAAAGCTAACGGTCTCTCAAACTGCATGTCAATTGCACTTAAGGAATCTACGATTTTTAAAGATACTTATTAATAGAATGTTAATGAAATATCTTGAAGTTACTTATCCGTGACTGTCAATATAATTTCCGCGTTGTACACTCTACCGAAGATATCATCCGCACCATGTTAGTGTAACGAATGTGAAAATTCATTTTTGAAATTCGTCAATTTACGATACTACTCTACAAGGTGCATCTTATGGGAATGTGTCGCACCTCTAGAGCTCTTCAGCAAGCTTTATTGATTAATAAAATAGTTTTTAGAAAAAAAGTTGAACCGACTTCACAAAAAGCGCTAAAAAGCATAAAATAATTTTTAATTTTATATCTATTACGACATTTTGAAGTCGGTGCAAATCAAACAAACCAAACAACTACAACAAAAATATTTAATCGTCATTTCTTATGATCCCGTAAGCTGAAACGTTCAGGTAGTATTATGTATTATTTTCAATTGTGGTTATGTAGTTGTTTTATTTGTTAAATTTGCACCGACTTCAAAATGTCTTAATAGATATAAAATTAAAAATTATTTTATGCTTTTTAGCGCTTTTTGTGAAGTCGGTTCAACTTTTTTTCTAAAAACTATTTTATTTTACACTTTTTAGTGTCTTCTACTCTATACAACGAAGAAAGAACCATCCAAATCGAACCATCCGACGTTTGTTTTAACCCCCTACCCCACCCCCATTCCACTAAACTTTTTTTCTCATGGTATCAACCAAGGAACATACTCTACCGGACAGAAAAGGAATCATCGAAATCGGTTCACGCGTTACGAAGTTACTACCCCTCGCCCTCCCCCACCACCCCCATAGGACCAAATTATTCTCCTATTAACAATGGGGGATCACACTCCATACAACAGCAAAAGATGCATCCAAATCGGTCCACGCGTTACAAAGTTAGGTTCCACCCCCCTTCTCCCACCCCCAGCCCAGCAACATTTTTTTTCTCGAAGTATCAACCAAGGATCATACTCTACCCAATAGAAAAAGAATTATCCAAATCGGTCCACGCGTTACGAAGTTAGACTACCCCTCCCCCACCCACACCTTTCTCCATAGGACCAAATTATTCTCCTATTAGCAATGGGGGATCATACTCTTTACAACAGAAAGGGAACCATCGAAATCGGACCACGCGTTACAAAGTTAGGTTCCACCCCCATCCCCCCAAAATTTTTTTCACCTAGTATCTCCCACTGAACATACTCTACCCAACAGCAAAAGAATTATCCAAATCGGTAAACGCGTTACGAAGTTATGCCCGGTCAGACATAAAAAAAAAAAAACAAAAAATACGCGTCGAACTTAGAACCTCTTTGTTTTTGGGAAGTCGGTTAAAAAACAAGAATCGCTTGACCGACACTGTTTTGTTGCTTTCCTGAAAAAGCATAAAAATTCACATCATAACTTTAACAATCTAGCGGTCATATAATAAATTTCATCACGGAACATTGCAATCCTTAGCGGACGTCAGCCGTCATTTCATTCGGACAGAGTGACATTATATTTGTGCAAGTCAGCGATTATTGTGGATTTCCTGACATTGAAATTTTGTCTTTATATTTGAAAATCTCCCAAAATTAATGAACAAATCAACATTTCTCTTGGAAACACTTTTATTGCGCCCTCAATTTCGTCCAGTGCCAGTAGTCGCTTCAAAAGAAACAAGAGTAATATTATAGTATCTCTCAAAAGTAAGTAAACGGAACACTCTTTGACAGAAAATAAATTTTCACGATACATAGTACGGTATATTCGGTAATTGCGTAGCATCCAACGACCACAGCTTCCATTAAAAATTTGTAGAATCAGTTCTAGTCAGTTGCTTTTGTGATTGATCTCGTCAGAAGTGTTGCAAGAGTAAGTAACGGTTTGCAATTAATTTATTTCTTTAAGCTTAATACAAGCTATTACATAATAATACATACTACAATTACAAGCTATAACATAATACTAATACTACAAGCTATAATAAATGCTGACATAATAAATAAATAGTAAAAGCTACAATATGAGCTCTAATTAAAGTAGATACGAGCTGGAAGGAAGAAGAATTAAGAAAGGCGATCAAGATGGGCGGGATCAAGATATAAGGCTTTGTGAAGGGATGATTTACTCAGATGGAAGTCAAAGGAGGAAAGGTAGTTGACTTTACGTAGCATTCTGGTAATTGGCTCACTTTGACCGTAGTTTGTGCGATGGCGGTCGAGTCGGAAAAGGTGAGTGGACCTAAGGTTGCGGGGATTGGTATAGATGGGTAAAGATTGCAGGATTGAAGGGCAGTCTATGGCACCACTTAATAGCTGATGAATGAAGAGAATGTCGGAAACATAACGACGTTTACGTAAAGTTTGTAAGTCTATCAGTTTCAGACGGTTTTCATACGGTGGAAGGTTGAATCTTTCTACCCACGGAAGATGGTAAAGCGAAGCGAATGAACCTACGCTGGACAGATTCAATCCTATTAATGTGAGTTGTTTGTGTAGGTGAGCATACCTAGCTGGCATATTCAAGGAGAGGTCTAACGAAGGAGATATAGAGAGATTTGGAAACATAAGGATTGGAGAACTCTCTGGACCAGCGCTTCACACACCCTAGAGCGGAGTTAGCTCTGTTAATTATGCTGTCAATGTGGGAACGGAAATTGAGTTCACTATCACAGATTATTCCGAGGTCACACAAAGAGGTAACGATAGGGACTGGTAAGTCGGTTAGCATGTAGACTATCGGGGTGGGTGTTAGACACTTGCGGGAATAAGAGATGGACTGGCATTTGGAGACATTGAGTTCAAGAAAGTTTTTCATGCACCATGTGGTGTAGGAATCGAGATCTTTTTGCAGGAGAAGAGAGTCGGTTGTGGAGGAGATATGTTTAATTATTTTCATGTCATCAGCATAAATGGACAGCTCTGAGTGTTTTATGACACATTCAACATCATTTATTGTAGGGATGAAAATTAATGGACCGAGGTGGCTGCCCTGGGGGACGCCGGAACGAGCGACAATAGGGTTAGAAATGGATGTGCTGAAAAGAACATTGTATTGACGGTTGTTGAGGTAGGATTGAATCCAGGAGATGAATCGAGGGGGGAAGCCTAGGCGATCAAGTTTAAACAGGATAACGCTATGGGAGATCTTTTCAAAGGCCTTACTAAAATCGGTGGCGATAACATCAACATCTTTACCGTTTTCCAGGGCACATAGTGTTTTGGAGACGAAGTCGGTAAGGTTGGTGGTTGTAGATCTTCCTTTGAGGAAGCCATGCTGGGAGAGGGAGAAAATAGACTTACAGTGGAAGAACATGGAATCATAGAAAAAATTTTCGAATAGTTTAGGTATGAATGATAGTTTAGCAATGGGTCTGTAGTTGGATGCATCGTTTTTGCAGCCTTTTTTGAATATGGGAATAATATAAGAGTTTTTCCATAATTGAGGGAAAACCCCTTGAGTGACCGAGAGGCGGAAAAGCAAAGTAAGGGGTTGAACTAGATGCATGGCACACTTTTTCAGAACGATGGCCGGAATGCCGTCAGGACCGGGGTGAAAGTCATCCTCAAGCCGGCAATTTCTTCGGGGTCAGGGTCGAAAGATGTAAACGACGTTTGAGTGCATTTGTCTATGAATGCAAAATAGTTAAGGTCGGGTTGAAGAGAATTGTCACTGAAAGATTTACTGAAGAAGTGTGCAAAGAGGTTAGCGATAACCTTACGATCAGATGAAGAGGTATTCTCGAGCTTTAGAGTGGAAGGGTAACCATTGGATTTCTTCTTGGAATTAATAAAGTAATAAAAACGCTTGTTTCCATCCGTTGGAGGTACTCATGGTAGAGGGTATCACAACGTTCAGAAAAAGAGGTGTAAGCAGACAAGTAGGAAGAATAGTCAGACTGGTGCTGGTTTTACCGTCAATACGGTTTGTCGTGCAGATAGGCTAGAAATAGACGAACGTTTTCATAAATGCGACGGTCCCGTAAACGGGAAAAGAGTTATCGTCCATCGTTGGAATCCGCAGAGCGCAAAGTCAATTTAACTGTAGGTGGGATTAGAGGATCGATAATTGAGAGATGTTGGAATGAAGTAGTTTTGGTTAGCGGAAGGGGCGAATTAGTGGAGGTAGAAGTAGTTTGAGATGGGGCGATAGTGAAGGAGGATTTTGGCTTGTAATTAGGTGGGCAAGCGGAGGAAGTAGCGGGTGCCTGGTTTGGTGTATACAGTGGATGGGTGGGACAGACGGAAATCGTAGCAGAGGTGGTGGGGTGGTCGGAAAATGATGGCTTGTGATTAGGTGGACACACGGAAGAAGTTGGGAGTGCATGGTTAGGTGGATGCGCTGGATATACCGAATTCAAAACAGTGGTGGTAGGGTTGACGGCTGGGATGGACGTGTTCGAGGGCTTCGGTGTAAGTGGAACCGAGGGGTTAAGGGTGTGAGAATATATAAAGTTAGGACTGAGGTACATAGATTAAGGTTTGGAAATACTCCCATTTTGAGCTGCCAATTGGAGTTAGGATCACTAGGTTTAGGGCTAAAGGTGAGAGGTGCGGTAGAGTGATGAGAGATTATGTTATTACTAGTGCTTATGTTCTTACGATTAAGCAGCTAGTTCTGTACTATTTTTCTGATAGCATAGTGGAACTGTTTGTGGGTTTTTATATTGAGATTAACTTTTGTACATTTTTTTAATAGATAAGTTATTATAAATTTGATATTTAAAAAACCTTAAAATTTTTTTGGGAAAGCTGTGATTTGCACAGGCAGTGAAATTTTATGGCCAGCATTTTCAAGACCAGGAAAGCCAATGTCAATATTTTAAATCCAAAGTTCTCTTTTAATTTTTTAATACTTATTCAATTTAAGTAAATAATGAAATCGTTAAACACTTTTCAATTCGTACCTGTTATTAACAAAAATATCTACTCATATTAAACTACTCTGTAAAGTATTTCTTACACCTCAATTTTTCATAAATAAATCGACAATGAATTTTTAGTATAACTGATGTAGATCTTAGTCGATCCAAACTTCGCTGACGAGAAGTTCGATTAATAACGTAAAATGTAATGCCATTGACATGTTCACTGCGCAAACGACTTTGCTAGACCAATTATGATACTATTTTTACAACTACAAATAACCTTTAACAAAAGTAAAAATCTGGTTATTCCAGCATTTTCACATCATAAAATGATTATTTTAAATACCTCATAGTAGTACTAGCATTGAGCAGCACACACTGGATTAAACCTTTTACGTTCCAAAACAACCGTAAATTTCTTATAATGATTTATTTGTTTACAAGAAGTACTGCTCACGTGTAGCTTAGTTATAACATTGTAAAAGTTTACACCAAACCGGAATTTGTAGGAAGGGTTCCCTACACTAAACGAAAATTATAGAGAATTACTGATTTCATTTAGCTCTTACTATGAGTTGCCGCCGTTCATATTATTCAACAGCATTCATTTTTGTTGTGAAAAGTCTGATGCCCTAGATATTGCAGGTATTTTCGTCATAGAGAAGAAAGTCAGGTAATTTGTAATTGGGAAGGGAAGGCTGAGCAAACATCTGGCGCAAATCTATTGCAACTTATGAACATATTGGAACAAGTGAAGTCTAACGTACTCAACGCTAATGAAAGTTTAGTTTTTCTTGTAGCATTGCAACAATTTACATGATGTTGTAAAAAATGTATCAAATTTTTGTTAGATACCTACCTTGTTTTATGTTATTTAAATTGATAAAAGAAACTAATTATATGAATTTCGTTCTTTATATTATATTTCGAAAATGTTACTTTCAGGTACTAACATTGTTCATTAAAAGAACAAAAGCGAACAGCTCCCATGATCGCATTATTTTTCTATTTTTAGATAATTTCTGATAACTTGCAGATATGCTTCCCCTATCAGTGAGAAGCGAGAATAACAGCAAACATAGCTTGTTTTGTCATATCAAAATATATGCGAAAATGAACTTTCCCGTTCACAACACGTTACTTGTCATACACAAAACAAAAGAGGAACTAGTTGCAGAACCATGAAAGTTTAATACGAGTACATCCAGTCCGGCAAGTGTTTCTTCTTTTATTTATTAAGCAAATTTTTACTAGATACGCTAATGAATTGAAGCAACAATAGAATCATTGAAAAGAAGCAAAATATGTTTGCCGTCAATGCTACCGGTACTGTTAATTTTTTTCATTAACGGTTGCAATTTTTATTGTTTAAACATTTCATATACTCTGTAGAATTTAAGTAGTAACACCAATCTTTGCGGATAGCCACGGATATTATGTATAATAAAAAAGTTTTCTGCTTTTAAGAAATGTGTATTCAAGAAGTTCTTGGAAGCCGGTTCAACAAGAATGCAATCCAATCTTTTCTTTTTCTTTATGGATCAGTGTTTAAATTATCTACTTAAATGGCGTCAGACTGTAAAACAACTTGTATTTTAAAAATAAATGCTAAAAGGCAAATGTTCCGGTTGCAATAATTTTAAGCATTAGTATTGCGAAAACCAGTAACAACTATCCCATAAATAATAAATTAGTAGTAGAACTTCGCAGACATATTAATTTGTGCACAAAAGTCGCATAATTGTAATTAATTCTAAATAAAGCACAATTTCCAATGCTTTGTGATGGAATATTAGTTTTGCATTTATTTATTTATCATTCCAAACTCATTTAAGCTTTTAATCATTTTATTTTAAAAATTAACTTTTGTTCGCGGCCTATGCCTTTCAAAAGTTGAGTAGAGGTGGTACTGTAATGCAAGTTTCGTTTAAGGTCTCTTGCGACCATATTTTTGAATTATTTTTAAAAGTAGCGTATGTGTTGGAATGATAATTTATTATACTATATTTTTCTTACAAAATTTTTTTTTGTAGCCGTAAATGGCGCTGAGCTACGATCGAAAAACCGAAGGTACTTTTTTTCGACATTTCAAAATTTGTTTGGCAATGTAATGCACAATATTCCGGGTCCAGTAAAAACCCCAAAATGTTTCGCAAATGAATACTATAATAAACACAGAAGAATGAAAAAAATACTTATAAACTAGAGATTTATATCAGAATGGGCACGAAGAGTACTGAGATATTTCATCAAAAGTGTTTGTTTTTCTAAAAGAATTGAAAGCAAATGAAACGGAAACCTATTATGAAGTTCTATAGAAGAGAAATATTTTGCACAGTTCTGCCGGGTGTTTCACATAAGGTATTCCAAAGTGGGGTGATAAATCTTACCTAGGCAAACATAAAATTGTATGGTAAGGGGGGGGCAATCTCAACTCTTTGGGGGTTAGAGTGCGCTTCATACATTTGCTTCTTTTCTTTTGACCTACTCAACGCAGCGACATCACAAACCTATTATCCTAATAACCTTTCCAAAAATGTCAACATGTAACTCCTACCATTGCAGGTACATGTACAATCCCCTCCAAAAGTGAAAAAACTGATTTTCGATTACCAAATTCAGCATTTTCCCAAATTTTTCTGGGAAATTCATGTAATTAATACATTTGTTTTATATTGTTATTAAATTGCCCATCTAATAACTTCCAAAGAGGAGCAATATGGCCAGGTTGAAAAAGGATGTTGGCGTTGTACATAGAAAATCTTTTAAAAAAATCTTCAATTTAAAAAAATTAAACTCATAGTAACCCTAAAATGTTTTTATTAAATTCAAAACTATTACAATAAATTTTATTACGGAAAAAGCTATTCAAAATATCCTCCGCTACTTTCAAGGCATGCCAATAACCTCCATCTTACTCCCTGTATTGTACCAATATCTTCGTCACTGTAGTCCCAATTCTGGTAACCAATTCATTTCTATCTTTAACAGGCCTTGAGCAAACTTCGTCCTTCATTGTTTTCCAAGACAAGTTCAATGGAGTGAGAGTAGACATCTAGAAGGCCAAGGAATCGGTGCACCTATTCCAATCCAGCGGTCGGGAAATTTTCCATTTAATATTGCCTTTACAATGTTGCCAGTATGCGCTCTGGGTTCCATCGTGTTGGTGAAATATTGCCCTACGATTATCCAGTGGAATGTCCTTTAGTAGATCTGGTAGTGTATTCTCAAAAGAGTCCGCATAAATTTGACAATTAAGTACTTCCGGCAAAATGAATGGTCCTATTAAATGGGTGCCGATGATACCAGTCCAAACATTTGCACAGTATTTGATCTGGAATGAGGTCACCCCTGTTCTAATTGTGTTAGTATCCGACCAGGTATGGAGGCTGTGGAAGTTTGTGATGCCATTCCCGGTAAACTGCGATTCATAGCTCCCCAGAATTCGGTCCTGTTCTCAATGTCACATTCCAGAAGACAATTGTAAAATTCTAAACTTCTCTCGGAATCTTCTTCCAGTAGCCATTGGATTGGGATATGATGATATGGATATAATCCTCCTCCTCCAAACTTTACCTGAAGACACTTCTAATAATCTTGCGACTGTATTAGACCGATTTGGATGACTCTGTTTTTGTTGTATACAATATGATTCCCCATTACTACTAAGAGAAAACATTTTGGGTGGGGAAATAGGCTATCTTCTTAGCGTGTGGACCGATTTAAATGACACTGTTTTTGATATATAGTATATATTCCCCATAAGAAGCATGTCAAAAATTTGACGGTGGAGGAGGAATGGAGACTCACATTTTATCGAGTGGGCCGATTTAGATAATTCGTTTATTGCTAAATATAGTCTCTTGCTTAATTTATATCATGACTGAAATTGTTGCTTTGGATGAGAGTCGGAGGAGGGGCGGCACTTGGCTTCGTTAGGAGTAGATCGGCTACTTTTTGTAATCACTAAAATGTGAATTCCTTTCCATCGTTCTCGTCTATCACGTTTGCCTGATGTTTCTTTTCGCAGTTGCTTAGAATTTCAGCTTTTTTTCTTTATTTTCTTAGTAAATTAAATTCCTTTAATTAAAACATTTCTGAAGAAATTCTTTAACGGGCATTTAAGAATGCATACAATATCTTGCATTTTTATGTAATTTCCCGTAACCATGTGCAGCGCGGCATGTGGACAATACCTTCTGTTAAGCAATTTGTAATGTATTAAAATTTTATAGAAGTTATGTGTGTATTGGTATAAATTAGAAACGATAATGTGGATTTATATTTCCCTTGGCTTAAAACGTAGCCAATGTGAAAAACAAAGAAAAAGTAAATCAATAGCCAGTTATACGGCGAGAAGTGTTCGTAGTGTACGCAAGACGAAGTAAAAAGTTGAAACTTTAGCCAGGGCTTGAAACACTTATTGACTTTTTCAATTTGAATTTTTATTTGATAAATTCTCATTATAAAAGCTTCCTAACTCGTCAATGGAGTAAGTGATAACCTACCTGTCGGCCTTCCACCTTGAATAGTAGATCTACTTACAATCTTTGTATCTAATCGGTTGAAGTTCTTCTCCCGCCCATACTCAAAAGGTTACAAGAACAAGAGAGATGAAAGTTCCCAGCAAACAAATAAATAAAAGTTTTACCTTAATATATTGTAATAGATTTTGGTAAACAGAAATGTATATTTTGTGAATTATATATTACAAAAATTTCAAGAATGTACGGAGTATTCAAAGCATTTAAATAATTTGTGAAAAAACATTAATAGAGAATTTTTTCATTTACATCCTTAATTACGTACAATTGGGTATGTACAGAGAAGTGCTACTTTCGGAAGCAGATTCGTATTCTTTGGGTAAAATTAAAGAACTTTTGTCCCAAACATTTTTTTTTGAAAACGTCACTTTTTGGAAATTTTCAAGTAAAGAAATTTCAAATTTTGGAACTTTGAGCACTTTTTACTCGAAAATAGTTAGGTTAACAGAAAAATTGTAAAAGATGACAAGTTTTCAGATTTTTATAGGGCATCCGATAAAATTTTTTCATGCGCTTTGAGCATTTTTTCCTCGAAAGTGATATAATTGAAAATTATTCACTTCAGTAGTGTGGCAGTTTCTTTATCATTATTCTTGTAATCATAAGAAGTAAGATAATTACTTTGCAGATAGTATGACTCCATAAAGGGGGCTAAGAGGGTTCCAGCCTGTAGCTCGATTCTGTAGTAAGGGCCAGGAAACATATCGTCCTTCTTACCCTTTTTGTAAAGAGAAATAATAGTAGAAGAGTTCTACAATTTAGAAAAAATAAATAAGGATGGTGAGGCGACTGGCACCAAGTCGCTAAAACCGACACAGGGATACCATTACGACTGTACGTCCGTACGTCCGTCGAAAAGACAGCTCCGAAGAAAATTACAAAAAGGTCTGAAGCATTCAAAGGATCATCAGTACTCTGCTCACTGAAATACATACACTGCTATGCTTACGGTTAACGAAATCCCAGAACCTTCTGAGATCAATACAGATGGATTGCCCAACCTTAGCAAGATAGACATTGCCAGACTCAGAAATAAAACGACCGCGCAACCCGAATAAATAAATTAATCTTCATCACTCCGAGAGAGATAAAACTATTCTTGATTTTCATGCAAATATTTAAATTTTTCTTTCTATAGAAACAGAAAAAATATTTTTTCGGATCTTATTTTTCTTTCAATTGAAATAAAAAAAATATTTGTTTGAACAATTATACAATTTCTTTATTTTAAATAGTAGCAGATTCTGGAGGCCCGCCTCAGGGTATGGTTTTGAGAATGAACTGAGCTTTATAGGCTACCTTTGCAGATTTTCAGGTGACTGATACATACAGACATAAAAACTTGAATACATAAGTATGTAAACTGTGTTTAAATTAATGGCAACATACAAAGTTATAAAAAATTCAAGTTATACATTTCTTAGCACTAATGAAACGTACATACATAGCTAATAACCTTTTACTGCCGAAAAGTATCAAAACTCTGAAAATAAGTATGCCATGGACTTGTCGTATATCAAATTTATGTGAAAACGGTAAGAAGTCACACACTTCCATTACCGTTTGGTATAAAAACCGCACCTACTACTGAAAACTATCGATGCCCTTATTATATATACATTATTTGTATTAAAATTTAGCTCTATATAAATTCTTTCTTATCTGTAAATCATTTTAGTTATTGGGTGTATTAGTTTGCAATTGTTTAGATTCTAAAAGTTTAATAATAAATTAAAACTTAATTTCAACTAAGTACTATTAACGATAACATGCGCTACATATTACCACAATTTTAGCGCAACACACACTTTCACTGCATTACAAAGAATACAGTTTAAGTTCAAAATGTATTGTCTGTACTTCGTTCCAATTCATAATAATCAAATTTATTTACGCTTCAGTAGCAACAGAGCTACAAAGGGTATGGCAAAATAATGGACGAAAAAGACAGTGTGAAATTGAAGGTTACAGAGAAACCAATTCAAGCGTGCAGTTTTGTTGACGCAATCGCACTTACCGTTTAATGCCATTTCTTGTAATTTTAATTAAGTTTCAAATTTTTCTTAATAAAGGTAAGTGACATCGTATTACGTAAAATTTTCAGAAAAAAACACAACTGTTAACATTTAGTATTGATCTTTACCTGTACGACAGTACATAAGTATATGATTTATTAATAATATGTTTTTCATTATGTTTAAGATTAAATTTATTTAATAATCGATTTGTTATAAAATATCACACCCACTTCATTTATAACGATTTAACCAAATGACATAAAATTTGAAAATAATCGAAAAATAATGCATTATTTATTACTTTCAATTATTAATGGAAGATATTCCGATAAATAATAAAAAGCTTCAGAATGCGAAATAAATAAAAAAGTAATTCTTACTGGAAGATATTCAAATTGAATACTGAAAAAAAGTGTAAGAAAAATATTTGGATTGAAATAAAAAAAGATAAGATAAAAACAGACCCAAATATTCAGAACTTTACGCACTTATAAACATAACATACTTAATAATATTTGTAAGACGTTTGCGTAGTCGTGTTTTTGGCCGGTGGTAGTGTTTCCTTACGTCGTTATATCATTTAAGGGGTTATTCTACTGTCTCGAGGCTAAAATCAGGTATGAATTTAAAATCGTTATAAAACAAAAAGTACAAAAGCAATCGACTTCATATTTTACACGTACATTTATTATACTTTAAAGTTAACACTTTAATTTTATTAAAACTTTAAAAACAAAATGGCGGCCGCAGAGTTTATATCATACAGTGCGCATTTGCAGCGAATATAAATTGCCAAACAAGTCCCCAGATCATCCAAGTAATCTGTAATAAATTTACCAAAAAAATTTTTTAGACAGTAGAATAACCCCTTAATTGTTGACACTGAAGTCGAATGTACTTTCCATTAATTAATGCACCTTCACGTTTCATACTTTAAAATATACAAACACTAATAATGAGCAAACTCACCTTGCGAGGGAGAACAAGGGTTACGTGCCTCCGAGTTCTCCTTCTTCAACTTACTAGATATTTCAGTCGGGAATTGTGAGAATTAATGAAATTGGTATAATTTATAAATAAAATAAAAAAGTTAATTTCAAAATCAAAAACCAAAGTGCGTAAGACGTAATTTTTTAAAGATTTTAAGGTTTAAAACTGAAGCCAGAGTTTAGCATGCTTCCCTATAAATGGAAAGCATCTTAACATATTCTCTGTTGGTTAATTGAGGTATTTTAAAAACTAGAAAATGACTAAACAAACCAAAATAAACGTAAAAAACTCTAGTTCTAAGAGAAATCTACTAGAATTAAATCGAGTCAAATTCAAAAGCCATTCTTCATTTTAGTTCAAAAAAATAATAAAACATTATAAAAAGTTGTTCCACGACTATACCCTCGCGGTCACATTAAAGCATACTGTTATATTTTTTTATGATGATGCTAAAGCGCAGATGATGTCTCTTGCTACTTTAATAGTACAGTCTTGGTAGGAAATGAATTGAAGGTAAAGGAAATGACTTAACGGGTTAGGTGAAAGAAATCGCTAAGTATGTAAGCTTCGCTGAAGAGTTTGGGGCTAATAAGATGAGAGGAAAACAGAAGATGGTGAACTGTTCCAAATTGTTGTTGCTCTACTTAGATAATCCCCCCGGATTTTTGAGATTATAATTTAATGTAGGCTTCTTCAATAGAATTGTGAGGATAAGATGCTTTTCGTTTTCTAATGTAAAAAAAAATTTTAGATAAGAACACCCTCTTAAGGGTGGATTCTACCGTAAAAGGTCAAACAATTTAGTTTTTTTATTCCAAAAAAAAAACTATTCAAAAATGTACACACAAAATTTCATGCAAAATTTCGAAGTATTTCTAGGCCTTTATTGAAGCACCAGAACCTTGTGAGTAGTGAATAATATGCTAATTTTAAACTTTAAGAACTGTTTCAGAACGGTGGGAAATGTATCGGAAAAAATATTATAAAATCTGGATATATTGGATTTTTTGAAGACTAACGCTGTTAGTAAACTAAAAAAAATCAAAAAATCGTTAGTTAACTTCGAATGAAGCAGAAAACCCCCCAAAAACGACTCCCGTTTTAAAGTTGAAAAAACGTTGAAAAATGTTTTTCTTAGAACCACTTCGATTTTTTTGTTTCAGTTGAACATAGAAGCAGTGAGACATCCCACCGTCGAAAATGAGCAATTTTTACACATTAAAAAGAGAACATACTTAAAATTATTACTTTTGTAAAATTTAGGTATTGAAAAAAATTATGCAAAAAGTCCGAAACCGATTGCTGTTTAATTGGTATTTTAAAATGACGTTTTTCACAGCCGAAATATTAGAACCCCCTTTTAAAGAATATATTCTCCTTTTGTTATTTGAGAAAGTAATTTATCTCACGCTGCATTCTTCTTACACAGATTTCCTTTTAGATAAGGCATATTGTTTAAAACATGTTCGCGATTAGGATGTCGGCTTCAAAACTCTTTTTTACGGGATTAATTAATGTGGACATGTGTCTTGTTTTCCTACTTTTACATATTTTTTTAAGAAAAAGCTGATTGGTCTGAATGGTTTTCTATGAGAGACGTTAACAAAAACACCGATTTTATCTTATACATCCTATGGTTTTTAATGCATTGCTTTATTCCTCATAGCTGCAAAAACATAAAACCAACTAACACCAATTGGTTCAATAATGGCTGATTCGTAGCCATTAAAAACAAAGAAGCAGCCTTCCAGGCATATAAATTGTACCCTTCAGAGGAGTTGAGACATATCTATAGAGATGCGCGGAATATTTGCAATTCAGTAATTAGTCGGACAAAGTTCAATTTCGACCAGAGCGGAAGGTATTTTCTACTCAAAAGGTTAGTAAGGGCTTCAGGTCTCTAGTAAAAACCGTAAAGAACAATTGCACCTGTCCGTCAACACCACCGTTCAGGCCAACCAGTTTGCTGCTAATTCGTACTTGGCACCTTCATTGCAGCCACTTCCATCTACATCACAGTGCGCTAATAGGCAAAAGCCAATTGCACTAATTTCGATCATATCTAACGTTTTTGAATCACACATCACCTCTAAGTCGATGTAATATCTAGACAATAACCATCTTATCAACGATTGCCAGTACGGTTTCCGTGCTTCCCGCTCAACCGGAGACTAACTAACGGCTCTAACGGAGCGTTAGAATCATTGTCGCCATAATTTTGGTAAGTCCGAAATCGTCGCTCTTGATATTTCAAAGGCTTTTGATAGAGTCTGGCATGCTGCCCTTTTAGTAATTGACGGAGTTACATCTGATTCCTACGAAATAAATGCCGGTGTACCTCAAGGTTCAGTTCTTTCACCAACTTTACCTCTTCTTTTTATTAATGATCTTTTATCCCTTACTCTCAATCCTATTCATAGTATCGCCGACGACAGCACCCTTGATTTCGCGTACTCATTTGATTCTGTAATGAACTCACGTGGAAATCCTACAGAATTCAATCGGGAACGCATGTTTAGATCATTAAACAACGACATTTCTATGGTCCTCGCTTGGGGCAGAGCAAATCGTGTTACGTTTAATGCATCCAAAACTCAATGCTGTTTAATGTCCCTTAAAAAACTCCCAGTTCACCCCCAACCCATTTCAGTTGACGGAGTGAATTCGCCCTCCCTTAACATATTGGGTATTGATAATGATGAAATGCTTGGATTTTCTACAGAGATGTAAGAAATATTTCACCCCACCTGACTTAGCGCTGATCTACAAGTCCCACATTAGGCCTGGACTTGAATATTATTCCCATATTTGGGTAGGGGCCGGACACACCACATTGTCCGCGTTAGACAAAGTCCAGCATAAGGCTATCAAACTTATTGGCGATTCCTCAATCTCTAAGGGCCTTGACTCTTTGGAGCATCGATGTAATGTCGGGTGTCTCTTATTTTTCTATCGCTATTACCATGGCCCCTGTTCTAACGAAATTGCTAGCCTGATTCCTTGTAGACACATGACAACGCGCGATACAAGAGCTACAAGTCGCTCCCAGCCCTATACTCTCCGCGTCATATGAGCCCGACACTTTCAAACGGAGCGTACATCGACATCTCCTTCACTCGACTTCCAAAAACAATCTAGAAGGTGTGAGACGTCCTACCGTCGAAAATGAGCAATTTTTACAAATTAAAAAACCAACATAAAATTGTTATTTTTGTTTTATTTCCTTGATTTGTATTAGCCATTGTTACATCTCTCGGATTAAATGTTGTGTCTTCCATCGTTTCAACACATTCTGCATACCGCCGGAAATTCTCTAGCACTTGAGCTGGTGTCTTAACCTCCTGCAATAAAATAGTAATGTAATGATAGTCGAAATTATTAATCAGATAACGTATTATCGCCGAATCACTTAATTTCGCCCAACCGGCCATATCAATTATGTCGTAATAATACTGAAATATTCACCGGATTGTTAACGTCGTTTGGCGAGTGCGGAATGAACTTGTGCTTCATCACGGAATGATGGGAATGCTGTGGATAATGACGTTTTTAAATGTGTCCATGATGTAATCTCCACACTACAACTATTGAACTATGATCTTGCGATACCCGTACTGGCACTGAATAGTGTAACACCCAAGGCACACGAGAGCGAAGAATTATTATTCTTTGATGAATGATCATACATAATCCATGTGTCACCATTAATGAACATTCTTGAAGGTCAGAACTTCATTCCAAACTTGATTCCGAACTTAATTCAATTAGCTTCAGAGAACTTAATTCTTAAGAAAATGAAGTTGAGAGACTGGAATTAACAGTTGTTTTCCATTTCGAAACTTATTTACAACGTAACGAGTGTTAGTTGTGCTTTGAAAATTCCTGTAAAGAAGAAGAACAATAGCAAAAAAGTTGAAAATTACATTTTAACAATATTATCCAGTATTCGTTTTTTTCCTTAAAAATCAGAAATTTTAGTAATTTCTTCCTTTGTTGTATCACTTTGTACGTATTTAATAATTGAAGTAATATATTAGATAACTAAATCAACAACTTAATTTGGCAGCTGTCAAACTACCCATGTGTCATCGTCGAAAATGAATGAACATTCAGCAAAATGATCATTCAACGAACTTAACTCTTCGCTGTCGTGTGTCTTGGGTATAAGCTTATTACTCCAAACTGCAGTCTCGCAGACATGCCAAGGTTGTTTTGGATGACCCAGTTTCTGCTGATGACGTACTGAGCAGATTAGTGGAATCTCTGGAGATCCGCATCGCTGCCAAAATCGATGACGCTATAAGCTGCCTCAATAACAAAATTGCAACCTGTGAGAGTTCTCTAAACAAACTCCAGCGGAACAACAATTTATTGCAGTCGCAACTGCACGACATTCAACGTATTCAGCGCTCGAGTGACGCAATAATAAGAGGGATTCCTAATCGGGAGAAGGAGAATTCGCTTGCACTGGTGAAGACCATCGCTTCAGTGATTCAGCACCCTATCTCTACATATACTGATGCTTTCCGCATTAAGTCTAAATCGCCCGGAAAAACCCGCCGATCGTTGTACGCTTTTCTTGCATTTCGGAGCAAAAGGCGTTCTTGACTGCATTTCGGAGGCGAAAAAGCGTTAAATTATCTGATCTGGACGATTTTGGTTCAGCAAGCCTAGTCTATATTTCTGAAAGCTTGACCCCGCTAAACAATTCAATCTTCAAGGAGGCAATAAAACCAGCCTCGAACAAGGAATGGTCTACTTAATATTTACTACTACTACTACCGATGGAGCAAAGTGTGACGTTCTGATGAGTATTTTTGTTTCAAAATAATTTCTTTCAAATGAACAATTTTCAAACTAATAAATTTCTTGTTCTTTTTTTGTTTTTGATAACACTCTTTTGCAGACATTATTATTTTAAATTCTAATTTTGCGTTTCTAATTTTCTAAATTTATAAATTTTCTTTGTTAATACACTTCTTTTTTTGCCAACAGTAGTATTCAAATTCTATATTTGCGTTATTATTTTCTATTTTTATTTCTATTAAAGATAATATTTTTCTTACTTTCTTAATAAATTTTTTGTAACTTAGTTCATGATGGTTCCACTACGAGGATTTTATGTTTTTAATTCTTTTCTTATTACTTTTTCGAATCGAGTTGTCTTGTCGTACTGTGCTGATCGTGCTCCACTTTATTATTAATACGCATAATCTTCATGGTTTGGACAGGGTGGGAACTTTGATGAAGAAATCAGTCTTCTGGTCTAAGGGTTTGTACGCTAAATGCGAGAAGTATTCGCAATAAGATTGACGAGCTCCGCTATATTTTTTCTGATCCAAATTTACATGCAATTTTGATCAGTGAGACATGGCTGACTGATGAAATTCCAAATTCATTTATATCATTGCAGGGCTTCACTGCTTTTCGTAACGATCGCATCGGACGCCGGGGAGGTGGCGTTGCCGTCTACGTAAGGGACTGGTTGAAACCCAAACGAATTTACTCATCAGTGCACCAGTCAGTTGAATTTTTGTGCATCGTGATCTGCACAAATAATGATAGGTGCATAATAACCTCTGCGCACTGTCCTCCTAGTTGTTTTGATTGCGACAGCGCCCGTGAATTTGAGAATGAAATGTCCCGCTTAACTCAACGTTATTCAAATGTTATCGTGGGTGGGGACTTTAACGTTAACCTATGTAAACGTGACAGCTCAGCACATAATTTTCTATATTTTCTCCAGTACATTAACCTTACCGTAGTCAACCACTATCCGACATATTTTAATTCAGAGAATCCCTCGCATCTCGATTTAATTCTTGTGTCAGACCGCGATAAGATTCTATCACTCCACCCAGCACTCTCGATCACGATCCCATGTTTTTGGCCTATGATCTTGCTGTAAACTCTAGTCCACCCCTTATTAACTTTACGTACCGTGATTTTAGCAACATCGACCTGCCTTCCATGTTTGATGAATGTCTGCTTCTGCCCTGGGAAAACATACTCTGTTTTACCTCAGTTGACGACCAGGTCGATCTCTTTACGTCATTAGCGTTGTATTTATTTGACAAGTGTACCCCCCTGAGATCGAAATGTCTTGCTGCAACTCGATGCCCATGGTTCTCGGCTAGGGTCAAGTCCCTTATCGCCGAGCGGGAATATTTATATCAGCGCTGGAGAAGGGTTAGAACTGATGAGTCGAGGTCGTTATACAAATTCGCTTGCAAGAGGACTAATACGGCGATACGAGGTGCCAAACAACAATTCTTTAGCATCAAACTGAGCACGGATCTTGACTCTAGTACGTTATGGCACAATTTACGGCAGGCCGGAGTATACGGCAAGGACCGAATTCCATGCACCTTTAAACCTGATGATCTTAATAGTTTTTTCACTTCCGTAAATTATGTCCCTTCAGTACCTCCACGTCAGGCCGCCGTTTTTGATAACCCAACCAGTCCTCCGGTGATTGGTCACTCTACGAACTTGTTTTCTTTCCGTGCGGTCGCTCTTGATGAAGTCGTAACTGCTATTAGCTCAATCAAGTCAGGCGCAACAGGACCAGACAACCTTTTACCACGCTTTATCAAACTTAAATTCCCTATAATCGGTAGGTATATTCACCATATATTAAATTCCTGTCTCACTACGTTTCCCACTACCTGGAAGACTGCTAAAGTTCTACCCATACATAAGAAGTCCTGTCCAGAATCACCATCGGACCTTCGCCCTATTAGCCTACTAAGCTTTTTTTCTAAAGTTTTGGAGAAGCTTATGTATAGGCAAATACAGGAATATTTGGAGAAATATAACTTGTTAACATGTTCGCAGTCTGGCTTCCGAGCCTATCACTCCTGCGAAACTGCCATTCTTAAAGTCTCTTCTGACGTAAGAAGCGCTCTTAATAGGAATGAATTAACCACCTTAATTCTTCTTGATTTTTCTAAGGCTTTTGATTGTGTTGATCATTGTATTCTCATCCGAAAACTTTCTTCTTATTTTATGTTTGATACACTGGCAGTTCAAATGATTATTAATTTCCTCTCGGGCCATTCTCAACAGGTTAAGGTTGACAACACATTCTCCTCGCGGCTATATCTAAGGCAAGGCGTGCCTCAAGGATCAATTTTGGGTTCGTTACTGTTCAGTTTATTTAGTAATGATATGCCGTCGGTGATCCGCGACTCAACTATTCATCTCTATGCGGACGACGTACAATTATATTTAAGCCGGCCGATAGGTATCATTGAGGACTGTATAGCTCGCATTAATTCTGACCTTGAAAGTATATGCATATGGTCCGATTATAACCGATTGCAGGTTAACCCTAGAAAATCGCAGCTTATCATTTTCTCCAACAGCGTAATTGATCAGTCTAATATTCCGTCGGTGGTTTTAAACGGGTATTCGATACCAGTTCTAGAAAAAGTTAAGAATCTTGGGACTACTATGAATCAGCAAATGAAATGCTGCTACAATACAAAGCAGAAGCTTGGCGTGATTTATGGTGGCCTTCGTAGGCTGTGGCTCTCGGGGCGTATTTTTCCCGTCAATACGCGTCTAAGATTAGTTAAGGCGTTAATAATGCCCCATTTTACCTTTGGTAGTATGATCTACCCGAAGCTAGATAGCACCTGTGCGCGTAAAATGGAAGTTGCTTTCAACGACTGCATTCGTTTTGTTTTCGGACTACGGAGGTACGACCATGTTTCACCGTTCCGAATGAGAATGCTTGGGTGTACATTGTCATCTTATCTAAACCAAAGAGCTCTTGCTTTCTTGTACAATCTTCTTCAATCTAATAAACCGGAATATCTCAGAGTTTTCTTTAACTTCACAACATCTCAGCGTAACAGAAATCTTTTAATGCCACTCTTCTACAAATCGGCCATGGAAGATTCCTATCCTGTCCAAATTATTCGCCTATCGAACACTCTTCCTCTAAATATCCAAACATCGGGCACCATCAGTTACTTCAGGGCACTCGTGAAAGATCACTTATTATAATTCTTATCATTTGTTCATTGTCTGGAATCATCAGTAGGTAATTGTTCAGTATCAAATTAATTTTTCTCAATTATTCAATCTAATTTTAATATTATTTTATTTTCGTACTCTTGTTAACTAATTTCAAACCGTCTTTAACCTGTTTTGAGTTAGTACGTAGAAAAGATTGTCAATCTTGTGTACTGTAACCAGCAATAACGATTATTATTTACCAAAGCGTGTTGACGGATAGAATTCAGGAATCAATGCACGAACGCTGTTTGGATCACAGTACACATTATTTGTTACAGACGAATTGTTTTCCGAAGGGTTCTGTAGTGGTGTCGACCCTAATGTATGGTTAAACAGCAGTGTTTCACGGCGAAGCAAATCCAATTCCCTTGTTAGCAGCTTCTTTTTACGTTAAAGCAGCTCGATTTCGCGGTCTTTGGATGATGCTCCATTTTTCGGTGTGCTGCTGTTACAGTTTCCCAAATCGTCGGATCGTGATCCTCTTCCTGTTTAAGACATTTCCAGTCCAGAATCCAGGCCGGCATTCTTCTTGGTCAGAGTCTGAGAGTTTTGTTCACTACCACTTACGTTCGTCAGCATGCTCATAATCCCACTTCTGATGTTGTTAAGTTAAGCCTGGTAAAACAATATAAATTCGTTCAAGTAAAACGCGACTATTTATTAAAATTCAGCTGATAGTTTCGAATTAATATTAAACGTGTTGTGCTCTAGACGGCTGAATTAGGAGCGTGAGAGAAGAGACCGGAAAACGAACTCCTCGCAGGTGGATATATATATATGAAAAAAGTAAAAACACTTGTTTCACTTCCACATAATAGGAGTAGGAAAAATTTTTGGGATGGTGATCGCTCAAAAATATGAACGCTAAAAATTTTTTTTTTATGGATGTTTCGAGCCGAAAGTGTGAGCTGGTCATCATCAGCGTAGTACTCACACTTCTCACCACGGACATCCATGACGGAAGGTCTAAACCTCAACTCCTATAAGTACTCAGTTTGAAAGCTAAGTACGAATTTTATGAAGAGGATTTTTAGTGCATCAATTTCATAAAATACCAATACTGGTTAAATATTGCTTTATCAGAAAATTTCCTTTCAAAAGACTCTTGGTGGAAGTTATTTAATTTTGAAAAAAGTAAAAACACTTGTTTCACTTCCATATAATAGGAGTAAGAAAAAAAATTAAATATAAAATAAAAATTAGATACATATCCAAGCACGATACATGTGTGCCGCATCGTTTCACTGAAAGAAATAAACTGAAACGCTTGAATGTGGCCGTTTCTTTCCTTGCACGTAATGAAAAGGAGCCTTTTTTGGGTCGACATGTAACATGCGATGAAGAATGGATCCTGTACGACAATGTAGAACGAAAAAGATCTTTAAAAAAACAGGATCCATCAAAAACCTGGTTTCCACCCAAACAACAAGTACTGTGAGCAGTTACCGAGACTATATGCGACTAGTCAAGAAAAACGTCCAGTTTTGGCCAATCGCAAAGACGTTATGGGCCACCACGACAAATCGCAATCACCCAGTATCTGCAAATAATCTTAGTTTTGTACTTTTCAGTGTCATTCGTATTAGAGATGGGTAACTCAGATCTGAACCGGCTCAAAGATCCGGCTCTCAAAAGTGATTCAAGTGAACCGGATCTCAGTTTTGTCCCGTGTCGGATCCCGAAGAGTCATTTCTCAACAATTGCATCAGTTTGATTTGATTCTTCTTGCTGACTAATGAGAATAAGCGCTCATAAGAAAAGAACTAAAAGTTCTATGAGCTACAACTGAAGCGAAAGCAACACTTACAGTCTTCGCTCTAGAGACAAAATGTCTCAAGTTGATAATTTTCAGTGACTCTTTCGAATCGACTCTTGGAGCCGTGGTCATAAGAAAAGAATGATATAAAGAGGAATACATGAAAAAACAGACATGGAACCAAAAGCTCTGCAAGAACTACAACTGAAACGAACGCAAAGAGAGACAAAATGTCTCAAGTTGAAAATTTTCAGTGACTCTTTCGAACCGACTCTTGGAGCCGGATCTTTTAAAAGAAGCAGATCAGAAGAGCCGGTTCGCTCAAAAGATCCGTTTTTCCCATCTCTAATTCCTATGCACCGAGATGAGTTTCTTCTGTGGTTGACAGTTCACTATTAACTTTACTGGTTTGTGATCTTCCATTTAAAAATAATGTGAACCATTCTTATTCTTTTTGTTTTAATTTTTTGTTTTTTTGTTTTAATGATTCACAAACTTTACCACATTTATATACCCTATGGATTGGCTTTGGTTTTTACTAGTAAAAGTAATCTCAATTTACATTGCTTCGGGGTCTGTAGGTTTCCAAATAACATTCAACATTCTGTACAGTTTCTAGAATTATAGTTGAATCCCCAGTTTTGTAATACCGTTTCACATTCAAAGACTTATATACTGAGTAGCGATCCCAACCAATATTAACTTTTACCTCTTGTAATACTTTCTTAGTATTATTATTCCTGTATAATCGATTTTGTGGTTTATATAATTTAATTAGTTTGAACCACCCATCCAGTTCATTTCGTTTTGTATCGTATCCATCAATTCATCACTCAGTACGCAGAGTAATACCTTGGGATTTTTTAGTTTCATCTTCTGTACTGTATACTCATCTCCCAATTTCTTCAACACCCTTTGATGCGTATGCATTTGATCGGAAGAGAACATGAATATCTTGTTTTTGCATTGCTGCGAGCTAGACAACAACCCATATTTTTTTTTTTTTTTTTTTTAACATCTCACGGGAAAATCAACCCTGAAATCATGGCGTGGTGATCGTGCCACTCATCCATCGATCCAACTCCGTCTTCTTTCTCGACGATATGTACCGACTCATTGTTTTCAAAATTAATTGATATTGCACCTCCTCGCCGTCACGTCAGTCTTCTAATTTTAGGTGCTAGATCTTTTGGTTTTATAACACCCTCAATTTCACTTTTAGTCTTTTGGCTATCTTCCTGCAAATGTAATGGTTCAGTTTTCTAAATTGCAAGAAGATATTGGACATGTTTGAGTAAGAATATTTTAAAGTCGATCTGTGCGCAAAATTGGATAGGTGCAAAAGGACGTTGAAATTCTAAAAAAAAAAACAGAATGATTTGGGTGAAAAAAGTGCAAGCACGTCAGCCGAAACATAAATAGTAAGATGTAACTTGAGCAAAATACCGCAGAAAAAGTACAAGTAGTGAATAAATAAAGTGATTTTATGTTATAGATACACATATCACTTTCCCATGGCTGAGGGTAAATATATTCAAAATCTCGGGAGGTACACAAGACTGATGCGTGTTTAGTTTTATTAGTTAAGTATTATTAAGTAATTAGGAATTGTAGGAACCTAATGTGTAAAATGTATGTAAATGAATGCGTGAAAGTAAAAGAAAGACAAACTTAAAGAATATAAGAAGTTTGCTCTGAGGTAGAGTTTTAGTTTACCGAGCGGCACAGCTAACCCATTTACTTGTTAAGTACGTTTAAAAAAAAATAAATTGTCATAGTTGATCAGTGGTAAAATTTTAGTGAAAAATCTATACAATTATCACAATCATTACAGAAATATTTTGTTTTTCTTTCACCTATTATATGTACTTATGTCGTAGTCTGTTTTACCTTTTAACTTATTACTATCATGAAAAAACTTTTTGCAAAATCCACCACAAAGGAGTTTAAGATTTCCTCTAATTAATTATCTTTTGCAACCTTTGCAATCCAAATATAATTTTGTTTAGCTTCAAATGATCTCACTTTAACTCAATCTTCTATGTGTATAGATTCCTAATAACGGAATAACGAATTCCAACTGGATAATGATTTTTCTGTATTTAGTATTTAATTAAAACAGTTCTGAGTTTATGGTATTATTTAATTTCTAACACTTTTACAAGGCTTTTCTTTCATTACATCATCACAATTTAAAAGAAATTATGTAGATATGAAACAAGATGTCAATATTAAATGTAATTGAATGCTAATCGTAACAATTAGAGAAAGCTATCTCGTTATGAAATTGTAGGTTACTACACTAATCAAAACAATTAGGGGAACAAAAAAAATATCTAAATTTTTTAGTGATTTTTGGCGGGCTGTATCTAAGCGAGAAATAATCGTATCGAGGATCTGAAAAATCGTGTTAAAGCTCCAAAACTCTAGTTTTTGAAACTTTCAGCCAAACAATTTTAAAAGCCACGGTGCTCACGCAATTCAAAGGAATAGCGGATGAAAAAAATTTCAAAATTTTTATTCATTTTTTTTTTGGTGCACGGACTCGGAATATTTTTTTTTATTTGACCACCCTATGAACCAGATAGCCTGTTTGTTGTTGAAAAAAAAGATTTTTCCATTTTTATGAAGATGACACGATGTTTGAGATCACAATTCTTGTTCCTTTAATTTTTTCCAAAACTTTGACCGATCGGGCCGAAGGAACCGTCGAATAGATCGATCTGCGGATTTACAGGGCTATTGTGCGTACATTGAGGTGTAAAAATTCCTACAAACCTTAGCCTTTCCATCAGTATTTGCAAAGATGCGGTCAATTTACCAAAACAAGGAAAAAAGTCACTTTTTTTACTTTTTCAAAATTGAAATTACGGATAAAAAAAATTATTATTTTTTATGTCTTGACGAATTCTTTTAGGAAATGTATTCCAGTTTCCGAAACTGCCCTTAAATTTTCTGTACGATCATTGGTTGCTGAGATACCCATGGTTGAATACAAAAGTGTCCTTTTTCGTTTAATATCGGATATCTCCGCGACAAATCGACGTATCAAGGATTTCAAAAAAGATAATTAAAGCTGAATTAACAGGCTATCTGGTTCATAGGGTGGTCAAATAAAAAAAAAATTCCGAGTCCGTGCACCAAAAAAAAAATGACTAAAAATTCTGAAATTTTTTTCTTCCGCTATTCCTTTGAATTGCGTGAGCACCGTGGCCTTTAAAATTGTTTGGATGAAAGTTTCAAAAAGAGTTTTGGAGCTTTAACATGTTTTTTTCAGATCCTCGATACGATTATTTCTCGCTTAGATACAGCCCGCCAAAAATCACTAAAAAATTTAGATATTTTTTTTGTTCCCTTAATTGTTTTGATTAGTGTATATTTAAAAAGAAGTTATTTATGAGAGTTAAAGAATAACTCGAAACATTAGGAAGTCCGAGAAGGCAAGTTGTTAGGTTTACAAATTCGAAGGTACAGGTTAATTTGCTGCTCACTTTAACTCTCTTTCTTTAAGTTTGTATTTTTCAATAAAAATATTACTTCAAAAAGATAACTTAACATTCCCCTTGTCTCGGACGGATGGCGCGATATTTAGTTTTATCCATTTTAAGGATCAAGTACTATCCCTTTTCAAAATAAATTGCCCAACCGAAAATTTCTTTAAGAAAAGTGTGATTAAATTGAATTATTATTTGAAAACAACGCTTATCAGGAAGAAAATTTTTCTAGAACCTTATTCTATGAAAGGTTGATTATTAATTTAACGTAGTTTGCACATCGCAGCTCGAAGTATATTAGACCAACCGTCGAGGAAATAAAATTAGAAACGTAAAATTGACTTTTAAATAAAAATTGTGCTTAACCATTAAATGAAAAACCGTGTCAATGTAGATGAAAAATATTTAGTTTGAAATAAAAAATTATAAGCAACAGAACTATTTTGAAAAAGGAAAGTATATCCAAACCTATCTTATTAATTTTGTCTAACCTACTCATTTCAAGTCGTTGGTCCATGCCAATGCTGTGATTTTTGACTAACTGTATTTAATTTAATATAATTTGATAACGGCCTTGAAAGCAAATATGTCCTGTCTGAAGGGTTAAAGTTAAAAGTCATAAAAAATTGTTTGCTTTTGAGGAGATCTTACCTATATACTGGAGTGTCTGTACATAAGTAAGATCTCCTCAAAAGCAAACAGTTTTTTAGGACTTTTAACTTTAATTGGGGTTAGTGAAAATAGTTTTTGAGTACACTTTTAAATCTATGTGAGCAGTCCAAAAAAATATTTTTCCAAAACTCTCATCAGTTTTGTTTTTGGCTCAACAATATACGTCCGTATGCCAATTTCATTTTTCTTCAGACAGGCAGACGGACGGACGAACAGAACGAATTTATAATGGTTCCTAGTTGTTACAAGATGGTCATCGCTGCTAATATCAGCGCTGTGCTTAGACCTTACATCGAGAAGACACTTTCTCCAACTTTTCAAAACAGCAATATGGTCTCATTCTCCGTTCTGTCATCTGTGGAAACCTAGGATGTTAAGTGGCATTTTTTGTATTTAAATATGGATCCACTAATGACAAGTTGCCGCGAGTTACAAAATTCAGCAAACAACTCCTCATTTAGGTTCCTATTTTCGAGTCCAAACTTCCCCATTACATGTTCCAGGTCAATGTTGTTAGAGCTAATCTTAGCGTTGAGATCCCCCATGACTATTTTGATATCACCTTCATTAACCTAATCAAAGTTGTCGCCAAGGAGCTGATAGAAGACCTTCTTAGTTGTTATATGCGTTTGTTTGGTAGCATTGAATTATTCAGATGTTATGTAACCTGGTCCGGAATATGGCAGTGTTAATTTGGTCGGATATTGGTGACCAGTCCAGATGTGATTATGCTGAACAAAAATATATATACACCTCCCCACTCCGTATCAGGTAATTATTTTATTTGTGAATTTTGCGTTTAGAGAGTATTCTTTAGTGAATGTGTCTTAAAATTATTTGTGGCTAGATATAATGTAGGCCGATTTATTGCCGCTTACTGAAATATTATAAATTTAATTTTTTTGTAAGTGCACCAAAACTGGGGCAGAGGAAATGGCCGGGTACATTACGAGTTTTTGGAATCATAATAGACCTACTATTAATTTGAAAAGATAACAAATATTTCATTTATTTATAACTTACAGTTGATCAAATTATCAGTCTGATTGAAGTGGAAGACTTATTATATCATCTTATTCAAGGAGTCTAAACAGGTAACACGATTTGACATTTGGTAATTGGAAGTAGAGTACTCCATCAGGTATTATAAACCTGCGCAGATACTTGTGAACCTGAACTGATAACGCAAGTACAGGTATATTATTGTACTTGCATCTGCAGCCGCAAGTAAATAATGTATCGTTACCTGTACTGCAGTCACAGGTACAAGTGAACAGGTAACCTACTAGTGCAGGTAACTATGACATATGACTATAAACACAGTTGCATCCTTTCACTTTTTATGGAATAGTATATAACATCTCGACAATATAGTGTACAATAAATAAATTCTTATTATTAAAAGAGCTAATATAACGTTGTAACATGATTCAATTCGTTTTGTACATCCTATGGGGAATAGCTATTCGGGTAAGATCTGATGTACGTTGGACGGAAGCATGTCGCCAATATTAGTTGTGTTAAGGTAGACACACGCAGTTTTTCAGTGATTAAGAACTGAATAGGAGCTTACTGATCAGCAATGTTTGAGTACAGTTCAGTTTTGATTTATTTTATGGAATTAAATTAAAACTGTAAATTACAGATAACAATGTAGAATTATGACTTGTTTATTATTGCTTAACACTCTTATATATTTATACATATACTCTAAAGTGAGCACTTTTTGTTTATTACCAAAATATAAACAGTGTTGAAATTTACTAAGCGCATTATGTATTTTCACAAACAAATTTCCTGTCTAGTCACAGGTGACAGTTACTTGTTTATTTGCGTTACCTGCTTTACCTGTTATCTGTCCCTGCAGATATATCTGTTTATCTATACCTACAGTTACAAGTTGAGTTATGATACCTGACCTGTGCAGATACACTTCTGCAGTTAACTCAGGAACATTAAACTTCCAGGTACACGTGCAAGTTGTAAAACAAGTACCTGTGCAGAACTCTGGTTTGGAGTTCCGTAACATTTATATTGACAGCTCTTTATTTCCTTTCGTTTAGTGGAAATGTTAGGAAAAAAGGTCATACTTCCTCATTCATGCTAATAGATCAGAAAAAGCTTCACTTCCAGATTTATCCAAATTTAAGAAGACAACCAGAGGAAATTTCAAACAAGTAACAGATATTAACTCTAACATTGCACTGGTTCAACACAATGGCAATAATTTAGTTACAGTTGCGTCAAAGAAAACAGGAAGTAATTCTGTTGGCAAAGTGAAGGGTGAACAAAAAAAGTAAATGAGGATGCGCTTACTAGATTCATTAGATATATTGCTCAAAAATATATGAAGAAATATTATGCAAGAACTGCTCCTGGAGGAAGAAAAGCAAAGGCTGCTCAAAAGAGATTTCATGACGATATCTCCGTCTCAACAAGGAAGGACACATCATTGTCGCTAATAAAACACAAATTCGGTGTGTTTTAAATAAAATAGATTTAAAAAAAAGTTGACCCAACTTCACAGAAAGCGCTAAAAAGCATAAAATAATTTTTAATTTTATATCTATTACAACATTTTGAAGTCGGTGCAAATTAAATAAAACATAACTACAACAAAAGTATTTAATCGTCCTTCCTTATAATTCCGTAGTTTTATATATTATCTTCAATTATGGTTGTGTAGTTGTTTTGTTTGTTTAAATTGCACAGACTTCAAAATGTCGTAATAGATATAAAATTAAAAATTATTTTATGCTTTTTAACGCTTTTCGTCAAGTCGGTTCAATTTTTGTTTTTTTAAAACTATTTTATTTTTTACTTTTTAGTAGTTTCATATATACGAATCGAAGAATGCTGCTCGTACGAACAAAGTAATTTCAAAAGTTCCGGAAGTAGTGCACTCTAACGAATGGAAACATAATTATCCAAATCCGGCAACATGTTACGAAATTAGTCAGGGTCACTCTTTCATATCCTCACCTTAGAAAATTTTTACCATGACCCTAGTACACTTCCGTAGTCAGAGAATCATTGTAGTTACTCTAGGTACAACATTTTTAGCATTTATCAATCATGAAACGTATTCTATACAACAGAATCAAAATCGGTCTATGCCTCATGAAGCTAGGCGCCGCCCCTCCTCCAATTCTCACCAAAGCCACAATTTTAGTCAGAATACAAATAGATATTCTACGCATTCAGAATCATCTAAATTAGTCCACGCGTCACAAAGTAAGGCTATTCCTCCCCCAACTTAACCCTACGTCAACATTTTTCCATAGAGTAGCAATGAGGGATCATACTGTATGTAACAAAAAAGAATCTTCTAAATAGGTGTGTAAATTAAGAAATTGGGTAACGCCCCCTTCTCACACCGCCCCACCTATTAAATTTTTGTCGTCGTGCCAGTGGGGCAACATATTCTACAGTCAAAAGAAGAATCATCCAAATTAGTCCACTAACTATATTACATAAAAAGAATTTTCCAAATCGGTGAACGCGTAAACAAGTTGACATCCAACCCCTTCCTTACTACAACCCCACCGTTTAAAATGGTGTCGCGGTACACACTTTCGTTGTGAAGTTAGACTACCCCTTCTTCCGCTCAGCCCACT
The DNA here is from genome assembly GCA_964036015.1 of Leptarthrus brevirostris. Classification (NCBI taxonomy): domain Eukaryota; kingdom Metazoa; phylum Arthropoda; class Insecta; order Diptera; family Asilidae; genus Leptarthrus; species Leptarthrus brevirostris. Next base: position 57,539,220 of record OZ038375.1, read on the forward strand.
CTAGGAGCATATTTTCTCATTATTAGCATATTCTATACAACAACAAAAGAATCATTCAAATCGGTATACGCATTACGAAGTTAGCTTTCACCCCCACCACACATTTTTTGACATGGTACCAATCGGCGAACATACTCTACCCTATTAAAAAAGAATCATCCAAATCGGTTGACGAGTTAATACATATATTAGACTACCCCATCCCCACCCCATCCTAGTGCCAATTTTTTTCATTATTAGCAAAAGGAGATCATACTCTATAAAACAAAAAAAGAATTATCTAAATTGGTCCACGCATTACGAAGTTAAATTTCGCCCCACCCTTACCCCACTAAAAATTGTTTTCACGTGGTAGCAATCGGTGAACATACTCTACTTAACAAAAAAAGAATCATCAAAATCGTTCCAAGCGCTACAAAATTATGCCCGGACATACATAAAAAAATAAAAATAGGTATCGAACTTGGAACCTCTTTTTTTTTGGGAATTCGGCTAAAAATAAAAGAGTGATGTGCACACAATGAAAATTTGGAATTTATGAGCACCCTGTAACTCTCAAACGGTTGAGATTGCCCCCGCCCCCTATTTTTTGTTTGGCTAGGTAAGATATACTAATGTTGGCACATCTTATGCGAAGCACCCTGTATTTGGCTCTTCGTCAACTGCTGCACCAAAGGATTAGTTTTTCTTTAGCTGCTGGACGCCTCCGAAAAAACCGGGCACTAGTTGGATTTACATCTAGTGTTCGGTTTTTTCGAAGGCGTCCAGCAGCTAAAGAAAAGATAACCCTTTGGTGCTGCTGTTAACGAAAAGCCAAATGAATTTAGCTTTTCTTTATTAGAAACGCCGATCGTGTTAAGAAATATTTTAATATTTCTTACTTCGTTCGAGTTTGAACGGTTTAGTTCGGATTTTTAAAAATTCTATTTGGAATGGATTTAATTAATGTATAATAATTAATAATAGTCATTTCCAATGTAGAAGATCTTAAGTCTCGCCAAGCTGTCAAGATCGCCACATCCAGTTTATCAGTCGTTCCGAATTGCTTATTTTCGGAACAAGAAGGACAAGAGAGAACACGCCAGTCAAGGACACTGATATTATTACTTCGGAATCACGATTTTGTACTGCTGCTGGTATGTACACAGGCATTATCTTGTTGAAATATGAGATAAGCATTAGGATGATTGTTTTAGTATAGGATTAAATTTTCATGCAACACATTCTGATATTCCGTGCTATTCATGTGGGTTGATTGAAATATGAAAGTCAGAGTTCCCAGTGCGCTAAAATCTCCACATACCATTAATAAACCTGCAGCAAAGTTTGTCTTGAAGAAATATTGTTCCTCCTTCCTCGACTACCTTCAATATTCATTGAAACCATCTGGATCGTCCAAATAAAATTGTTTCTCATCAGAAAATAGAATCTTAATAATAGTGCTTAAGACGTCAAGTACTGTATTATTCAAATAAATTACCTGACTCCACTTAGTCCCTCTTCGCAAATATCAACCGGGTTTCTTTATGTTTTGGCTTTAAACGTGGTGCTGCTTTTAATTCAATTCGCAATTCGCGCTTTATGTCGTTGCAATTTTTCTTTGAATTCGAAATACTCCGAATTTGCCTGTTTTTAATTGACTTAGGGCGTCCGGTAGATCTATTTTTCACATATTCATCAATTTAATTATAAAGTCAGAACGAAGTTTAAGCAAAGTAAGTACAAATTGAGCTTCCTAGTATTATATATACCGAAATTCACCTGATACTGAGTTTCTCATCCCTATAAGTGTCATACGCTAAAATGAGTATTTTTTTTTAAATAAATATAATACTAGGAAGCTCAAATTGTACTTACTTTGCTTAAACTTCGTTCTGACTTTATAATTAAATGCCTAAATTATCCTGACTACCACATCAATTGTATTTAACTAAACACACGTCATATCTGTGTAATAGTAACGGGTCTACCTCGTAATTACATCCTTCGCAAAAAAAAATTCACGTCAACGAGTGACTTTATAATTTTGAAAGGGAGTGTAAATATAATACTTTTATAAATATGACAGAGAATTAAACAATGTAATATCTTGTATTTATAACGTAATAATATTGTAATACTAATTCATTAGTTAGAATTTCACATTCATAATTCCCACGTACTTCCAGCTTCAACACCACACTTAAGCACTCCCTCTCCTATCATCATTTAAAAATATAAAACGCAAATAAGTCACACAATATTTAAAAAAACGATTATCGATCACTTTCATTGCTTTTTTTGCTGTAACTTGAAAAAAAGATAATTTTTTGCAGCAATTTATACTGAAGAGCATGAAGCATGCCGAATTGCTTTGATAAAACATAGTCTTACTAGTTATGAGTACTGTAATCTCTAGAATCCACTAATTTTATTTTACATGTCTCGGAGAGTGGAAACTTAGCACTCTAAATATATTTAGGTTAAAAATTGTTAATTCTTACGTCAATTATCTTCGAATTTAATCTTTGAAACAGAAAGCATTTCCAAATCGGAAATAAACTACATCTAACATAATGAATATTACGTAATTCTCGTATGGCCGATAAGATTATAGTATAGTTATCGGTGGAACAAACATATATATAGTAAACAAGTTCAGTGATTACAAATGGTGTGTATTCGATCTTGACCACATTATGTTAATCTGGAAGCAAAGGCTAAACGAACAGCAACCTTAGAATTTTTACCGTTTTTGCTGATATCGTTGGATTAAATAGGCTAGACATTTATTTCAGGTCAATTATAACAACCTCAATAACACATTGTCTTCAAAGAATTCAATACACTTTATCCGGATTAGATAGTCTTAACTATTATATATAGATATACTGGTATTTCCCACCGCTTTGAAAGAGTGCACTCTCGGAAAAACGCGTTTAAAGTTTTTAAAATTAAAAATTATCACATAGAAATACTTCGAATTTCGGCGAGAAATTTTGTGTGTAGATTTGTGGATAGTTTTTCTATCAATTTATAAAAAAATCGATTTTCTGTCCTGAAATACTCCTTTCGATGTGAAAACTAAGTGGAAAGACCTAATATCTAAGTCGAGGAAGTATGGGTAGTAATTAAAATATTTAACGCCAGCTTAATGAATTTTATCTAGCGCATATATGCTGGTGTGTTTTATTTTTTAGTAAAAAAAGGTAGAGAAGGAATTTAATTATTAGCTGTTGTTTTGAGGTTTTACAGGTATTGGGCATCCTTACAGCTTCGATATCCTACATAGCTTTCTCGCATTACCTATTGTGAAAAAATTACATAGACTAATGGAATTTCATTCACAATTTCACACAACTAAAATCTACCTATTTGGCTATTATTTACGCGCCTACAAATTCGTGACCAATTTCAAGGTAACTGTTATCAATGAAGCTATTTATAAAATTGAATATAATAAATAAAGTGTCATTAAGAAATAGGAGAAAAAAAGTTAATGAATGAAACTTGCGATACACCAGCGTTAATGTCTAAGATGCCACTCTGTTCAATATTACCTGAATGGAACGATAACATAAAAAAATTAATCAATATTATTAGAATAGGGTTAGACTAAATGCGTGAAACTTGTATTAAGCTTAAATAAATAAATAAATTAAAAAGTAGTAGCTTTTGAAATATCCAAGGCAACGATTTAACAAATATTATTATGAAAATAATAAAGCATCCTTAACATTAACAAATTTTCTGATAGTATACTACCAAAAATTATAATTTCATGTAAGTTCCCATTCTTATTAAGCAAAGGTGTTTTAAAATAATCATTCCATAAGAGCTTTATGTTACAGGCCAAAGGAAAAATTGTTTTACCGCAGATTTCTCGTACGTACAGTAACACATCAGTGCACTTCGTATGCAGTTAAGAAAACGAAAGCCTAAAGACTTGCTGTATAGAACGGAAAAAGGTTCTTAGAAACTTACGCTTCTTACGTATGTTGTTAACACATTTTTATAATTATGAACAAGTTTTTCTTTTTGTTTACTTTGTAATCAGTGAAGGAGTTTTAAGGGTAGGTTCTAGTGGAGCAATTTTAAATCCTTAAAATGTCTTAAGTAAGCCTCTAAACCTATTTGACGAAGTTCAGAAAAATGTGAAAGTTACAGCCGATTTAGTGCGAATGCGTACCGGCCGAAAATCATACCTACGTTCGGGCCAAATGCAGATGCATACGCTCCGTATTGTTTGCTCAGCAGGTGTAAAAATTCTTTTATATGTTCTGTTTGGACAAAATAATTATCCTTAAATATAAAAGTCAAAAACAGTTTCACGAGGAAGAGGAATGATTGCTCTAAGGTCCAGGAAGAGCTGGCTGGCTTTTTTTTGTGAAACTTTAAACGGTTTTTTTCTCAAAACCAAGTTTTCAGACACGCCTTGCAGAGTTGCAGTAGAACCATTCAACCGATTGACTTCTTTTCTCTTTTAAATAAAGATTATTACATTTAGGGGACCATGGACCATTTTCAACAAAAAATATTAATATTTACTATGTTTTAACCACTATGAACAACAAGAAAAGGGCAAAAAGATCTGCACTTTTTTCAAGCGGTCGCCATTTTATCAAAAATCCCTTGGATTTTGTGTTTCAACTAAAAAAAGAGGAAGGCGGAATCCTGGACGGCGCAGCGTGTTGTACGCGCTGCACGGCTCCACAAACGTGTGGATATCTCGCAAATTTTACAGTTTAAAGAATTAAAAAACAAAATAGTAAATGTACTAATAGCATAAAAAGTCGAATTATACATTATTTACCTTCTTCTGTGAGAAAAAAATTCATGAACTTCAGCCATTTTTCAGGCCGCTCGACTAGAACTCACCCTTAAGGGCCACCACTTTTAATATTTAAAACATTTTTAAAAATTCATGCAAAGCAAAAAAAAACAGATTATTTTTCAAAATTTCACTCCCATCCACTAAAGTCTGAATTTATAAGAGCGTTTCCTTTGCGGAAATCTTAACGGTTTAAGAATTAGAATGCAGTATTTAGTCTTTATATGTATGTAGGAATCGGAGAATCTGCGTTAAAAAAACCATTTGGCTAGCTGGGTTTGAACCGAGACCATGCGCATGATACTCCATTTCCCTAACCACTGGGCCACCAGCGCGCCGTTGCCGATTCTCCGTTCCAAAGTTCTTTTCATGGAGAAGCCTCGATCCCACAACTCGGCCGTCCTGAAATGACATCTTTCCCCAGATGTCCGTCTTTTGCGTCTTTTAATAACCGATTGTGAGGCTACGTCGTATGAGGTCTTCTCCATCCCACTTCTGACACCAATTTTTAGGAATCGGAGAATCTGCGTTAAAAAAACCATTTGGCTAGCTGGGTTTGAACCGAGACCATGCGCATGATACTCCATTTCCCTAACCACTGGGCCACCAGCGCCGTTGCCGATTCTCCGTTCCAAAGTTCTTCTCATGGAGAAGCCTCGATCCCACATGCATTTGAGCAACCTAGCAAAGTGAAATTGGCGCCAATTACAAAGTGACAGAATACCTTTTCCATGTGAGCTCATGAGGTTTCCTGCCTGTTTTCGTCTAGGTACAGTACCTTTCAAAAGTTCAAAAAATTCAAATTAAATTTTCCAAAAATTGTTTTTGTTGCTGATTTTTTGTTAAATTTAACGTTATTAATACCATCATTTTTCTACAACTTGTTATTCCGCACTTTGCCTACTTTCTCAGGTATTTTAACTGATTATTCTAGAATGATTTTTTTTAGTCAAAACCTGTTTATCGATTCTTTCTATGTACATAGAAATGTGATGTAAACCATCATGGTATTAAATGCCTTTAATGACAATGGTCTAAAATCAGGAGACGGTTTAATGGGCAGGATATATAGGGCATAGTCCTAAGCCTTTAAATCAAAAGTTCATTCCGCCTCTGGTCATTTACCAAAAAGTAGCCATCGTCTCTTCCTTTTTTGATTTCGAACGTTTCGTATCTATTTAATAATTTCTTGTCCGATAAATAATGTAACAGTTCGATGTTTTCTGGATCAGGTTTATGTCCGGTCATGTTCGAATGTTTAGAGAAACCAGAGTTTGGGTCAGAAGACTTCGAATTAATAATGTGTTCCTTATATCTTTGACGTATAGATCTTTTGGTTTGTCCAATGTAGACTGCATCACAATCCGCACAATTTAACCTTTACACGCCACATTTGTCTATTTTATTGATATGTGGCGTGTATAGGTATATGGTAAATGACCAGTTAGATTTTAAAAATAACAGTCCTCTTTTGAATTCAAATATTATTAAATTTGATAGTATTAGTAGATTGTAGTCGATTAGTGGACTGTAAAAATAAACTCAGTTTCTCAGTACGATTGAAGCCCTGAAGATATCTTAGGAAGACGAAACGCGTCGGCGGTTATTTTTGAATAAATTATGCGTTGTGAAAAAACAAGAAGTGTTTCTTTTAAAAATGTCAATGGTAACTTGTTTTTAAATTTTATTTGGATAAGTGCAGTATTATGGGTATTCGATTGAATGTTTATTTCAGTTTCCAAAGCGTGTTTTTCTTATACTATTCAAAATCAAAAGCAGTTTACAGGCTGACTAAAATGTTTAAAATTTATTTTTTCAGTATAGCTTGTATAAAAATGATTAAAGTGAAAAAAGTGCAAAAAATCAAGAATTGAAAAAACTGCGAATTATAAATTGAATTTGATATCCTTTCTCCAGCGTCCTCCTGACCCAAATTCCATCTCCCAGTTTCCAACTCTGAAAATATAAACAGACACAATGTGTCTAAACTGTTAAACATACATATATTTAAATACTTATCTGAATAGTGGGGAAGTGCACTTGTCCTCTCCAATTTCTTCCTGCTGCCCGTCCAACTATATTTATCTCCTGATATAATCAAAAATTAAACAAAATAATACAAAATATTATAGAAACAAACTTACGAAGTATTTTAGCAACTCACTTTTCTGTCACTTAAAACGTCATTTGATATTTCCTCTTATTAATGCTATTAAAAATCTCAGATAAGGAAGAAAATCTCTCCGCTTTTCATTATGGCGTCCATTCCTCGCTCAGAGATTAATCTGTTTAATTTGAAAATTCCTATACTTGTCGGTGGAAGACTTACTCCACTTTTTTCTTTTCAGCACCAACAAAATTCCGGAGCGTCCAAATAGGAAGCTTTATTTTGAATTATTTTTATTGTTATTGAATTACTGAATTTTACATATTTATTGAATTCTTTTTTTAAACATTTTGAATTATTTTTAAATTTATATTTTATACTATATTTTTGAATTTAATAAATTTAGCTTTCTTTTTAAATCCGGCATCTCCCTTTATTTGGCGAGTAAAACGCACAGAATATTTTTATCGTGATAATCAAACCAAAAATATAATTTTTTAAATAATGTAAATTTGCAGTGTTGTGACAATTAGTGCGCACGAGTGTGCACGCAGAAAAGTTATGTAACACAAAAAGAATGGTGTTACGTATAGAATAGGAAGATACATATAAAAAATTGTAGCAACAGAATTCAGACAATTCTGACAAAACGTGACAAAAAGTTAAGCGCAGGAAAACCATTAACTTTATAAAATAGTTTTTTAAAAGAAAGGTGAACCGACTTCACAAAAAGCGCTAAAAATCATAAAATAATTTTTAATTTTTTATCTATTACGACATTTTGAAGTTGGTGCAAATCAAACAAACCAAACAACTACAACAAAAATACTTAACCGTCATTTCTTATGATCCCGTAAGCTGAAACGTTCAGGTAGTATTAAGTATTATTTTCAATTGTGGTTGAGTAGTTGTTTTGTTTGTTTAATTTGCACCGACTTCAAAATGTCGTAATAGATATAAAATTAAAAATTATTTTATACTTTTTAGCGCTTTTTGTGAAGTCGGTTGAATTTTTTTTAAAAAACTATTTTATTTTTCACTTTTTAGTGTCTTCTACTCTATACAACGAAGAAAGAACCATCCAAATCGGTTCAAGCGTTAAAAAGTTAGGTTTAACCCCCTACCCAACCTCCATTTCATTTCTCATCGTATCAATCAAGGAACATATACCGAACACAAAAGGAATCATCGAAATCGGTCCACGCGTTACGAAGTTACTTCCCCTCCCCCACCACCACCATAGGACCAAATTATTCTCCTATTAGCAATGGGGGATCACACTCTTTAGCAAAAGAACCATCCAATCGGTCCACGCGTTACAAAGTTAGGTTCCACCCTCCCCGCCCACGCCCCCACCCCACCAACATTTTTTTTCTCGTGGTATCAACAAGGGAGCATACTCTATCCAACAGAAAGCATTATCCAAATCGGTGCGCGGTTTACGAAGTTAGACTACTCCCCCCCCCCACCCGGGACCACGCGTTATAAAGTTATGTTCGACCCCCAGCCCCACTCCCATTCACCAAAATTTGTTTCTTGTGGTATCAACCACACGTTACGAAGTTAGACTACCCCTCCCCCACCATTTGCCAAATTTGTTACTCCTATTAGCAATGGGGGATCATACTCTGTAAAACAAAAAAAGAACCATCCGAATCGGTCCACGCGTTACAAAGTTAGGTTTCACCCCCACCCCAACCCTCTAAACATTTTTGTGACATGTTGCCAATCGGTGAACATACTCTACCCAACAAAAAAAGAATCATCAAAATCGATTGACGCCTTACGAAGTTATGCCCAGTCAGACATAAAAAAATAAATTCACGTCGATCTTAGAACCTGTTTGTTTTTGGGAAGTCGGTTAAAAAGCACCATCGCCACTGAGTGTGATATGAGGATATAAAAAGACGTGTTAAGCTATACTAGGAAACGGGAAGGGATATCACAAGGATATCTGAAAGGCTGATGTGATCAACAGAAAAGAACACTATATGTGTGTCATAATTATATACTTTACAAAAGGATCTGTTGATAGAAATATGGGGTGTGCTATTGCATAGTTAGTATGTCATATCTTTTTTCTTTTCCCTATGTGGAAAATTCCATAACCTCTTAAACCAAAATTAATACTTACAATATCTCATTGTATTCTAATATTATTTGTATGATCCTAGTCTATGATATCGCCCCATCTATAGTAAATCTAGTAGAGTGTTAAAATAAAGTTAAAAATATCGAATTCGACTCTATGAAACTATGAACTTTGAAATTGCATATTAGTGGTATCTGAAATTTCCAAATTTTAAGATAAAAATCCGATACATGTATCGGCGCTTCAAAATATCTACTTATGGTATCCTTTAATACAAATTCTCTTAATATTTAAAATAAGGAAATTATAGCACGTAATACGATATTGTAGACCTAAAGCCCTTCGAATTAAATTTTAACTGCCAAAATAAACAATTTTATTTATATGTATATTTGATTTATTTCTGCTTTCAGATGTTTCCTGCATCATACGTTCTGATGATGTAAATTTTTGTATAGCTGCGAGATTATTGGCTGTTAAATCAGCTGAAACTTAAAAGGATATTATCGTACATTCCCTTGTTGCTTTTATAGTTCTAAAAGATGTCTTCGGGATATAATGAGAACAGACAAAGCAACATGTCTAAGTCTACTCAAAATGAAGTCAGCAGAAGTAGCTTCGCGTCCAGTGATGTAAATGAGATAAGTGTTGACACTGACCAAGCGACTTCACCAAGTGATCTCAAATATTTACCACATTGGCCTCCAGCTAATATTGAGTTTCAAGATTTAACTTTATCTGTCCCGGAATTAACGACTGGTAAGTACTGTATTATTTTTTTGATAACATTTATTAACTGATTATCATATAAGTCAGTTAATGTAAATACAAGCTTTGGGAAGGCCTTCTTAATTTTCTTTATGCAATTTTTTTTTTAATGTAGAGGTCTAAACCCCCAAGTAATAACTTTAATCTTTAAAATTCCATCCCATGTTCTTACAGCTTCCTTATGATAAGCTATTGGGAAATAAAGGTGTGTTATAATTTTTTAGAAGTATTAATGGAAGTAGTTTTTAATGCGAAAAAATAAATTCGGGGAATAAGGCAATGATGCGGGGATATATATATATATATATATATATACAGGTAACCCCCGTTTGTCGCGACCCCGGCGAGTGCGGATTCGTTATATCGCGATCAGATTTTTCTTTTATCTCGGCACTTGTCTGGCTTTGACAAATTCCAGGAATCGTTATAATTGTGGTTGCACGTGCAGAACTATTTTTCTCGCTTAATGACATCATACACATGTGCATATACGTAAAGTTACGAGCGTGAGTGAGGCCAAAGAACGCCGGTACGCCGGGCCTGGTACGGTTGAGCCAATGCATCATTTGGGTCTATCCTTCAGTGTAATCTTATCTGCAGTGTCAGATCCGCGCTAATTGAATCGATATTTTTTAACCCTTCGTAATTTTTAAAATGTCAAAAAGACAATGTGAAAAAGCGGTTAAGAAAATTCGCAATGTAGTGACTTTGAAAAGAAACTAAAAATTATCGAAATGATAGAAAGTGGCGGTAAATTTACAGTTGTAGGAAGGGATTTCAAATTGCCTGAGTCTACAGTGCGATCAATTGTGCAACAAAAAGAAAAAATTAAACGGGCTGGCGAAAGTGTTACTCCACTTACAGCGACGAAAGTTTCACGAACCAGAAGTTTTTTGATGACAGAAATGGAAAATTTATTAAGCAAATGGATAGAGGACCTAAATCAACACCACATGCCTGTGAGTACCCAAATCATAATGACTAAATCACTTAGTCTTTGGGATCATTTAAAATCTCAGCATGGAGGGGAAGAAGTTTTTAAAGCAAGCAAAGGTTGGTTTGATCGGTTTAGAAAACGATCAAACTTGCATAGCCTTAAAATGATTGGCGAATCGGCTAGTGCAGACGTAGAATCAGCTGAAAAATATCCAATGGAGTTCCGTGAAATTGTGGAAAGGGGAAATTATCCACCAAATTTAATTTTTAATGTAGATGAGACGGCACTCTATTGGAAACGAATGCCAACACGTACGTTTATTTCCATAGAGGAGAAGACTGCTTCTGGATTTAAAGCAGCCAAGGATCGCCTAACCCTTCTTCTCGGCGGAAATGCATCCGGAGAATTAAAATTGAAACCATTGTTAATTTGAATTATTTGTTATTAATAATGTTTATTTTATGAATAAAGTGATTTCGAATTTTAAAATGAGTTTTTTAAATGCCCCGTTGATCGCGAAATTTCGCTTATCGCGATCATGACCAGAACGTATCCCCCGCGATGAACGGGGGTTACCTGTATATATATATATATATATATATATATATATATATATATATATATATATATATATATATATATACGAGAAATATATATATATATATATATATACGGGTGTAACGTTTCTAGAGTTCAATACGAATACAAATGATAGCTCTCACCTAAACAAACAAAATTTCAGCATTTTCCCAAATTTTCTCCGAAATTTATGCAATTAGTATACCTCTTTTTTATTGTTATTGGATTTCCCTGCCCGTCATATTACCTTTCCGAAAAGGTGCAATATGTCCACGTAGGGAAAGTATTTATAAATTTATACGTAGACATTCTATCGGAGAATATTATAAAAATCAACAATTTAAAGAAATTAAACTCAAATTAATTCTAAAATCCTTTTTATTGAATTTAAAAATAATTAAAATTAATCTTGATAAGTAACAAAAGTCGTTAAAAATGTTTACCGCCACTTTCGATGCATTTCAACAATTTCCTACTAAGTCCCTGTTTAAGGCAGGGCAGCGACGTATTTTCGTCGCTGAAATTCCAATTCGGCTAACTAAATACTCCCTAGTGTTAACAGGGCTTGAATAAACTTCATTCTGCATTGTTCCCCAGAAGAAAGTGTCCAATGAGGTAAGGTCTGGAGATCTAGCAGACCAAGGAATCGGTGTACTTCCTCCAATCCAGCGGTTAGGAAATTTTTCACTTAGTGCAACCTTTACAATGTTAGCCGTATACGCTGGTACTCCATCGTGTTGGTGAAACATTCCCCTAAGATTATCCATAGGGTTCTCCTCTATTAGATCTGGCAGTGTATTGTCCAAAAAATCAGCATAAATTTCACTATTCAGCACTTGCGGCAAAATGATTGGTCCTACCAAATGGTTGCCGATGATACCAGCCCAAACATTGACACTGAATCTCTGCTGGAAGGAGGTCACCTTTGTCCTGCGTGGGTTATTTTCCGACCAGGTATGGAGGTTATGGAAGTTCGTGATACCATCCCAGCTTAATTAAGATTCATCCGTCCACAGAATTCGGTCCAGAAACGCCCTATCGTCAATCCCGGGTTTCAGAAGCCAAGTGCTAAGTATCAGTGTTCTCTCAGTATTTCCTTCCAGTAGTCCTTGGGCTGGGTGATGATGATATGGTCGTAATCCCCCTCGATGAATAACCCTCCAAACCTTAGATGACGACACTCCTTATCGCCTTGCGACTCGCTTCGTGCTCTTCTCAGGGTCCTGCCTCACGATGGTGATTATTTAGTGCTCGACGTCGGCAGAAGTTCCCAAAATTTCGGGTCATGTCTCCATGTCGTGTGAAGTTACACTTCCTGTTTCTCTTAAACTTTAGAAAGTCCGTGTGTATGTATACCCTTCTTTGGGGTGCTCGCCGGTTAGGGAATCTCCTTTGGTATTCTAGTACAGCCGCTCTCTCTTTTCCGTCTACTACACCATAAATGTAAAGAATATTCGCGTATTACTCAAAACTAAATTCTGCCGTTTTTTACTAATTTTTGCTGAAAAACACCCGTACTTATTGATTTGTTTTTCAACTATGATAGGTATTCTTGTTTACTGACCCTTTTTTATAGCAAAATTTCCATCAGGGTGAAATCTGGCTAACACATTCTAATATCGACAATAAAACAAAATTATACTAACATTTTTATAACTTTTTTGGAACAATAATTAAAATTAATTACCGTTTAACCCAAAACAATCATTTTCGACCCATTATCTTAAAAATTTTGTTTATTTAAAGAATTTCCTACCTAAAGTGCAATAAAATAATTAGGTAGTCAGAGATTTCTAAATATGCGGTTTTTCTAATTCTTTGTCAACCCTACCATGTTGCACCTTTCTGGAAAGGTAATAAGATGGGCAATCTAATAAAAATAAAGAACAGGTATACTAATTGCATGAATTTCTGAGAAAATTTGGGAAAATGCTGAAATTTTGGTAATTTCTAAACATTTTTTTCAATTTTGGCCGTGACTGTACCCGCATTGGTTGTAGTGAGATCAACATTGTTGACAATTTTGGAAAGGTAATTGGGGTAGTAGTTTCCTAGCGTTTGTTTGATGTCGCTATGTTGAGTAGAACAAAACATAAAAATAAAAGAGTAACGTGCATACCATGGAAAACTGAAATTTATGAATCACCCTGTAACTCCCAAACGGTTGAGATTGCCCCCCACCCTGACATACAATTTTTTGTTTGTTTAGGTGAGAGCTATCATTTGTATTCGTATTGCTCTCTAGAAACGTTACACCCTGTATATATGCGACGTTCTTGAAAGGATTTACAAGCATTTAAGTGAGCACACCTCCTTTGAAGGAACCAACATTTTCAGACGCGATTTTGAAGGGGAAGGGTTCATTTTAGTGGGGCGGGAGACACTTCAAAGAATCCATTGGTATAGCGTTTCCTAAATATTTTCCGCACACCTGTATATGGTTATCCCGCCACAACTGCATAAATGTGTTTATAAAACAATTTATTTTTTTACAAAATGACATTGCGGATGACACAGTACTGAAAAGATCTACTTAATATGTTGATTACATTATGTCCCGTTTTTCAACGATATCCCTTGGAAAATTGATAGGCTAGCTAATGACTGCCCAGAATAACAAAACATACCTTAGTAAAAAAATCATTAGTTTTCGAGATAATCGCATAATCGCTCAGCTTTTTGAGTGCCATGACTAAAAAAATTGTTATTTGAGGATTCTAATTTTTGTTAGGTTATTCTGAATAGTTATCCTATTTACCACAATACAGAACAAAAACTAATAATGCCTTTAACCTTTGGAAAAATAAAAATTTTTGGGCATTTAATGTAATTTTCGAAATGGTAAAACAAGTATCAGGTATTACTTTAAAAAAAATGATATTGCTATTTTACTACCAAAGGAACTCATTTTGAAATTATTTCAACGTGTAGGACTAGTCCTGGATGCTGTTTGACATGAGTTAGAAAGATAAAGCTAGTGACAGCGTTTGGCTGCATATCTCTGTATGTATTTGTTTGGCACTTGATAGTCAGTACACTAATTTGTTTGCTTTGCTACGGTCGTTTCATATTGAACGGGAAAATAATTGGACCTTTTGAATTGTCTTCGAATCTTAACGGTGAAAATTATCGCAACTTCCTAGAATATCAACTACCTACACTTCTAGAAAATGAACCGTTGACCACACGCAGGGGATTGCTTCAACATGATGGCTGTCTAACCCATTACGCAGATTCTTAAGAAGATTCTTAAATGAAGTTTATCCACAGAGATGGATCGGTCGCCTCGTTCAAATTTTGTGGCCACCCCGGTCACCGGATTTAAATCCCTTAGACTTTTTTTATTGGGGTTGTATAAAAGAGAAGGTGTATTCAAAACCCATAATTGATATACATAAATTAAGACAGCGAATTAATATTGCCGGACAAGAAATAAATAATTCAAGAAGTGCAAGAAGTTGATTGCAGACAATTTGAACACATTCAGTAATTTTATTTGTTTTTTGTATTTTTTGTTAAATAATCGTACCCTAAAAAATGTTTTCATTCAATCTACTTATTATGCAAATAATTTCAAAATGAGTTCCTTAGGCAGTAAAATAGCAATAACATTTTGTTTAAAAGTAATACATGGTACTTGTTATACCATTTCGAAAACTACATTAAATGCCCAAACTTAGCTTATAACTTGCTAAGTTAGCGTGGTACATTTTTTTACAGTATGAAGAGTCGAAGTCAAGTATTAAAAAAATTAACTCGTGAATCGGGTAAAAATGTTTATTTTTCCAAAGGTTAAAGGCATTATTAGTATTAGTTCTGTATTAGGGTCAATAGGATAGCTATTCAGAAGTACCTAACAAAAATTAGAATCGTCAAATACCAATTTTTTTAGCCATGGCACTCGAAAAGCTGATCTAAAGTGTCGATTTTTTCGAAATTCATAAAAGTGCGATTATCTCGAAAACTAATGATTTTTTTACTAAGGTATGTTTTTTCATTCTGGGCAGTCATTAGCTGGCCTATCAATCTTCGAAGGAATATCGTTGAAAAACGGTACACGTTGTATATATAACTATATTGTAACATGCACTGTAGTCTGCTAAAGGCAGGTGATGAAAACGAAATCAAGTTGTGCAAAGCGCATGTCCCGAATTTCGGAAACCAGGAAAACGTCAGATGAAATATGAAGTCAAGGCCAACTCGAACCTGTCGTGAATTGGTATGGTGAAAATGAATAACAGCAATTGCTAGAACTAAGTTGCTGAACTTTCTAGAATTAAGGTAAGATATATATATATATGGGGCTGAGTAGCAGCCTAGTTAGTCACTGATATTTTAACCTATGGCTGAACAGAAATCATCGACGGTCGAATTGAAATCAACGATGGAAAGTTCCGTAAAAGAGTTAAAGGCAGTAAAAGTAGAAATTTCTGGACAAACGAATATTAAACAAGTTAACTGCGAAATGGAACAATCAATGAAGAAAAATATTGAACTAGAGAGTTTCCAGAAAGATCATTTATTGACTTTATCTACAGATGTAACTGTGAACAAAAGACTTCATCCTCCAACACGGCCAAAGGCCCTCTAGTTCAAAACAGCAGCAGCAATGAACTTTTGGAGTGACGAAGAAAAAGCTACAGCTCTTATCTTGGTAATTAGAGGTGGAGCAGCAGAATTGTTACAGACTATCCTGGCGGAGCAACGGCATAGCTATACATTTATAATACAAGCTTTAAAATTGCGATATCGGAACCAGCACATGTAAGAGGTTTACCGTCTTCAGTTACGGAGTCGGACACAGAAGCCTGGAAAGCAGTTGCAGCAGTTATGTGCGGACATAGAAAGTCTGACACATTTGGCTTATCCCACGTTTAGCTAAGATTATGTCAGTGAGGTCTCAAGAGAAGATTAGGTTAGGTTAGGGTGGCGGCTATCAGCCCTACAGCCGATCAGCCTCACATAGACCTACAAATGGTCCGTTGTGCTACCACATCCGTGGAACCGTGCCTGATTGCCGGGTTTAACTAAAACTGTTAATAAACCTTAATAGCTGCTTCAGCCCGATGCCGGCTATATCGCCCATGCCATCTAAGAAGTACATGCCCATTGCATTGTACCTTCTTTTTGCTAGGCCCGGGCATTCGCAGAGTAAGTGCTGAATGCTTTCCACCTCTTCCTCGTCCATACAACTCCGGCAGAAGTCATTTGTGGGAACGCGCAGACGTTCTGCATGTCTACCGAAAAGACAGTGGCCAGTAATAACTGCCACAATGTTTCGGAGGTTTATCCGGCTTCCGTTTAGCAGGAACGCGGTTTTTCTCAAATCCCATTCAGGCCACATCTGCCTTGATAGTCTGCATGTGGTTAAGTTACTCCATCTCTGTTTAGCGAGCTGAGTAGCCATAAGGTCAATCTCTCTCTTTACTGATTCTAGCGGCCAGCCAATCGATCTGTCAATAGAGGAATCATCCAGTTGTGATCCCTCCTTTGCCAGCTCATCAGCTGCCTCATTTCCTTGAACACCACTGTGACCAGGGACCCAGCAGAGAGTTACCTTGTGTCTCGCCCCTAACGTCCGGAGACCCGCCAGACACCTGCCGACCAGCTGTGACCAGTTTGAGTCCAGCGCCTTGATAGCTACTTGGCTGTCGATGTACAAGTATATCTCGCTACCCATTGGTAGGTTTGGGCGCCCGTGTATTAGTGTTACCGCCCTTTCTATGGCCAAGATGTCCGCTTGGAACTCACTGCAGTGGTCCGGTAACCGGTACCTACTGCATATGCCTAGGCAGTCCGAGAAAAGAGAAGCATTTATTAATTAACTTGCAGATCGTGACCTGCATAAATCAGTACGGCTGGCTGGAAAAAACACCAATGCTGAGGTTTTGGGTTATGCTCTGGCATATGAGGCAGCAAAACAAACCTCAAGAAGTACATTCCGCCAAAGAGAAGTAACCGAAATAGAAGATACCTGCTGTCGCGTCAATACATCGGAAAGGCGGACCCGTTTTATATGCTGGACGTGCAACAAAGAAGGCCATCTCCAAAGAAATTGCAGAAAGAGTTGAAG
The DNA here is from genome assembly GCA_964036015.1 of Leptarthrus brevirostris. Taxonomy (NCBI): domain Eukaryota; kingdom Metazoa; phylum Arthropoda; class Insecta; order Diptera; family Asilidae; genus Leptarthrus; species Leptarthrus brevirostris. The sequence continues at coordinate 57,556,586 of OZ038375.1, forward strand.
ATCAAACTCTTCACAAGACGGCAAGATCACAACATCTGGATCTAGCTGTGAAAATGCAGAGAAAGAGTGCGAGCGGAACAAAGAAGAGATGTAGCTGTAAGCCCTATACCAACTCTGCGCTCACAACAGGGAAGCGAGTAAAGACCAACAATGCGGGGCAGGAGTTGGAAGCTTCACTAAGCTGATATCGTTTCGCTGCGATTTCTTAATTTCACTATCAACGGGAGTTCAAGAACAAAAATGCACGATTACAGTAGACACAGGTGCTTCCAGGTCTATTCTTCGGTGCGATTATGTTAAAGACAACTGCCTTTCCAACAGAAATCGATACATTTTGAGGACAGCCACAGGAGAATCCGTTGAAGTGTATGGGGAAATATTAATAACAATATCCCTCGACGACAACCGATTTTCACACAGATTTCATGAGAGCACACAACATTTAACTAGATATTGGAAGAGGAATCATGAAATACGACAACAGAGAGGTTCTTATGGCTCTGGGATGAAATTATTGCTAGAAGCGGAACATCGTGGTATAAGAAGACGTCGAGCTTACACCTTGTGCAGAAACCTTAGCACGAGCAAAACTTTTTGGTGATCCCAGGAGCTATCGAATCTATCTAGTAGAACCAGATCGAACAGAACAAATAAGAAATATCGCCGTTGTTTAGTAACTATCATGAATAGAAGGAAGTTTTCGTACAGGTCCTAAATTCCCGTGAAAAAGGCATCAAATTAAAGAAAGGTGAAGTCTTAAGTCATGGCGAACCAGCCGAAGAGATTATGTTAGCAGAATGATACTTCCGTCTAATAAACTCAGCCAAGGTGAATATCGTAAAGCAAAGAAGTTGCTTGAAGAATTTGCCGATATTTTTTTACTACGCGACGAAGACTATGTAAAAACCGATATAGTGCAACATAAAATTGACACAGGAGACGCCCGCCCTATCAAGCAGCCACCAAGATGATTACCACTTGAAAAGCGAGAAGAAGCAGACGAAATGGAAACAATGCGTAAGCAAGGTCCAATAGAAGAGTCGAAAGGTCCACGGATGTCACCAGTGGTGCTAGTAAAGCAGAAGGATGGCAGTACAAGATTCTACGTCGACTACCGTCTTCTAAATGATGTCACGAAGAAAGATAATTACCCACTACCCCACATAGACGACACCCTAGATACCTTATCAGGATCCAAATGTTTTTCAACGTTGGACTTAAAAAGTGACTACTGCCAAGTCGAAATCGATCCAGATAACAGATAAAAGACAGCATTCTCGGCGGGAAGTGGATTGTGGCAATTTAAAGTTATGCCCTTTGGACTTTGCAATGCTCCAGCAACATTCGAGCGCTTAATGGAATGTGTCCTACAAGGTTTAACTTGGAAAACCTGCCTGGTTTACTTGGATGATATCATTGTAATTGGACGAAGTTTTGAAGAATATCTAGGAAATCTACGAAAAGTGTTCCAGAAACTGAAGTCAGCCAAACTAAAACTAAGCCCTAAAAAGTGTACGCTCTTTCCAGACCAGGTCAAATACTTTAGGCATGTGGTATCAACAGAAGCAGTTAGCACCGATCCTGAGAAAATAACTTCAGTGAAGTACTGGCCCCCTCCGAAAGAAAAACACTACCTACGGATCTTTCTTAGACTAGCCACTTATTACAGACGCTTTGTGAAGAATTGTGCTGATATAGCAAAGGAGTTGCATAAGCTAACGGAGAAAGATAAGGCATTTCTTTGGACAGGAAAAGCAGAAAACAGCTTTAAAGCAGTGAAGCGCGCGCTTTGCAATGCACCTGTACTTACTTATGCAAAGGCGGATTAGACATTTATATTGGATACCGATGCAAGTAATGTTGGGATTAGCGCTGTGCTGTAACATGTAGTAAACGGGCACGAAAAGGTGGTGGCATGCTATAGCAGAGCTCTGTCAAAACAATAAAGAAATTAATGTGTTACGAGGAAAGAACTGCTGGCTATTGTTGTTTCAACGAAGCATTTCCATAAATTCCTGTATGGACAAAGATTAACCTCTGAAGAGATCATGCAGCTCTAAAGGGGTTGATGCAAGGTGGCAAGATGGCTAGAAAGACTACAATCCTATGATTTTGAAATTATCTATAGGAAGAGTAGATCCCATGGAAATGCAGATGCACTTTCACGACGACCATGTAAGCTGGATTGTAAATACTGTTCCCGTCTAGTAGCGAAATGCGACCGTGCGATTATGAAAAGAACAACTGTGGTACCCTTATCGGGATGGAACAAGGAAGAATTTCAAGCAGCTTAACGAGAAGACGAGAATATATCTCTATTGCTGGAAGAATTTCATAACGGTGCTTCGGGAGGACATCTTGGCGTCAATAAAAATTTGGAGAAATTAAGAGAACGATTCTACTGGTTTATACTGGGAGGATGTTGAGGACTGCTGTCGAAAATGCACTGTTTGTGCATGTAGCAAAGGATCTTACATCAAAAGAAGAGGTGCGATGCAGCAATTCAACGTAGGAGCGCCTTTTGAAAGAATCGCGATTGACGTTGCGGGGCTATTCCCAGAGTCAGAACGGGGCAACCGGTAAATTTTAGTGGTAATGGATTACTTCAGTAAATGGCCAGAAGTATATGCGATCCCAAATCAAGAAGCGAGGATTGTGGCAAAAGATTTAGTAACAAACTAGATATGCAGATTTGGCGTCCCAATGAGTTTCATTCCGACCAAGGACGAAACACTGAATCTCAAGTATTCCAGAAGGTTTGCGAGATTTTTGGAATAAGAAAGACGCGGAAAACATCACTTCATCCACAATCTGACGGGATGGTTGAGCGATTTAATAGAACAGTGGTCGAACATCTCAGAAAAATAGTAGATGAGCATCAACGGAATTGGGATAGCTACATTCCGATATTTTTACTAGCTTACCGAACAGCCGTCCATAACTCAACAGGACAGACACCATCTAAAATTGTTTATGAAAGTCTGATTCGACTTGAAAAAGATACTGAAAACACTGAAGAGTACATAACCATACTTCGGAAGCGTCTCGCAGAAATCCATCAACTGGCAAGAAAGAACCTCAAGACATCCAGCGATAGAATGTAAAGATGATACGACATCAGAGCTAATTCTATCGGATTCAGGGAAGGAGACCTCGTCTGGCTATTCAACCCACGGCGACGAAAAGGAAAATCACCGAAGCTTCAACAGCAGTGGAAAGGACCCTACAAGATCCTTACGGCACATATAAAGAATACAACAGTCCGAAATCAAGGGTTGTCTACCATCGACCATTTTGGGTGATTCGAAAAATTAAATTGCTCTCCTTATAAGTACTGCTTTCGTGTTTTTGGGTTTGACCGATAAACCATTCTAGATTACCCAATAGTAAGTTTTGCACTAGATTTGTTCCATTAATTCGCCGATGGTGCTTAGGAAGATCCTCGAAACCAAAAACCGCAGTCGTCTTTATAAACTACGAAATTTATCCCATTTCTAGACCTGGACTTCTCTATGCAAAGTATATCTGACTAGATCTAATGACTTCATCTAATTTTGTGTCGATTTAACGCGTTTTTAGCATTGAGTCTATTCAGTAGCAATCGAACTGGTTGATGGATTGAGATAGAAGGAACTCGGCTTGAATTGTTAAAAGTACCTGAAATGTTGACGAATATACCGAGCGTATATTTTCGACTTCTAATCGACTTCAATAATATAATACATGTGGCATGTAGCGCAGTTTCAGCAGACACGCTTACACATATACACCGATGAGTTTTTGCGGCGCGGCGACGGCTAATTGATCTGAAGTCCCACTGAATATGATATCCATATAAGTTCGTCAAATGCTGACTACTACGTAGCTATTACAAATATTAGCTGATTTCTTAGGAAAATAAAATAAAGTAAAATAACACAAAAGCTAAGAGTTTAATTTAAGCTGATCTTTTAACTGATTTCTGATGGCGTCAACTCAATAACGTCAAAGTCGCAATTAAAAGAAAGAGGCGTTAAGGAAATAGGATCATTAAAACCATAACTATGAAATAAATAGGAATTCATGATGCCTCAAAGAGAGTGTTAAAGGCGCTCAAAAACTCCGAACAATTTACAGTTGCGATCAAGCAGTCGAAACCAAAAGCAATTCTGGAATTTTCATGGCTTACTTCAATATAAGGGGTCCATGTAGGGATAAGTCCAGGGAAGGTCACGAAGAGCAAATCGAACGAATCTACGTTAAATAGCCTCAACGCGGGTAATGTAAGTAGAGTAGGAAGGTGACCAGACTGGAGAGGCACATTCAAGAATGGATCTATCTATCTATCTTTCGGATAAATCGATTGTTGAGTTCCTCAGACCATTTCTTCACAATAACATTCATATATGTAGTCAAAAAATTAAAAGTGCAAATAATAGACAAAGTCTAAGTCTTTGGTTTCGTAAAGTCTAAATAATAAACATCTCCCAATAGGGCAACTGAAAAGCTAAGAAAACATTTGCAATAGAATTTCACATCCAAGCGCTTCAAATAACTTAAAAATGCAGCTAAGATTAGTAATGGGCCTATAACCAGAGATGACAAATTTATTACCTTTCTTATGCAGAAGTATAATCAACGGAAGCCTCCAGGGATTGGGAAAAATGCCTTAATTTATGGATAAATAAAATAAATAATATAGAACAGGTAACACTGAGGAATAAGTCCACTTCAGAAAACGATAAGGTGCTTCAGTAAGTCAATAAAATCCTTAACACTATTGTCACAGTAGTCGAGTAGAAAAGAAACCTTGAAGAAGTCACCAAAAAGGTTAGCAACAGTTAGGGAATCCCTATTGACAGCGTTACCTGGGCTCATGGAAGACGGATACTCATTAGAGTTACGCTTAGAATTTACAAAGTGCCAAAACTGTTTGTGGTCATTTCATGAAGCACTGCAAACCACTTCTAAGCTAGAGGTGAACTGATTATGAAAATCACAATAACCTAAATAGTTGTAATTACTCGTTTAGATACAATACCCTCCATGGTTTAGTCTTCAAGTTCTTCAAATGCCTTAAGTTAAAATCGACCCACGGTTGACAAGTCCGAGAGCCCTTAGATACTGAAAAAGGCTCACAATAAGTAAAACTGAGATAAATGTCATCAAAGAAAGATGAAACAGTTTTATCAATATCTCATTCAGTCAAAATAAATAATTAGAAAGCCAATTGTTCAGTTTTGAAAAATCAGCTCTTTTTAAATTGAATGAATAACACTGTCGGCAAAACAAAAACAGCAAACAGTTGCCATTGCCGAATTGTCAATAGGCGGCGGGTTACACGCCAACGATTAAATTTCCTACTTATAACCACGCCCAATGGAACGTCAACAGACGATGAAATGTGAGTAGCAACGTCATCTTTAGATGTTTCTGGAAACAAAAATACATTTGGGGTGTTTGGCCGATCTCAGAGCGTTAATACAAACCGAGTGCTCGACTCCATGCTGTACCAGGATTAGAAAACAGATCGTTGGATATGCCAGATCCCTATCAGAAGAAACAAGACATGAGTAGAGTGCTCAACAATTTCAGTAGAATGTGAGCCGTCGTAGAGTGACCTTAGAAGCGATATCTTGCGATTTCTCAAGCAAAGCTGTAATGGTAAAATTTTGCGTGCCAGTTAAGGTAGTCAGAATTAAAGACGTGGTACCACGCTGGAGATCCAGCCGGATAAGACTACTCTTGGTAGGCCTCTGGCCGCCTGTACGATGTTGCTTAGCACGAGGGAAATCAACCTAGTGAACCACAGATGGGCAAACGGCAATACGTGCCATACGTCCAGACAGATCTGGCCTAAGCTGGATCTTAGGCGCTAAAAGTGTCTGCTTTGGAGGGCATTAGGCATTGGTATAATTACCGGGGTAATCACAGGCCATTGCATTATTGGCTTACACGCGAAGAGACTGGGTATCTTCTCAAATGACTTCTGCAGAAGCTGCATGGACGAGGAGGAAGAGGAAACTATTTTCCACTACCTCTGCCGGTGCCCTGTACTGGCACGCAGGCGGAAGTCCTTCTTGGGTAACTGTTTCTTTGCTAGTCTCTGCGATATGGCGGCGATTGACGTTGTTGATCTCTGGCGCTTCATCAACAGCTCCAGATGATTCCAATGAGGAGGTGGACGGAATTCTTGGATTCCCGTGGCATCACAATGGGCATATTGAACAAGCATACAAGAGAACAAGCGTGCCTCTTCTAGATTTGGGAAACGAGATGTCCGTTTATTTCGATGCTGCAACTGCAATGAGTCCAAAAATGTTGCTGCAAGGCACGGATTTTGTATCAGCGGAAGTCTATTCATTTTAATGTCGGAGTAATCAGGCTCTGCTATCGAGTTCAATGGCTCTTCGAACAAAAAATTACCTGAAGTAAGTACTTCTAAGTCTGCAGGATCTATTGATAGTTGAGTCAATGGTCCGGAATTCATGATGGCCTCTATTTGCACTAGCACAGTGCTTAGTTTCTTAAAAGTCAGTGAAGCCAGACCTATGGTTCGAACAAGATGTTGTTTGCAGCTTCCCACAATCCACCAAAATGTAGACTGCGTGATGGTATAAAATGGAAATTGATTCCATCTTTTCCGCACCAATTCAGAATTTGCTCCTGCGTCTACTTGGTATTGAATACCTTACGAAGTTGCCACAGTTCATTGTTTGCACCCACAAAGTTAGTCGCATTGTCGCAATATAGATTCTTACATAAACCTCTACTAGCCAAAAAACTTTTTAATGCAGCAACAAATGCATCTGATGTTAGGTCCAAAACAACTTCTAAATGAACGACTCTGGTTGCAAAGCAAACGAACACGGAGTGTTATCTAATTTCATAAAATAAATTAAGAAGCTATACAAAGAAAACTATCAACAAATGAATGTACATAAAATATGATATATTCTGCTATTAACAAATATGGTCATATACATTTGAGATTATTTTTTTAGTATTTCAGTAAAAATTTTCCTAATCAAGAAGTACAGACAATTTTAAAAAACCCCTAGGCCTGAGCCGTGCGCACGGGCCTGTCTATCATAGCAACGTTTACCTTCTTTCTTTCAGGCAATTCCAAATTTTCATTAATTATCCGCTTCGATGTTAGCCAACTGAGATTCGTAAAAAAGGGGGGCCATTGAACCACAGTTCGCAATTTTATAATATCTCTGGCATCATACCAAGTAAAATTATATCAGCTGTTTCAGCATGTTTCCAAACGATATCTATGGAAAGTTCCTGAATCCTTGAAACTCTATTTGCAACAAAAGTAGTCCAATTGGACGCATTCGATGACAGCCAATCAATCACAATTTGAGAGACGGTCCAGCAGTATAGCTTGCTTAACTTGACTTGTATAATTGACCGTAGCTTGCAAGTCAATTCTACTAATAACAATGCAGCGCAAAGTTCTGATTTAGACAGTGATATTGTTTTCACTGTTGCGACCCTCGATTTAGCGCACAGTATTCTAACCATTGTTTTATCAGTGTCATATGTTGTTCTAATATATACAGCCATATGCTCTTTGTGATGCGTCTGCAAAACCATGAAGTTCCAAACTAGTACATCTCGCCTTTGGCAGTATAAATCTTGGGAATCGGAAACGATTAATTTTCAATTGCATTTGAATGCTTTCCCATTGTAAATGTAATTTTTGTGAAAGCGATTCATCCTCATTAACCTTTAATATCCACAGCTCTTGCAATAGAATTTTTTCTAATACGATTACGGGATTTATTAATCCTAGTGGATCAGACAGGGTTGCTAAATTATCTAAAACACCGTTTAGTAACGGGATAAGACCTTTCTGCAGTGCAAACAAAATAAAGGTGATCTTCTTTAGGTTCCCAAATTAACCCCAGTGCCTTTGTTACGTCTGATCCATTAATTTCTACCAATTTTTCACAATCCTCGTCCGGAGTGTTAAACAGAAATCTAGCGTCATTAGTACACCATTTTCAAATTTCACATTGTGCAGTCTTTAATATTCCTTGAATCTAATTCCTTTTAATGTTTATTGCCTCTTCTATTGAACCAGCGCCGGAGATCATACCATTAATATAGAAATCCCTTTTCAGTATTTTTGCTCCAACTGGATACGAAGATTTTACTTCTTCTCCTAGTTTATTTAAACACCGAGTTGCTAGAAATGGTGCTGCTGCAGTCCCATAAGTTTTAGTTTATAGACTGATAGTAATTCATCAGAATTATCTCTCCACAAAATACACTGAAGGACGGTGTCATCTGTATCAATTAAAATTTGACGGTACATCTTGGAGATATCCCCAGTTATAACATACCGGTAGAATCTAAAGCAGACGAAGAAATCAAACAAATCTGTACTTAACATTTTTTGTTTTGAATAAATAAAACACTTGAATATTTTCCACAGTTAACAATTTATTTATTTAATAAATTTGAGCTAACGCGTTCCGTCTTATCGGGACATTTTCAAAGCTTCAACTGAAAGTTCTGCTAATTTGAAGCCTATGAACTACCAATTGGTTCGGGCAGAGTGTACTGTTAACCTCAATAAAATAAATAAGAGATACTATACCATTAAAATTTCTATACAATTATAATTACAATTTATGAGGATGTTAAGCTAACTATAAATTGATTATCTAAAAGAGGACTTTTATTTGTAAAATCAATCTGATCATTTACCAAGAAACAACCATCGTTTTTAGCCTTCCTTATTTCAAAAATTTCTAGTTTGTCAAGAATTTGAGTATCATCGGTTCGGTGAATTAGCTCTAGATTGTCTATCTTAGTAGTATGACCCGTGTCAATTAAATGTTTAGAAAGGCCCGAAGAAGGTCTATTGTATTTAGCGGATGTAATATGTTCCTTAAACCGAGTTTCTATGCTTCTTTTGGTTTTCCCTATATATCGAGCACTACAGTCTTCACAGGTTATTTCGTATACGCCGCTGCTTTTTAACTTGTTAAATGGAGGTTTAATTTTTTTTTTTGGAAATTTTATTTTTTAGGTTATTGTTATTAAAAAAGGCAGGAATAATATTGACTTGGAAAAGGATTCTTTTTAAAACTGCACAAAAGTCATCAATGACAGACAACTTGACTTATTTGTAAAGCAAGTTCTTAATAATATTGACTCAAATATTCAATTTACAGTAGAATTAGGAAACCATAGTATTAATTTTCTAGTATATCGTATCTGAAATTGTATATCGTATCTTAAATTGTGGAGTGACCGATTTACCAAGCTACTATTTTTAATTTCCAAAAAGAATTTCACAATAAAAGCATTTATATTCCGACGGTAAGAAAAAATTGAAAACGGTGTTAATCGATTTGTCTTCTGAGTGGCTCATATATTAGTCCGTGTCAACTAACTGTTGTCGTAACAGTTACAAATTTTGATTTTGCTGTAGTTGACCGATACCACTTATTTCGCTTTCGACCTTCCTTCTTTTTAAATTAAGTTGCTGAGCCATTGATTCTGAAATAAAGTTGAACTGTGAAGCGGAGTCCAAAATGGCTCTCCATGGAACGTAGGACCCATTCCTATCTCTCACTTCAATTATCGCTGTGACTAATCTTATAATATGACTATCCATTTGGTAGCTTTGATTTCGTCAACTTTGAAACAACTTTGATAGCAATTATCCTTACGGTTTAATAACTGAAGCTCATTTGACATTACTTCTGGTTTCTTTGTAGAAATTGAGGAGTCTTGTGACACGTTTGTAGATTTAATTTGGTCCTCTCTAACTGGATGAAGAAGTGTCATGTGTGCACCTTGACATTTACTGCACATAGTTCCGGCACAGGTTTTTGTGGAGTGACCTTTTCGCTGACAAATTAAACACAGAGAAAGTCTTTTTGCCTCATAATATCTTTGCAATGGAGACATCGACAGAAAGCGAGAACATTTAGCTATAGATCGATCATCCCTGCGGCAACAAGGAAGTTTCTTAATCGCTGAAACCAACGCCACCTTTCCTTTGCTGCTATTGAACCTTTCCCGAGAGGGTCTTTGGTTAAGATGAGATCCTTGACAAGAAAGCGTGTTAATATTTCTGTTCTCCGGAGTAATGCATTTAGCTATAGAGTGATCATCCCTGCGGCAACAGAAGCAATGAAGTTTCTTAATCGCTGAAACCAACGCCACCTTTCCTTTGCTACTATTGAACCTTTCCCGAGAGGGTCTTTGCTTAAGACGAGATCCTTGACCAGAAAGCGTGTTAATATTTCTGTACTCCAGAGTAGTGCAAGATTACAAAGAAAGGATAAAAAGGTTACCCATGACGGTAAAGTATCAAACTTCATTTCATCTTCCCATTTCATTGCGACTCCAAATCTAATTTTGTTTTAACCAGATGAGATAAAACAGCATCAAATACTTCTTAAGGTTTGCCAAGTGAATTTGATGCGCGCAAATGGCAATTTACTGCATCAATTAAATCACGCAATTCAGTAATGGATCCACGACAACCACGGGGTAAATCAAATAACTCTTTAATATGTGCTTGAAAAATAATGCATTTATTATCATATCGTGATTTCAAAATTTTCAGCGCTTCTTTATAATTGTTTCTAGAAATTTCTAAAGCTTGAATAGTACGGAGTGGTCGATCTCCCAATCAAGATCGGAGATGTTGGAACTTTTCAATTTCACTAAGTTCAATATCTTCATCTACCAAAGTAAGGAAAGCGCCATAAAAATCTGTCCATTCTGTGGATTTGCCTGAGAACTGAGGCAATTTTAACTTGGGTTTAAATTTCGAAAGTAGTCAAAAAATCTTGGCCTTAACTGAGCAATACATGTCTTCCAGCGAATCACCTTTTTGAAATTCCTGCTCTAAATTATCGGTAATAAGTTCGATTTCACCTTGAATATCCGTGACCTCCTCAAAATATGATTCAATCAATCCTAAACGAGTTTCAAGTTCAAAGACTGTTAGAGTATCAGCATTTTTATCGATGTAATTTTTTGATACGAGTAACGGAGCCTTATAATTGGGCTCGTTGTGTTTTTAGTTCTGAATACACCTTTTCATTCCGTTCAGCGGGGTCCCCTTGCCCATTAATTTGTTCGCCAATTTTGCTCATTTTGAATTGTTTCTCAAAAAAATTTTACAACTTCTTGAATCTGTTAAAAAATAGCAACACAGAAATTTCAATAATTTCCTAGTTTCCTTGAGAAATCTGGAGATAACTAAACCTTTGACTTTAACTATAGAATTCCTCAAAAGAAATGATGAATGTTGTATTATGTATATATATATAGCGGTATTCCTCTTATGAATTTATGTACAGCAAAGCGCAAAGAAATGCATAACTTTGCCAAAATTAAATAATTTTTTATATTGCAGCAACTTTTTTTTATTTTCATAAACCAATTTCTACTTGTTGCTTAACGACGATTTAATTTTATATTCAATAATTAAGTAAATGCAATTTTTACTGGGTAGGAATGTATGGGTACTCACTTTTATATATGCAAGACACGTGGAAATACCTTTGACTTTGTCTACAAAACGATGAAAATCCAACAATGTGATTATGTGGCCAAATGCTGAAGTAAAGACTAGTGCTTAAAATGAATTAAGCATAAATGAATGGCAGGTGCAAAATTTCTAGTCGCCTGGTGCTCGTACCAAGAGATTACATAAAATCTCTGATCCTATTTTCTTATTGTTGATGTATAAATTATCCAATTATTATCTATTTTTACCAAATCCAACTAGAAGGACCATGGTTAATTCACAAGCCTTTTTGTGAATTTTAGATAAAATCAAACACTTCAAAATTAATTCAAACTAATTAACTTTATTCACGAAATAACAAATTGCTTCGGGTCAATACAAAGCCGTGATAACAGATCTGTGATCATAAACAGGTTTTAAGTGAACATCTGTGAAAAACAATAGCAAAGATACTTTTTTCTGCAGTAAATTAAGAAATTAACTTCATATTGCAAATCGGTCAATGACCATAACTATTTTGAAATATTTACAAGTAAATAATTCAGTTTATTTTGTTTTGCTTATTATTGTCATGACAGATGAACAGATGCTCTTTATAAGACTCAGAGTATTGTTTCCAAGACTTCTTCTAAACGGTTAGAAATTTTGGGATAATATTTATACGAAAATCATATCAATATAGTTTAATATAAGCCTTAGTATTGATTTAATATATTTGGTAGCTATAGAATTTTATAAGGTTCCTTATAGATTTAATTTCAAGGAATATAGAACAAGGGATATAAATACTATATGGATGTATGTATGCATACAGAATTTAAATATAAAGTTGGTATACAAGTTGTGTATCGGAGTATTATTTTGCTTTTATATAATGATTTATAAAATTCATACGCTGTGGAATTTTTTTACAGTACTGGTCCAGTTAAGATTACTAGTTGATATTGTTTCTAACTTGCCATAATTGCAAAGAGTTTTCATATTGCCTTTATTACTTGTAAATATTAACATTTGAAATAAAAATATTTTATGTTTTTTTTGGAAATTTTATCAAGACTAAAGCCATATCATTTTGATGACTTTTTGTAAAAATTTACAATTATGGCTAGTTGGAAGTCCTTTTAGAAACCATATCAGCTAATAATCTAAACTGAACCAGTACTGTAGAAAGAAAGGCAGCTAATCAAAAGATCATTCTTTCTCAGCAATTTTTAAATAAATAAAAGCCGGTAGTTTTTCAAAGTTTTATTGTAAAATAAAATACTTAATTCAACTGATTGTTATAAATTATGTATTTTTTTGAATTTGTTCTCGATACAACAGCCTCATAAGTTTTAAATATTTCATTAGATATATTGAGCAAGAAAGTATTATTAGAATTTGGATAGTCCTGTATTTCGTAGCCTCTGTGAAATTCATCAAAAAGTGAATATAACTTACACATAACAAAGTAAAAATAGAATTAAAGTATAATATGTTTTGTATGCAGAAAAAAGTAACAACGGGATTTTTATTTTATATTCAGAAGGAATTATAGATAGTCCCCTTCTGTAATGCGGAAATCGTTCAATCCACGACATTAACATGATCGGTTTTCCGGTTGTGTAACCCATGGAATTTAGAATTTGAGCATTATTTAATAGAAATTCATTTAAAGGATGTGAAAATTTACCAACCACCGTATAGTTTTGCATTTGAAATTGTTTCCGTATGGTGGCAATTTTTTCTTGATGCCGGACAGCGAGAGATTTACATTAGTTTATAAAATTTCCCATGTTATTGCAAAGCTAATCATTTAAGGATTCTAAAAATACTTTTATTTTCACGGTAATTATCATTATTATATCACGTTCAACACAATAAGTTTGAAATCTATAAATTCACTATATCACTTTTTAAGACACTTCAATGCCGCAAAGATAAACATGAACTAAACTGACAAAAATGCAAACAGAATAACAGGGAACATCTTAGTAAGAAAACTGATGGAAGTATTGCGCACAAAATTTTTATGACTTTATACCAATTTCAATATGAATTTAATAAAATGTTTCCTATAGAAAGTCAAAGTTCGTTTCAAGGTTGCTTGATTTATACCATTGGGTATTACTACTATATGATTCAAGTGATAAAATCGCGTGGGGAAGGATGCTAGATTTTGAGGGTTATAACAACTTAATATAAATTGTATATATCAGTTATATTAAACAATAAGTCATTCTGTTAGATCTCCGGAAGACTTAATTTCAAAGTTATTTTTATTATATAAATTTGGTGTAGAAATAATATATAATGTTATACATAAAATATTGTATAATAAGTCAATATTATTTCTGTAAATTTCTCTATAATATCTAATATGGTTCTTATAGTTTTTATAATATTTTCGTTTAAAACTAGCATTGAACCTGTTTATAAGTTCAATTTGTGCTGTCGCTCGTTTAAATAGCTCGCCATCATTTTTGTCACATGATAATACCATAAATTCTAATCCGCATTATTTTAACAATTTAGTTTAGTTGGATTCAACGAAAGTTAACCTAACTCCCGTTTCCATGAGAACTAATACGAGTTCAGCTCGAATTGACTTTCATAATAAAAAATACACGGACTAAAATTGTATGTTTTTATGATTTTGTGCAAATTTTGTATAAAAGTATATGGTATTAATTTACTTGTGGCATAAAATGTTTGCCTGTTTAGATTCGAAAATATTTAAATTTTGTTCGAATAACGGTACGTTAATGTGTTTTGCAAATCCGACAACTGCAATTTAAATTTTAATCGCAGCCCCTAGCAGAGGAGCTTAAGATAAATGGTGTTTGGTTCTTAAAGGCAAATATTATAATATTAAAAGTAATAGTTTTCTAATGTAATCTTTGTTCAATCTTTTAGAATAAATTTAAAAAAAAAAACGCACGCCAGTCACAATCAGTCGCCAGTGACTGTGAAGACTGTTGTACAAAATGTAATATTCAATAGGATTATTGAAATAAAAATTATAAATTCAAGGTTGCTACCGGATGCTTTTACAATGGTCGATATACTTTTTATGTGACGTTGAGCTCATGTTTGCGCTGGGTTCAAGATTCATGGTATTGCCAATTACAACACTACTCCAGTGTACACCCAACTGCGCTCAGCTGCTAGATGATAAGTATGTTGGTATAGTTCCAAAGAATACTTACGCCGAGTTTTGCCGCTATGTTTTTTTTAGATGCCTTTTCGCTGTCTTATGTTATGACAAATTTAAAAGTTTTTAAAAGAAGCATCTGCTTCCCGTATATATATCAACGACGCTAAAACTTTTTCCAAAATTACTATACTTATCGTACAACATAGCATATTTTGCACAGCACATCAAAAAACCGCAAGTACAATCTATGAAATCAGAAACTTCTCATTGTCGACCATGACAATCGCAAGTATTTGATACAGCACAATGGAACACAGTTATTGTAACCTAGTTCTTCACTCTCACCCACGCATTTGTGATGAAAACTATAAATTTTAACCTTTCTTACCTGGGGTGTATTGCCATTCTCTGTATTTATACGCATCAAGTTCATGGAAAGAAATTCCATTGGACAAAGAACAGTAAGAAAGATATTCAGTTTCTTTACGGACAGTTCCAAACGGCAATTAGAATTCAACGATTTTCAAAAGTTCTTTGGCTCAAAAGAACAGAAACTGTTAAATTTTTGCTTTTATGCAAACAGAGATTGATACAGTTATTGAGCAATTGATTGCGTTGCGGTAGTTATAGTTCTAGTTTCTATGAAGAAAAAAGGATCAAAGAATTAAATGACGTGAACAAATCCTATTTATTATTTCGTTCATACATACTGGGTGCTTTAGATCTGATGTGCCAAAATGAGTGGTGTGATAGATCTCACCTTGCTAAACAAAACATTGTAAGACAATCTGGACCGTTTGGGAGTTACAGTTTTTCATGGGATCCACAGTACTTACTCTTTTATTTTTATCTTTTGATCTACCCAACACAGCGACATAAAACAAACGCTAAACAACTACTATCTCAATGATCTTTCCAAAATTGTCAACAATGTTGATCTAACTCCTACCACTGCAGGTACAATCACTTCCAAAAGTGAAAAAAATAGTTTGCCATTACCTTAGCATTTCCTTCAGCATTTTCCTAAATCTTCTCCGTAATTCATGTAATTAGTACATCCATTTTTTATTTTCATTGAATTGACCATCTATTACCTTTCCAAAAACGTATAACATGCGGCAGTAGAGAAAGGGTGTAGAAAATTATCAGTAGAAAACTTATCGGGAAATATTTGAAAATCTGCAATTTAAAGAAACTCAACTCATATTAACTCTAAAATCCTTTTTTATTGAATTCAGAATGTATTACTATACAATTAATCTGAGTAAATTAAAAAAAGCTGTTCTAAATGTCCACCGCTACTTTGGATGCATGCTAACAATCTCCTTCTAAGTCCCTGTTTAAGGCGTATTGCAACTAGCCTTTCCCGTATTTTCGTCGCTGCATTCTAAATTCTGCTAACTAAATCCTCCCTAGTGTTATGAAGGCTTCAATAAACTTCATCCTTCATTATTCCCTATAAGAAAAATGTTCAATGGGATAAAGTCTTTAGATCTAGCAGGCCAAGGAATCGGTACACCTCTTCTTCTTAATTAATCCGTCAAGCCCAAAGAGCCCCATTTATGTTACAATAGGTTCAATATCAAAATTTGGGGTTGCGAAATGGATAAATGCAGACATCTTCGAATCTGAAATTTTATATTTAAAAAGTAAAGTTTTATTTATCTTTTCTGCACTTTTTTCTTTATTCATTTATTTTTTATTTATTCAAAACAAAACAAAATATTCATAAAACAACTTGTAAACAATTTAATTCGAAAATATTTAATAAATTGGAATTTCAAAAAATTCATAACTAAACCGTTCAAAACTCGAGCGAAGTAAGAAATATTAAAATAAAATAAATATGTATTAGTCTGAACCCATTCAGTATTTGGCAATTGGTAGAAGCAACTCTTAGCTTCCGCGAGAAAAGTATCAGCACTGTTTTGTCCTTGTTTTAATTCTCCAAGAGGAAATTTCGAAAGAGCATATTGTATCACACAATCTGAAAACGATCCAAAAGTTCGTAAACCGGTTAACATAATGGTTCACCTGGAGATGCCTATTGTAAACATTCAGTAAGAAAGCGATTAATAATGGATATACCCAAAATTGTCCTCTTTGAAACAATATATTATTACCATTTACTTAATTAATATGGAATTTATGGTAAAATTTAGTTCAGTATAGTATAAAAGCGCTAATCTTTAAAGCAGTAATTTAGTTTTCTCACTGCACTTACTTATTAAAGTGCCCATCAGCTGTTATGTTCATCTGACATTGAAATAAAAAAGAGGTACTTGGAAAATTTCTTTGTTAAAAGACCATACAATCATACCATATATGTACATATGGTAAAATACTAATTCCTGCCACAACTCAATTAACAACAAAGCACAATTTTCAATAAGCTACAACTTCCACCTAAGAGCATTATTACCTTATGCCATAACTTAACGCTATCATAAAAGAGAATGTAGCAATTTTTTTAATAAGAATTAGCTTTCTCGAAAACTGCTGTATGAACAGTCATATATAGTTCTCTTATAAAACGAATTGCATCAACGCAAGTTAGCTACCGCTTTACTGTTAAAGATAATTTACCCGTTCGTTCATAATCATTACTACATTCCAAATTCAGGTTTAAGGTGACAAGCAGTTACCTTAAACTTGATTTGCAAACCAAAGTCAGGGCCTTTCACGCATTCATTTTAATCTTTTTTCGTGCAGAACATATTTCCATAAATGTATATATTTAGGTACTATTTGATTTTGCCAAGGTTCTCCAGTAGCTTTTTTATGCACCGGTTTTGTGCTTGTTTGATATATGTATGCATAGGTAGTGTAAATAACTTACATTGATTAAAAGATTATATTTTGAAATGCGCATGTACTTTATACAGTGCAGAAAATTGCACATTAATGGACATACATACATATGTATCTGCACTTATAGGGAACTGACCTCAGAGTAATTGCTTTGAAACAACTATTGAACAATATTATTTATATAATTTTCAAGTAAAACGTTTTTTTTTTGTCTCCTTTTCAGTAGTTAAGTTAATTAAAGATTTCATCGACATCTACGAAATTGCAATAATAGTCAATTCAATTTTACTTCGCAATAAACTTTATTACATATGGGTGTAATTACTAATCGCAACTATTATTTGTGCATATAACATTATTTGCTGATTTAATATATTTTAGATATTTACTGCTATGCGATGTTTTAAATTGTTTTGTTACATAGATAGTTAAATTGGAAGATTCAATAATATGGCAATTTGTGGTCATAATGTGACAATTTTCGCGGTGCCATATAAACGTCAAGACTTCACCGCGCATTGTAATATGATCACCAGAAATCAACCGCGCGAACATTAAAACGAGCGTGGCAGCTCTTATTCATAGCAGCATCGTATACTCCCTTACGTATTTGACATACGCACATAGGTTAGGTTAGAGTGGCAGCCTCCGCAGAGGGAAGGCCTAAAACAAAATATCAAGCCGGTTCGCTAAAGCTGGGCAGATGCAGAGGCAATGAGGGATGGATTCCTCTTTTCCTCATCTTGGAAACTCCTAAGAAAGTCATTCGAGGGCGCGCCGAGTCTGTCAGCGTGTCTGTCTATATGACACGATGATAATACGCTTAAGCGAAATAAGGTCTTTTGACAATTTTAGGTTGATCTTCGCCTTTACTTCACTGGGAACTTAAACTCTGGTATTTTCATCTTCCTGGTGAGAAGCACAAGCCCCGCCTTTGATGAGTTAACGCCCAGTATACTATAACATACCTAGTTTTCCTGCTTTGCAGGCGCATATTCGAGCCTCTCGCTGATCGTGGTCAAGAATCTGCCGCTACCAATATCGCCAGGTCATCTCATACGCAGAAAACGCGAAACCCTCCTTCTCTAGTTTGTCTAGAATTTCATCCATAACGACTAGGCACAGGAAGGGTGACATTGCCTCTCCCCCCACCCCACTCCTCCACTGTATTATTCCACTGCATACATCCATTGGGTCGCCTATGCACAAGATTCTACTGAGGAGCATAGCATCAATCCAGTCACATAGCCGCTTATAAATGAATTCCCTGCCTTGCCTCTCGTATATTCCCGTCAAGTAACCTCCAAGTACTTTGAGCATGAAGAATGAGACACTAATTGGTTTATAATGTTTTACTGCCACATAGCTCGCTTTTCCAGATTTCAGAATAAATATTACCCTCACTTCCCTCCGAGTTGTGGGTATGTGTCCTACCCAGAGACATCTTCTGTATATTGACACAAGTCTTGCTATTATATAACTTCGTGCCTTCTAAAGCATGATTGATCTTATCCCCACCCACTTTACCTTCCGAATTAGAGCCGTTAGTGAAAAGATGCCCTGATTCTTGCCTCATAGGAATAGAAGAGCCAAATTTACATTACTGAAGTCAATATTACTATCGTCCAGAATTTTGGAATGTCCGTAGTCGGCACGTATCTGGAATGTATTTTCTCTTCGATGATAAGTTTCCTATTTAGAATAAGGCGATTAGATTGGTGATTTAGTTTTAGTCTGAACCCATTCAGTATTTGGCAGTTGGTAGAAGCAACTCTTAGCTTCCGCGAGAAAAGTATCAGCACTGTTTTGTGCTTCTTTATAACTAGACTACGCTTAATTCCCCAAGAGGACAATTTCGAAAGAGCATATTATATCACACGATATGAAAACGATCCAAAAGTTCGTAAACCGGCTCAAAAAGAAGAAATTTCGGAAAAAGACGTCGTTAAAGCCGGCCTTTTTCGCCCATGATAGTCGTGAAAATTAAAAGTTTTTATTTAAGCATTTATTTTGTATCTGATTTGAGCTCAAGAATAGAACTTAAGATACATATAAAATTTATTCGAAAAAAATTAAGTTACATAAACAACCCCTTCGACAGAGCATATTTGTTGATTTATTGCCCTTTTTGACGTATTTTCGAATTTTTAGCTGCTATATTCTTAAATGCCAGAAACCAACGGCCTAAGGGTAAACTCCCATAATTTTACCGTTCACCAGAACATACAAACTCTCTTCTCTAGTTCCCGTAAACCCTTATGGGGCATAGAGTGAGAGAAAACCGTCACTCGATTTGAGACCAATATTGCAAGTGAACCTAAAATTTAATGTGGATTCCGAACCACCAATATTACTCTGTAACTCCTAACGGCCTTTTATTATAATCGGTTGCCAGCAAAAGAGTAACATGGGTCGCCACCGATGGAGCTTGAATCTGGGACTACCAGAATGAAAGGCCAAGACGTTATCACTTACTCTACTGGCGACTGAAACTCACGGATAGTGTCCTCAAACTCTTTTGTGTACCATCGAATGAGTTCTACTTTTAATGCCAAGTACCAACTTATCATAAATATTAAAAAATGGTATATCAGATACATCAATGTTTAAAATGTTACGAGAAAAATCTCAAGACCGTATAGCTTGAACATCCAAAGCATCCCTTGGGCTGTTTTATTAATGAAATCGCGGCCTAATGGTATAGGATGTTTCATGTGAAACTATATAGAAATAATGCTGATTTGAACCAAAATCGTGTGGACAAAGTTGCTTCAAATGCTTGGCTCAGTCGGAAAAGACAAAGTCATTAACACGAAGATCTACAGCAAACACATCCCTAAAAATGTGACAGTTCTAGATGACACGTGTAGACTTTTTCACATCATACAAGAAACAATAGAACACATTACGGGTGGATGCAAACTACTTGCACAAACAGATTACTTACATAGCTAAAAATAGGTTTTCAATGTCATACACCAGCAGACATACATACATAACATATCATAACCTAATTACACACACCATATTACAAATATACATTAGACACTGTTATTGCAAACTCCACACACAAAATATATTATGACATAGATATTACACTCATATATAAACACAGAAAAACAACATACCTTATTGACATTGCAGTACCCAATACACATAACGAACAAAAGACCATTCAGGTTGTCTTCCAATGCCCTTGTACCTAAAGTACTACACACAAATGTACAAACACTGAAATTACACTAAGTCACCGCACACATAATACAGAAGGCAGTTGTTCTTAATACTTGCCGAACTGTTCGCAAATTCTTATACTACGGACAAGATGCTACAGACAATACTTAAAAGGCATAACGGATGAATGACGAAGTCCTGAAATTATGTCCGACGTAGATGAAAAATACCGAGGGCAAAAGCCGAGAGACAAACGTCTACACCCAATAATAATAATAATAATAATTTTATTTCCGGCTGAAGTACACAAGATTCAACAATCCTTTGTGATAACATGATTTATTGGATTTTTGCTAAACTAATATGAAATAAAATATAATTGATTCAAATTTATAGTGTAAATTTTAGTAAAAAATTAAGATTCATTTACTTTAATACAAATAAGCCCCTTGAATGCACTAATGGTACTCGCAGTCTGGATATTATTAAGTAGTGAATTCCAAAAATGGTTGATCTAAACAAAAGCTCTCCATGACTGATTTATAAAAAACTGACATTATAATTTGTAGTTTTTTGGGGGTTAATTAAAAGCTCATGCAAACGTCGTGAAGTAAAACAGTCCCTTCATGTAATGCGGCTTGTTTGAATATGTATATTACAAGCTATGTAAAAATACCAAAGATCTTTGTTTAAGATAACTTCAAAGAGAACAGCCAAGCAAATGAGCCCGAAGGTGTGAAACATGGTCAAACTGTCGCAGGCCAAAAATTAATCGAATGCAATCATTGAAGGCGACCTCAATTTTATGCGCACAGATATTATCCAGTTTAAGGAAAAGGAGACTTCAAAGAGTGAAATTTTGTAATATGAAAGTTTAATCTGCAAAGTTCTGGTTAATATACGAGCAGAGAGCAAAAGCCTGCGCATTTAAGGATTGATCTTATTTATATCATCGCATAAACACTAACAAAGCACTTCATATTTTTATTTAGTGACTTTACTTGGCATTGGAAGCATTGCACCACTTAATATTACCGAGGGAATTCCCGTAACATCGACGTTTAGAAGAGTTACACGATCCTTATATATAGTTCAACGTCGTCTGCATAAATGTTCGCATCATATTTGGCAACTCATTGACATAAAAGCTAAAGACATATATTTTTTTTATTAGGGAGTCCCGATGCTGTCTCTCTCCGAAGGATTCCCCTCACGAAACCGGCAATCCTTCGCCAGTGCTCCTCCCTCTGCAGCATAACCCCAACGATATTGTCCGGAGCCACTCTGCCTGCCTCCGCCTACAGCTCGGCCCTCTCTGCTCTCCAACGGACACATTTAAAGAATGTGTCAAGAGCGGTGTTTGATGGAGAGCCGCAGTATACACAGCACGGGTTCAGCACCTTCCCTATATGGTGGAGGAAGACCCGAAAATTCCCGTGCCCCGTCACCTCGCCGTACTGACGGTTCAGTCAAGTGTTCAACTGAGGAATCACCCGGGCTGTCCACAGGCCCCGCGACTCTTCATCCCATCTTTATTACCAGGACGCTGTGGTCCTGGCCCGAGCCACTCTCACGACCTCTCTCCCCAGGATGGGTTTCTCCCGATGGTCGAACTGCCGATCCCTGGATAAGAGGTCAATGGGTATGACCCCCGGGACAACTAGCACTGCTGGTTCCGAGACCGTGCGGTAGGAGCTCGCAATGCGGCGTCTCCGCACGGTACGCTTTGAGTACCTATACCACCGCATTGCATCAGCCCAGACTTCTGCTCCGTAGAGCATTATGGCCTCGGCGGTATGGTGTAATAGGCGTCTTTTACAGAGTCTGGGTCCGTCAATATTGCCCATAACCCTGTCCAGCGCCGCCATCACCTCAGCCGTCTTATCGGCCCGGCCCTTGGTCTCGTCCCAGAAAGAGAGCCTACAATCGAGGCTTACTCCAAGTATTTGATCGCAGGCCGCGTCTGGACCGACATGTTTCCTACCCGCATTTCGATCAGCAACGGAATGTACTTCTTTGTAAGAAGGACGGTCTCGGTCTTGGCAAGCGCCAACTCCAGCCCGTGGTCACGCAGCCAGAAGCTCACCCGGCGCATTTACTGGTTGAGCGTCATCTGGGCCGCCGCAACATCTTTAGCAATCTAGGCATCTCCATACCCGTCAATCCCAATATATGTATAATTCCATATGTCGGGGCACTATATGGAGTTCTGGGCCGAGCCTGCCGAAAGAATCCTCCTTTCTGGTCCTTCCTCCGTCTCTGAGGTGAGAGTGCGATCGCTCAGGTAGTCCCTTATCATCTGTAATAGATACTGAGGGACCCTGAAGTTGCGCTCTAACACCTTGAGTGCGTCCCCCCACCTTACCAAGTCGAAGGCGTTGCGCACATCCACACATCCAAGGTGACCAGAATACACACCGGGCGAGAATAATAATTTCCGCAGCCCCAACGGACCTACTGGCCCCTTGCTCTTGCTGATAAGCACGAGCCTAGCTACCTACCAGCGGGAGAGAAAAACTCCCGCCTTCAGGCAGACATTATACATATCAATCCCGTCAGGCCCTCGTAAGCTCCTCTATTGTAGAAAGAGAAGCATCGAGTACCTCGCGGGCCACGCAGTTAGGTTCCAGTGGATGGGTGGGTAAAAGGGCATCCACAATAGAACGGATCGTCTCCGCATTAAGGGGGAGCAGAAAGAAGCTCAGGAAATCGTTGTAATTTTAAGCTTATGTGAGATTCCCATGCTTACAATCTCATAAGCGAAAGACAGGCGATTAGAAAAGAATTTTATGTTCGGGGGTTTTGACGTGCATTTTAAAATACTGAACTAAATAATAAATTGTGTGCCGACAATTTCGACAGGCTTGCTCAATAAATGGCAGTCGATCCGGAATTCTTTCCGTGATTCACCGGCCGCGTACGGTTTCTTGAGACAATGTTTCGACGTCCATTCTAACTTTGCAACGCGTGAACCGATTTGGATGGTTCTTTTTTTGTTGTACAGAGTATGCTCCCCCATTGCTAATAGGAGATACAAATTTGCCCCAGGGTGGGGGAGGGGTAGTCTAACTTCTTAATGCGTGGACCGATTTGGATAATTCTTCTTCTGTTGGGTAGAGTGTGTTCCCTGGTTGATACCACCAGAAAAAACATGTTGGTATGGTGTGGTGGGGGTGGAACCTAACTTCGTAACGCGTGGACCGATTTGGATAATTCTTTTTCCGTTGTAGAGTGTCCCTCATTGCTAATAGAAGAATAATTTGGTCCTAAGGTGGGGGTAAGGGAGGGAAAATGTTAACCTAGGGATTGTGTGCGCGGAGAAGAAACCTAACTTTGTAACGCGTGAACTGATTTAAATTATTCTGAATCCATAGAGTATCTATTTGTATTCTGACAAAACTTGTGACTTATGGTGAGAGTTGGAAGACCGCTTAACTCCATAAGGCATAGACGGATTTTGACTCGGTTGTGCAGAATTCGCTTTCTGAATAAGAAATGGTAACAATTTAGTGCCCAGAGTGATTACGATGATTCTCTGACTACGATAATTCTCTCTTGCTGTATAGAGAAAACTGGCGCACTAAGGTCATGTTAAGAATTTTCTAAGGTGAGGGTACTAAAGGGTGACCGTGACTACTTTCGTAATATGTTGCCGGATTTGGATAATTTTGTTAGTGCAACTTTTGAAATTTCTTTTTTCGAACGAGCAGCATTCTTCGAGTCGTGTATATGAAGACACTTAAAAGTAAAACATAGTAGTTTAAAAAAAAAAATTTAACCGACTGCACAAAAAGCGCTTAAAAACATAAAATAGTTTTTCAATTTGGTTGGGTAGTTGTTTTGTTTGTTTAGTTTGCACCGGCTTCAAAATGTCGTAAAAGATATAAAATGAAAAAACTTTTTTATGCTTTTAAGCGCTTTTTGTGAAGTCGGTTAAAATTTTTTCTTAAAAACTATTTTATTACCATATAAGGACATAAATATGAAAGCTTCACAATTTTTAACCATATATGGTAATTTTCAAAAACGCACAAAATGCACGAAATATTCTCAAGACCCGAGTGAATTTTCAAACTGAAAAATCAAAACAAACTATTTTATACTCGAGCAACGTAAGAAATATAAAAATTTCTTAACACGATCGGCGTTTCTAATGATGAAAAGTTAAGCTCCTTTTTCTCGTTATCAACAGCAGCACCAAAGGGTTAACTTTTCCTCAGCTGCTGGACGCCTTCGCGAGAAAACGACAACAAGATGAAACTTCACAAATTTTAACACCGATCTAGACAGCTGTATCAAATTATGATCACTTACACTGTCACACTAACATTGCGGTAAAAATATTTTTAAAAACGCACGTGTTAAGAAATTTTTATATTTCTTACGTTGCTCGATTATAAAACAGTTTGTTTTGATTTTTCATATATGGTAATATTAATTTAATATTTCCCCTCAAACATTAAGCTGTCTCAATTCTAGATGTCCTTTTCTATGATCTTATTCAGCTCTTGCCATGGTTATGCCATATGCGACTCCGAATCTGATCGATATAATTGATTGTTCAAATTAGACAAGTGTTAATAATACTTTTTGGTGATGTATGTGCCGTTTAACGTGAATTGTTTATTGTTTTTCGTTGAAAACAATTCATGGATTTTCTATATAAAAACGTAGGTATTTGATTGCAATATTTGTATTATTTTATATTCGGTGTTAAATGTGTACTAATAGTTTTCGTTTGTTTCGTGGTAAGTTAAATTCTGTACTATTTGTTTACATTTAGATGAGCTGTACAAAAAAACTAATTACTATAAAATTATATTATCTTTTCAGGTTAATTACAATAAAGTACGATATTTTAGAAGAAATCAAAACTTGATATAAAACTGAAATTTCAGATAAGTATTACAAATATTAAATATTTTCTAGATATGTATTCTTTGTGATAAATTTTGTTTTTATTTCAGATGTTCGCTGCAACATGCTGCCCCTTTGAAACGACATGTTTCAATTAATTTCTTTATTGATGCCTCCAATTAAAATGCTAAAGCTTTCCGAAAATTATTGATAACAGGAGCAATTTAATCCTTAACGCCTTAAAAAAAAGAATGCAAGAAAATTTTCAACTACGCAAGGATAATTTATACATATCTATGATGGGCATACAATTGTGCAAGAATAGGGTTAAAGGTTATTGGGGTTCAATTCTTCGTAGGAATAGGTAAGAGGCATATTTGGGTCGTTTTAATATGTTATTTTGGGTTTTTATTGTGACTACGCGAACTAAGTCCTGAATAAGTGTTAATTACTATTCCCATTAGCCATCGGGATAGCGGCAGTATATCAGCTGTGATAAGGATTAAATGGTTGACTTTTATATTATTTTGCTTCTGCAGCCACTTCGGCCGTTGTAGTCGATGTAAATATTCAGTGCTCCATTGTTTCCAGAATGCTTGGTATAATTTTTGAATGTATTGATATCGATCGAGTCTATTATTATTTGTATCTAGGACGCTTGGTGCAGGTGGTGTTAATAATGATGCTCCTATTAGGAAATGCCCAGGTATTAACGCAGACATATCGTCTGGGTCATCTGATAATTCTGTTATTGGCCGGTAATTTAGAGTAGCTTCTATTTGTGTCAGTAAAGTGTAAAATTCTTCATAAATTAATGTTGCATTGCCGATAATTTTCTTCAAATCGGATTTTGTCGATTTCACCCCACTTTCCCATAGACCTCCAAAGTGAGGTGAGAAAGGCGGTATAAAATACCATCTAATTCCTTAATTTTCTATTTCTTGGGCGATTTCGTTCTCTAATTGTTGAACCATTTCCAGTTTATAACGGGTAAGAATAGCATTTGCACCTATTTGAGCCGCAGTCACTGTACAAGGTACATGTCAGAACACAAACCTCGACGTGAAGAAAATCTGGGACTTATAAGGAAATTGTTCTCATGCATCCAAAGTAGCAGTGGACATTTTGAACAGCATTTGCAATTTACTAAGATTAATTGTAATACCTTTTGAATTCAATAAAAAGGATTTTAAAGTTAATATGAGTTTAGCTTCTTTAAATTGCAGATTTTCATATATTTCGAGTTTCGAGTTATCGAGTTTGAACGGTTTAGTTCAGAACTTGCAATTCCAAGTTATTAAAAAATATTTCCTGATAAGTTTTCTACTTATAAATTTCTACACCCTTTCTCTACCTGGGCATGTTGTACCTTTTTGGAAAGATAAGAAGATGAGGAATCTAATAAAAGTAAAAAAGGAGTGTACTAATTACATGAACTTTGGTGAAAATTTGGGAAAATGCTGAATTTAAGGTAATCGCAAACCATTTTGTTCACTTTTGGGAGTGACTATACCTGCGATGGTAGGAGTAAGATCAACATTGAGTAGTTCTTTTCGCGTTCATCAATCTGGATCTGATGCATTTTCATTTCGATGTATTGATTATCTTGAACTTTTGCGAGCTATATATTCTATTAAATCGAATGCTATTGGCTCTGATCAAGTGGATCCTCGTTTCATTAAATTGATATTGCCATGTATTTCACCATATCTACTTAACATAATAAACTGTTGCCTAATGTAGTCTTCCTTCCCGGATACGTGGAAAGTAGCGTTTGTTTCACCAGTTGCTAAGAAAACTTCCCCCAGTATCCATTCTGACTATAGGCCTATTAGCATACTGAGTTTTCTTGGAAAAGTAATGGAGAAAATAATGGTGGTTCAAATTCAACAGTTTTTGAGTAGTAATGACCTTTTATGTTGATTTCAATCTGGTTTTCGGTCGAAGCATAGTTGTGAAGGTGTTTGCTTTGTTGAAGGTGTCAACGGATCTTCGAATTGCACTTGATGCAGGAAATGTTGGTGTTCTGGTTCTCCTTGATTTCTCAAAAGCATTTGACAGCATTGATCACTCGATTCTGCTTGAAAAGCTTTATAGTAAATTTGGTTTCTCTACTTCTGCTGCAGCTCTGATAAATAATTTTCTCGCACACAGGTTTCAGCGGGTAAGAATAAGGGACAAGTTATCATCGTTGTTACCTCTACGTCGTGGAGTTCCGCAAGGTTCTGTTCTTGGACCTTTATTATTTTGTATGTACATTACGGCAGTCCAAAATGTGCAGCTTCATCTTTATGCTGATGATGTTCAGCTTTATTTGAGTAGACCGGTTGGATTATTGGAGGATTTATTTGCTAGAGTTTATGATGACCTCGAGGAAATTTCTGCTTGGTCATTGAACAATCACCTCATACTTAATCCTAGTAAGTCCCAATGTATAGCTTTATATGGCAACTCAACGCTTAAGGTAAATGAATTACCGTCTGTTATTCTTAATAATAGTGTTTTGCCTTTTGTAACCAAAATTAATTAATCTGGGGGTGTTACTGAATACTTCTTTGAGGTGTTGCGATCATGTCAGTGCTACTCTTGGAAGGATATATGGGGGATTGAGAAGGCTGTGGTTGTCTGCCGATGTATTGCCTCTTGAAATGCGCTTAAAGTTGGTTAGAAGTCTTATTCTGCCTTATTTCACATATGGTAGCTTAATTTACCCAAAACTTGACTCAACTTGCAGGCGCAGGGTAGAGGTTGCATTTAAGGACTGCATTCGATTTGTTTTTAAACTGAGCCGATCGGATCACATTACTCCCTTGAAGCTTTCTTTACTGGGTTGTAATATTGATGTATACTTAAAACGTAAGGCCTTATTATTTTTGTTTAATTTAATTCATTCTGGAGAACCAATATATCTTGCTGAGCACATTCAACTTTTACAGTCGCGGAGAGGTCGCAGGTTGCTTATTCCTAGGCATCATTCGTCAGTCCTTGAGGGTTCTTACTTTGTCCAGCTCGCCCGACTTTGGAATTCTCTTCCTGCAAGAGTTCAAGATGCTTCTTCTGTCAATGAGTTCAAACGTCTTATTTCTTTTTGTGAATTATAACTTCTGGTTCGTGTGTGAAAGGTTGTACAGTATCTTTTATATTTATATGAATTTTTAAAACTATACATTTAATTTACTTATAAGATTATTTTCTTATTTCTTATTATTTACAAATTCAATTTTCGCTTGCTTTACTTTCAAATTATTTATATTTGCTTTATGATATGTAATAGACTTTTATTTGATTTAATTCTTAGTAGCTTCATTGTTCACCATAAATTGATTTATTTCCTAAATTGACTGTAGCGTACTGTTAAAAGTTTTTTAAACTTGTGTATGCACTTTTAATAAATGAAATGAAATGAAATGAAACATTGTTGAAAATTTTGGAGGGTAGATCAAAAAATAAAAATAAAAGAGTAATGTGCATACCATGAAAAACTGAAATTCGTGAATCACCCTGTAACTTCCAAACGGTTGGGATTGCCCTCCCCCTGGCATACAATTTTTTGTTTAGCCAGTTGAGACCTATCACCCCACAGTTTGTCACGTCAGATCTCAAACAGTCTGTATATATTGCTAACTACACCTGTGTAAGTTGATACGGGATGTTCAATTACTGCAGCAATATCTTTAAGTACACCAAGAACATTATTCTTGGTATGGGATGGAATGCCTGGCATAATCACATCGCTTAAACGATGCACCCGCTGAAGATCGTGTATTTGGTTCTGCTGGGATTCAGTGTTCTGTTAAAATATTTACAGCACCGCCTCACATGAGGACATCACTTTCTCGATTTTGGCTGAGAAGTTTTCTTCAAGTCGCTTTAGAAGGCTGTCTAGTATCCTGATAACACGCTTGAACCTGCGCGTAATTAAACCCGGAGAAATTTTCAATAAGTTTATCCCTACACATAATTAATTTCAGCAGGCGGTGTCAATTTCATATTAAGATTATATAAATATAAATCAGAAAAACGAGCCCAGTAACGAAGCAAGATACATGGTGCTGTCTCTTGCAAATCACGTACACGGTCAATATTTGAAGCTTGTAACTCTGCTCGGATTCCCGAAAACTTCCTCGCCAGTTAAATTAATATCAGCAACCTAAAATTAAATCAATAACACAATTTAATCAAAGAGTATGTACAAATTTCTTACCTTATTGCAATGCCGACGGCATTCGCTAAAACTCCAGAATCCTGTGTACATCCAACAGAATTTCCATTCTTGTATTCAGTGTACCGTCCATTTGATCCAGCTCCAGCCCTGAAAAAGAAGAAAAAACCACAAAGAATCATATTCCTTTACATAAATTTTATAAAACTTACCTAATAAAATTTTATATTTTCTGCAGCCATCCCAGTTCACATCAAAACAAATAAACACTCTGACACATCTTGACAGATGGCCAGTATCAAGTTTTATCACGGCTAAACGGCTAGATGGCTTGGACCAATTCTCTTTTCTACACGCAATAAAACCTTACAAATGGTACAAATATTAATTCAACTGCACGAAAACGACGATACTAAGGAATTAAATTTATTGCTACATGAAAGTAAATAGAATTTATTATTATATAAAAGTAGATAATAAATAAAGATCACAAATCATTGTAATTAATTTGTAAAAGACATAAGTAGATAAAAATTTCAAGATTTGGAAGGTGGTAACACTAAAGAAATTACGTCTTTGATTGCAAATCATAGTGCCGCTAGCTTTTTGGGGGTGTTGATAGGATGTATGGGGCTCCTTGGTTGTAATGAAATATATCAGGTTGTAGTCCCTTTCGTTGTGGAGTCCCCAATCCTAGAACCTCCTTGTACCTATAAATACTTTAGGTACATTTTAGTTGATAATAATAATAAAAAAAAATATTTTTATTATTTTAAAAATTTTATTTTTTATTATTTTTAAAGTTACCAGTTCGGTTGTTCTGGCTAGACTGAAATTATTTACAACTTATTTTGTATCCTACTTTACGTTATATACATAGATAGTTTGTTAAAACTTTCTTTGTATTGAGTA
The DNA here is from genome assembly GCA_964036015.1 of Leptarthrus brevirostris. Lineage (NCBI taxonomy): Eukaryota > Metazoa > Arthropoda > Insecta > Diptera > Asilidae > Leptarthrus > Leptarthrus brevirostris. The sequence goes on from OZ038375.1 coordinate 57,587,126, forward strand.
CAGTATTTTATTGTCAATGAATAAATGATTATGATAATTTTTAAAGTGTTTGTGTTTCACACTATTCAAAATTTATCGAAGTGTACAGGTTGACTAAAATATTTTTGACAGTACAGTCTGATTGGATATTATTAAAGTAGATTTTAATATAAATATTTTATTAATAATATAATCAAATAATAAACTTTTACTTAAAATATAAAATATTAAATTTGTAGCTACTGCTACACTTTTCATCTATAAAAGGACTGCGGATACCGTTTATCCTTCTCTTTTATCATTTGGCTTTCGGTGAGTGAACATTTAAAATTATATTTGCATAGTAATTTCCACTTTATTCTGGGTATTGACTTGAATAAAGATTTTATTCCACTTTATTCTTGGTATTGACAAGAATAAAGATTTTATTCCACTTTATTCTTGGTATTGACAAGAATAAAGATTTAATTTCACTTTATTCTGGGTTTTCGACTAGAATAAGGATTTCCTTAGACTTTATTCAGGGTATTGACTTGAATAAAGATTTCCTATCACTTTATTCTGGGGTTTCGACTAGAATAAAGATTTCCTTACTCTTTATTCAGGGTATTGACTTAAATAAAGATTTCCTATCACTTTATTCTGGGTTTTCGACTAGAATAAAGATTTCCTTACACTTTATTCAGGGTATTGACTTGAATAAAGATTTGCTATCACTTTATTCTGGGTTTTCGACTATAATAAGGATTTCCTTACACTTTATTCAGGATTTGTGACTTGAATAGAGATTTCCTTTCCTTCATTATTTTAGTATACGACTTAAATGATCAAATTGCAATATAATATTAGTTACACTACTTTATTATATAAGCGACTTTATTAACACAGTATTCTTATATTTTAACTTTTCCATTTCTTGAATTTATACTTGCTCCATTCTTGAAATTTCTTGCACTATTTTATACTCCAGTATTTTAATGAATTTGTTTCGAGCGAATATTAGTGAATTTATCTTAGTGAATTAAAGTGATTAGATTGTAAGTTAACTGATAGTGTTTATTGTAAGTGAAGTCTGTGATACAATAAGGAGAATAAAAATATATATTGAACTGTTGTCCGAAATCTTCTTTTCATTTTCTCTTATTTTGCGTATTCGTCCTGTTACGGGCAGAACATTTAATGGTCCTTCGAGCCGGATAAACAGTTCTACAACATATATTTAACTTTTCAAGATGTCACTAAGTGATAGTCTTGTAAAACAAGCCATTGCGGCTGAAATCATCTCCAAATTTATCACAAACTTCAAGAAAACTTCTATAAACAAGCGTACAAAGGATGTTATAACTGAACGGCAGACAGACATAAAGAAACTTTGGGCAGATTATACTAAAAATCATTATACAATTACGCAATTGGCTCATAGTGCTAAACCTGAAGAAGTCGCGCATGAATATTTCGTGAGTGACCAATATTCGGAGATGGAGGAAACATATTATAAATTTATCGGTTATCTAAAAGATGCATTAATTGCACTCGAACCTCCTCCATCACCTTCGTATAATCAATCTCAAATAAGCAATGAGTCAGTGTCCGAATCAACTTCTTCGTTTTTGAAGTTGCCTCGAATCACACTTCCTAAATTCTCAGGATCTTACGAATCGTGGCGATTTATTCCATTCATTAGTGCACACGAATCCCTCACTGCCTCCGGTGCAAAAACTCCATTACTTGAAAACAAGTGTTGCTGGAGAAGCAAAACACTTACTACGACAATTCCCCATAACAAACGCAAGTTATTATAATGCATGGAAACTTCTTGTTGATGCTTAACACCAAATTGGCACGCCCCCATTACTCCTATCCAATCAATTATGGTCGGAATATCGAGAGGGGCGGCGAAGGTATTTTATCAAAAACAAACAACTGAGTCAGCAAAGGGAATTAAGTCATTGTTTTATTATGAGCTCGAAGCATTAGGGATTTCGACGAAGGAATGGGATCCAATTCTTATTTATTTATTGGTACAATGTCTACCTTCTGAGACTCACCGAATGTGGAAACAAGAAATAAGTAGCTCTGAAGGCCTACCGACATTTGAACAATTAATATGCAGATATTACTTGATATACAAAGTAATATCTGCATATGCCACTAAAATCTATTGATTTCTTCGTTTCGAGTCAGGGATTTTCTCTAAAGGCATACCAAAGTTATATTGCATCGCTTCACTAGTTCTTGAGCAAGGTCCTTACATTCATGCACAAAGACTGCGACTGAAATTTTGAAAGAAACTAAATTAGAATCTAGCTTGTTCAGTTTAAAATTTACAATAAAAGACAATTTGTTATATAATTACTTTGTTTTTATTATTCGCTGTCGGTGGAGTAAATGTCGTGTAACGTGTCGGCCTACTCATCCGGAGATCCCAGGTTCAAATTTCACCAGTGGCGATCCATGCTTGTTTTCTGCTGACAAAATATTACGCTAAAAAGGGGTTCAGAGAAAGCTCGGTATCCACCTTAAATTTTATTTCCACTTGCATTCATTTTGGCCCCATAAGCGATTACACAGAGAGAGGACGAGAGATTCAAATGAAATTATACAAAATATAGAGACTTTTACTGAGTATCTATATATTTCATAAAATCTACACTATTTCGCCTTTATATTGTTTAGAAAGCTACTTTGGCAATAAATGTTTGTTAGTATTTTAAGATAATTTTGAACATAAACACATGAAAATCATAACTCAATATATTTTTTTTTATTTTAGGACGAAAGGTTCTTCTGCGAAACATAAATGGAAAATTTCGCTCTAATGAAATAACAGCAATAATGGGACCTTCAGGATCAGGAAAAACTACATTATTGAATATACTCGCAGGATATAAGTAAGTAATCTTAATAAATATATTTGTGCAAAAAAGTTTCCTTTAATATGAACTTTAATAAAGGCGTAAAACTATGAAAAAGGAGAGGATCCGGAAGGTAGCAAAACATGCATACATATACATTTGTAATTTTTTTTCGTAATTATAATTCTATTGAATTTAAATCTTAAGAATTAATAAGAAAAGGCATAATCAAGGCATAATTCCCTTTTAAAATAGATATTTCTGTAGAAGAATTTTTGGATTCTATACTACACATATACCTTTCATATTTACAAGCAAGCACTGCGAAGTGAACTTTTCAACGATTTCGTTTATGTAGGAATATGAGCAGTATAAAAAAGTGAAGTTTCAAAGAATTCAAATCTTCCATGAATAATCACTTTTTAAACATTTCAACAGTGTTTTAAGATTTCAGGGTAACATTACCTACTTCGCTATATAAAAAAAGCGCATGTACCTCTTAATTGGAATTAATTGGAAGGTTTTCTTTAGAATAAACTCTCCTGACCCCCTGTTACTTTGGACAATGTAAACTTTTGTGCGTCCTAGGCAAATATTTCTGTTACGCCCCATTTCACTTTTTTGACGCAATATTTTAACTTGAAAGAAAAAATCTGAATCTGAAGGATGAGTGATAAGTTATATTACATATCCACTTCGTAATTTCAATAAGAAACATTTTATTAAGTTTGTCTTTTATTTAGCCTAAAGTATCATATATAAAAGGCAAAAAAATATTATAGCTTCTACAGTTTAAGAATAAAGAAACTCTTTCTAAACACTAGCAAATGTGAATGTGAATGTTACAAAACCTACCCTCATGGCTTGCCTGCATACACTTTATATGTAATTGTAAAATAATTTGTCAGAAGATTATAATCGACCCGTTGAACTGAGCCTCCGTGAAGAGCCGAAATTACCAGAAAATTAAAGCAATCGTGTGGCATAGTTGACATTAAATATGTTTTAGTTCTTTTTGCCACCGAAAATTACCTTTCCGCTGAACAATTAGCAATTTTCGTGCTGACTAGAAATACTTGACTTAGAAATACTTCTGTAATTGGTTTCCGTAAGCTTAAACGTTCAGGTAGTATTATGTATTATTTTCAATTGTGACACTGTCGTTGTTTTATTTGTTTAATTTGCACCGACTTCAAAATGTCGTAATAGATATAAAATTAAAAATTATTTTATGCTTTTAAGCGCTTTTTGTGAAGTCGGTTCAACTTTTTTTTTAAAAACTAATCACTTCCATCTGAGAGGACCCAAACTTTATCCCTAGATGTTTCATCACACCTTAGGGTGCGAATCTTTCTTCTTTTAGTATAATGATCATATTCTTTGTAACGCGACTTCTGTAAAACTTCTTTTAGAATGTAAGTCTGAGATTGCTAATAAATATTGAAAGGGAATCGATCAATTCAATCATAATACCAAGATCTGCCTTGAGACCTCGTAGCATTTTACTTGCAGCATTTAATCTTTCCAAATTAGTTTCCCAAAATATATTCATAAATGCGGATTCCAATCGGTTCAATAATTTCAAGATGCCAGTTGCTTCAATATTAGCTAAAGGTTTTTCCGGTGTATTGTATTTTATACATATATTTTTTAGTTTCTAATACCAAGTCGGTTTTTGTTCAGTGCAAAACACGAATCCACATAATGTGGATTACAAATGTGTTACAAATCGATTTTAGTTTAATAGTTGAGGTAAGGCGATCCTAGCAGTTAGTTGAGACGAAGAAATAATTGTAAGCATTTTGGAGCAACAAGAAAAAGCTACTAGCTTCAGAACAACATTCAGCACCACAGGTTTCGACTAGGTTTAGACAATGGACAGAACAATGAATATCCGGAATCCTTGCTTGAAGCCTACTATATGCCACTCCCATACTTGCTTTATTGCCGTACTCTGAAATAGGTTACGCTAAAAAAGCGTCATATCCCGCAATAAATTCTATCGGCATTAAAAATTTGAATTAAGCGAAAATGATCGTATCTTCCTCTAAAGAAAGACTTTTGTTCCCGAAATAACCCTTTTTAAAATATCTCGCTAGTATTTCACTTCGTTCTCCATTTATAAAGCCGGTCCTTTGTCAATTTTACCGGAAACCTGTCTATTTATGAATCTCAGCACACAATTTTGATGTTCCAACGAATTTTCATGTTCATTCGATGGATTCTATTTGTTCAATCATTAAAACAATTAGTGGCGAATTGCGACTTTCCACCAAACAAACAGTGCCGGCTCGAGGGGAGTTCAAACCGCTCGACCGAACTGGTCGCCCTTTCATGAGTGTCGTGCGCCTTGAGGAATTTTCAATCGTTTTTTCCCGCATTCAGTTTGGAAATTTCTTTGGTATCAATAAAAGGCCCACGAAATAGTTCAAACCAAGCACTTCACACTTTTTCTAGATTAAAATATAAACTGAAAACAATAAAATTATTTAAGTAGAATTCGAGACCGACGTCTGAAATAACAAAACTATCTCTGCAGTAGCCAGGAGTGTTTGTGCAGTTGCGTTGAATTTTTACTCGGACTTCAATCTCTATGGCAAGTGGGGAAAGGGGCTTTTCTAAACGGTTTTGCGATCCACGATGAGCCAAGAACTTCTAAATTCCCTAGCGTTTCTTTCGAGAATGAAATGGCTCAAAACATCGATTTTTCAGAAGTACATAGAACATTTCAGTTGTCTGAAAGCAAGAAAAGAAAACTTCCTTTTCATTTCATAGATTTTTAACTGAGACTAATTCATTTTGCAAACATCAGGGAAGATCGCACGGAATTTAAACTGTAATTAATACTTAGAATATAAAAATAGTTTTTAAAAAAAAAATTTAACCGACTTCACAAAAAGCACTAAAAAGCTTAAAATAATTTTAAATTTTATATCTATTGCGACATTTGGAAGTCTGTGCAAATTAAACAAACCAAAAAACTACAACAAAAACTCTTTATGATCCCGTGAGGTGAAACGTTCAGGTAGTTTTATTAATTATTTTTAATTATGGTTGGGTAGTGAAAAATAAAATAGTCTACAAAAAAAATTGAACCGACTTCACACGGTTCAATTTTTTTTTGTAAACTATTTTATTTTTCATTGTTTAGTGTCGTCCACTCTGTATAACAGAAAAAGAACCATCCAAATCGGTCACGCGTTGAAAAGTTAGTTTCAACCCCCTACCCTGCCCCATCCTTCCCATCCCACCAATCCCACCAACATTTTTTTTCTCGCGGTATCAATCGGGGCACATACTCTACCCAACAAACAAAGAATCATCGAAATTGGTCCAAGCGTTACGAAATTAGACTACCCCTCCCCTCCCCTTCCCCTTCCCACACCATAGAACCAAATTATCCTCCTATAAGCAATGGGGATCATACTCTATACAACAGCAAAAGAACCATCCAAATTGGTTCACGCGTAACGAAGTTAGACTACCCCTCCCCCTCCCCCCCATCCTATTCCAAATGTTTTTCTCCTATTAGCAATGGGGTATCATCTTCTGTACAACAAAAGAAGAACCATCAAAATCGATCCACGCGTTACAAAGTTAGCTACGTGTGTTTGTTGACCGATAATTCATAATGATGTCTGCAAAATATCAGGCTAACGGTCAGTTGAATCCATGCAATTACAGCACAGTAAAACGCATACGAATAATAATAAAACCTCTTTATTATGTTTATCCAATTACCAACGTTTCGACCGGTCTCCCGGTCATCTTCAGGGAATTCTAGAACAAAAGAACCCGTTATGCATCACAAACCACTATCAAAATCTAAAGCATGCTTACAAAACTTTGCAACAAAAAACTTATACAGCTAGTCCAAACATTACAAGTGTGTTCGCTGTTGTCAAGGTATATATAAACCAAACAAAAATTATTAGAAAATTTTTAGAGCCACTATTCTATTTAAAAAACGGTAAAAATGTTTTCCATTTAATCCACCAAAAGGGCAGCACGACTCAAAGCGAGAAAAACAACAACTGGTGACATTCAAAGCAAACAGTGTACTAAGATGGTAACCGATCAATCCAGTAAACTACAATACACTGCATTAATGCCTTCAACGTCCGATCTCTTGTTAATGGAGTCTTTGTTGGAGTATATGTGCAGAGCTTCCAACTTCATTCTCTTGTTGTAATTATTTTCCCTGCCGAGTATTCTTGTGTTGGCAAAATCCGGGTTGTGCCCTTCTGAGATACAGTGTTCGGCAAGCGCTGTTTTGTGGGAGTATTTGTTCCTTAGATCCGATCTGTGGTTATTTAATCTATTCGCTAACAACTGGCCTGTGGTTCCTATGTATTTGGCATTGCAGTTGGTGTCATCATTGCCACCACATGGTATCTCATAAATCACGTCCACAGAATTGTCTTTCTTCTCCCGGTCTTTTATTTTGCTGAAACATGCGTAATTTTCCTGGTTTTATAAGCTAAGCCTAAGTTCTGGTTGTACTTTTTTAAAAGCCCTCCACATCTCTCCGACAAACCCGGGACAATTCTGTGGACGTGATTTATGAGATACCATATGGTGGCAATGATGACACCAACTGCAATGCCAAATACATAGGAACCACAGGCCAGTTGTTAGCGAATAGATTAAATAACCACAGATCGGATCTAAGGAACAAATACTCCCACAAAACAGCGCTTGCCGAACACTGTATCTCAGAAGGGCACAACCCGGATTTTGCCAACACAAGAATACTCGGCAGGGAAAATAATTACAACAAGAGAATGAAGTTGGAAGCTCTGCACATATACTCCAACAAAGACTCCATTAACAAGAGATCGGACGTTGAAGGCATTAATGCAGTGTATTGTAGTTTACTGGATTGATCGGTTACCATCTTAGTACACTGTTTGCTTTGAATGTCACCAGTTGTTGTTTTTCTCGCTTTGAGTCGTGCTGCCCTTTTGGTGGATTAAATGGAAAACATTTTTACCGTTTTTTAAATAGAATAGTGGCTCTAAAAATTTTCTAATAATTTTTGTTTGGTTTATATATACCTTGACAACAGCGAACACACTTGTACTGTTTGGACTAGCTGTATAAGTTTTTTGTTGCAAAGTTTTGTAAGCATGCTTTAGATTTTGATAGTGGTTTGTGATGCATAACGGGTTCTTTTGTTCTAGAATTCCCTGAAGATGACCGGGAGACCGGTCGAAACGTTGGTAATTGGATAAACATAATAAAGAGGTTTTATTATTATTCGTATGCGTTTTACTGTGCTGTAATTGCATGGATTCAACTGACCGTTAGCCTGATATTTTGCAGACATCGTTACAAAGTTAGGTTAAACCAACATCACCCACCCCACCAAAAATTTTTTTGATATGGTAGCAATCGGTGAACATACTCTACCTAACAAAAGAAGAATCGTCAAAATCAATTCATAATTTTCGGAATGATCGCGTAACAAACATACAAAAAAACATACAGTCGAATTAAGAACCTCCTCCTTTTTTGAAGTCGGTTAAAAACAAAACAGGAATGGCGATGGCGTATATAAATCGTGTACATGAGGGTGTTTTTTCCAGATGAGAACGAATATCCAAGAGAAAGTGAGATGGAATGAACTTAAGGGACCATCTTTCCAAAACTTATTTGGCTGGCTTTGAATGCGGAGTGTAAACGAAATTAAACTGTGTTATAAAAGTGATATAAAATGCTAATAGACTTAAAGACTATTACTAAGTGCAGTGGTTATTTTGGATAATATGTGTTTTACGTTTAGAGTTGTGATAAATTCGTAGACATTCATAAAATGAGACAATAAAGTGCAGTGTGCTTTCTTATAGAAATAACTATAAATTTCCAGGAGGAAAATCTTTTTTTAGGTTTGTAAACTACTTTAAATACTAAGTTATAATGCTAGTTGATAGTTTTCAGCGATAAGTGGAAAAATTAACGAAAATATCAGCTGAAAACAAGTAGTTTCTGTTTGCAAAATCAAGATACAGATTTGTTTATTTACGAGATTGCAAATGTCAAAAAGCAGGCTCCCATAGTTCACAAACGGTTCGAGAAAACATTACCTGTGGGGCTTTACTCTTAAATTGATTTAAATTTATTTAAAACATTTTAATATTCCGCCTTACAGATGATATAATACCGTCTTAAGTGATATCGATTATTAATTTAATTAAAAAATATAAAGTAAATTAGTGACTTTGAGCAACTTTCAAATTTAATTGCAATGCCCCGCTCCTTACCATCTTAATAATTATACCTGGACGGAACTTCTCATACAAATGCAAATTGTTTTCAACACAACTTGGACGGTGGTCACTTAATTTCAGCCGTCGCTATCCCTGTTTTGTTTTATATTCTAAGTATTAATATGAAAAAATTATTTGTTCAATTATTTCTATTGAATAAAACTGTTCAAAAAGTGTGATAAACTTTAAAAATAAAAGAAGTTAAAGCACTTGTTTTACTTCCACAAAACAGGAACAATAATTTCCTTGGGATGATGATTGCTCAAAAATATGAGCGCTCAAAGAAAATGATGAATGTTTCGACATCAATCTGGTCATTATCAGCGTGGTACTTGCACTTTCCACCAAGGACATCCCTGAAGGAAGGTCAAAAATTCAACTCCTATAAGTACTCAGTTTTAAATCTAAATACGAATTATTTATGAAGAGGATTTTTAAACCATCATCGGAGGATTTTTAGTCCACCTTGGGTTTGTGACACGTCTTATTACTGCAAAGATGTCCTCCCGAAGCACCATTATAGAATTCCTCCAGCAAATCCTTGATCCTGTTCCTGGGAACCAATACCTCTTCAAAGTTTCACTTCTCTCAGAAACATCTTTCGATTGGGGCCTTTCGTCCTTCTCTTTCCACGTCAAAATTGGAGAAATATTTTCATCTTATTTTTGGGCTGCTCGAAATTTTTCCTTGTTCCATTTTGTCAAGGGTACGACAGCTGTTCTTTGCGCAATCACATGGTCACATTTACATTCCGGCTTACATCGCTATTTTGAAAGCGAATCTGCATTTCCATGGGATCTACCCTTCCTATGAATAGTTTTAAAATCATTGGACTGAAGTCTTTCCAACCATCTTGCCACTTTTCCCTAAAGATGTTTAAACTACATTCAGTGCTGTATGATCTGTTCGGAAATCTGTTGGGTGAATCTTTGTGCATATAAGAATTTATGAAAATGCTTCGTTGAATCAACAATAGCCAACAGTTCTTTTCTCATAGCACAGTAACTCTCTCCTATAGTATATTTTTCTCTCCTATAATATATTTTTCTTGCCCGTTTACTTTTTGTGATAGCACAGCGTCAATACCAACATTACTTGCATCGGGATCAAGTATAAAAGTATCGCTTTTGGAAAGTTAGCATAGATGCGTTGCAACGCGACCGCTTCAGTGCTTTAAAGCTGTCTACTGCCTTTCCTGTCCATACTAACGCTTTACCCTTTTCTGTTAGCTTATTAAGTTCTCGTGCTATATCTGAAAAATTCTTCACAAAGCGCCTGTAATACGTCACTAGTCCTAAAAAACTTCGCAGCTCATGTTTATCTTATGGAGTGGGCCAGTTTTCCACTGAAGCTATTTTCTCAGGATCGGTGCTAGTTCCTTCTGTCAATACTACAAGGCCAAGATATTTGACCCGGTCTCCGAAAAGTGTACATTTTTAGGGCTAAGTTTCAGTTTTGCTGGCCTTACCTTAGGAAGAACTTCTCGCAGATTTTCAAGGTATTCTTCAAAAGTTCTTCCAATTACGATGATGTCATTCGAATATACCAGGCAGGTTTTAGAATTCAAACCTGGTAAGACGCATTCCATTTAGCGGTTGCAACAATCTACTTTCCACCGAAATGCTGTTTTCTCTTTGTCATTTGGATGAGTCTCGACTTGTCAGTATCTGCTTTATAATTCCAACGTCAAAAACCACTTAGATCCACGATGTCTGTTTTTCCAAATTCCTCGTTTTTCCATAATCCTCATCATTTATTGTAAAGATATCTGCAAATTCTTCAATAACCTTCTTGTGTTTAATGTACTCCCATTGGCTTAGTTTATTAGATGGTAGTATCAGGTTTGTTAGGATCCCAATGCCCTTCTTTGGCTGCTTGGCTTCCTCTGAGCTTGAATATTCCACTAATTTGATCTCTTTGGCTGGTTCGCCATGACCCAAAAGTTTAATATTCTTTAATTTTACGGTTGTTTCACGAGAATTTAAAATTCGAACCAAAACTTTCTTCTTTTTATCCACTATCACTAAACATTTTCCAACGCTCTATTCGATCTGGTTCTATTAGATAGAATCAATAGCTCCCGGGATCACCAAGAAATTTTGTTCGTACTAAAGTTTCCGTACAAGCGAACCCTTTGGTGCTTCTGTTGATGACGAGCCAAAGGAATTAAGCTTTTTTTTGTTAGAAACGCCAATCATGTCAAGAAATTTTATATATTTCTTGTTCCGCTCGAGATTAAAAAACGGTTTGTTTTGAAATTTGTTCGTGAATTTCGCTCGAGACAAGTGTTTTTATGTACATATTTTGTACATTAAGATTAATATGTGAGATCTTGAAGCACCTGTATCTACATTAATCATCCACTTTTATACTTGAACGCTCCCTTCTACTATTAAACTGTTATCGCTTCGCTGCAACTGTTTAATGTTACTTAATGCGGTGATTTGGGAGATCTTACTTTGTCTATTTAAATCTTTTTTGATGCGGTTCTTTTCGTTGCCTCCCTCTTTATTTTTGGTTTGCGGTGTAACGGTCCCTTAGCTGTATTCGTCGGCCGCTATTTTTTCTGTTATTGTTTTTCGTTTTTCGCACTGGTGCACATTATTTCTCTTGATCGTTTGTGATTTTTTCTTCTTTTTTTTAGTAGAACTGTGCCTCTGAGCTTAGGTTAGGTTAGGTTGAAGTGGCTGCCTGAGAAGGCACACTTAGGCCAAAGAGGCCCATTGTGATGCCACGTTAAGGCTACAAAAATTTAACAAACCCCATTAAAATCCTAAGAAATAAGAGGGTGAACATGTTATCCCCTGTGCACCGAGCCAGTTCCTTGTCTCCAGTGGAACTAGTTCACGGGAAGTCAAAATAAATTTGACTGGGCTGGGATGGGTGTTCAGGCTTAACTCGGCGGCGGGAACCATTTTAAACTCTTGATAAATCAAGCCAGGTCTCTGACATCAGTGGAGCCTAGTTAGCCTTCTTCAAAGAAGGGGGACCCCAAAAACCGGTTCCTACGGTTGGCTAGGGCCGGGCAGTTACCGAGGAGGTGAAGTATGGTTTCCTCTTCCTCTTCATCATGGCAACTCCTACAGAAGTCGTTTAAAGGCTCGCCTAGTCTATCGGCATGTCTGCCTATGAGGTAGTCATATAACGGCTACGGTACTGCTAATTCTTTTGCGTCTGAGCAGGATGAGCTTCCTTGACCGTTTAGGGTCAAGCTTTGGCCATATCTGTCGGGTAATCAGGCAGGTGAGCTTAGTTTTGTTTTCCTTGCGGTTTTGTGCTTTGTTATTTTCTGTGCTGTGCCTCTTTACATTCGTTTGTTTTTGTTTCTTGTTTTTTCCTTGTTGTTCCTTGTCTACCTGTTTTTAAGAATATTTTATTGTGTCTCCTTATTTTGACCTGACTATTTTTCATTGTACCAATCTGTGACAATTGTTTTGTTTTAATTTATTTTATTTTAATTTATTAATTTTAGCGCGCGTCTGTGTTTTTGTCTGTTTCTATCCATTTGGGTTTGAGGTGTTTGCTTGTTCGCTGTTCGTTCGGTTTGCTGGCCCACTTTTTCCCCGCTTTTTCAGTGTAAGTTTTGTACATTGGAGGTCACAAAGGACTATGTTCTTAGCGATGGTGTTTGTGGGGGTTCCTTCCATACGTTATGCCTAAGGCAGGGCTGCCGAGAGGGTGGGGCAAAAGTGGTAAGCCCCCCGGTCCCGGGCTTTCAAATGGGGCCCGTCATCTAAGTCATCAACAGAAAAAATTTTCTATTTTAATTATATATATAAAAAAATATTTCACGATCGAAAAACTGTAATATACTAGACAGATTTTAAATTTAAAGTCACTCATTCGATTGTATATGGGCCTGTAAACGCTTAGTCCCGGGCTCGAAATTCCTTTCGCGCAGACCCCCCGGGCCCGCATTTTGTCTCTACGGGCCTGGCCTAAGGTGTGTGTGAAGGTCTTCCTCGGTCAAGGTCAGTACATGCATCGAATGCTGCGATATCAAGCCTTGCCATGTCCTTCGACTTGTCAGGGAGATGAAACAGCTCCCTGACAAGTCGAAGGACATCTCTAGTGACCATTCCTCTATTGCCGATAAAGTTTCGAATATTTATTCGAATTAGGGAAGTCTTCAAGTGGATTCGGATGACTTACACGCCCTCAATGACAAAATGGACAAGATTCTTCAGAGATGCGACGCAATATATTCGAGTTCTGAAGGCTTACTCGAAAGGTCACACGAACTCCGCTTTAGGATCACCCGCTTGGCCGATGCTGTTGACGATTTTCGTTTGCTCTCCTGTGGTGACGCAGAACCCTCTCGCCTAGGTGTTAGGTGGGTTTCTGTCTTCCCGATGGTGGAGGAGTATTTTTGTTTCCACAATTCACCCGGGTACATCTGCGGCTGATATCATATATCATATCTCATCGCAAGTAGGACTCGCACGTAATGCAATCACCTGCAGAAGGCTTAATCCACGTGGTAGTCGTACTGCTCTCCTGCGATCTGGCCACTCGGCACCATTGTACATGAGTTCATTCCTAAAGCTGCCCTTACTGGATCCGTCTCGCCGAAAAACTCATCAAGGAGATCTCCATCTACTATGGTTACGACCAAGTGTTATTTTGACGTGAGCTGTTTGACGGAAACTTGGCTGTGTGGTGGTATAGCAGATGCGTCGATTTTCGGTCTCAGTTATTTGGTCATTCGTCGTGACCGTCATTCTGCACTTCGTGCCCTGGTTGGCGGTGGGTTTTTCTGTGCTATCCGTCATGATATTCCTTTGGATGTCATTGATGTGACTTATTTTGATGATCTCTTGTTTGATGACGCAGTTGTGTAGCATCAGGGCAACCACCATAAAGACTCTTGGAATTTTCGTAAACTTCAAGTCGGCGATTTATATTTAAGGCTACTCTTCCGAAAATGCCCCAACCACTCCAATTTATCTCCAGTTGCGTACTGTTAACTGTTTTCACAGCCTTGGAGGGCGGTACCCTGCATGCAGAGTTGTTAAGTTTTTCAATTCGGTTTTTGATTATAAGGACTTTCACTTGTCGAAGGGCATAATAAAAGCCAATAATGGGTCAGCTTAGTTCAGATTTTTTTTTTATGTCAGCCTTTATATGTCCGGTAAACCTCTTGCATGTGCTGGTTCCTATACCGCAATTTTAAGGCTTGTATTAAAGATGAATAATTATGCCTTTTTCCTGCTGGTATAGTATGCAACAGTTTTGCCGCTGTGCCTCTAAGTGTCAGAATTAAACCTGTAGCTTTTTCTTCATCAGTCGAACTGCAGTGTCTGTATGTCTGCCAGCGCGTTTACCATCAAGTGTTGGAGGCTGAAGTCTGTTATTAACGGTCACGTCTGCAGATAAAGTCGCTGAATGCCGTTTTTGGGCATTCTCTAGTTCAGTCCTAATTTCATCGAAATTTTTCTTCATTGACGGTTCCATTTCGCATTTAAGCTGTTTAATATTCATTTGTCCAGAAATTTCTACTTCTTCCAATTTTTTCTCTAAATTTCATATCAAAAGCTGATTTTGGACCCTCAAGCTCTATTTCAGCTTTCAAGCTCCGATACTGATGACTTCTGTTCTCCCATTAACGCCTTTAAACTCGGTTGATGATAACTTTTGTTCTTTTTTGGAAGATTTTATTTCAGACATTAAAGGATTGATAATATCTGTCATACTGTCATAGTTCCTTCTTAGTTCTCGTAATTTCTGTTATTCATTTTCACCACACCAAGTCACGACAGGTTCGAGTGGTCCTTCACTTTACAGTTCATACGGCGACGTTTTTCTGATTTTCGAAATCTGAGAAATCCGCACACAATTTAATTTCGTTTTCATCACGTAACCTATTCTACCCTAGAGTGCACGTTGCAATATGAAAGCGAGGCTATTGATAAGAGACGAGCAACAAAACCTATGAAATCAGTCAAAGAAGCGAAACTGATAGAATTTTATTATGTGAAAATAAAATTGCAGTTTAAAAAACCATAGCTCCAAATTACGTCTGCATCGTAGAGCTTAGGTTCTTGGGGCCACTGAATGTGCTCGCGGGCATACACATGCTGACTTCTAGATTACATGCAAATTTTCCACTCAGTAAAATTTTGCGCCCTAGGCGAGCGCCTAGTCCGCCTGTGCGTAAATTTAGACCTGCGACCATGACTTTTTCAACACCCTATCCAAATAACGCTTTAATCATGTGCACTGATTAAAAAGTTACAGTGGTATGTATAACCAACAAGTTTAAAGTTTTGTTTGCTCTGCTACTTTTTCTTATTTTTTAAGAAGTGGGAAGCTCTGTTAAATAAACATTTTATAATTAAAACTTAACTTACTTTTACCCATTTCTTGGGATTTAGTTAATTCTTGGAATTTAATTAATTATAAATTTACATTCTAAAACTAATGTAAAAATAAAATAAAACAATATTAACTATAAGTGTAAGCTCCAATTTATTTAATGATTATTTAAAATTTATAAATTGATTATTCAATTCATTTTATTAGCATTACTGTCCAAATCCTAGGGGACAACCCTTTTTTGCGTTAGCAGGGTTTTGGCCGGAAGGGAATTAGGGTAAGGGGAGTGAGGAAACTTGAGTCTTGTTTTTGCATTGCTGCGAGCTAGACAACAGCCCAGAGACAGAGTGGATTACTTTAATTTCTTAATAAAAGCTCACGGGGAGATCTGGTCTCGAACCCGGGGCCCATGGCATGATGGTCGTGCGGCTCAACGAATTGATCCAACTCCGTCTTGTTGATTGCAATGTGTAATATTTACTGCAATTTCGCACCAAACTTGATTAATGCAGTCTTTAAGTTCTTGCGCAGCCATAAACTACCTTTAATTCTCGTAAGCTTGAAGTCTGGGCTAACAGCTGGCCATTCAAGAAATAAGATATATTTTCTTTAAAGCAATCCTTTACGACTTTTGCAACATGTGCGGTAGGATTACCTTGCTCAATAAAACAGTTTGGCTCATACTAAATTTAAATGCATTCCAAAAGTTTTACGTGCTTGAGTTTTTTCTTGTAGGAAGCTTCTCTTACCAAACCGGTTCCTCATCCGTTACCACTGCCCTTAATTTATTTTCCATTTGGGGCTATTTTATGGCATCTTAAACATTGACATTAGCGTAAAAAACTTTCCTTTTGTGTAAATCTTGCTACTGGTGCTACTTTTCTGACAAAACGCATAGTCTTTGGTAGACTTCAGTCTTGCATCTTTATATCCTGTTGATGTGTATGTTTTGGTCCTTTTCAACATAAAAAAATCACCATTTTTGGAACTAACTTCCCACCAAAATTTTTAGTTATGGAAGACTGGTTCACACCAAGTTGCAAACACTATTTCTTAAATTTTTATATTGCTGAAATTATCTATTTCTTTTGTGGAATGAATAATGTGGTTTGGGTGATCAGTATCTGTGGTTTGGGTGATCTGTTACAACTTGTTAAGTTGAGTGGAAGGGGTAATAAGATCGAACACTTTAAAGAATGCGTAACGTAAGTTATGGATAGTTCGTAAGTTTAATTTACGGGGCAATCTTGGTTACTGTCAACAGTTTCCCTCTTGGCATGTCTATTTCTCTGTGATAAATTTGATAAGCTTATCAAATATTTACTTCCCTTAATAGCAATGTACCACCATAATCTCTTGTAAATTAGATATAACTTCTAATTTAAATCTTCATTAAATGTAACTAAATTTTTCTTATATCCGTCCAAGTCAAATACTATAATTCGAACAACACCTATAAAAATATAAAACAGTTTGTAAAAGTAACTCGTTTTAAATATGAGGACATACAAAGCTATGCCAAAAGGATAACGATGCCTCTTCAAATCAATTTATATATTTTTTGTAAATGTATACATATGATTGCTACTGTATATGAAAATGTTACGTTATAATATCAAACTATAAAATGCTAAATCTAATTTTTCGGAGAGATACATATAAATATTTAGATACGATTTTATCGAAATAAGGATTTAGCCTTTAGGTGACTTTTGCATAGTGCGCCACTAAAATGAAGAACTATCCCTAAGTTCAGTTCATTATTGAAATACTTTTGATAATTTTATATTTAACTGATGAAATATATAGCTGATGCCTTATCGAGGATACGTGAGAGGACCGCCAACTGGGTCCAATGCATCCCCTAATATTTCATTTTATATAATTTTGAATTATTATTATTATCAAGGATTGGATCAAGGACTAACCGCATCCTTAGTCACTGCGACCAATTTGATCTTTTGTGAACTGATCCAGGTTCAGTATTAGGAAGCCCCGTCAATCTTTAGTTCTCTTATCAGACCTAAAATTTTTCTGGGGGCTGCCTTGGCTATATCTGATGTTAATGGGAAAGCCCCACCAAGGTGTCTAAGCCTGATACGGCCGAGGGCCTCACAGTGACAGAGGATATGTTCCGCTGTCTCTTCCTCTTCTAGACAGAATCGACAGGTGTCATCATCAGCCAGCCCCAACTTTTTTAGGTGGTAGCCCAGGTGACAGTGACCAGTTAGAAGTCCAGTTATCAGCCTTAAATCTGGTCTGCTGAGTGAGAGCAGCTCCTTTGTTTCTTGTTTTGAGTAGGTTATAAACCTTTTTGCTTGTCTTGACCCTGGGATATTTGTCCAATGTGAGTGCTTACATTCGTCCTCCCATGACCGGATACGCATTGCTATTCGGCTTTTTGAGTAGCCACAGAATGGCTCCGGTCCAACGAACTGAGAATCCGCGCCTTTTTTTTGCTAGGAAATTCGCCTTTTCGTTGCCTTCAATGCCCTCGTGCCCTGGTACCCATGCTAGCGTGATGCTGTTGCTCTGGGCCAGTTCTTTAAGAGCAGTGAGACAGTCCCAGACGATTTTAGACTCAAAGGTGTAGGATCCCAACCTTATTTTATTATTAGAATTATAATTAACCCTTCTAACTCAGAAGGCGCACTTCACATGCAAAAGCCTGGAATCAATTGACCTATTCACAAGAATATAACATATATTGAGGCGAATGAGGCTCCCATAAGCCATGCAATAAAATATTAGTAAAAATCCAAAACACTCCCAAACACTACAATCAGGGGTGCAGAGATAACAGAGAACGTTTAAGCACATCCTTAGTAAGAGCCAATTCAAAAATAGGACACATATTCATGGCCCTACACATGCGGTTAATAATAATAAGTTATCCGCAGTTATTGATCGATCATTAGTAAACAAAGATAAGATCATTAGTAAACAAAAGCCAAAATACACCCAAACACAACAATCAGGGATGCACAGGCAGCTTAAGCCAAGTCAATACAAAACATACAAGGAAGGAAACTATACGCCATACAAAAAAACAAAATCAAAAAGAACAAAGACAAGTGAGTACAACAGGATGGTTACAAGTTATAAAGGTTCCTCTTTAATGTTAACTTGTCTACGTTAGTGCTGAAAACATCACCAACACCATTAGCAAACCTACACATGCGATTAACAGGCTCGAACATACCGTAACTAGTGCGCGAGAAAGCTATCTGAAAGCTCGAACGGTTTCGAAGGGAATAGGACAGTTCTCTAGGTGATATTTTGGAAGAAAGTTCCGCACTGTCAATCTTTCCCTGTAGAAGCTGGTGTAGAAAAATTATATCGGCAACCCAGTGACGCTTCTCGAGAGTAGCAAGTTGTAGCGGTCCCAACCGATCACCATATGGAGGTAGAATAAAAGGGTCACTCCACGGCAAAGCACGAAGGGCCGATCTCACAAATCTACGCTGTACAGATTCAATACGTTTAGTGTGAGATCCATAAAACGGAGACCAAACCGGACTAGCATACTCCAGCAGTGGTCTAACAAGGGATGTATAAAGATGGAGTCTTCTGTGAGGGCTAGGAAATTCCCTGGACCAACGGAGGATAAAACCCAGCATAGAGCTGGCCCTGGCAACGATATTATTAATGTGGGGGATGAAGTTAAGTTGCCTATCAAGATACACACCCAAATCCTTCACTCCTTCCACCCGTTGAATACAAGTATCTTCAAACTTGTACTGAAAAGTACAGCAGTTGATGGACCTCGAGAAGGTCATAACCTGACATTGACCGATGTTTAATTTAAGATTATTATTGACACACCAGCTATAAAATATTTGCAGGTCTGACTGCAATATCTCGCAATCCGCAAAAGATTTGATTGGGAGAAAAATCTTGATATCGTCCGCATAAATAAGAATTTTACTTCTTTGAAGCAAATAAGTAATGTCATCAATAGATAAGATGAACAACAGAGGCCCAAGATGACTACCCTGAGGAACGCCGGAAGGAGCCACAAAAGCATCAGAGAGCACGCCACGAAAACGCACTCTATAAGTCCTATTGTATAAATACGACTTAATCCATGCAATGAGTTTTGCCGGGAAACCCAACCTGGCCAATTTGAAAACGATAATAGAGTGAGACAGCTTATCAAAGGCCTTACTAAAGTCGGTATAAATGCAGTCAGTCTGCCAACCTTCCAGAAATCCACCCACACTGCCAGACACAAACTCTAATAAGTTGGAAACCGTTGACCTACCCTGAATGAATCCATGCTGCCTGCTAGAGATTAATCTCCTACACCCAATAGACAATTGGGACTGGATCATCAGTTCGAAGAGTTTTGGAATGCAAGATAGTTTAGCAATAGGTCTATAGTTAACAATCTCTCTTCTATTCCCACTCTTAAATATGGGGATTAAAAATGAAGCCTTCCAGAATGTAGGGAAGCGACCAACCAAGATAGATCGCCGGAAGAGCAAAAGTAAAGGACATAATAACACCGAAGAACACTTCTTTAAGACAACAGCAGGAACCCCGTCCGGGCCATAAGAAAAGTCTTCCGGAAGATCCAAAATATGCTTGTATAAGCTCTCCTCCGTGATAGATGGAATAGGTACGGGGGATATATTACTATTATTAATGTGCGAAAAGTTGTTACTTTCTGGATAAAAATCGGATGATTCAAATGCGCCCCTGAAGTATTCAGCAAATAAATTACAAATAACCTTAGAATCGTTACTGGAACTTAACCCGAATTCCATAGTCGATGGATAGTTATCAACCCTTCTCTTCATATTGACGTAATCAAAAAATGCACGGGGGTCAGAGAATAAATTGCCTCTAAGGTTCAGTAGGTATTCGTCATATAGAGAACGAGAAAGACTTATGAAATGTTCGTGACAGAGAATAAATTCACGCTTAGAGTCTACACTTCCCACTCGCAGGTACCTTTTCCAGAGTCTATTTTTCCTATTTCTGAGAGTTTTTAATTCTCTGTTAAACCAGGGGGAGCGGATTCTCTACTTCTAACCCGAACATAGGGGACACACCTAGCGAAAGCTTCGTATAAAATTTCATAGAAACCAGATACGTTCCTGTCAATATCGTCACTAGACAGACAGGTATGGAAGTCTAAATCACCAAGATATTCATTCATAGCCTCAAAATCGGCCATTCTAAAGTTAAAACTAAATTCACATTCGAGATTATCGACACGCACGTCCGAGAGACAATGAAAAGTGACAAGCAATGCAGGGTGAAACATGTCCAGACTCGTCAAGGGAAAGAGGCTAGGTTCCACAAAAGTGAGCGTGGAGTTCGTAGAGAACACTAAATCAAGCTGTCTACCCATATTGTTACTCACATTGCTCATTTGGCAAAGTCCTATGCAAGCCAAGGTGTCAAGGAACAGTGATTGTCCCTCAGTCAAGTTATGGGGAAGATAGCTATCGTCATCATCATTCACTACCCATCTCACGTTGGGTAAGTTGAAGTCCCCTACTAGGACAATTTCGTCCTTAGAACCCATCTGGTCATGAATAAAGTCGATATGCTGAATAAGAATGTCATACCGACTCAACCCATTATTATCGACGACATTGTCCATGTCTGGAGGTATGTAACAACAAATTAAAAAGAGGTCGCCCGAATCGAATGAAACCTTTACTGAGACTTGTTCCAGATCAAATTGATCAGAAAAAGACGAAGGGTTCACAAAAGTAGCATTTAGAAAATTTCTACATGCAATGAGAACCCCACCTCCCCGTACAGACGAATCCGCAGACCTGTCCCTGCGGAAGACCTGAAAGGAGTCATTAAATAGCTCGGCATCCGAGATACCCTGGTGTAACCACGTCTCAGATAAAGCCATCAAATCAAATTCAGAGTTAACAGATGAGAAATAAGAATTATTAGTTTTAGTCCTTAACCCTCTCACGTTTTGATAGTAGAGAGAGAGCTTATCCCGTTTTTTAAATTGGGAGATTGAGCGACTATCGGCCCGGCACGGCGGTGATTACGGGGTACGAAGATCTTATAAAAGACATCCACGGGCCATTATGTGTTTATGATCTGATAGAGAGGGCTCATCCGACACGTGCCAGTTAGTAATGCTGTTCTCCAAGTTTGGACTGGCTATAGTAAGATCCAGAACTTCTTGGCGAATGATGTTAGTAAAGGTTGCTTTATTGCCTTTATTTAATATTTCAATATTGTTTTTAATGAAATAGTCTAGAAGGTACTCACCTCGGCTGTTTATCCCGGTACTTCCCCAGATAGTGTGGTGGGTATTCGCATCACATGAAATGATGAACTTCCTATTGTGCTATATATATAATTTTGAATACTTTCATATTTTTGTTCAGTATATATTCCTGCCTCCATATAGGATCTTAGTAAACATCTTAGAGGTATGTGATATAGCCCCACTAGTCTCGAGATGCAGTAACTCTTAGTTTTGGGTTTGAGCTCACTTGTTTGATGACACAGTTGTGTAGCATCAGGGCATTGCCTCGGTGCAACCACCATAAAGACTCTTGGAATTTTCGTAAACGTCAAGTCGGCGATTTAAATTTAAGGCTACTCTTCCCAAAATGCCCCCAACCCCTCCACTTTATCTTCAGTTGCGTACTGTTAACTGGTTTAACAGCCTCGGAGGGCGGTACTCTGTATGCAGAGTTGTTAAGTATTTCCTCAGTAATACGACCATATTTCATTTTTATTTCATAGTCCGTTCTTTAGAAATCAAAAATAGGTAACTAAATTGTTGTTTAATTTTTAGTTTGTTTAACTTTGTAATAAAATAATTAACGCTTTCATGATTTCAGAAGCACTGCAACTTCCGGCCAGGTATTATTAAATGGGAAACCTAGGCAAATCAAAACATTTAGAAAAATGGCACGTTATATTATGCAAGACGAGTTACTCGATCCTAATTTTACCATAAGAGAAACTATGATGTTGTGTGCTAATCTTAAGCTAGGAACCTTTTTGACGACCCAACAAAAGAACGAAGTAGTAAGTAATTATAAAATTATTTTTTGTAGAATCACATTGTTTTTTTTTTATTTCAAGGTAGATGAAATACTTTCCACTCTTCTTTTAACAAAATCACAAAATACTAGAACTCTTATTCTATCTGGAGGAGAAAAGAAAAGACTATCGATAGCACTCGAATTAGTCAACAACCCACCAATCATATTTTTGGATGAACCAACTACGTCAGTTAAAAATTTTATGGGCATTTGAACAACCCACAAACTCTATATTTTCATATATTTCAGAGGACTTGATGATATGTCAGGTTTACAGTGTATTGGACTATTAAAAAGAATAGCTCACTCCGGACGAACAATAATTTGTTCAATTCACACTCCTTCAGCTAAGATTTTCGAGATGTTTGATCAGGTGTATGTATTAGCTCAAGGACAGTGTGTTTATCAAGGCTCTGGGTCATATATCGTTCCATTTATGCAATCAATAGGCTTACCTTGTCCATTAACACACAATCCGGCCGATTTCAGTAAGTATTAATACGATAAATATTATATCAGGTGGAAATGTCTCAAAAAAGTCTTTAGGAAATAGAAATTATTTTTTATTTTCTCCAGACAAAATTTTGTCTATTTTTAAAGGGTTAAATTTAATAATGAAAATTGAATGTATCCTTTTTCAACCATGTAATAAAACGTTATACATATTTGACAATGTGATAATTTAGATGCTAATTTTATCTAAACTAACGTTATCAGATATTATTTAAGAAAAGTCGGATGTAAAGAAAAAAAGTTTTTCAACAAAAATGTCATTCAGTTGCTCTGCTAAAACGTCGGAACTGAGACAAAAATTACAATAGAAATCGGATTTGGAAACTAACAATACAGAAAAACGTATTTCAGCCATTTATTATTTATTAAGTATTATTCAAGCATATTAAACATAGTTTTTAATCTTCTACGAGGGTTGCTACTTAAGTTTTGAGATTCACAAGTAAAAATAAATATTTATAATCGTAAATGGCTTTATTGCTTTTCAAAATATTCTCCATGAAGCTCAATACACTTTTTCACAAAATTACAAAATATGCCGGGAATATTCACATGACCCGTGTAAATTTTTAAGGTATTACTACCTGAAAAAGTACCAAAAAATAAGTACTTTTTAATAATTTTTTTCTCAGCCGCTTTATTAGATATTATCATGAAATTTATATATATATATATATATATATATATATATATATATATATATATATATATATATATATATATATATATATATATATGTATATTACTACATTATTAGTCCTTAAAGTTTAAAAAAAAATGTTTAGTTAATTTATATTTTTGGCCTTATTTGTAGAGGGCGCTGAAGTCAAGAGCTCGAAAAAGAGATAGTCCGATGTGTGAGAGATAATGTCAGAGTTGAGAAGTCTGAAACAATAAATTCGAACGGGATTTTATAAAGGAACGTTTCTTACCTTGTAATTTACCACAATTACTCAAAAATTTAAAAAATAAATAAATAAATGGCGAAGGTTTGAAAAAAAAATTTTAGTAGGTTATTCTTGATAGCATAAGTGATCCAAAAATGAAAAAGACAAAAAATTGATTTTTTGAAAATTTTTTCCGGTAGTATTACCTTCAAACAAAAATCAGAACAAAATGTTTCCAAACTCGAGCAACGTAAGAAATATAAACATTTCTTAACACTTTCGGCGTTTCTAATAAAGAAAAGTTAAACTCCTTTGCCTAGTCCTTAACAGCAGCACCAAAGAGCTAACTTTTCTTCAACTGCTGGATACCATCGCGAGAAAACGAAAAAGATCGGTATTAAATTTTATTGGAGTAACATCTAGGTTTTCGTTTCTCGCGAAGTCATCCAGCAACTGAAGAAAACTTAATTTGATTATTTGACATATTCACACTGGTGTTGCTTTTTCTGAAAACTTATTTCTTTATTTCTGTTGATCTAAACTTTGTTAAAGAAGTTCTTTGTGCTTTTTTAAATAGTCACAGAATTCAAGATAATTGAAATTCAAGTTATGTTTTACCACTAAAATCGATTTCAATGTTTTAATTTGGAGACGTGTTTTTTTCCGTTGTCCAAATTTGATTGGTTGTAGAGAAAACGCGTTCAACTGGTGCTGATGTTCCAGCTAATAAAAACGCATATTCAACGAGAGCAGAAAAATCTTTTTGAACAGATACTGAAAACATTTAGCCCATCGTCTGTCAGCAAATAGTTTCTTTGCAGACCATTCAACGATTTTAGGCTCTTTTATGAATTCTTTGATGTAAATAAACTGCCTAAATACGATGTCTATTTTCTGATAACTAAAAGTATTGATTTTTTTATTTCAGCTCATCTGTCAATTTAAATGTTTCTACATGGTTCAGTTGATCGATCCACATTTTCAGATATTCGAAGCAGCTGCCTGTAATAAAAATAAATTTACATTTAAAGTAATAAAAAGAACAAAAAAATCATTAATTACCACGAAAAGCTATTATTCCTACTGTAAATGGTTTCAAACTATGGCCTTCGCTTTGAGGTTTTCCATTTCAGATTTTACGGAAACTGAAAAAAAGTTGTGTTGGTTTGCTACTTGCATGTTTTTAATGAGATCCTGCAAGGTCAGACAAACTGCAACCGCAATAACATTATTTTTCAATTCAAATGAGACTTTGTGTATTTGCAATTGAAATTAGTTGATCTTTTATAAATATGAACCAAAGTTTCAACAATTTATTGGAGAAAAAATCTTCAATAATCTTTGGGACTTAAAACGGTCTAAGAATTTTACTGAAGTATTTATTCAGTGGACCGAACAGTTGGTCGTATTCTTCTTCGGTAGTTTCACAAATACTTTTCAATTCTCCGGTGCGAACTGTATGAATACAAAAATTGGTAAATATTTTGACCACAGTACCTTCTAGTTCTGCCCATTGCAAGCATTTCTACGTGTGCTGCACAACCAACACCAACGATGTTCGATTTTATGGATTTCGATTTTGAAAAAACATTTTGTAGAACAGTTCGCTGAGCAAAAATACTTTTTGTAAAAATATGATCAGATTTTCATCCTTTTTTGTCTGTCAATTGAATTACTTTTACTTTGACGCCTTTGGTAGGTAGAAAGTAACGTATAACAACGGTAAATAGTTTTGTAGAAGAATAGTTTGATGCAACTGTTGAAAGACAAATGTATCGTGTTTTTTCCATACGTTTGATGAAAATTTTAAATGCATGAGGCGCAAAAACATTGGTTATAATTGATTCACATTTGGTTCCTGCGCACGAAAAGGAGGTGGGTTGATAAGGGCCATTTTTCGCCCATCAGCCACTTGATGTGACATTTATTTTATTTAATAGTGTACCTCATAACAAATATGAAAAACACGAAATGCATATGATCTGCATTTAGAACACAACTTAGAACCACTCTGTAGATCACAGTTTTTAGAACTTCTAAGTATTGATATAATTTTTCTATTAGAACAGATTCGAAAATCACTATTTGTTTTTTCACCATGTTTTACAACAATCACACTGGCTTCCAGGCATTATTGATTATTAAATTTTTCAATAAACATTCGCAACAACAGCTTTAAAACTCAATTTTGATATCTACACTACGTAAATACTTTTTGAGCGCGGCAAAACACGTATAAACACGTTCCAATTGCAGCGCAACTGATACTCTCGCGCGAGATATATTTTTTTGTACTGCGTAGAAGCGCACAGTGAACCAAAATAAATTAGTACTCATTTACAAGCTCATAAAGAGTAGTATCATTGTGAGTCAAAATTAATATGGTTCATGGAACGCTTCTCAAAAATATTATAATTCAAAGATTAAAAAAACTACAAAAATATACAAAAAAAGCGAAACACACTTTTTTTGAACAATAATTTCTCTGACTTATTTATTTCTCTATATTATTTATCACGTAAATCTCATAGAATAAAAAAATATATATCTTCAACTATACAAATGCATTTAAAAATAGTTGGAAATCGAAACTGTTTTTTTCGAGTGCGTAATGGGCGAAAAATTGCCCTTATCAACCCATCTCCTTTGTTAATAGAAAAACATACTCTGAATAGCTTTGATGCACAGTCGTTCGATTTAAAATTGAGATAAAGACTTTGTATCTTTTATTTAGTTAAAATTATGGTTTTCAGCTACCGTGTGATAATCCCACACACCCTCCATAGCTGCGATATTCAAATCTGCATTAGTCCAATTGCTGAAAAAATGGCTTATGGATTTATTTTGTAAACTTGACAGTACCACACTTTGGGGAATTTGTTTTTAAATGTTTTTCAATGTCGTTTGCTCCGTTTTGAACAGAAAACTTTGCATCACACTTTATATAGCGAACTTCAGATTCGTCATTTGTTTTTTTCTAAGAACGGATATCGTTGTCGACATTCAGAGTTGAAAACGCATTTCTATTTTGTTTTCAGAGGCATTTTGTTAAGTTAGAAGTTAAAAATAATAAGGCCCTAAGCTATTTGAGATATGGGGCCATTTATAAGTCCAGACATTATATGTCAGGCCAAATCTGATTTTCGGATACCTAGAGGGTTAAGCTGGAATACAATTAAGAAGTATATAGATAGTGAAATGATAAATCTTTAATTAGAAAGTTTCCTTTCAGCAACACTTGGTGGAAGTCATTTATTTAAAAAAGGAAAAAGCGCTTGTTTTACTTCCACAAATAGGAGTGACATTTTTTTCTGATTATACAATATTTAACCAGTATTGGTATTATATGAAATTAATGGACTAAAAATCCTCTTCATATAATTCATAATACTCAGATTTAAAACTGAGTTCTTATAGTTTTTGACCTTTCGTCGTGGATATCCGTGGTGAAAAGTGCAATTTCCACGCTGATGATGACCAGCTTGCACTTTGGGTCGAAACATCCATCATTTTTCTTTGAGCGCTGATATTTCTCAGCGATCACCCTCCCAAAGAAAAAATTTTCACTCCTATTTGTGGAAGTAAAACAAGCGTTTTACTTTTCATTTTTTAAATAAATCTTTAAATTAAAATCATTTTTATTCATAACCAACTTAAAAATGAAAATTCTGGTAAAAAGAAACAAGTTCTTTTAAAAGGCACAATTTACAAAAGCTTATTATCTAATCTATTGAAACATGTTATAAGGATTAAGGAATTATATTAAACTAAAATATTTTCTTTCTTGCCTTTGCCAGAGCAAAGTCACTGATGACATCATCAAATGATAAACTGTGTAATTTGTCACTTGCTGTGCACATGAGACTGAGGGAACTAAATTATGTTCCCTCAGTCTCTTGAGTCATTGTTGTTCTAAATTCATTTTTTATCCTCTTGGGAAAAGGATCTTTCTCCACAGCAATTTGCAACCATCTAACTAAGAAACAATCTCAAAATTGCTTCTACATTAGGGATTGCTGTAGCTTCTAATTTTGTTAAAAATGATACTAATGATCACTGTATACTGAGGCCCTCGGTGCCAGACTTGACTCTTATGCATCCATCACAGGTATAAATGTTTTGATTCTGAACTTGTCTCTTGGCTCAAGATTCTCTAAAGCATCATCTTCATCATCATTGATATGCCTTCTTCTATATCTCTTCTTCTATATTTTCTTGCAATCAACATCAGGCAATTTTTCCTTTACTTTTTCTTTAAAATGATCGAACATATCCCCGGAACCTTTAACAAAATTCAAAAGTGAAGCATACAATTTCCTACATACATTTAGACTAATTTGGGGGTCTTGCAGTGATTGATTAGTTTTGTAAAATTAATCCAGCAAGTAATTCCACAAATAACATTACCATAAATTCAAACTCCTTCATTTTATTAAAAATGTTTATGTCTTGATTTCTTGTTTCGCCTTTCTCTGAATTATCAATATTAGGGAATTGGGAAAAATAATGCTGTAGTATATTTAAGTGTATTTGACAATTGCTCACTCGGACAATTTTTTTGGGCCCCCAAGAAAGTGGAGGCCCTAAGATATAGGTTGTGTAGCTTATACGTAAATCGTGCACTGTGCTGACTGGATAAATATGAGAATGAAATGAAGTTTGCTGCGGCTAAATCCATAGTAATCATCACACAGTCAAGTGTCGGCGCCGCACAGTGGGCCAAAATGATTTTTAGGTGACCAAAAATCGATTTTCGTCATGTCATAAGTTTTAATGGCATTCGATAGTCCACTAAATGCAGTACCTTATGCCAAATTATTTTTTAATTTGAATAGCTCATTTTATTTTAAAAATGTTCAAGTTTTGTATGATTTCAAAGTTATTTTTTGAAAACGTTTGTAAGGAAAGGTTGAATTTTTATTAATGAAGTCATTTACTATTTAGGAAGAGGGATTATAAGGCCAATATAAGTCAAATAGTTTTTTTTAATAATAGCATTTTAATTACAAAGGGCTAAATTTCATTCAAATTTATATTTCTTTTTAACTTTTAAAAAAATGTCTAGAGATGTCCACGTTCTAATTGGTATCAAATTAAAGTAGAAACCCTCCTGCATCGTTGAAAAAAATTGGCTGCGACCATCTGCGACCTTCGGAGAAATTTGCATTTGAAGTAAAGTCTACCTTGTTGTCGTGTTCGTATTTCCACACAATGTTTCCACTTATGCAGGAATTTTACGAATTGTATGGCTGCATAATGTTTCTTTGGAAAATGAATTACAGTTTTTCTAAGAAACGTTTACGATTAATTATCTCATATATATTTAAAGAAGTTACTATTATATGTATATGACATCCAGGTAGATACATGTGATGATTATTGAGTTTGCTTTTTATGGCACCTAATTAATATTATTATAATTACCTGAGGCAAGGGAGAATTGTAAATTGTACTTGTTTGTGTTTAAAATCATAAGCTGCAGGTACGTAATGTACATTGAGAAGAGGAAACACAAGCACAACACTGCTTTTGCAAATTTGATATGCTGTAATGTGCACGAGGTAGGCTGCGAAAAGGGAAATATTTGGTCTGTCTTTTGACTCGAAAGTTTTTACACAGAACTAAAACTTTTAGCCCACACTGTGTTGACTTCTGGACTTGAAGAAATTGAACAGCTGATCGTATTTCCCCTGTTACCCAAATGTAAATATTTTACCCACGATTTAGAGTGTAGAATAAATTGAAGAAGAAGATTTTCTTGAAAGTTCATCACTACAACTGCAGTTTGCAAACATTGGAACTATTAACTTTTTTAATAAGTCTTTTCATTTTTCTCTACGTCTTTTTACAACTTTATCCAGCGATTTTATAACCACAAAGATAACCTACTAATTTATTTTTTGACAGTTCTCTGTTATCATCAATTTACTCAAAAAGTGTCTGCGGATGTC
Source organism: Leptarthrus brevirostris (assembly GCA_964036015.1). NCBI lineage: Eukaryota > Metazoa > Arthropoda > Insecta > Diptera > Asilidae > Leptarthrus > Leptarthrus brevirostris. Next base: position 57,616,935 of record OZ038375.1, read on the forward strand.
CCAGGTGGGCAGAAATCTAGGGGAGGAAATGTCAAACGTGGAAAGTCAAGGACGACTAGAACCTATGGTGAATATGTGAGGTGAAAATGTGTAACGGAAACATCTAGAACTAAGTGGCTGAAGTTTCTAGAATAAAGCTTAATAGTATATAGTTAGTTGTATTTTACCCATGAAGTGATAAGTGTTAGTTATTAAAGTGAAACGTAATATTGTGAAGAAATATTTCCAGGAAAATTGTGCAACGAATTAATGAATTGGAGCAAATAAAAATTTGTCTATGTAAATAAGAGTCTTAATTAATCCGTCGAGCCAGAAGAGCCATATTTACGATACAATACGATAAGAGTATTTTGTGATTGTCGTTAATTACATTTATTTGGTATAAAAGTGCTAAAATCAATATGCAGATTAAGTATTGTGAACTTTATAAAATAATCCGCGATAACAATGTTATGGAATACGAAAAGTTTGCGCGTATTCTTTCAAATACGTATAATATTAAAATTTTGGACGAAAAAAGGATTTGGCGACTCTTTATGACTTTCAAGAAGAATTGGCAACTTAGTACTAGAAACTTACGAAAGTTGGAACAACAGAATTGTCGTGGTTAAATAAAGTACTGGAAATCAATGCTAAGGAAATAAAATCTTCCGTGTCACCTCAACCATCAACTTCAACATTAGCGACGCCAACATTGGGACCTGCTATATCATCCGGCAGAGGCAGACGAGCAAAATCCCTGGATCAGTGCTCGGAAATCATCAAAAAGCGAAAACTCAAACGGCATAATGAAGATTTATCAACGGAATTAATAAGCCAGTCAGAGAGTATCGCCACCACAAAAAACCAGCCACAGAAATTCACTCCGGAGGAAGCTTTGTCCTTGTTTTTAGACTTGGGACTTTCTAAAGATAAGTACAATTTTCTTAGATATGAATTGAAAAAGAGAAACCACAATGCTTTACCAAGCTATAACAAAATTGTCGGAGCAAAAATAGAGTGTTTGCCTGAAATTCTGCAGACTACCGACACTTCCACTTCGGTTCCTCTTCAAAATTTGCTTGATTCAACCGCGAACAAAACTCTAAAGATAAAATCACAGGATGACATCGAGAGATTAGATGTTAGTGAGTAAATTTAGATGTGATGGATCTTTGAGGATCTTAGTGTGGACAAATCCTCGTCCATCATTTGCTCACTTTTGTAGACCTATTAAATTTAAATATTTAAAGGAAACAAAGTAATTGGTTCAAGGGGAAGTTGACCTCGTGAAACAAGAAATACTAGTAAATGATTTAATGCTGACGAAATGCTTAATTAACGGCGAGGAAGTATAAGTAATTCATAGGCTTCACTTAACAATGCGTGATGGCAGAGTAACTCAATTTGTAACAGACACGAAATCATCGGCACTTGTACTATTTGCCAAAAAAAATCCAAAAGATTTTCGAAATACGGAAGAAGAATCCGATGTTGAAAAAAATTATCAGTACGGGCTTACGCCTCGTCATGCAAGAATTCGATTTATGGAATTTGTATTGCAAATGAGTTACGACTTGAGTTTTACTAATGAGGGTGTACGGATTAGAAATTATAAAGAGATTTAAGACCATATTAAATGTTCTTTCTTGTTGTCTACCTATAAATGCGCAAAAATTCAGAACATATGCAGAACAAAGAGAAATATTATTAAATGAGAAATATGCCTGAAGGAAATTAACAGCGACAATCCACAAAGTTTTAAGGCATCGAAAAGATATAAGACTGCATTATCTTATGCCAATTGGCGAATTGTCGGAAAAAGCCCAGAAAGCCAAAAATTAAAACTACAAGCGCTCCAGATACCACAACACCAGAAAAATTTCAAGGACAGAACAAAACGTTGATCTCATGAATATGCTTCTTATATCATCCTGAAGAAATGACTAGTAAATTAGATGAAAATGTAGATAATACCTTTGTAAAATGTTGCATTCATAAATCAATTAATCAAACCATCTAAGCGAAGAAAATAATTGTTTCACTTATTCAGTAATTTCCACAAACAAATTTCCAGACAACTGATCAGCATTATAAGGTGAGTGCACTCAGAGAAGTGTCAGGTTTCCAAGTTCACTCACTGCATAAATGTCGATCAATGAACTTTTTACTAATGAAATTTTGTAAACATAGCAATTAAATAAAATTCATAATGTAATGAGTCCATAGATGTATCATAGAAATTAAAACTTAGGATTAAGCAACTTTTTTTTGTATAAATATTATAAGCAAAAAAGACGTGAGGCAGTTCCGATTTTAACTGGGAACGAACGAGTGTTTTTTTATTTACAACTTTAATAACACATTTACCTTTCAGAATTTTGTATGTAGTGGTTCAAGATCCGCTGCCTCATCAACATCCCATCCCATGCCATGCCCATCCCAACAAAGAACAAAAGAGTTCTTAAACATTGGTGAGACCCCGACGTGATTCAGGTGTAGCACTTGAATCACTTAAAATCTCATTCAACTCATCCTTCGAATCAGCGGTCAAAATCAAACATTAAGAGACATGGCTCCTACCAATCTGCAAGAAACAACTCCAAGGACCATGGAGGAATTAGTGTCTGAACAAGGGTGAGTAATTTCCAACTAAAAGAAATATTCAAATGACAGGAAGACAACAGCATCATATTATCAAGAAAGATTACGTCGATTAAATTCAGCCTGGTCACTGTTTGATTAAATTTATGAAGAAATCAGTCTGCCGTCTCCTCTATTGGACCATCCGTATTTCACGTCAAATAAATACAACAACATGGCCAAAATATATGAAGATTACACGCAGTACTTTTCAAAGAGAATTGAACAATTTAAAAAAGGTGCCAGTAAACCAAGTACAGATGAAGTCGAAAGAATATCCTCTGAAGATTCTACAAGGCATCATACCAATTGGAAAGATCAGTCCTCAGTCAACAATGCAATGAGTCAACCACTAAAGACATCGAACTGTGGCATACCAAAGAATATTCAACTGGCTGACCCCGCCTTTTTCAAGCCTGATCAAATCGACCTTCTCTTAGGTGCTGAATTCTTCATGCAGTTATTATCTGTTGAGCAAATCAAGCTAGGACAAGACTTACCCACACTTCTGATGAAACTCAACTACAACATTGGCAGAAAAACAGTGCTGAAAACAGAGATATTCAATCAAACAATAAAAGCAAATTAAGATAGGCGATTCATGGTTGGGCTTCCATTTTTAGAAGATCCAAAGACTGAATGTGTCTGAAAGTGTCTGAATGTGATCTGGAAAGAAAACGAGCAGCACTTTCTTTAACTATGTATAAGGAAAGATCAAGACAATAATGTACATTTCATCGAAAGAATTGATCATAAAAATTCATTCGAAAGACTTAAACGAGATCTAAGCAAATACAATCAGCAACTTCATCGACGACATCAACGCTAACTGCTTCAGAACTAGATGAAGCTTTATTCACCATCATCAAATTAATGCAACAAAGGGGATTTCAAGAAGACATTCGTTGTCTTCTGCGATACAAAGAAGTATCCAAATCAAACCGACTAGCCACGCTGGCAGCCTTCCTGGACCTTAAAGGTATTATACGAGTTGGAGGACGACTTGAGGATTCTGGACTTACGTACGACTCCAAACGTCCAATGGTACTGCCGAGCTAACGAAGCTCATTATGTCAGATTATCACCAAAAAGACCTATCACACAGGACTACAAGAACTTCTATCAGCAATTCTACAACGCTTTTGGCCCATAAAGGTAAAGAGTATTGAGCGTTCAATAGTTCAACATTGTATTCAATGTGCTACGAACAGACCTAAATTGATGACACAAATAATGGGCAATCTACCAGCAGCCAGAGTTCAGCCAGCACGACCCTTTATCAAGAGTGGGGTCGACTTTTGTGGAACCATCTGGATTCATTTTGAAGTTAAAGGAACACGACCACGTAAGGCGTATGTGCCAGTATTCTGCTGCTTCGCAACCAAAGCTGTCCACCTTGAGGTTGTGTGTGATCTAACAACAGAAGCGTTTAACGTTTAAACATTAAAACGTTTCATAGGCAGATATGGACATTGCCGCAACCTATACTGTGATAATGCCTCAAATTTTGTAGGTTGTGGGAGGCTGCCGTAAAATCGGCCAAACATCTCTTGGTTGGAACAATATCTTAAGCTTCATTGACATATGAAGAGCTTGAAACAGCTTTAATTCATGTGGAGGCAATTCTTAATTCTCACCTACTAACTCCCCTATCTTCTGATCCTAACGATCTCAGTGCTATAAACACATGGGCACTTATTGATAGCAGGGCCATTGACAGCACCAATTGATTCGCAAGCAAAACCAATAAAGACTAAACTGTTACTGGTCGCTGGAATATCTAAACGAACTACAGTATCGAAGTAAGCGGAAGCACCAATCACGGAATGCAAAACCAGGTATGCTGATCATCTTAAAGGAAGCAAATACACCTGTACAGCAGTGGCCACTAGGCAAAATTGTAGAGATTTATAAGGAAAAGGACGGTTATGTACAAGTGGCAGACGTGCGCACCGCTACAGGAATATTACGAAGACCAATACATAACTTGGCTCCACTCCCTCTGGAAAAAGACATTGACAATGAAAGGGAAACACCACAAGATGGCCATATACGAACGGCCAAACGATGATCCAGACATTGTAAAACCATCTCCTAAAATGCCAACGGAAAGAAAAAAGACTTCATTGGGAACATCTCTTCTTAATTTATTATTAATAACTGTCTGCATGGTTCCACAGCTTTCGCCTTAGCTTAATCCAAATCCAGGTCGACAGAAGTGTGGAGTATCCAATATAGTAGAAAATGTTGCCAACGCTCTTTTCGGAGTACTTGACCAGCAATATGCAGAGGAGATGTCAAAAACGATATAATCCATTAACGATGAAGAAGACATGATGACCTTATTAAAAAACCAAACTTCGGTTATTGATTCAACTATTAACATTGTCAGAAAGGATCAAGCGGCAGTCAAACAAAAATTCGACTCCTTAGATGACTACATCATTCAAATAACGAATCGTCTAAATCGTTTTGATCAGCAGAATAGTACAATACGAGCAACATCGACAATCCATGTCGCTAGCATTACAGATGAGCCTACTCATTACAAACCTGCAACACATACAAGTTTTAATAATTGATAATATCACTGTCACAATTTATATATATAAAACCGGAAGTAAGCATTTCAAATCGGATTTTACTTAACTTCGGTATTTTAAAAAAATTTTATTTTTATCTCAAAATGTAGCTTATAGTTAATGAATAATATGTGTAAAATTTTAGAATAGGATCTACATTCGTTTCTGAGATAGAGAATTTAAACTTTAATTTTTTCATGTTTTCATACAAAACAATCGAACTGGCCAAACGCCGACTACGCGCTGCACTGTTTGCGAATGCAGATCCCATTACGAAACTGAACAGGCATTTACTATACATTTTAAGTTATTTTTTGAGCTATTTTAAAAAATATTAAAATGGTCGAAGTTTGTCAAAATTTAATTTTAAATATTAATTTTGGATTTTTTACATGAAATTAAAATCTAATTTCGAATTCGATGATTAATTACCTTTGAATAGGTCATGTCCGCTTCGCGTGAAATGCCCCATATTTCAATTTAAGATCCCTCTAGTCAACTACTGAGGTTCTTTCCTATCCCGGTTTGAATTAATAATTCGTTCGTCGTTATACAACCTCACGCTCCCTTCTTGGTAATATCGCAACATCGAGATCGTTTTTTATCCAATCACAGAATTGGAACTTTCGACATGTACTACGATAGAAGAAAAAACACACCTTTGCAAACAAATACATCCGATATATCATCGAGGTGTGACTATGTGTGCATGTAAAATGGATTTTTTGAACAATGATCCAAGAATCGAACACTGCAAATTTACCCAGTAGCTAGACCACCCCATTTGGTTAGTATTAACTAATGACAATCAATGGATGTTTGCTGTTATTGGCAATACTTCGATTAAGGACGTGTATGACAACCAAATATTCTCTAAGACAAAACATGGAACTGGATTATTAAAAATTCAGCGTCAGTGCACAATAAAAGAAGAACTGGTCACGATAAATCGGTATCCTCTGCTCACAACTGACATCAAATCATCTTACACGGTCATGGGTCATGGTCATGGTCATGCACCACTTACCTGCAGCAAGGTCAGCACTAACTACCAAACCTGAGTTGCTGGAGTTACATGAGCGCATCTTAAATCTGAAGCTCGATCGCTTACCTGAACGAATCCAGAAGAACCCCATACATCAATTTTCAATCAGCTACCTTGCACCCTGTGCGGTACTAATTGTTGGCATATACCTAGTCTGGAAACATGGATCTGAGAGCTGCAAGACAAAGCCACGACCTACACTTAATCCAAGGCAACATATCAACCAATCCACCAAATTTGACCCAGAGTTCAACGCGGGGAAGGATGTAAAATCTTGCATTCATAAATCAAGTAATCAAATCATCTAAGCGAAGAAAATAATTGTTTCACTTATTCAGTATTTTTTCACTTATCCATAATGTTATAGAAATGCACTACTTTAAAACATTAATATTAGTATAGAACATTCAAATTCAAAGTTCGAATAAATCAAACTCAAAATAAAATAATGTTTTTTTTAATTGCTAATTTAATTGTTTAATTTACGTGTGTTCTTCCTATTGCAATTTGCTTTATATTAACCAAATTAATTGCTGTATTTTTTATAAGTATTGGTATATAATCACAGTCAAGACTCCTGCAAAGTTAAAACTTTATTAGCTAGATATCTATAAAATAATTAAAAAAAAACTTCACACAAAACCCCTTAAAAGTATGAAATAATATTTAATTTTATATCTATTACGATATTAGGAAGTAAGTACAAATTAAACAAACAACAAAAGAATTTAATTCGCCTTACTTATGATCCTGTGAGTTGAAATTTTTAGGTTGTTTTATATAGTATTTTCGATTGTGGTTAGGTAGTTGTTATGTTTTTTTAATTTGCACCACGATTGTGGTTGGGTAGTTGTTTTGTTTTTTTAATTTGCACCGGCTTAAAAATGTCGTAATAGCCCAGTCTATCGGCGTGTCTACCTATGAGGCAGTGAAAACGGCCACGGTACTGCTAATTGTTTTGCGTCCGAGTAAGATGAGCTCCCTTGACCGTTTAGGGTCAAGCTTTGGCCATATCTGTCGGGTAATCAGGCAGGTGCCAATTAGTATTTGCAATCCTGAGAGACTCCTGTGAGAGTTCCAGTTTGCATGTGGCCAGCGGTTTATCCAGCTGGTGGTTAATGACCGAATGAGGAGAATCAGGACGAGTGGTACCGATTCTCGCTAGTTCGTCGGCTCTGCAATTTCCCGGAATATCACTATGTCGAGGCACCCAAATGAGCTGTACTTTCAGATGCTAAGCTATGTCATTTAGTGCCCAGCGACATGTTATAACCGTTTTGGAAGTGGTGTATAGTGCCGAGAGGGATTTAATAACGGCCTGACTATCTGTGAAAATACATATATTGTCTGTAGGTAGCGTTAGATGATTCAGGCGGTTCGCAGCTACTTTTATAGCCATGATTTCCGCCTGAAACACGCTGCAGTGGTGAGGCAAGCGGAATGAGACATCCAGGTTCAAATGTTCCGAAAAGATACCTCCACCCACTTTGCCTTCCGATTTGGAGCCGTCAATGTAGAGATGCACCGACTCCCCCCATTGGGGAGGACCTACTACCCATTGCGATCTGTTGGGAAAGAAGGAGTCAAATTTTGTTCCAAAAAAAGGCTTGGGCGAGGTATAGTCGATATTGCTGGCAGTTCTTCTGTCCAATATTTTGAAGTGACCAAAGAAAGTTCGCTTCCAGGTCTGGATTGAGTTAAGCCTAATGGCGGCTGAGGATGCGGTTTGCTTATTAAAGAGATCCAACGGTAGAAGGTGGAGAAAAGTGTTCAGGGCTTTAGAAGGAGGGCGCTTGTTATCAGCAGTGTTGCTATCCTCTGAACTTTATCCATTGCTTTGTGATAGTTTTATAAATTTAGTGTCGGCCACCAGACAATATCCCCATACATAAGTATAGGTCGTATGACACTTGTATAGAGCCAATTCACAATGCGTGGCTCCATACCCCATCTTTTCCCTATAGCCTTCTTACACGAGTACAGCGCTACTGTGGCCTTCCGTAATCTTTTCTGATGTGTTGGGGTGCTTACCTGAGCATATCAGGGCAATATTATCGGCGTAGGCGATAACCTTATGACCGGACCGCTCCAGGTCTGTGAGTAACTCATTCAAAGTTAAGTTCCATAAGAGTGGTGAAAGGATTCCTCCCTGAGGTGTACCTCTAGTTACCCCTCTTTGGATATTAGATCCTCTCAAACTTTAGACAATAACCCTGCTTTTTAGCATAAGGTCAATAAGTTCGAGAGGATCGTCAAATTCAAGCTTCCTCAAGGATGCCATTATCGCCTCTGACCTGATATTGTTGAAGGCACCCTCAATATCCAGGAAAGCTGCAAGTGAGTATTCTTTTTGTTTGGAGGAGAGAATAATGGGCCTAAAATCATTGGGCTTATATTGTGAGGCTTTTCCTTCTTTAGGGATAAAGACCACCTTCACCTTCGTCCATGAGGATGGAATATAAGTGAGGTTAAGGCAAGCCTCATATATGACCATTACCCACGGAATCAGTATCTCGGAAGCTAATTGTAGTTCAGTTGGGATGATGCCATCTAATCCCGGTGATTTATAGGGCTTGAAGCTTCTTATCGCCCATTTCAGTTTTCTCACATTCAGTATCTTGTGGACCAGTTCTTGGCCACTCGGAGTATCCAGCAACTCAACACCATCGGTTGCTGAGCACCCCGGAAAGTGCGTGTTGACAATCAGTTTTGGTCAAAAGGCTTGGGGTGATGGGCGTTGTTGAGAGGATTTTCCGCAAACGACTCGCTTCAGGGGAGCTTTCGATTTTATTACAGAAGTCCATTATTAAGTGTTATTAAGTGGGCGGATTGTTCCGAGACTAACGTAATGTCTAAAACTTCCTGCCTAATTGAGTTAGTAAAAGTCACCTCTTTCGTTGACGTCCGAGCTGCCCCAGACTATATGATGTGCGTTGGCGTCTGCTCCGTTCACCACCGTCTTCTTTTGTTTAGTGCCTTCCTTGACTGCATTCCTGAGTGTTGAAACAGGAATGTCCGCCACATCGTGCGCCATATAACTGGAGGTTATCCAGATATTGTTGTTTCGGAGCTCCAGTATGGCTGTTGTAGTGTCCTTATCACTGAACTGAGGAAGAATAAGGGCATTAATATTATTATTAGTAAGGATACATGACCTTGGTTTACCTGTACCTTGTAAGTAGAAGAGCTTATACCCCTTCATGTCGAGTCCGCAAACCTTGTCTCTGATGACCCAAGGTTCTTGGACAAGGATGAGATCTTCTCTTTTTTGTGCAAGACGAAGGAGAAGTGCTGTGGACGCTGCCTTCGAGTGATGAAGGTTAACTTGGGCCACTCTTAACATCACTGTGTCTAGTTGAGGATACCTCTATCACAGTAATGTCAGCAGTCTCCCCTTCATTTCAGGCATCTTCGTCAGTGGAGGAACCAAGAAGTAGGTCCTCCAGCTCTGGCGTGATGGAGCCGTCCATTTATCTGGCGTGATGGAGCCGTCCGCGTTGCTGCGATCTATAATCGCCCTTACTAAGCTATCCTTCGATATCTCGCTGAAAGACTTAGCGGTAGATGAAAGGGGGCAAGCCGCCTTAACCCTTTTGGAAGATAGCTGCAGCTCAATTAGGCGAGCGCAACCTCTTCGGGGTAGCCTTTAGAGGCTGAAGCGTTACCTTGGGCAATAATCTTATTTGCCCATTGCAGAGAGGCTTTGTCCTTCTCCGCGAGTTTCTCCTCAGTTTGCGCAGGATTCCGAGCACAGTCCGTCTTTCTTTGAAGGCCACCGTTAAGGCTAAAGCGTTTCCTTCTGCTCGGTGGTCGCTGGGTTGGACTGGGATGTCCTGAGAGACGCGCTGGTGGATGTATGTCCGGGTGTTTTAGCCTTGGACAAAAACGTACTACCACGCGCAGGTTTCGCAGAGGGAGGAGGAACTGTGCTGCTACTACCGGGTTTAGAGTCCTTGGCAGTAGCATGTACTTTCCTGGAGGAAGGGGGTTCACAGGACTCATGGAAGGAGCCCCCGTGTTGGCCTCAGATGTGTTGGAGGAGGAGCGATCCATGCTCGCAGAAGGTTGCCCACTTAACCCGTGGGCTGGGTATGCCTTGACGGCGGGTTGTCGCACTTTTCGGGTGGACGAAGTAGTAGTCTCAGTTTTATCCGAAGCTGGGTGTTTTTTGTGCATATTTATATTCATGATCGAGCATTTTCACGACAAGGCGGTATTCATGGTCTCGAGATATTGTGGGGTTGGGGGGATCAACCATGGTAGAGCCCCTTACCATGGTGGTCCTTCTTACTCCTTAAGGCGGACAGGTATCAAGGAGGCTCCGTTAGAATACAGCTCCAATGGGCACGGTAATCGCTTAACACCCTGGATTGGGGGAGTTTAATCAAGAGAGCGACTGTCTCTCCGTCCGTCATCATTAGCCAGTCTATAGTAAATTACATGACTGTTACCAGCCGCCCCACGTGGAGGGTGATGCGGACTTCCTGCAGTATCCACAGTTCTGGCACGCCAACAAATTAATGATAATTCTTAACGCATTGGTCCCCCTGTGAATCTGAAGGCAGCGGCCTAGTTATTTATATAAAAAAAATTATATTGGCAAAATTGCCTTCACGGCACATTGAATTAATTGATAAATTCAAGAATTTAATTTTGCAATCTAATAAATTAAAATATTAATTCATACAATTAATTTGTTGTACTCAAGCAACCAAATATCGCTTACACGGCAATTATTATCTTTGCGACAAACAATTCGCTCAGATTTCCGCGCATTACGTTCACACAAAATTATGGAGCGCCGAAAACCTTAAAATGCTAAAAAAGCATTTCAACCATCAGGCACCTGAACAAAGTTAAGTTCCCAGCCATTGGCTTGTCCAAGCTGCATCGTTGCTTGGACTTAGACAAACTAGAAAGTGAGAGAAAAAAGCTTCTCTAACGCACGCGACCAAAAACTTGCTTAGTGTTTAACGACTGAACGGGAAAAATACGATGGAAAGAAAAAAGCTTAAAGCATTCGATCTCGATCGAAAAGTTCAGTCTGAAAAGCAAGAAAATGGTCGTGGAGAATTAATAAAGTGAGTCTGTTTTAAACGTGAAACGAGTCTGGTTTAAAAGTCTAAAGGCTACAGTGGTATCAAAGAATAGCGTCGGTGACAGGTTAAAGAAAAAAGATTTTCAATTTTGTGAAATAAACTAATAAGTGTTACTACAAATAAATACATAAATAAATAAATATAATTCATTACAAAAGGAAACTAGTGTATAAGAATAAATAAGTGTAAATTAAATTTTTGTGTCTAGTTCAGCCAATTCTCGTAAAATAAGCTATTAAGTGTTGTTACAAGTTATTGTGTAAGCAAACATGTACGAATAAAAATAAGTGTCAATAAAAAAATTCTGTGTAAAAAAGTAAAAATCGTTTGCTTGGAGATGGAAGGAACTACATAATATATGTATATCCCCCGAGTATAACATCTAAAATAGCGTTGCGTGACTCGATTGATATATCCCCAGCTTATAACAAGAGCACCAAAAAATTAAGTTTGAAAATCAAATAGTTATTACTATATTATTTATTGCTTATGATCTCGCGAACCGAAATATTTCGGTAGATTTACAAAAGTTCAACAACAGTCGGCAATCGCCAAATGCAACGAGCTACAGCGGCTTGCCTGCCTCTCCATAACAGTAGGAATGAGGACCTTTGCTTTCCTTTGCAGCCATAGAGGCAATAATTGAACTCCCTCCCCTCCACATTTATTATATAAATTAGTGCCTTGAGAGTGCCCCTTACATGAATAAAGAACTGCGCTTTGGCAGAAAATTCAGTATTCTCAATATTAATGTCAATCAAGGACTGAAAGGTACTCAAGGCTCCATCCTCGTGGAGTTTTACCTCGAGGCTTACTAAAGATGGCTTCAACACCCTCCAACCACTAGCCACGCATAACAGGATCACGCTCTGTTTTCGGCCTCTGGTCACGCGGGTATCGAGGGTAATGAGATCACTGATGAGCCTGCAACGGAAGGTACGTCATCTTGCTTTCGTTCGGGTTCTTTAATTCGCCATCGGTGTTCCAACGGTTCATTAAGTCGAATCTGAAAGCGCTTTAATTAGATATCCGAGCGTGTTGGCCGTTGAAACTGGGTTACTGCAAAGGATACCTAATGCACAAAGAGATGAGTGAAAATAAAGTCAGATGGCAAAAATACTTCAATACTTCGTTAGCTTATCTCTAGCTTTGATAAGAGAGTGTAATCGAAAAGCTGAAATCATCATTCCAGGTTAAGTTGTGAAGCTGTTAAAACGTAAAATTGAATTTAATACATTGTCTGCCCGATCCGTAAATTATTAATTGTTCTAACTTTTAAATTTGCTCGGATTTAAACTCCTTATTTTGTGAATAATAAAGCAAAGCATTTAATTATTATTTTCGCGCATACTCATCAAACTGGCCGTTATCGCTTGAGAGATATATATATATACTAATTACTATATTCTGTAACTGCGTTATTCTTAAGTTAATTATATAGTTTTTAATAATCTAGCCGTAAGTAGAGTTGCTGTTATTTTATACTACCATTTTTGTCATTATACCAATTTAATCCGAAAAGGTCCGGCAATGGCAACACTTTATTACTTATTAAATTACTTCGTTTCAAAGTTTCGTGTAAGCCTATGGCATCGCATCACCTTACGAGATACGCACTAAAGTTTGGCGTCACCAAGTTGGCATACGCCTAATTTTCTAAGTGAGCAGGAACTGCTAATCGCCGAAAGACAGCGTTTTGAGTTTAGAATCACATCTCTTCAGTTACACGGTCTGAAATACTTAAAATTTGTACATGCTTTCTTAAAAATATGTCTCATTTTCTTTCTTTTAACAATTAATTGTAATGTGTGCGCGGTATATGCAACGTGAAGTTTCCGCGTGATGTCCAGGTGACACGCCTAGCTGGCAGCACGTGCATAGCTTGTCGGTTTGGGGTCTAGATTCTTGGACATCATCATACGCCACAACAGTAGTTGCGTGCCGGTGGCGAAAGAAGGTTGTGGATTCCTTCTTTGAGGTCTGCCACAAATAAAAAAAAACGAGAAACAGATAAACGGAAAAGCAAAAGGCCTGATGTCACCTGTTACTCTTAGCCGGTCTGAACCATCTTGAAATAAAATCAAACACACGATTACGTGATGGTTCAGGTTGTAACCTACTCCAACCCTACACCTAACTAAGGTGTAGGCCCAACCTATAAAGAGAGCTGAGATAGAAATCAAAAACACAAATTAAATTAAAATCATTGGGATATAGGGGAAGGGGTGAGGAAAGCAAGAAGAGGAAGAAGCTGTATGGGGTGTCCTGAAATTAAAATTAGATTCAGTTCACATCAAAGTATTCCATAATTTATTCAATATAATTCTCATTTGTCGCAAAAGATTTCTTTTAATTGTATACGATAACCTACACGCAACTCTATAGATTATGACTGGCAAAATAACTTCCTTTATGTCTTACATTATGAACATGATTGTAAATGATGATAGAATTTGATACTTAATTAACCGATACTTTATTAATTAATCTTTACCATTATGTAAACTCAATCAAGGAAATGATACCACAAAAAAAATTACTTCTACAATTAAACAGGGGAAAGGAATAACTCATTTACCATAAAGGTAGGATAGGTTAATCTACTTTCAAATGAAAATGTATTATTACTTAATTATTTAACTGACATAACCGACATTTATGTTCCCACCATCGAATAATATCAGCGTGAAATTAATTAACTTAATTACTATCCTTTTACTGCCATAAGATAATTCAACACTAATTAATTACAAGATAATGCAATACTAATTAATTAATTCTTTCTTTTTCATGTTTTACTCGTAAAAAAGTGCGCAACTGTCATTAAAATAAATCTCTAAATATGGAGTTGTTTTCATTATTTTAAATGTGTTAATACGCAAAAAGTTTTCCTCACGAACTTAACTATGGTGTATAACCGAAAACCCAACGAAGTCATTTAAACGATGAGGTACCAAGGTTTCGCGCGCGCGAAATCACGTAATAGTATATATACGTATATGTATAGTGGCCGGGAAAAACAAGGAACTAGTAATGTTCGGTTTAGAAGTCTCGTTTAGCTAATTAAATAAACTCGGACCGCAGAACAAATGTTGTCATGACATAATGTTTCCAATCGCTATACATAAACGAATTCATGAAATAAATTTATCAGTGTTCACAGCACAATTATTGCCGCAATAATATTATTTGCAACATTGCCAATATTTTTTTCTTGGTTTGTCTAAACGAGACTTGAAAAATCATACCCTAACACGTTTGTATGACAGCAAAAATAAATGAGTATATAAATGTGATTATGTAAGATTTTAGAGTAAGTGCATATGACTACTGATTACCCGGTGAAACCTTTAAAAAAATATATTCATAACACTGTGTATATAACTATGCGAGCAGGTGCAGATAGTCACAAATACAAGATGTAAATTAACTACCGAACTGATTTGATTACAATGATTTGTTTCATTTTTTGTTAACTTTCTCTCCTTTCGAATTTTTCTGCAAGGGCAGAATGAAATGTATAAGTATATAGTAAGAACATGGATGGTTCAGATAGGTGCAGAAAATATTGTTAAAAGAACTTACCTCTGATGTTGCTTTGACCTTGCTTGCTTACATGGAAAGATATGTCTTCTTCTTCCCAGAAGTATGACAGTTCCTCCGTAGCAGGAAGCCGCGGGAGCAATGAGAGTCAAAAGGGTATGTTTACATTGAAGTGATATAACCGTCTTGGGGTACCAACTCATAGGTGGCGCGGAGTAAATTATAAAAATTACGTTGTCTCACATTACATAATAATATAAGTCAATGAACGATTGCGTTTTTTGTCTATTCATCAAAAGGGTATAGTAAAGGAAAACATTCTGGGCAAGCATCACATGCTGAATTGTTGCACGGTGGAATCACGAGACCGAAGCAGGAATCGGATTACTGTCTGCTGCGAGTTGTACAATCATTCGAAGTGTGCCATTGATTGGAATTTTATGTGACATCAATTGTTTTGGTTCTGACTGACCTCGGCCTTGTTGTATCATTGTATCACATATGTTATTTTTACAGCAGTTGCCTTGGTGCCGTGATCATTGTACATATGGAGAACGTTCGGTAACACAACTATAGTCGTAGTCGTAGTCAGCTCTAACTATTGCAATAGTTGTGTCAAAGTCAGCTATATACGTTCTCGTTTCCGAACGATATATAGTTATCAAATAGTCAGAGCTGTCGCTTGCAAGTGTATTGAATTGCAGCTACGATATAATGTCAGATAATGATAGCAAATAACAACAATTTTTAGGGAACCATTTATCCACTTAAGAGGATTACTCTTGAGATTTTTTGTATTTTCTATACCGAGGTTCATTTTCGTCCTCTAAAATATTAAATTAATTGTTTATTCATCATCCATATTTCATTTATAACATAAATATTTTATTTAAAATTATATATTTTCACAATTTGTAGAAAACCCGTCAGAATTGTTTTATCTGTCACTTTCAAGGGAATTTATATGTGTTTTATATGTATGTGTGATAGCTACTATTAGCTCGTCGTTTTAGCAGAGTCAAGAATAGTTGACTATTTAGTCAACTATTGCGAGTTTCCGAACGGTCATAGCTATCAAAAATAGTCAGCTATTGTGATTTCCGAACGGCAATAGTTAGCTATATGTGACAATAGTCAGCTATAGTTGTGTTTCCGAACGAACTCATGATCACTACATTCGAAAGGCCCTGTCTTATTCTATGCCACCGCAGTGTTATTTCTAGTAAAGGCCTACACTACTCCTAAAGTTTATTAATATATATATATATATATATATATATATATATATATATATATATATATATATATATATATATATATATATAATTAACTTAAGAATAACGCAGTTACAGAATATAGTAATTAGTATTATTAACTTATGCATTTAAATATATTTTCAGTAATTGAAGTATCATCAGGTGAATATGGTCAAGAACATCCAGAAAAAATGGTGGCAGCCATTGATAACGGGCGTTATAGTTGGATTCCACATGACGTTGAAATAATGACAAATCAAGGTAGTACGAATTCCAAGGATAGCCTAATGGAACAATTTGAGGAAGAAATAGACCCAAAACAATTTAAATCAAAATCTACATGGTGGCAGCAGTTTACATTATTATTCCAACGAATGATAATTCAAATGTGGCGAGATAAGGTATAATCTTTTGGCTTTTTTACCAATGAATTTTTGTGTCATTTATTTAATTTATCCTTCCAAAACACTGGAAGCTATTTTTGGTTATTCCTTTGCATTAAAAGGGAAGTACGTGCGAAATTTCCCACTTCAATAAATGTAACTACGGATTTGTCTACAAAATTCTTTAAGCTTTGATGTGCTATATTCCCATTGTAAACTGTTTTAAGATCTCCTTAATACGGCTTAATAAAATGTTAGCCTACAACGATAAATCTGTACTCTCTCTCCAGTTCCCGTAACCGGGAAGAACTTCACCCGATTCGAAACGACGATTGCAAATGGATCTAAAAAAATTTAGTGAGTTGTATCCCAGATGTAACGGTTTTTGACTTTTAGATGTGGCGTCGCATCTTATATCACTATTTTTATTTGCAATAATACTGTTACTAACAGTACTGTTTTTGCAGTTTTTTCAAGGGGGGTCTGCTTCCCTAAAATTAAACAACACATTTATTCAGATGAGTCAAAACCATCAGAAATGATTGGCAATTAAATCTAACGTTTCGAATTATTTTTTCCAAATTTGAGAAATTTACCTTGCTTTTCTCAGAATTTTGAAATAGCATACAAGAGAAGGTCAAATAACTACCCTCAAAATGACATGTCCCTCGTAGTTTTCAAAAAATTACGAATCACACCAAAAATACAGTTTCTCCAAACAACTTGTTTTTATTACCGTACCCAGTATTAACAAAATAAAGTCGAAGTAAATATTTAATAAAACAAAGAACAATAACAATAGACCTAACACTATAGTAAGTTTTTTAAGCTGCGTGATGCAAAAACGTGCTCTCCTTTTGCCAGCGTTGTCGATTCTTATATGTAGTGGCGATATTCTCTTTAATTTTCAGCTTCCGCAGTTCTATTCACTAGAGATTTGGGATTTAATTGCCAATAATTTTTGATTAATGCAAATCATAGGAATGATTTGATGTTAATTTATATAGTAGGTGACCTAATCAAAACGCGGAAAATCTGTACTGCTGCTAACAGTATTCTTGCAAATAACAAAACAGTGATCTTATATGCGATGTCATATCTAAAAATCAAAATCAGCTATATCTAGGAAACAGTGCGAAATCGGTGCTATGTTATATTATCCCTCCATTAGTAAAACACCTTTTATAAGCTTTCTTTTTGTAAATTGTCGCGTTCTTAATTTTGTTGGAATACTAAACGAGTTTTACTATGAGACACTCTAATTAGCATAATTTATAGCACCGTTTAATTTATATTTATTTAATTTATATATTTTTTAATGTTTAATTTGTGTAAATATTATTTTATTTTTACAATTTAATATGTAGTAACCAACTTTCTCAACTTTTCAGACATACGTCCGACTCAAATTCTTTATGAACATTATACTTGGCTTCATCGTAGGTGGGATCTACCAAGGAGTAGGAAACGATGCTTCAAAAGCTCTTTTTAACTTTGGATTTGCCTTTACGATTCCAATTGCATATTTGTACTTACCTATGATGCCTGTGTTGTTGCAATGTAAGTTCTAAGAGAAATAATGTAAATATTATTATCACATGTGAAAATTTTTTAGTTCCCACAGAAGTCAGGCTGCTTAAGAGGGAATACTTTAATCAATGGTACAGATTTAGTTCATACTTTTTGGCGATGATGCTATCGAAAATTCCATTTATGTTGATTTTAGCGTCAATATATCTTAGTATGATATATTTTATGTCGAACCAACCAATGGAGCTCGAGCGATTCGCAATGCTTTTCATAGTAGCTGTTTTAGTGGCAATGACTTCTGACAGCTTGGCAATGGTAGTAGCGTCCAGACTGAACATTGTGGTAAAATAATATGAATACTTCCTTATTAACACCAAATACATAATTGTTTTTTTAGAATGCAATGTTTGTGGGACCAGTGATTTCAGTACCGCTTATATTGTTTTCCTGTTATGGTTTCGGCTTTGGTAAAGATGTTTACGTTCCGTCGTATATGAAAGTTATAATTTATTTAAGTTACTTACGCCATGGGCTCGAAGGACTTTTAGCAGCTTTGTACGATAACAGAGGAGACACCCTTTGCCCTGAAAAAGAAATATTTTGCATATTTAGGAAATCAAAGTATCTTCTGGAATTCTTAGGATTTAGTAATCACAACTACTACCTATCCGTTAGCGCTTTGCTGGCATACTATATTATATTTACTGTCGCAGCATTCTTGCTAATAAAACGGCGGCTTTCGTTTACAACCTCCAAGTATATAGCTGTTCAATATATTGGGCAGTTTGTTAAGACTCATTTGAATTTATCGTCTTACAAATACTAAAAATATATTGTATATGTAAAAAAACATTAATTTTCCTGTACTTAAGAATACATGTTACAGACCACAAAACAAAGTTCTGAGTCAAACTTGATGTAATATATCTAAATAGAAAGAATTATGCAAACCCTTACTTCTTATAACTTAACCTCTTACTTTTATTTTGTAATTTAAGTTTGGCAAAAAAGTGATATTAGTAGTTACATATTGTTATGAAATTATCTATAAAGCAATTCCTAGACACTATAACCTGTCTTTTTATTTATTTCCTTTAGTAAAAATCGATTTTATTAAGGTTACAGTCGAGCTAAAGTACTACAGGTACGGTACAGTATAAAATCCCACAAAACTTTCAAAGATTTTTTTCAGGTCAATCATTACGATAAATCTAAAATAAGTAAATTTTTATTCATTACCTTGAGCATAATATTATTAAAATAGGTATAAAATTTAAATATGCTTAAATACTAATAATTAAGTCTTACTTTTATATTTTTGCTTAAAAGTAACAATTATATTTGAGTTCTATTGTTCCTTGAAAATTATTGAATTATAGTTCTAAATTTTGCGCTCAAAAATAAAAATAAGACAACAGCCCAGAGATGGAGTGAATTAAAAACTTAGAAGGACACCTGAGCTCGAACCCTGGAACCATAACGTAGTGATCGTGCCACCCAACTCTGTCTTCAGATGTATTAATAGTAGTTTTATGAATTCATAATGATAAACAGGCAAAAAAACCAAAGGAAAATAAAATTATAGTGGGAGGGAATTGAGCAAATCAGTGGACTGGACGAACATTTGGCGCTCACTTGTCTGAGAACAAAAGTAAGAGCTCGTTAGGGAAAATGTCCTATCAGATCTACTAGAACTTAATTTGATGTACAAATAGTATGGTTCTCGAGTTAATATTAGACGATGAAAAAAATTATAGTTCGGAAATTAATATAACAATTGAGATTATATTCCAAGATCGGTTTAGATACATAGAGAGAGACACCCCGAACATGATAAAACAGAAACAGAATCTGATTTACAGACTTCATAACATATGATAACAGAGGAACAACCAGTGTTTTCATCAGCATAATATGTGTCTCTAAAACTGTGAAAGCCACCGAGAGCGAGATCTTGCGTAAGGCGCTGTTTACCTTATTAATTAATGATTTAAAGTTTCATTGAACACAATGCCTAAATTTTTTACAGAATCACTATAAGGTACGACAATATTATCAAGCATTACACGAGCAACCCCCTCGTGCATCTGCACCTCGTCGTGGAGGGGGGGGGGGGCTTGTGTGCATCTAAAATAGATTGAGCTATGTCGGCCGTAGCTCTTTAGTCTACTGGCAGGGTCACCCATGCCGAACAGGTCAATCTGGAGATGCCAGGCGAAGTAGATGCAACCTGGCAGTAGGTATAAAATGCAACCGGGCAGCAGGTACACAGAAACAAACAAGCAGAGGTAGGGATATCAGCCCCAATGTCGGAGGATGCCGCAACCTCTGGCAGGCGTGGTGGGGACAACAGGTCCCCTCTACACGTCGCCAGTGGCTCAACGACAGCTGCTACAACAACAACAACAACGACGACAATACGGACGCCGACAACAGAAACAACAAGTGGAGCAGCAACAAAGACAACAACAACGACGACAAATAGGCTTACACGTCAAGATGCTTGTCACTTTTGAGACACACTGCTGTCGACGTTACCCTTGATGGATCTCTCTGCCCTATAGGAGGTTCTGCCCTTTCAGGGCAGTGATGATTCAGAAATGGACACGGAGACAGAGGAAAATCTCCTGACGGAAACCGACCAGGCAGCAAGGAACCAGAAGCATCGAAAAGAAGGAAATCAGTTAAGCAAGTAGCCAGATCTGGTTACAACAGCTCAGCTAAATTGCTCCGAAAGATGGATGCGGAGGACACCGAGACGTGGACGGATAGAGAGAAGAGGCTAGTAAAGAAGCACAGAAAAATAGTTAAGGCATTCGGAAAACGCTACGTTGAAGTAGCACCTTCTGAAGTCTCAACGACATGTGCAGCTTTAATAGCCACAGATAAAAAAGAGGAGGAGAAACCTAGCGAGACGGGGAAGGACAAGAAACGTCCTATCGGGACAATTCAAGCCCGCTCCTCATGCGCGGCCAACGCCTCTGAAAAGAACAAAACTGCCAAGGAGTAGGAAGAGGGCGAGAAACGTCTTGATAGCACAACTCAAGCCCCCTCCACATCCAAGATAACTCCAAAGCTGGGTGACAACTCAATGGGTAAGGCAAAGCCACCTACCAAACCGAGGACTACAAAGTCTGAAGGGAGATATACGGCAAAGTCAAATCCAAAGAGAACACGCTCAGCTGACGATGGAGTCAATGAGAACCTAAAGAAGAGGGCTAAAGCCAGTTTCAGCAGTAGTGAAGAACTCACTCTGGCAGCGATCGATCGGAGCGATCCGGATGGTAAACTTTCAAGGGAGAACTGGCTAAAGGTGGAGGTCAAAATAATGGAGGCCATGCTAGCCGCCGGAGAAACAAGGGATGCTGGAAACATCTGCAACTTCGACGGGGCTGGCTGGCGGAAGGGTGTTAAGATTATTGGATGCAATAATAAGGAATCTTACGACTTTCTGACTACGTGCATCCGTAATCAAGGAGACCTCTGGCCCGGAGCGAGGATAAAGGCTATTCCAGCTGCAAATTTACCCCTGCGCGTGTTAGCTCATGTGTGCGTACCTCCTCCAGTATTGGAAGTAACCTCTACACTTAAAAAAGCGATTGACCATGCGTCCGACACAGTCTTAAGAGCAGCTACAGAGGTGGTGACGTTCGGGTTGGGACGACTCAAATTCACCATCTCCTCAAATGAAGGTAGTTGGAAACCTAAGGGTGGTGCAAATTAATCTGGACCTTCATGGCGGAGGAGAAAATAGATGTTGCCCTAATCCGTGGCTCTTCGGAGCTGGTATTCAAGGATTAAGGACAAATCACTATGAGCTCCTACATACAAATAAGGAAGGTAAATTGAGAAGCTGCATCCTGGTAAGCAAAAAGCAAAATTTCTTAGTTTCTTATCGTTTCAGTACCTGCGACCTTACAGTAGCAGTATGCGACCGCAAGAATAAACCAAAACTCATCCTCGCATCCGCGTACCTGCCATACGAAGGAGAGAACCCTCCATCGAGTGACCTGAAACAC
The DNA here is from genome assembly GCA_964036015.1 of Leptarthrus brevirostris. NCBI lineage: Eukaryota > Metazoa > Arthropoda > Insecta > Diptera > Asilidae > Leptarthrus > Leptarthrus brevirostris. Next base: position 57,639,014 of record OZ038375.1, read on the forward strand.
CTGGTTAGCTACACCAGCACCACCAGAGCAAATCATCAAATAAATTTAGAGTTGGTGACTCGAGAGTATCGCCCAAATTCTCCACTTCGGATCATTTTAGGATAACCTTCAGCATCAACCTTGAAATTCGGATAGGTAAACCCTTTCGAAACCCTGTTAAGACTGACTGGGATAAATTCTCTGATTTTGTAGCAAGTCGATTAAAGTCCTCACCAGAGGGCAACATTTCGAACAAAACACAAATCGATGAATCAGTCAGCCTCTTCACGAATACGCTAACGGCCGCTTTCAAGAGATCCTGTCATATTAGTCGACCAACTAAAAGAAGCCATGCACCATGGTGGACAGAGAAACTTCGACTACTTAGAACCACGACCAGGAAACTCTTAAATAAGGCCAAGAAAACTACAGCAGAAGAAGACTGGAACTTATATCGCTCCAGCTTCAATGAATTCAAAAAGAAAAGAAGAATTGCAAAAAGAACATCCTGGACTAACTACTGTTCGAACATAGAGTCAACGACAGAAGCGGCTAGACTCAGCAGAATCCTAGCCAAAGCCCCTACACCCTGGGCACATCTGTAAAGACGATGGCTCCTGGACAGAGGACAGTCAGGAAATTCTTAAACAGCTCGTCTCCACCCATTTGCCTGGGTGCACGGACGGAAGTTTGGAAGGTCAACAATAAGATGTTTCGCCAATTCCAGTTCCCATAGAAGACTTAGCAGCTATCGGGGACTGCATAAGCGCGGACAAGGTAGTGTGGGCGCTGAAATCCTTCCAACCCTACAAATCTGCAGGGCCGGATGGAATCATCCCCGCTTTGCTACAAAATACTGTATAGAGTACCACTCCCTGGCTTAAAGCAGTCTTTGAAGCATGCCTTCTCACCGGATACGTACCGAAAAGATGGAGAGAGGTGATGTGGACTTTATTCCCAAAGCAGGAGAACCAAGCCACACAACAGCCAAAGATTATAGACCAATCAGCCTCTCATCGTTTCAATTGAAAACACTAGAGAGGCTACTGGATCTACATCTCAGGCAACATCTCGAGTCAACCAAGTACCTGTGTAATGCACAACACGCGTAAAGGCAAGTCTGTGGACACAGCATTACATGAGGTCACGAGAGCGATTGAGAAATCTCTCCATGACAACTTGAAGGAGGCTTCAATAACCTAAAAACAGGATCCATTACTTCCTCTTTAGGGGAATCTGGAAATGAGATATTTCTGATAAACTGGATACAGACAATGCTAAACAGCAGGGTCATCAATACCAATTTAGGGGACTTTTCCATTAGGAGAACAGTTCACAGAGGTACACAAAAGGGAGGAGTATTGTCACCCCTGCTTTTTAAAATCTCTCTAAAGAAAATCCTCAAATCTCTTGTCAACAAAGGTATTAAAACGGTAGCATACGCAGACGACGTAGTCTTTCTGACAAAAGGAAAGTTCCTACAAACGGTCAGTGACGTAATGAGCTCTGCTTTGACAGATATATCAAGATGGTCAGAGTACAACGGTCTTACGATAAACCCCCGAAAGACAGAATTGGTCCTCTTCACAAGGAAATACAAACTACCTATTTGGAAACCACCAAAACTTAAAGGTAGTGTCCTCAAACTCTCCTTGGAAGCCAAGTTTCTGGGCTGACGAATATGACATTCGATTCCAAATTGAATTGGAGAAGGAATATGGCAGAGAGGCTGAAGAAAGGACTCAATGCATTCTGTGCATGCACGGAAACCTTTGGTAAGAAATGTGGCATGAAACCGCATATTGTACACTGGATGTACACAGCGATCGTCAGGCCTATTCTTACCCATGGGTCAATTGTTTGGTGGGATGCAGTTAACAAGCAATCTCACCTTAACTCTTTAGCAAAGGTGCAAAGGCTCGCTTGTTTGGAAACAACAGGTGCAATAAAATCCACACCGCAAGCTGGTTTGGAAGCCATTTACACTTTCAACCCATAGAACTCCGCACGAAAAGAATGGCAACCTTGGCAGCTCTCAGACTCAGAGAAAACCGCCAATGGACACCACGGATAAAGTCAGAATGTGTGAAAGACTGTATAAGAGCCCTAAGAAATATTTCACACCATACGCTTAGGCTCTGCTGGGTTCCAGGACATGTCGGTATAGAGGGTAACGAAAAAGCCGACGAACTGGCCAAAAATGGTTCAAGTACAGACATAGACATGCTAGTGGAAAGGGTACACCCTCCCCTTAACACAGCAAAAAGTCAAATTGATAGAAATTACTCCGACATGACTTTGGAACGGTGGAGCTGAATCATAGCAGAACTTCAAATCTCTTATCCTTCGATAGAAAGTGCATTGGAACACTTGTCGGCGTCTTCACCGGACACTGCCCCATAGGAGCTAAGTAGTATAGATATGCCGGTTCTGGCTCAAATTGTGCAAGTGCAGAATTGAAATGTATGAAATTGTGGGTAAAAAGTATGTGTGTGAATGAAAATTTGCACCCCCGATTCTGGCTCAGGAAGTGCAAGTGCAGGATTGAAATGTATGAAATTGTGGGTAAGTGTAGGATTGAAATGGGTGAAATTGTAGGTTTTGCCGATAAGGCAGGTCCTCGGTCGTGGGTTTAGCACTTTGGCGGTTGATAAGAGTTTGTTTTTGTTTTGATTGCGCACCTGTCGGCCATCTTGGTTTTTGGGTATTCGGTCTTGGTGGCTACAAGTGGTCTTCTTCTTCTTCTTCTTTGGTTTGCACCTGGACCTGGATCTGGACCTGACTTAAAAATAGCATCAACAATTTTGTCTAAATTCATTGATAAATAATTAATAAATATCTGGCTCAATTTCTTTTAACATAAAAAATCCGCTGATAAGTAGTAGTAAACATTTGGATTCGATTCGTCAGCGTAAAAAATTTGCCGATAAGAGTTGAATGGCCCAGAATGTTTTTGGGGTGATAAGAAAAAACGATTCGCTGTAGTAACCTCGAACTTTAAAAGATTTTCATGCAATTTCTTTTCCAGATCTAAATACATTCATTAATTCGAGTTTAATTTCGTGTTTTATGCAACTAGCAAGTAAGTCATTCCCCCGATTACGTCATCTTGACCTTGATTACTAGTTAAAATAACACCATTGAGGAATAGCCAAAAGAATTTCTGTAATTAATGGAAAAAATCTGATGTTTAAAAATAACATGAATATTTGAAGTCATTGACAGTGATGATAATGATGTGCAATTTTTGCACGTTGATTTAAGGAGGTAACATTTTATTGGTTGGACTATCACAAGATCGCACGGTTAGGTATAAAGCTACAAATCATTTCCCAGGAACTGTCCCTTTGGCGATGAGGAGGATTGGAATTGGAATCATCCTATGAAAATTAAAATGGAAAATAAAAAAAATAGAGGGGGATGCTATAAATATACCAACATCATAAATTAGTTCTCGACTTCACGTCAAAATACTAACGTTAAAATGAATAAACATTCACCAAGTCTTTTGCTTTTATCACTATGCATCTTGCATATCAATAGTTTACAGATCCCGTTAAGTGTAAACCTAATGGACAAAAGTAGCAGCAATTTAGATTTTGCGCTCACTCTACCAAATAATGACTCTATACAAATTGGCTTAACTTTTAAAATGATGACTTACAATAACGCAAGCAATCCCAAAGAAGTCGTAGTTTCTACTTCAAAAAAAAAATAACGACAAGCAAATTCCTACTACAACATCAAGGATCACTGCGAATGATAATCCTTAAAAGAAATTTGTGTCTATTGACGAAGCCATCGAAGGTTTTAGGCAAGAACTATTAAAGAAAGAAATGAATATTGCAGGAATTATTGAGAGCAAGGATATCTTTCACAGACACTTTAAACTTGAATTCGATGACGAAACTATGCTAACCATTCGATGTACATATGACAGTAATTACGTAACTCGCTCATTGAAGATATCATGCTAATTATAAAAGCTATGTGGAATTAGTGAATTTAAGAGGAATGAAACAAACATATCAAATGAATATTTCAAAATAAGCAGTTATAAAAGAAGGTGTAATCAATTTTAAAACAGTTCAAAAATGGAGTATCTTCATACAAAAATAATTTTGAATAATATTTGTAATTTAATTGAACTAACAGATTATAATGAACTTATTGCTGAAAATAAAAAGCGAGATTTATTGACTCCTGCTATCAAAGAGGTTATAAATGTAAAGTCAACAACATTTTTCATTTTATATATATATATATATATATATATATATATATATATATATATATATATATATATATATATATATATATATATATATATATATTATAATTATTTTTTTTGTAGAACGATTTTTTGTTTAACGATTATCAAAAGCATGGGAGGTTCTTTCTTAAGATTTCTAAATCTGATTCAGCAGCATATAAAAAATTCAAGGATATTTGTAGGAGCTTGCACCTTCAAGATGTTTTGCTTTTGCTACAAAAAGAAGAAGAGAAAGCCAAAGCAGTTTGAGAAAAAGTAGTTCAATTTAATATCATCCCAAAGATGCATTTCGTTCCAATATACGAGCGTAAGGGTCCCTGGCAAACATTTGCGTTGGACAGATTTCGATTTCAACAGCTAATTCGAAATATGAAGGATATTTTGGACCTCATTTTATTCACCTCGCATAGAAATAAAATTTATAGTTTAAGATTTAAAAATTTCAAATAGAGTTGTAAATTGAAACTAAAGTACTTTTAATATAAAATATATATTTGTATAAAAATATTATAATATATTATCTTTCTTAATCCAAGAGTTGTGTTTTGATGAAAATCCGAGCCATTTAACATAAACTTTATCTGCGGTTCTCTTCAATATTTTTTCTACGAGGTAAACATCAGGATTCTTCGTCTTTTGGAACTCCATTTCATAAAAGCTCCCCTTTATTGCATTTCCTTGTAACGGCGGGTTAATTTAAATAATATAGTATGAAGAATTTAAAATTTTAATTGCAAAATGAAAAAAAACAAAAAACTTTTAAGAATTAATTGCATCGGGATTTGAACCCAAACATTCACCGTAGATCGCGCTCTCCCTACCACTGCACCAAAGTTGTACACACGAGATCTGTTCAATCAGGGGAATATCAATTCCTACAACTTAATGTCAAAAACACATTATTTCAATATATTGATAGAGTTACTGAGCGCCTGGTATGGGTTTTCTTCGGGAGGTTAAGTACACTATAATTAACCACGCATTGGTAGTTTTCATTTTTCAATATATGTATATTAGCTAAATATTGGATGAATAGCGGCTTAGATGAGATAAAATATGAAACCAATTAATAGTGGAGATTCAGAAGTGAGAAAGAGAATTTTGAATCCGTTGGCCGTTAGGACTGTACGAAATACAGATGTATGGTAAAGTATATAGTTACGAAGCTTACGGTTGGCCTCGGTATATAGAACCAGAATCTATATTAGCTTTGAACATTTTTTCAGTTAGAAGTTATCCAGTCCCTCGTGATAGACAACCAAATTTTAAATTTGCAGTTTAGTGTGGTGTTAAGAAATAATTATTTCAATAATTAAGTGATAAGTGAATTAATTAAAGATACGAGTAAATTATAAAGAACATTACGTTCAAATTTTAAAATATCTTTATTTAGTTTAGAGACGAGGAAGATTCATTAGGAATAGGTTAGATCGTGCTAAGTGGATGGGAGGAATAGTGTAAGAAATTCCCCAAATGCAATTAGGTGAGTGATATATTATTCAGGGGTGACGTACATAATTTTATCTTCCTCATTTGATTAGGGTAAGATCCATCCAGGAAGAAAAGGGCCTGGGATAATCCCCAATTTAGTTAAATCACATCATGTGGAAGTTGCAAGCGTGCTCCTAGTTTTGAAACGAATCAAATTAGATTCCAAATAAAAATTTAAATGGGATTCCTATTAACGGAGATCCACTAGTCGAAATCGGTGGAAATAGTCACACGCATCACATGCAACATTTCAAAATAGTAATTTTTCCTCAAGTACGAAATTTCTTGCGAAAATTAAATATGCCAATAGCTAGAGAAGTGCCAATAGCTACAAAGAGCGAACCTTTAAAAGACGGCTGAAAGACGCTGGAAGTCTGCAACAAAACTTAATAACCTAGCATACTACTCATCTACGGACCGGAAAAGAAAAATTTAAAGCATAAAATTAATTTATAGACTATTGTTAACCATTAATTTTCAGCAAATCTCCGGCGATCGTAAATGCATTTAGGATCCCGGTAAGTACTGCTTTCATTCTATTATTATTGTTTGAAATTATAGACATTTTTTCATAGCCATAATATTCCATATATATAATCATATAATTTATCCAGCTAAAACTTAAGACATTTGCTCGAATAGCTGGTACAAAAATTTAGTTAAAATTTGGAGTCAATTTAGTATTTTTTTTTCTGAAATTTCTAGCAACCTAAGCGAAATTAATTAAGAATTTGAAATTTTTGTGGTATCTCTTGCTGATTTTTTTTTCCCCATTTTGACATTCTTTATAGTAAATGTTGGTTAAAATTATCCTATAAACAAATAGAATTTTAGTCGATTGCGGGTTCAAAGTAAATTTATTAGATGTAATTTATTGAATTAAAGTCTAAAGCTTGCAGCTCGCAACTTTCTTGGAAGCGTTTTATATTTGTGAAGTAGCTTAATAAATTAATTATTGGTAACGATAAATTCGGTCGATTCTCTTTTTTGTCTGTATGATCTCTTGGAGGAAAATTTGAGAAAAATGTTGTAAATAAATTTATTTTATAATGATGCGAAATCAGGCCAGTTGCCGTATACGGCACCTACCTAATTAATTGCATTTTTTCGTAACCAAAACAAATTTTTGAAATACAGCTGCTGCCGTGACGACGTGTCATGGAACCAAAATTAAATTTGAGCCGTGCTGCTGACGGAAACACCTTGTCATTGGAATTAATTTCCGAGGATCAAGGGTTAATGATCGTTGCATCCTTGGTTTTTTTTTTGTTTTTTTTTTTTTGCAGTAGCTTTGCCATTACATTCCGACCCACACCCAATCGACGAGCTATAGCCGGCAACCTTTTTAAGGGGGATTCGTGGAAGAATGGGCCTGATGGAGTAGAGCAATATTTAACTTCGGCTCTGTAGATCGAGCAGCTAAATAGCTTGCTTCGGTTGTTTGTTTCATCTGTAGGAGGAAACTCCTCAAGGAGCCTGGCGCCCAGATGCGTCGTGTTAGCGTTCCGACTATCATCAAATCCCCCGACCTGTATTAGACAGAGACTGAAGGTCACTCTGTTATACATATGGCGCCCAAACTTATGGTTTTATTTGGCGGTTTTATTAGGCAGGTGGCGACTTTATCGGCTGCTACCAACTGAACATAGCTGATTAGTTGCAATTATTGCTCTCAAGGCGTTGAAGAAAACTTTGAACTTCAACAAAATGAATGCTTTGTCATGAAAATATTACGGCATTAGAACACGAGTGTAGTAAAGCAGATGGATGTATACTTGCAGACTTTAAGTAGTACAGCTTAAAGTAACATGAACAATAATACAGCGCATTTTTATGCTCGAACATTTGGTAGAGCGAATGGGATTTTTTTTTGAGTTTATTGAGTTGTTTGAACTTAACATTTGGTTTGCGAAGTGTTAATGCTCGGGTTAGAAGCATTAGATTAAATGCTTTCTCTGAAGCGACTAACGTGAGATGCACTCGATGTTGTCATCGACCTCTCCGTCAGTCATAGAATAAGTTAAACAGCCTGTTAGAACTGATTTTTGGGTGGTCCCGATTCGGATTCAAGCTGTAAAATTCTGTCTGGTTAGAGTATGAGTTATTAAGTTATCTTAATCCAGGCACCAGATAAGATACGCTTCGTGAGTTTTGATGGGAACAAATGACATAGTAAATTGACTGGCAGCTCTTAAAATTTAAATTATAAAATTTCTTAACTAATTTTAATATCGCATCATTGGTCTGATCGGTTAGGCATGTTATCTTGTGACAGTGGGCCCGGGAGTGGACACGGGTAAAATAAGTAAAAATATTTCTAATTCATTTGATAACTTTGTTCAAATTCACGAGCAAAGATATAAAATTATTACATTACTATTGGGAGTGCATTTGAAGTATCATTATTACTAAAATTAATTGTGGAGAACTTCTTTATGAAGTACATATTTACCAAAGGAGAAAATACCAGAAGTTATTTAATGAGATATTTGAATTTAATCTCAGTCTTTCTTCCTGGGTGGAATATTATATTTGTAGGCTAATGAGTTCATAGGGAAAAAGAACACGTAGCAGTTGATTGATATTAAAATTAACTTTCTATTAGTAGATTAAGGGACATATTTCCAGGACATAATAAACTGTTGAAGAGTTAGATCAAATACTTATAATAGAGTTAGGTTAGTAAGATTAACAAATAAAGCTGGGGTAAATATCCTCAACATAGGTTAGTATAGGTGGTATTGTATAGTTGTTGAAGACAGGTGTGGTGATCATGGATGTGACTCATCTTGAATCGGATGAGCTCGAATACGAGCTTAAATTGAGGAAATTAAGACATACTGAAAGGTCTCAGTCAATTTCTCCCCTACGTCGTATCTTAGAGAAGGAATCGAAAGGCGAAGTTCGTAAACCATCAGGTATTCCGCCTATAGCAAACTTATCTGGGGAAAGAAAAACACTCCTTAAATAGAGTGCATTTACTGATGAAGGCAGATCCTACCGCGAGGGAAGATATAGCCGACGTTCAGAGTTCGTTAAAGGGAAGTCTTGAGATGGTTCTAAAAGAACTTGAAGTCGGAAATAGAGAGAAGTCAAATGTATCTTCGTCGCAGGGCTTGGATATTTTAAAGGAATTCAATGAAGAAATTGGAGTTCCAACTACAGCTTCGGAGTCTATGTCGACGAGAGAAACCGCTACCGCATCCTATATCGCGACTTTGAGTCTTGGTAGAAACCAAGCCGACCCTACATACACAGTGGCGGGATACCAAAATCCAGTAATGAGTTCTAAACCTCAAACGCCTCTTCCAATAGAAGGAAGTAACTACTCCTTCATTACTAGTAATAGTCGAGGAGCCATTCCAAAATCGAGAACGTCGGTACAGGATCCCCTTGTGTCGATATCCCCAAACCAATCTATTCTCACTTCTTCGAGACCTAATCGGCGAGCGCCGGCTTATGACCCGAGTGATATGAACTTGACAAGCGGCATGCAACAACTAGATATCAATCCAAATAATTTTCTAGCACCACCTCGAACGACCATGGTTGAGTTCACAGGGCAGGAAACTTTTCCCTTTCCATCCGGCGTCCCCATACAAGATTTTAACGTTCCACCGATATCTTACTCTGTAATGGGTGACATTCGGGCTGAACCGCGAAGCGACCCTTATTCAAACACCAACAAGAATACTTTCGGCTATCATGGGCCGTTCATCCCTAATGTGGAAACCGGGAATCAGTTACAAAATCTGCAATGTAGGTATTCGGCGCCTCCTCCAAAACCGCCCGGAGGTTTCCACGGAGATGGCCGACAACAAATCTCTTCTCCAGAGCAGAACATCCCTACGCGTCGCCAGGGGGGCAATCCAGTCACCAACTGGCAGATCAAATTCGACGGATCACCTCGAGGATTGTCAGTAGACGACTTTTTGTTCAGGGTAGAGACATTGGCAAAAGCTGATGGTGTGCCTCAGGCGGGGTTAGTATACTCTATCCACCAACTGCTTAGTGGCAGAGCTGCGACGTGGTACTGGCAGTTCTGTCGAAAGGTACCGTGGGTGAACTGGTACCAGTTATGTTATTCCCTTCGGAGGGAATTCGAAGACTCTCAGACGGATTACGAGATCAAAATGTTGATGGAATCTCGGAAGCAAGGACCTAGGGAAAGATTCAGCGACTTACGCTTGGAGATTGAAGGTCTCGCGTTAAGATTGATAGAGCCTATTAGCCAAAGCGAGTTACTGCAAATAATACGGAGAAATATGCATCCGGCCTTAAGGAAAACCCTAATATTGCGGGATTTTAATAACGTTGAAGAGATCGATCGGGTATGCAGGCAAATTGAGAAAGTGTTGTCGGAAGTGGGTGAATCCGCCGAAGATCAGTTGAAATCTCGACGGTTGACGGGCCATGAAGTGGAGTATGATAGGTATGATCGATTTCCGATCCTAAATTACCCTGAAGTTCAGGAGCAGTCCTCTGACATGGAAGAAGTGATGGAGATGGGTAAAAATAAGCACAGCCCATTTATTATCTGCTGGAATTGCGACGATATGGGTCATTCCTTCAAGTATTGCACAGCTAACACGAGAAGAGTCTTCTGCTATACTTGTGGGGAGAAATTGTTATAATTATATTATATAATTATATTATATAATTAATTGTTTATAATGTATGAAGGGAAACCCAAAGGCGGGTCAGGGCCTGAGGGGTCCCCAAAACCCGCAACATCAGACACACACCCCTCTCAAAAGACCCCAGAAAATAGACCGAGCTACTATGACAGCGCCCGTAAAACCAAATCAAACTGTGCTTCACCACCCACAATGAGCACTAATCGACGTCTTAATAGAGCCCGCAAATATTTCGAAGCCCGCCGACAAGTCAAGAAACTTCTCTCAAACACCAACATAAAGACCGAAATAGATGACAGGCCGGTGGTGGAAATTAAAATTAAAGATACCATCTTACGGGGATTGTTTCACAGTGGTGCTAGCGTAAGTTGCCTAGGCAATGGTTCACTAACTGTGTTGGAAAACTTATAGATGCCATGGTCCTCGCTAGAAGCCTGTGTCAAAACCGCGGATGGCGCTAATCAGAAAGTTCTTGGATTTGTAATATTGCCAGTTCAATTTAACAATGTAGTTAAAAGCATTAAATTTTTCATTGTACCGAGCTTAACTCGACAATTGATTTTGGGTATTAATTTTTGGACTGCCTTCGAAATTTTTCCCGCTATTGTCGCAGAAATACACCCCGATAGCAATAGTTGCGAGCTAAGCATCGAGCAGAGACAAATATTAGACAATGTAATCTCAGAATTTCCCTCGTATACTAGAGAAGTTTAGGTCGTACTTCCTTGCTAAAACACTCCATTGATGTTGGCGATAATAAGCCAATAAGGCAAAGGCATTATCCCCTATCCCCACCAATGCGGAAATTATTGGAAACTGAGATAGACCGAATGCTAGAACTAAAGGTTATTGAAGAAAGCCAAAGTGAGTGGGCCTCTCTCTGGTAAAGAAACCAGGAGGGAAGGTGAGGGTTTGTTTAGACTCAAGGAAATTAAATGATATCACTCGCAAAGACGCATATCCCATTCCCCAAATTAATTGTATACTAGGGCGTGTTGAAACGGCCAAGTACATTACCAGCCTTGATTTAAAAGAAGCATTCTGGCAAGTTGAACTAGAACCAACATCTCGAGACAAAACTGCATTTGTAGTCCCTGGCAGGGGACTATTTCAGTTTACGGTAATGCCCTTCGGTTTAACCAACTCTCCGAAGACCTTGGGCAAACTATTGGATAAGGTTATACCGTACGACATGCACGAGGACGTTTTTGTGTATCTCGACGATCTTTTGATCCTATCCGAAGATTTCGATGTACACATAAGTGTATTAAGAAAAGTTGCACAATGTCTCCGGAGAGCTGGTTTAACCATCAATGTAGAAAAAAGCAGGTTTTGTCAGCGGCGTCTGAGGTATCTTGGGCACATAATCAGCAAGGAGGAGATTCAAACTGACCCGGAAAAGATATCAGCTATTCAGAACTTCCCTCGACCGAAAAGTGTCCGACAGATTCGCAGATTTTCAGGTCTATCAGGCTGGTACAGACGGTCTATACCTAATTAGAATCACAATTAAAGTAAAATGAGTGCTCACAGAATCTGGTTTATTCTTGTGTGTCACTAGAAAATTTTAGAATTATTCACAAAAACCTTGAATGTCATGTAAGTTTTAAATGAGTTCGTTAGAGTTCATATATATAACAAACTATTGCCAATTACCGCTTGACCTTGTCGTCCTTCAATGGAGTTCAATATTTAATAAAATTTTACAAATTACCGCTTGACGTTGTCGCCCTTCAATAGTTCCAATTATGCATGTGTTCATCAGACACTACCGCTAATCAGATGTGCTAGCATAATTTCCATGAAATTTAAAATCCGTGTACTACAATAACTAATAAAATGACGAAAATTTTCTCGAAATGACAAACAAAACTTGAATGCTTCCGAGCTAAAGTGATTGCGTTGCAATTTACTGTTTTAAAGGCATGCCGTTAGAAATCAATTCTCAAATTTCGTTAGAATGATTAATAACTTCAATAATTGTGTTAGTTTAAATGCTGCAGGTGTACTTAGCCAATTTATTCCAATCCTTATAACATGGAGTTGATCGATCGATGACCAGTTTCTATTGATGTACCTTGGTTAAGAATTCTTCTTAACTGTCCATAAGAGGTCACTTCACTTAACATGCAAAGAGTTTAAAGAATCCCGGTTTTCGGCACCAAAATGTTTTTGCAAAGATTAAATGTTGCCTTAACTTTCTGCACATTGGACTTTCACAAGAAAATGAAACCACAAAATTATACTTCAGCTACTTAATTGGTTTTTATTTTACTGCAATTACCAGTACTACAGGTCTGAACAGCGGCAAAGAAGAACAACAAGTGAAGTTAGAGAACATTGAGAGCTGGCTTATCCCTACATACAAACATTCGTAAAGTGAACTGTATACAATGTATCATTTATTTGACTGGGCAGGAGTTGGCCAGTAGAATCGACGCCCCCGGAGTTATCATCAACATTAAGAAATTGCAGCGAAATTATAGCAGCTTAGTAATCAACGGAGGAATTCAAGAACAAAAATGTACGATTACAGTAGACACAGGTGCTTCCAGGTCTATTCTTCGGTACGATTATGCTAAAAACCAGTGGCTTAGCAACAAAAATCGATACATTTTGAGGACATGGAGGATGAGTGCATACTTGGTCTCAATTTCATGAGAGCACACAACCAAGGGGAATATCGTAAGGCAAATAAGTTGCTTGAAGAATTTGCCGATATTTTTGCACTACGGGACGAAGACTATGGAAAAACTGATGTAAAATTAACACCGAAAACGCCCACCCTATCAAGCAGCCACCAAGAAGATTACCACTTGCAAAGCGAAGAGAAGCAGATGCAATGGTTGAAACAATGCGTAAGCAAGGTCTAATAGAAGAGTCGAAAGGTCCATGGATGTCACCAGTGGTGCTAGTAAAGAAGAAGATGGCAGTACAAGATTCTGTGTCGACTACCGTCGTCTGAATGATGTCACGAAGAAAGATAGTTATCCACTACCCCGTATAGACGACACCCTAGATACCTTATCAGGATCCAATTGGTTTTCAACGTTGGACTTAAAAAACGGCTATTGGCAAGTCGAGATCGATGAAGATGATAGGGAAAAGACAGCATTCTCGATGGGAAGTAGATTGTGGCAATTTAAAGTTATGCCCTTTGGGCTTTGCAATGCGCCAGCGACATTCGAGCGTTTAATTGAATGTGTTCTACGAGGTTTAACTGGGAAAACCTGCCTGGTATATTTGGATGACATCATTGTAATTGGACGAAGTTTTGAAGAACATCTAGGAAATCTACGAGAAGTGTTCCAGAAACTGAAGTCAGCCAAACTAAAACTTCGCCCTAAAAAATGTACGCTCTTTGCAGACCAGGTGAAATACCTTGGGCATGTGGTATCAACAGAAGGAGTTAGCACCGATCCTGAGAAGATAACTTTAATGGAGAACTGGCCCCCTCCGAAAGATAAACATGAGTTACGGAGCTTTCTTGGACTAGCTACTTATTACAGACGCTTTGTAAAGAATTTTGCTGATATAGCAAAGGAGTTGCATAAGCTAACGGAGACGAATAAGGCATTTGTTTGGACAGGAAAAGCAGAAAACAGCTTTAAAGCACTGAAATGAGCGCTTTGCAATGCACCAGTACTCACTTATCCAAAGGCGGGTGAGACATTTATATTGGATACCGATCAAGTAATGTTGGGATTGGCGCTGTACTGTCACAAGAAGTAAACGGGCACGAAAAGGTGGTAGCATACTATAGCAGACCTCTATCAAAACAAGAAAGAAATTACTGTGTTACGAGAAAAGAACTGCTGGCTATTGTTGATGCAACAAAGATAACATAAACATAACATAAATTCCTCTATGGACAAAAATTTACTCTCCGAACTGATCATGCAGCTCTAAAGTGGTTGATGAAATTTAAAAACCCTGAAGGACAGGTGGCAAGATGGCTAGAAAGACTGCAATCCTATGATTTCAAAATTATCCATAGGAAGGGTAGATCCCATGTAAATGCAGATGCACTGTCACGACGACTGAAGTGATAAGGGATGTAAATGGGGCCCAAATTATATTTAATGAAGTCCTTTATTGTGGGGCTTCCTTCAATGATGTAGTAGGATGAAATGGGGCCCAAATTATATTTAAGGAAGTCTTTTTATTGTAGAACCTCCTTCCTAATACTTCTTCATATTGTTACCGAGCTGCTAAATTGTCCGAGAGGGAGTCTTTTGTTGTAATTAAGTTAGGTGCGGAGTCTTAATCTGAGTAGCAACAGACCTCACAAACGCAAAAAACCGTTACCTGCTGAAACTGCGGTAATCCGGCATAAACAGATATATCAGTTGGAGAAATTATATCAGCGGGGGCTCGACCCAAAATCAGTATCGGCAGCAATAGCAGCAGAACAGTAGAAGCAGCGGCAGTACGGTAGTGGAATGTAAGAGACCACCGAAGAGAGCGCGTATCGTCAGCTTCCGGCACGTCAATTCCCCTCTACTCGAGCAATATTCCAAGTATTTTACACAGTCTGCAGTTCTATGAATGGATTCAGACTCATTCAAATCGCGTCGAGGATAAGTGCGGGCTTACGTGAAGTGTTCGCGCAACCAAAGGTTGTTTTCTTTTCGTTGTGGGAAGTGTTGAGACAGTGTGATGTTGTGAAAGTGCTTCGAAATTAATTCGGTTTGCTAATTTAGTAGCGGGTGTAATAAGTGAATCAATAATCACTGGTGGTTGTGTCTCAGAGTGGTGGATCGTGTTGTTTCCCTTGAGTTTGTCGTGGGGGCACCGGAATAGAGAGAACGTGTGATTTTAAGCCTTTTTGCTAGGTGCTCCTCAGCAAACCTAGGATCTCAACAAAAATAAAATTCGGCAAGAATATAAATTTTTTGCTGGTACACAATATGGCCGTCGCTGGCTGCAAAAAGCTCGTTGTGTAGTGATGTGTGTGAGTGCGCGAAAGTGAACGCAAAGAGCTTGTATCGGCGCTCTGCAAAGTTCACTGAAATGTCAACACAGATGGTTTTGCTCTAGTGAATTTTGTTGACAAAATGTAGTGCGGCAATTAAAATTAGATTAAAATTTCAGTGAGTGGGATTCAGTGAGAAGTGACCAATTAGCTAGTCCTATTACAGGTCACCGAGATTGGAAAGGTGTTTATTGCCTACTTTTTCACTTGGTGGCTAGTAAGATGGCAGCCGTTTCTTCGATATCTAATCTAAATTCAATAATTTGACTTACTTGCGGTTTTTTTTATGTTTTATTTTCTTCCTTCTAGCTTTAGGCGGCGAGATCGGTTTTATTGTCGCTTCAATTGAATTAAATTTATTTGTAAAAACAAAATACACTACTTCAACAAATTAACTCTCTTTATTGTACACACTTTTTTCTAAAAATCAAACTTTTTCTTTCTAGGATGATCCGGTTGATGGCTTAACTTACACGAGAAGAAGGAATTGGAAAAAACGGGTTGACCTTATATCCGACCGTTGCTGACCTGTCCGCTATCGAAGGAGAAGTTTCGGACACCCGCAGGCTTCGTTCGTTTTCCTGATCCTGGCAGCTTTATTTGGTGTTGCGTAATTCTTTTATTTTCTTCTAGCTCTTCTTCTTTTAAAAATCTTTTAGATCAGTCACTGTAAGGCTCCAGTTCATCGTGTGGGATATTTGACGCCCCGTAACACTGCCCCCGTCTGAAGAGAAAAGAGCTGCCCTCAGCTCTAACAATGCTATGCTCGTAGGTAGTATAGGCTGGTACGGAGTATATGCTGTTCCAAAACCTCCGTAAACTACAAGCCATGAACTGACGAATTTCACGCACACACATTAGGGCCAAAATGGTCTGGTTTTTCGATAAGTTTACATTGCTTCTTATGGCAGCCGGGGGGTGATTTTTCTTTAAACTTATCCTAATGCCTAAACTATAACTTCTATGAAAAAATTGTTTTGTTCTACTTGAAGTAAACAAAACAATCTTTCGAATGAAGTAAAAATAAACATACCCTACTTAAGAAAATAATAAACATTTTTAAGCCTAAAAGTGTGGAAGTGGAAATTTAAAGAAAATACAAGCGACAGAGCATGGTCGGACCATGACTTACTGCTTGCGTTTAGGATGAAAATTCGGTTTGCGACTAAAAATTCACGTTTAATCAAAGATTTCTTGTTATTTTGCCTAATAAGGTGTACATGTTTTTACTTTATTAGAAAGATCATTTAGTCTGCTTTAAGTTAATATAAGACTAATTTTTTCATATAACTAATAGTTTTGGGGCTAGGGCGAGTTTAAGGAAAAATGACCCCCTGGCTACCATAAGAAACAATGTAAATATGACCATTCAGTCAGACCATTTACGACCACATGTAAAAGTCCAGTTCATGGCTTGTAGTTTACGGTGGTTTTGGCTGTTCCCGTGCAGATCTCGCATTGGTGTAAGTTTTCTGTGTATAATTGACCATGAAATGAGAAGAGAGAATTAAAAAAAATCAAAACAAATAAATAAATACGGCAAAGAGTATCGGTCATAGTTACGCTAGTATCTTCCATAGTTTTAGTCTCTGTAATGTCTTCATTGATGGTTTCATTGAAGGTGTATACTGGATGCTAGGGTAGGACTGTTGGCATTTCCGCCCGTGAACGTGCAATTCTAATAGAAGAGAACCAGTCCATCCCAGCGCAGGAACGGCAGAGGATACGAGGCGCTTCTGACTCGCCTTTCGCGATGTTTTACAGCGGCGCGGATATATGTAGCTGATAACCGTTTGTAAGTTTACTTTCGTTTTAGTTGAATTTAGATTAGATAAAATAGATGATTCTTATTAGACTTAGTTTTACTATAAATTCATTTTCTACCTTTTTTTTTCTTTAATAGCCATTCTTAGTTTCTTTTCTAAAAGGAAAAGATTATTCCTTAGTCTCTTAATAGATATAAGTTCATGTTTCTCTAGCTTAGTCATAGGCTTAAATTTATTTATTCATTTATTTTTATTAATTTTGTCAGCAATTCTTGTTTTACTTACTAAGACTACTTGCAGATCACTTCATTAAATTTAGCTCTGTGCTCGTTATTCCATTTGTTTAAACCAGATAAGTTCAATTTCTTTTAGTTTCCGTAAATTTTACTTCAAATTTTCATGCCTTCTCTACCCAGCTTTTAGCTTCGTTTTAGCTTTAAAAGTAGGAGAGCTAATCTTTCTTTCCGTCGACCATTTATTTACTTAATTAGACTTCAATTTTTGGATAAGTGTGTATTTTTTCTTCGGATCACCTTTATTCATTAAAGCGATATCGTAGATCATGTATGTTAAGCGTCTCACATCGTGTGAAATGGTGGTAAACGGTTTCGATGAATTACTGTAGACTTTGCGAATTGCCCTTTCTTAATTCTGTATATTACATCGCCTAGTTGTTCAACAACTTTATATGGGCCTTCCCAATCTCGTTGTAATTTCGGACTTTTTCCTTTTTTTCTTTTCGGATTATATAGCCACACTAAATCGTTTACTTGAAATGGGTTGGCTTTGGCTTTAAGGTCGTATCGATCCTTCATTGTTTTGCTAGCCCGCTTCAGATTTTCTCTATTAAATTCATAAATTACTTGCAATCGATTCCTCAAACTTTTTAAATACTCGTCGGTATGCATGGGTTCTTCTGGGAATTCACCAATTTGTAATTGTGGTGGTAGTTCTGATTTGCTACCAAAATATAGCGATTTCCACGATCTGTAATCGGTAGTGGTCCCAGAATGTCGATGGCTATTCGCTCGAACGGTGCCCCCACGTTAAATACCTGCAACTTTGCTTTCCATTTCGGTATTGGGCCTTTTCTTTGCTGACACACTTCACATTTCTCACACCACTCGCGAACGTCGTTAGCCTCTCATCCTTTTGCAGCCACTCCAGTACTTCACGAATTCGGAGGTCGTTCTTTTGACATTCTTCAATGGTGTCTACTATCCGCGTGATACGCGAGATTAGGGCTTCCTTTTCTTCGACACGTGAACAGTATGTGCAGTTGAATTTGGCGCATGGTCTTCGGGATAGCGAATCAGCGTTGCCATGTCTGTTTCCTGCTCGATGTTGAATTTCAAAGTCATACTCCTGCAATCGCTCAATCCACCGTGCGATTTGTCCCTTGGGCTCTTTAAAGTTTACCAGCCATCTAAGAGATGCGTGGTCCGTTCGCAAGAGGAAGTGTCTTCCTAGCAAATATGGTTTAAAATGCGCAACTCCTTTTACCACAGCTAGTAGCTCCTTGCGTGTCACGCAATAGTTACACTCAGGCTTGCTGAAGGTCTTGCTATAAAACTCGATAACTTTTTCTTCTCCATTTTGAACTTGTGACAACACGGCGCCCCAGGCATACTGACTAGCGTCTGTATCCAGCACAAATAGGTCTGTTTCATTGGGCTGCGCCAACACTGGAGCTGTCGTTAGTGCGGTTTTTAATACAGTAAAGGCCTCCTCGCAAGCACTGGACCATTCAAACCTAGCTCTTTTTTCGGTCAGCGTTGTAAGTGGTTTTGCGATAGAGGAAAATCCCTTGATGAATCTCCTGTAATAAGCACAAAGCCCTAAGAAGGATTGCACATCGGTTTTGTTAAGCGGGCGTGGCCAAGATAAGACAGTATCGACTTTGTTTGGATCTGTTGATAAACCATCTTCGGAAACTACATGTCCGAGGAATTTAACTTGTCTTTGACATAAATAACATTTGGTAGGAGATAACTTTAAACCAGCTAATTTCAGTCTTTCAAAGACAATGTTAAGATTACTTAATAACTCCGTGAATGTTCTCCCATGCACTATCTCGTCGTCCAAATACACAAGACAAATGTTGTGCGGTATATAATTTAATACTAGCTCCATTAACCGCTGAAATGTTGCAGGCGCATTTGTTAGGCCAAATGACATTACATTAAATTCCCACAATCCATTTCCCATCGTAAATGCGGTCTTTTCTTTATCATCTGCATGCATTTCTACCTGCCAGTAGCCAGCCTGCAGATCCAGGGTAGCAAACCATTTCGATTCTCCCAATGCGTCCAGGGTTAAATCTATCCGGGGCAAGGGATAAGAATCTTTCTTAGTCGCTTCATTGAGCCGCCTATAATCAACGCAGAACCGAAGTGATCCGTCTTTCTTTCTCACTAAGACTACCGGGGAACTCCACGGGCTTTTGGATGGGCAAACTATACCATATTGGCGCATTTCATTCAGAATATCTTCTGCTTCTTTCCGTCTTGCTACTGGTATACGTCGGGGTGGTTGTTTTATGGGCACTGCTGCTCCTGTATTAATTTTATGTTTCAAAACTGACGTTTTGCCGATATCTTGTTTAGACGAAGAGAAGACGGTCCGGTGGTTACTCAATAGCTGCCATAATAGATCTCGTTGTTCCGAGGTTAATCCCTTTTGACTTCGTTGGTACAGATCGGTTAGGTCGGAAGACATTTCAGTTGGCATTTGGGTGGAAATGTTCACTATGTCTGGTTTACATTCGACCTCTGCGACAGTTGTTAGTGCTGGTATCCGAATTTCTTTAGAGGTACAATTCATTAGACGTGCGAGTACTGATCCTTCAGATGCAACGGATAGTGACGGGTGTATTCTAAATTCCGACGATGCAAAAGTTGAGGGTGTAATCAAAACATCGTCTGATATGGGCAAGTTTGTTGACAGGTTAACGACGCATTCGCTTTTTGGTGGGAGCCTCAACTCTACCTTAGTTCTGGCCATGATGGCTTTATCGGCGCTTGAGTTAAAAGGAATCGACTCGTCAGATACTTCCAGATATCCCAAATTCAAATTCAAGATGCATTTATGCCGCGTCAAAAAATCCATCCCAATGATGCACTGATCGAATATTGGTGCCACGAAGACAAGTTGTTCGGCTGAGAAATTGCCTAAGCTCACCGTAACACTTGTTGTCCCTTTTACTGGGATATTTTCTCCACTCACGTTCTGGATGACTGCATTCGATGGAGTAAATTTGGTTGTGTCGGAACTGTTTTCAAACACTCGTGGATGAACGATCGAATGTGTTGCTCCGGTGTCAATTATCATTTGACACTCTTGGTCATTAACGTAGCCAATTATGTACAAGTTTTGACTTATCTTATTGGCGCTAATAAGGACTTTGATTGGGAGTGGGGCGTTATTTCCCACTAACTTGAGCCCCTCCAAGCCACTGGATGCTAATTTAAAGATGGATCTTGATCAGAATCAGTTCTAAAAGATGTCATCGGTATGGCATAATTTGCTGAGGTGGTGGCTATTCTAGTTGGTAATTTATTACTTTTATTATTGCCATATGAAGCTTGGTGGTCTGAAACAAAACTCAAGGGACTTAGAGAATTCGGTGGCATGGTGGATGGTTCGTTGGTGGTATTTGGGGACGCAACGGGTGGTTGTTTGTTGAGGTTAGGAGAGTCTCTACTCATGGTAGTGGCTACTGGCTCCTCAGTTTGGACGAACGTTGATGAAGTCGAGTGCACCATAATAGCACTAGGGAGGCTGTAGTCGGATGATTTCTGCATGGAGGACGTGCTGGTTTTAGAGGATGTCGATAAGTCGGGCTTGTCTTGAGATTAGCGGCTTCCTTCTACTGGGAGTCCATTAGGGCCGGTCACATTAATCGCTTCTCTACTATTAGTTCCGGCGATTATATCGAAGACAACGTCCTCACCGTCTTCAAGAGACGCTTTAACCTTCTTTGGATTCATTTTGCTAATACTTTTTGCATGTACATAAAGCTCGTCTCCACAGTCCAAACGGCAGATGAAACCGTACCCCTGTTTAACATTAAACCACTTCACTTTTCCTCTGACACCACGCTCTAGGATAGTGGGCTGGCGGTGGTTACTGGTGGGTGCTTTATTTAGACCCATTATTTCAGCATTTGTGACTGTAATATCTGAGCTAAGCGGAGCGTTCGGATGTGTAGAATCTGCACAAGTTTTAGGAGCGTGTTTGGTAGAATAGCCCGATCTTCGCTCCGTTAGATCAGGCGATCTTCGTTTCCCGAATTGGTCGGTCCAGTAAAAGTCCCGTTCGAGCTACGCACAGACGTTCTTCTAATATGACGAGATGCCTCCAACGCTCGTATTTGTCGTTGACTAATCCTTGCTGCATCTCGGCTAGCCTCCACTCGTAACGCGTATGCTAAAGCTGCTTTCAGTGTGTCCGGCAAAGCGTTTCGAACCCAGCGCTGCGTGTCTACATCAGCATCCACAAATTGACCTAGCGCTACTCGATTTTTTGCTGACTCTGGGCAGTCGGAAAAGCTAAGGTAGGCCATGCGCTGTATGTCAGTAGCAAATTCTGTCAAACTTTCGTTACTTCTTTGTATGCGGCCTCTCAATTGAAGATGTATGACAGACTGTCGGAAATTATCATTAAATCTCTCCATAAAGGCTCTGTCCAGGGCTCCAAAGTCTTCCTGAATCCTCTCTGGGAGTGTTTCGAAATATGTCAACGCCGTTCCTTGTAAGTAGGGGGCTAAGTATAGTGCTTTCCATGAGTCACACCATCCATTGGCTTTCGCGACCGCCTCAAAATGTCTTTGTTACGTACCCCATGGTTCTTTGCCATCGTAGTCTCTTGGGTGAAGCGCCATTCGTGCTGGTCTCATGAAATGATCTACCGATTTTGGCTGAGAGGTTAGGAACTCGTTATTTTGGTTAGGGTTGGTCTAAATTGAAAGACTCTCCTAACTTTATCGACACATCGCGTGGATGAAATTGGAAACATAGTTGATCCAGAAGGCTGTTGAATTGTTTGCGCCATTAGATGGGGGATCACACTCTGCGGCGCTGTTCCGTTTATGGTTGTCTGGCAGATTAGTCGATGGAAATGTCGAGAGCAATTCATCTCGGCCGACGTCGTACGTACCTCTACATGTTTCACCTACCAGACCTTTTGAGATTTCGGTCTGTGTTAGCTCTATTCGCTGAACCTTTTCTGAGATATTGCACATTGTTTTAATCAGATCTTGAAGTTATTGACCTTGCATTTTCATTTGATTAGATAGGTCTGCAAAGCTGGCTTCCGTAACATGAGCTGTATTCTGAGTACTACCCAAACCTGACTTGGCTAAAAATGCATCGGCAGTGTATGAGGCTTTTGCACGTTGTTTATGTTTTTTAGGCATGGTTAAAGTTTCTCACGAAACTGATCGATACCCCACACCTGGCACCAAATGTTACCGAGCTGCTTAATTGTCCGAGAGGGAGTCTTTTGTTGTAATTCAGTTAGGTGCAGAGTCTTAATCTGAGTAGCAACAGAATTCACAAACGCAAAAAACCGTTACCTGCTGAAACTGCGGTAATCCGGCATAAACAGATATATCAGTTGGAGAAATTATATCACTCGACCCAAAATCAGTATCGGCAGCAATAGCAGCAGAACAGTAGAAGCAGCGGCAGTACGGTAGTGGAATGTAAGAGACCACCGAAGAGAGCGCGTATCGTCAGCTTCCGGCACGTCAATTCCCCTCTACTCGAGCAATATTCCAAGTATTTTACACAGTCTGCAGTTCTATGAATGGATTCAGACTCATTCAAATCGCGTCGAGGATAAGTGCGGGCTTACGTAAAGTGTTCGCGCAACCAAAGGTTGTTTTCTTTTCGTTGTGGGAAGTGTTGAGACAGTGTGATGTTGTGAAAGTGCTTCGAAATTAATTCGGTTTGCTAATTTAGTAGCGGGTGTAATAAGTGAATCAATAATCACTGGTGGTTGTGTCTCAGAGTGGTGGATCGTGTTGTTTCCCTTGAGTTTGTCGTGGGGGCACCGGAATAGAGAGAACGTGTGATTTTAAGCCTTTTTGCTAGGTGCTCCTCAGCAAACCTAGGATCTCAACAAAAATAAAATTCGGCAAGAATATAAATTTTTTGCTGGTACACAATATGGCCGTCGCTGGCTGCAAAAAGCTCGTTGTGTAGTGATGTGTGTGAGTGCGCGAAAGTAAACGCAAAGAGCTTGTATCGGCGCTCTGCAAAGTTCACTGAAATGTCAACACAGATGGTTTTGCTCTAGTGAATTTTGTTGACAAAATGTAGTGCGGCAATTAAAATTAGATTAAAAGTTAGTTTATAAGTTCGGGATTCAGTGAGAAGTGACCAATTAGCTAGTCCTATTACAGTTCACCGAGATTGGAAAGGTGTTTATTGCCTACTTTTTCACTTGGTGGCTAGTAAGATGGCAGCGATTTCTTCGATATCTAATCTAAATTCAATAATTTGACTTACTTGCGGTTTTTTTTATGTTTTATTTTCTTCCTTCTAGCTTTAGTCGGCGAGATCGGTTTTATTGTCGCTTCAATTGAATTAAATTTATTTGTAAAAACAAAATACACTACTTCAACAAATTAACTCTCTTTATTGTACACACTTTTTTCTAAAAATCAAACTTTTTCTTTCTAGGATGATCCGGTTGATGGCTTAACTTACACGAGAAGAAGGAATTGGAAAAAACGGGTTGACCTTATATCCGACCGTTGCTGACCTGTCCGCTATCGAAGGAGAAGGAGGCTTCGTTCGTTTTCCTGATCCTGGCAGCTTTATTTGGTGTTGGGTAATTCTTTTATTTTCTTCTAGCTCTTCTTTTTATAATTTTTGTTTTAAAAATTTTTTAGATCAGTCACTATAGGGCTCCAGTTCATCGTGTAGGATATTTGACGCCCCGTAACAATATCTATAATAATTTCTAGATACATTATATAAATAGTTAATTAATACTCCAATATTTATTTTTTAATTGATATTTATTTTATTTTAATTTTGTTGTTTCCAGTTGAAACAATCTAAAAATTATATACAACTTTTTTGTATCCTACTTTACGTTATATACATAGATAGTTTGTTAAAATTTTCTTTGTATTGAGTACAGTATTTTATTGTCAATGAACAAATGATTATTATATATTTCAAAGTGTTTCTGTTCCAGACTATTCAAAATTTATCGAAGTGTACAGGTTGACTAAAATATTTTTTTTTTGATAGTACAGTCTGATTGGATATTATTAAAGTAGATTTTAATATAAATATTTTATTAATAATATAATCAAATAATAAACTTTTACTTAAAATATTAAATTTGTAGCTACTGCTAAAACGACCATGTAAGCCTGATTGTAAATACTGTTCCCGTCTCGAAGAGAAATGCGACCATATGATTGTGAAAAGAACAAGTGTCGTAATCTTGACAGGATGGAAGAAAGAAGAATTTCAAGCAACTCAACGAGAAGAATATATCTCCAATTTTGTCGTGGAAGGAGAACGATTAAAGGCCCCAATGGAAAGATGTTTCCGACAGAAGCGCAACATTGAAGAGCTACTGGACGCAATGGAATTCGCTATGTGTTGAAGATGGAATATTGGAAGAATTTCATAACGGTGCTTCGGGAGGACATCTTGGCGTCAATAAGACTTTGGAGATATTAAGAGAACGATTCTACTGGTTACATATGCGGGAGGATGTGGAGGACTGGTGCAGAAAATGTACTGTTTGCGCCCGTAGCAAAGGATCTTATATCAAAACAAGGGGAGCGATGCAGCAATACAACGTTGAAGCACCTTTTGAGAGAATCGCGATTGACGTTGCGGGACCATTCCCAGAATCAGATCGAGATAACCGGTACATTTTAGTGGTAATGGATTATTTCAGTAAATGGCTAGAAGTATATGCGATCCCGAATCAAGAAGCCAAGATAGTGGCAGAGGAGTTAGTAACAAACTGGATATGCAGATTTGGCGTCCTCAATGAGCTTCATTCCGACCAAGGACGAAACTTTGAATCTCAAGTATTCCAGAAGGAATGTGAGATTCTTGGAATAAGAAAGACGCGGACAACACCACTTCATCCACAATCTGACGGGATGATCGAGCGATTTAATAGAACAGTGGTCGAGCATCTCAGAAAAGTAGTAGATGAGCATCAACGGGATTGGGATAGCTACATCATGATATTTCTACTAGCTTATCGAACAGCCGTCCATAACTCAACAGGACAGACACCCTCCAACATTGTGTTTGAAGTTCGGACCCCTTGAAAAAGATACTGAAAACACTGAAGAGTACATAACCATACTTCGGAAGCGTCTCGCAGAAATTCATCAATTGGCCAGAAAGAACCTCAAGACATCCAGCAGACATCCAGCGACAGAAAGAAAACACGATACGACATCAGAGCTAATTCTAGCGGATTCAGGGAAGGAGACCCCGTCTGGCTATTCGACCCGCGACGACGAAAAGTAAAATCACCGAAGCTTCAACAGCAGTGGGAAGGGCCCTACAAGATTCTTACGCGCATCAACGATGTGGTCTACAGGATACAGCAGGGACCAAAAGGCAAAAAGAAGATCGTGCACATTGACCGATTAAAGCCATACCAAGGAGATACAACTGTTTGGGACGAACAGTTCTAACAGGGGGCAGTGTAACATGCACTGTAATCTGGCAAAGGCTACGTGATGAAAACGAAACCAAGTTGTGCAATGCGCATGTCCTGAATTTCGGAAACCAGGAAAACGTCAGATGCCGTATGAAGTCAAGGCCGACTAGAACCTGTGGTGACTTGGTGTGGTGAAAATGAGTAACGGAAATTGCTAGAACTAAGTTGTTGAACTTTCCAGAATTAAGCTAAGTAGTACAAATAGGGCTTAGTAGCAGCCTAGTGAGTTGTTGAATTTTAACCAGTGAAGTGATAAGTGTAAATAAGTAAAGTGAAACCGTGTATTGTGAAGAGAATATTGTCAAGAAAATTGTACGACAAATTAACCAGTGAAGTGAATAAACTTGTGAACATTTGTGATTAGAAATAACTGTCTTAATTAATCCGTCGAGCCCGAAGAGCCCCATTTACGTTACAATATTTTATTGAATTAAAATAATTCTTAATGGGCCTAACCCAATCTAACCGAGTGTAAAACTAATTAATCATTTGCCTTTATATATAATTATGAAATTTTTAGGTACTATCTGAACCACAGAGCCTCATTGCAGAAGAGGTAAACAGGCACTGACCATTAGCAAATTGGCCGTGTGCCCTCCGCCGGAGGGAGTAACTTTTTTTTCTTTAAATATAAAAAAGAAATTTATGAGCCTTAGCTAGGCCTTTTTACCGAAATGCCTTGAAACCGATTTATTGTTATATTATATTGGATTAACTTTTTAGTATATTTTTTTTTTTTTTATCTTGTCATGGATTATAGTTATAAGTTTGCTCCCACCTTCTTGAATTTAAACAAAGCCAGAGCCACCGTTTTATTTTCCGAAAGAAAGAGGGGGATGTAACGAAGTTACCTAAACCTGTCAACAGCACCGGAGGAGAAAATAAGGGTTTTTAAGTCCCGCAAGACCTCCCCGGATACGAGTACAGTAAAAATTCACCGAATTTACCACTCCCCGCAGTGGTAAAATATCAAATTTCCCCACAAACACCGTGGGAAAGTCCGACTACCGAGTGCGACCAGAGCCCCCTGGCACTATATAAGGAGGGCTCACACAGCAGCTCAGTCAGTCGTCGTCGACCAGCTCTAGAGGCAACAGCCAGTGGGACCAACCGAGGTAAGGTAAGAAAACCAAAGACCGACCGGAATATAAGGAGGACTGACTACAGTGGACCAGTCAGTCATTACCGACCGACGCAGCGAGGCAGATCACCGAGGAGCAGCGAGGTAATAGTTTTCTTTTTAGGGAGATTCCAGCATTTCGGCTATATAGGTGGGCCCCATACCGGATCGCCGGCAGTTGAAGAAAAGCGTTCGGACGGACACCACGGCCAGCACGGAGCTCCCTACTAGGTGGTAAGATATACACAGGTATAGTAAAATTTTGGTAGCTGGCGTGCCGCCCCGGCTACAACAAGTTGTATTGGACCAGATTTGGATCCACTGGTGGTGGGTAAGATTTGCATATAAACATATATATATCTCGCTCTATCTCTTGCCTCCCCGGCTGTCTAGCTCTCTGTCACTAGCGTGCCTCCCTGGTGACACACTCGTTTAGTCTCTTGTACTAGCGTGCCTTCCTGGTACAAGACACTCATATAGCTGGCGTGCCTCCCCGGCTATCTAGTTATCTCTGTCACTAGCGTGCCTCCCTGGTGGCGGACACTCGCTTTATTCTCTTGTAATAGCGTGCCTCCCTGGACAAGACACTCACATAGCTGGCGTGCCTCCCCGGCTATCTAGTTATCTCTGTCACTAGCGTGCCTCCCTGGTGACGGACACTCGCTTTATCTCTTGTACTAGCGTGCCTCTCTGGTACAAAACACTCACATAGCTGGCGTGCCTCCCCGGCTATCTAGCGTGCCTCCCTGGTGACCGACACTCTTAACCGGCAAATCCCCGGTTATCACTTTAGTATTGACGCAGTCTTCGCCAGCGTGTTTCCTGGCCCGTTTATGTGAGTGATTGTCTCTCAGAGCTTAGATAATTTAGGCCTTGTATTCTAGTACGAAATCATTCTGTCCCCGTCTCTTTCCCCACAGGAAGAATAGCCGTCACCGCCGCACGAAGATTTCGCCCGGAAGCAAGGCAACCGTCCGTTCGTTATTGATTGATTGATTGATTGATTAAATTTGGAGGTGCGAGGTTCTGAAGCGCCGCGGCCACTAGGGCCTATTGTGCTAACCCTCTCAACTCCTTATAGTAAGCCGGTCCCTCCGAAGAAGTTCAACAGCTCCCGCAGTTGGCAGTCCTTCAGCCCGCTCGGTACCAGGGTTGGTTTCCCGAATAGGCTAAATCTGCTCCTGGCTACTGCAGGGCATTCACGTAGTACATGTAATGGGGTCTCATCCTCCTCCAGACAGAGTCTGCAGGTGGGGTCGATGGCTCTGCCTATCCTCACCAGGTGCTTCCTTAGCTGACAGTGGCCGGTAAGTAGGCCTGCCAGGGTTCTAACAGCCGACCTGCTCAGCTTGAGGAGCTCCCTGGATCTACCCGGCGACGGTGAGGGCATAAGGCTTCTTGAGTGAGCGTGCCCCTCAATACTGTTCCAATACAGCCTATGTCCCTCATTTGCGCGTTTTTTGTCCGTTCGTCATACTACGCTCCAGGAAAGAGGTCAATCCACACGTCCGGAATAACCCCGATATACCAAGGAAGACAGAAGGAGTAGCACGACCGCCGTATACCCCAAGTGAAATATCGACACTTTAGAGAATAGGATAAACAGTGAATTGTAAAGGTAAGACTAAGATCATGTGTAGAATTTAAGCTGTGAATAAAACTTGGAAAGAGCCAGCGACCCTCCCCACTACCGGAAAATATGTTACAATATACATATCTAAACATATATATATACATACATATAGATGGAGCTAAAGAAGTTTTACTTCAATCGTGTGGTCTAAAGCACACTCATATTTTTTATGTTGGAGATAATTTGGGCAGAGTAAAGAAGTGCTTACTATGTGCGCTGGAGATATATCAATTGTGCTACGTAATTAGAGTTGGAAAATTAATTTTGTTGATATAGAGGGAAAGGAAAGTAGGAATAGATTGAAAGAATCTAGTACAAAAGTTCGCGAAAACGGTTCAAGAAAAAAAGAAACGCAAAAAGGTAAAAAACCTGGCATGTATGTATCGCGAATTCCAAGACGGAAAATGCGCATTTTTCTCCTTCCATTTTACGAATTTATATTTTTCTATTGCATACTAATCAGGATTCAACCGTGACTTGAATTACAAATTGATATCGTCGTTGCAACCACGATTAGTCAAGACCACTGATGATTTTAAATTTTGTGGACGACGTTCTAGTTACCTTCGAAATTGATTGTAATTGGTAGCCAGATAACAAGCAATTAGTTTATACTATATTAAGTACCTATTTTGTCAGAATAGTTGATATTTTATTGAATTCAAATAATTGTAAATGGGACTAACAGAATTTAACAGAGTGTAAAACTTATTAACCATTTACCTTTATACATATATAATTATGAAATTTTTAGGTACTATCTGAGGCCCTGACCTTTAGCCAGTTGGCCGTGTGCCCTCCGCCGGAGGGGGTAACTCTTCTTTTCTTTAAAAATAATTTTTTTTATAAGCCTTAACTAGGCCTTTTTACTTCTCGCTCTCCTCGTCGTCCTCTAGGGCGCCCATGTCTACGTCGGTGGGCGGGGTCCTCATGATGAGGTGAGTGGCCCTCTCTCTTTTAAGGTTTATGTAGGGTATCCAGAGATACAGCGGAAGTTTGGCAGCGCCTGCCGACATCCCTTCTCTCTCTTGTTTTCTTTATATTTTACAGACTTTGGTTTTCCTTTTCTTTATTATTTCGTTTCCGGTTTTTTTCTTTTTCGTAAATTTATTCCGCGGTTTTGGTTTTTTTACTTTTTTTTCGGTCTCGTTTCGTCCCACCTTTCCCCCGGCATGAATTTTTTTTCTTTCGTTCCGCGACCAAGAGCAAGATGGCATCCCCTTTTTGAACCCCTCCATTTCCCTACCGCAGCCCCTAGCCTGCCAGCATGCCATCCCCCGTCCTGCTTGAGCTTCTGCTGACCGACGAATGTCCAGCGGAGGCCGAGATCCTGGCTGACATCAGCTGACTTAAGTTGATGTCATCCAGTGCCATAGCTTGCCCTGGGCATTCGTCCAGCAGCAGGGTTGGTCCATACACGCAACAAAATAAATCACAAAATTTTGTTTGATTGACTTGAATTTATCATGTAAAATTGACTTAAGTACAAACCTGAAGATGGAGAATACGAAAGCTGAAAAGAAGGAGATCGTAAATAAAAATTACTATCGACTGTGCGTTTTGCGATTTATAGGTTTTTTTAAGATAAATAGCAAAAAGACAACACAAAACCTCAAAACTAAAATGTCATTTCAATAATATTTGAAGCGAAATAATTAAAGTAAATTAGTCAAACCCTGACCTAAAACCTTCAGTTTCCAGTAAATATCAAGTCAAGTACTCAAGTATGCAATTCTTGAGTTGAGGTTGCGACAGATTGATGCAGGTCATTGCTTTGCGGAATTGTGCTGATGTCCGTGGTTAGTAACACGCGTGGTTAATTAAGTTGCGGTTGCAACATTCTGCACCCTTTGAACCAATAAGGGTTCAATCTAATAGTTGAAATAAATAGTTAAGAACCATCAGTGGCATTTCCTCCATATCTGATGATTGATTAACTCTCGATAAAGAGGTTTTAAGGCGCCTCGACTCGCCTGAATTTAAAATTTAGGGGAGGGGTGAAAGGAGTAAGCTTAGAGGAAAGCAAGGTTGATCTAATTAGGTAATGCTGAATACAAGGAAGACACTCTTCGTTGAATTTCCTTAAATTCTTCTGGATTCGTATCTTTACTCGTCCGAGCATGTTCTTGATCAGTGACTGGCGATGTAATGGTGATCACTTGTTGCAGAGTCTCATTGTCGTGATGGTGTTTATGCAGTATATGATTTGTGGCTGAGTTCCAAACGGCCACTATAAGTTTCCAGCTCCAACCGTAAACAGCTTTCAATGTTCGTGCATTTCATATAATATCAATAAGGTATTTTATTGATTTTACTGACCCATATATTGCGAGAAGAACATCGCATATATGTACAATCTCCTCAAAGATACCCCATATTTTGGTTTTCATCGCCTTTTCTAATGTTTTTAAACCGAATGAGGACAAAATATTAGACGTTTCTAAACCTTGTTGATCTATTTCATGACCTAGTACGTTATGCATTACGATGTCCAAAATTGCTTGTTGTTCAGACGGATACATGATTTGATGCCGCAGATCATACACCGATGCAGTTGAGTATAGCCCTGCGTTAATGAGTTGCCCTGGATCTTCATAGGTCCAATCCGCCTGAGGTTGTAGTTCCAATGGATTTTTCATACGGTGAAGTGTTGGGTTGAGTCCGTACCACTCTCCGTTGATATGATATCCCGGATTGAGAAACTCTGAACATGAAATTTCGGTGCCGTGTTGTATCAATAGATGCGTTGTTGGTGTCATGAAGTAATTCTGATTATTGTAGGTTACTGGCAGTTCTATATAGCATCGACTTGTCTTCCTTATTGTATTATGTATTCAGAGGATGTTTTCGGTACAATAACTAATCGTGGATGCTCGGTTTGATAGCCATTAATTCTACAAACGGAAATGGGCTTCTTAATTTCTAGAGCAAAGAGAATCTCTCCACTGGTTACTGTATACAGAATGCTCAAGTCATGTTGACTGCTATAACTATCATTTTTGTGCGGTGCTCAATCCTCCTGGTACTAAAGAAAAGTGGCTAAACATTCCGCATCGGTAGACAGATTGAATGACATTGATCTTGCATTGAAAGATATGCAAGGTCGCGACCTCACTGATTTGAATTAGTTGTATGTCTTCCTTTTTGCGGATAATTTGTTCTTTGGTGTTTATGCACGGACCAACTGATAATAATGACACTGAAGTGTAGTTAATTCGCTCATGACCGCAGTCATATGCTATCAATGCGGTGACGCATGTGAACATTGACAATTGTAGGATACTCTGGGCAATTTGCATCGTGTTGCTCGATGTACTTGGCGCTGAAAGGTAGTCTGATGTAAAATATATGTGATTAGATAACTGCAGCTTAGATATTAAATAAAAATAGAATAATAGATCGCAAGAAAATATGTTATGTTAGTTTTGTAATAGATTATTATCATTAATGGGTAGTGAACATATTTTTGATATGGGGCGCTTCAAAATCGTATCCTTAGTCCTGAGTGTAACAACTCTTACTAGGTTATCCTTTCCTGGGTGCACTTCGATAACACGAGCGAGTAGCCATTTTAATGGTGGTAAACGTTCATCTTTAATTAGAACTAATTGTCCAGTTTTAATATTAGGACTTGCTTGTGCCCATTTCGGTCGGTTTTGCAGGCGGGGGAGATATTCCGATATCCAACGTTTCCAGAAATAATGTACCATTCTTTGCACGAGCTGCCACCGGTTAAGAAGAGGTGTTCTGCAATCGAGAATTCTAGGCTCTGGTGGCGCGATTACTGCATCTCCAATTAAGAAATGTCTTGGGGTTAATGCATTGTAGTCATCAGAGTCATTTGTTAATGGACACAATGGTCGAGAATTCAGACAAGCTTCAACTTGAATTAGTAAGGTAGCCATTTCTTCATACGTTAACAAGGATTCGCCGAGTATTCGCTTGAGATGATATTTCACAGATTTTACTCCTGCTTCCCACAGGCCACCAAAGTGCGGAGAAGTAGGTGGGATGAAATGGCATTGGGTACCGTCTTTACATAGTACATTTATTATTTCTGATTTAATCCCATACTCGCTTTTCAATTTTGCCTTAGCCAATTCATGGCTAGCTCCTACAAAATTGGTTCCAGAATCACTATAAATATCGCTACACAGTCCACGTCGACTGGTAAATCTGCGAAAGGCTGCTAAAAACGCATCTGTGGAGAGATCGCTTACAAACTCCAGGTGTAAAGCCTTGGTGACGAGACAAACGAATACCGCAATATATCCTTTACTCGTTATGGGACGTCCTCTGCTCTTGGACTCCTTGATTGTAATGTAACCACTAAAATCAACTCCAGTGTGCAGAGAGGGGCGACTTGGTTCGACTCTTGGTTTCGGTAAATTGCCCATTAATTGTTGCTGCACACTAGCTTTATATCGGAAACACTTGACACATTTATGAATTGTATATCATATCTTTTTCTGATAAGGTTTAATGTTAACTGAGTTCCACCATGGAGCGTTCGAATATGACAGTCGTCAATTATTAATTGGGATAATTGGTGCTTCTCTGGTAAGATGATCGGAAATTTTTGATTAAATGGTACCTTTGAATTTCCGATGCGTCAACGTACTCTGAGTAAACCTTCCTTATCAATGAAAGGATTGAGCTGATATAATTTGCTAGTTTTTATTATTGGCTGTTTCTTCTTTAATAGATTCATCTCTTCTCCGAAACATATATTTTGTATGACACGTTCAATTACTTTTCGGCACTCGTTTAGCTCCCCAATGGATAACTCTTCTGTTCTTCGTTTGTCCTTATGAGTCAATATTTGTATATATATATACGTCAATATTTGTATATATAGTTAATATTTGTATAAAATCGGAGGCAGTAACTTAATATTCGAAAAAGCTTATATAGTTTTGCTATGATCTTCTCAAGTTCAGTATCGAAGGGTAGATTACTGCGTGGCCAATCTGTCTTTGCCTTTTTCAACCATGATGGACCCGTCCACCATAGAGGATGATTCTTTAAGTCTCTTGGTGATACTCCTCGCGATGCGGGGTTTTCAGCGGATCTAACATAATTCCATTGTTTTATCGGCATATTTTCTTGAATTTGACTTACCCTATTAGCAACAAATGTATGCCATTCACGAGGGTGTCCACGTAGCCATGCTAACACATTAAGAGAGTCTGTCCAACCATACACTGTGAGATCAGGAATTTTCATGGCGTCCTTGATTTTGGTAACTAATTTAAAGAGTAAATGAGCTGCGCATAATTCCAAACGTGGTATGCTAACCTGTTTAATGGGGGCTACCTTTGTTTTTGCAGTGAGTAAGGTAATAAGTACTTTTCCATCATCAAGAACGCCTCTAGAATATATTACAGCTGCATAGGCTAAACAAGATGAATCACAAAATGCATGTAACTCGATGGATGGACGATTGCTAGTAAATTGGATCCATCCTGGGATAGTTATCGCTTCGAGTTCATATAATTCGTTCCTATATTTCATCCATTTACTATTCAGCGGTTCTGGTAATTGATCGTCCCAATAAACTGCGTTTTGTTACTGGTGTTTTTATTGGACCTGGCGATACCTTAAATTCGAACGTGTCTTCCTTTGGGTTCCATTGTAATCCAAGAGCCTTGATCATCTGATCGAAGTTGATTGAAAATGGTATTACCACTGCGCGGTCCATAGATGGTATATTGTGTAATAAAAGTTCTGAGTTTGACACCCATTTTCTGAGATTAAATCCTCTGGTTTGTAACAATTCTCGTAACTGATTTTGTAATTTGATGGCTTCGTCAAGTGTATCAGTCCCAGTTAAAAGGTCATCTACATAGAAATCCGATAATAATCTGGGCTGCTAACGGATACGTATGTTTTTCGTCTTTTACAAGCTGCATGAGGGTTCGGATAGCGAGATACGGAGCGCAAGAGGTCCCATCAGTGATCGTTAACAACTGGTACTCATCAATTGGTTTATTAAAATGTTCTCGCCATAGTATTTTCTGATATGAGCAATGAGACGGTTCTACTCGAATCTGACTGTACATTTTTTCGATATCTGCAGTTAACGCAATTCGATATTTTCGCCATCTCGTTAAGATAGTATGTAAGTCTTGTTGCAGACTTGGTCCGGTTAACAATGTATCATTTAAGGAAAGTTTATTAGTGGTTTTACTAGATGCATCGAATACAACACGCAGTTTAGTGGTTGTGCTCGATTCTTTAATAACTGCATGATGTGGTAGGAAGTATTCGCCATACGTATTTTTCTCACCTTGAAAAGGACTGGGAATGATCTTCTCCATATGTCCAAGTGAGAGATATTCTTGCATGAATAATTTATATTCTTCATATAGGGTTGGGTTGGTAGTAAATTTTCTTTCCATTTGAAGTAATCTTCGTTTGGCTATTTCTCTAGATGCACCTAATTGTGGAGGTTTTCCATTCTTAAAGGTTAGTGGCACTACATAACGGCCATCAGCACGCCTATAATGTGCCTTGGCGAATAATTTCTCACTGATTTCTTCTTCAGGAGTTAAAGTTCTTTTAGTCGTGACTTCTTCGACTTCCCAAAATCTTCGCAATAACGATTCTAATTCATTTAATTCAAGTGTATTACAACTCACTGATATTGTTGGGCTAGTATAATGAGAATCAATACTTGTTGGAACTCGGCCACTTATAATCCATCCTAATGTGATGTTTTGGGCTATTGGATATCCATGTGGTCCTTTCAGAATTCCTTCTAGTAATATGTCAGCAAAGATGTCTACGCCTAGAAGCATGTCAATGTGCCCGGGATTCATGAATTGGGGATCAGCTAGCTGAAGTCCAGAGAGATAATTCAAAAGATTAATGTCTATAGATTGTGTAGGCAGGCTTCCAGTGATCTTTGGCAAGACGTATGCCTCAACAACTTTTGTGACAATTGAGGTATAGTATGGTTGAATAACACAAGATACAATACCATGAGAGATTCTTCCCTGAGAGTCACAGATTCCAGACACGGTAGCCCGTACTGCATGTTTAGGTCGTCTTCATCGCTGTACAGCTTCCTCAGTTATAAACGATTCTTGCGAGCCTTGGTCAAGTAAGACTCTTACATGGTGGTAATACGATTGTGCGTTTATTTGGATTAGAAAAATAACTTTGAATCGTGGTAACTTGATTAGAGTGAGCCGACGTCACGGCTGATTTGTTAAGTGGTTATTTTGGTCTGTGCTAAAGGTTCTTGGTTAAGGACTGGCGCATGGATAATTAACGATGGTTTGGTACGAATTATCTTCATTTATAGAAGGTGATACGTTAGGTTGGAGAACATAATGTGTTTTATATTGGTTTTGTCTCCCTTGGTTTGAAGGCTGAGTTTTATTTCGAAATCCGCCTTTGCTGTGTTGCGCTTGCTGGTGAATTACTTGTCGTGACGATTCCGATGTTTTCTTATTAAAATGTAATAAAGTGTTATGTCGTTTTTTACAATGCTGGCAGACCAT
Source organism: Leptarthrus brevirostris (assembly GCA_964036015.1). Lineage (NCBI taxonomy): Eukaryota > Metazoa > Arthropoda > Insecta > Diptera > Asilidae > Leptarthrus > Leptarthrus brevirostris. Next base: position 57,675,111 of record OZ038375.1, read on the forward strand.
GATGTTTGGACAATTCTTAAAGGAGTGAGATTTTGATAGACAATTGATGCATCGTCCGTCATTTCGAATGAAGTCAAATCGAGTTCTAGGTGACATGCGTAAAAACTCTCTGCATTGTTTTAAACGGTGATCCTGATTACATAATGGACATAAAGTATAGGTATTGGTAGTAAACGCTTGTTTAGTTCGTGGTTCGGTAATAAGGGAGTAATTAACTTTAGACAGGTTTTCTTTGGTTGATGGCTGACCTTTAACTCGGTTTATAGCATCTAACATTCTGAATCGGTTCTTTAAAAATTCAGTAAACTCGTTGATAGTTGGCAAGTCAGTGGTATTAATTCGATTACTTAGAGCTAATTCCCACTGGGCAACGGTATCTCGGTTCAATTTTTGAGGGAGCAGAAAAAATAAAATAGGATTCCAAGAATCAATATCGATTTTCAAACCTTTCATTCATTAAGATTATCTAGAAATTTTTTTTTTTGATTTTGAATAATATATTTGTTTTTTTTTTTATTATTTTCTTTCAGTGGTTGGTCTTCACATTTTACTGGCCAAGAAAATTTTTTAGCGTTATTTGGTTTCTTTTTGAGAAGTAGAGCCAAATGAGTATGAAGTGGGTTTAGTAATTTGGGAAGATTTGGAATAAATATATGGTAATAATTGACCATGCCTATAAATTATTGAATTTGTTTAATAGAATTTGGAGAAGGAAAATTGTTAATAATTTGGACTCTGCCTTCTGAAGGTAAGATCCCTTCTTTTGTAATTTTGTGACTGAGGAAGTCCAAAGTTCCAACTCCGAAAATGCATTTGGATGGATTGATATTGATTCCGAAATCTGATAGTTGTTTAAAAATTTGGTTTAAATGATTTTTATTTTCGCATTCAGATTTGCTGGGAACTAAAATATCGTCAATGTAGACAAAAGCGAAATCTAAATTTTTAATAACTTGGTCCATGAATCTTCGAAATGTTTGTGCAGCATATCTTAGACCAAAAGGCATCCATGTGAATTCAAATAATCCGAATGGAGTTGTAATGGCTGTTTTGTGTATTTTTTCTTTAGCCATTGAAATTTGGTGGTAAGCTCTTATCAAATTAATTTTTGAGAAAATGGTGCAACCGTTTAAGTTCATTGAGAAATTTTGTATGTGTGGTAATGGGTATCTATCCGGCACTGTGATTGCGTTGAGTCTGCGATAATCTCCACATGGTCTCCACAATCTGTAGAATTTTTCTTTCCTACAAGATGTAGTGGAGAAGATACTGAAGACGATGATAATTATTACAGACCTAATTTAACCATGTGATCAAATTATAATCTTGCAATTTTGTATTTATGTCCATCTAAACGTCTTGGACGAGAAAAAAGAAGTAGTCCTTTAGTTTCTATGCGATGTACTACGTTATGTTTAACTGGGATATCATAACGAGGTGGTTGTGTTAATGTGGGAAATCTTTGCAAAATTTTACCGTACTCATTACTGATTGCGTAGTAACGAGGAGTTGGAGTATTTGCGTTTACCGTGATTCCACTAACACTTAATGTTGTTGTACCGTCGAGTAATCTTTTGTTTTTTAAATCGACTGGTAAATTAAATTTTGTTAAAAAATCTGCTCCCATGATGGGCTTGTTGACATTAGCAATTATAAATGGGAAAATGAATTCTCTCCTAAGACCGAAATCTACTTTAAGTAATTTTGTACCATAAGTGTTAATGGTAGAACCGTTTGCTGCGGATAAATATAAGTTAGGGTCTTTGTCAAATTTTCTAAAGAATTCGTTAGGTACTACTTAAATATCAGCACCTGTATCTATTAGAAATTTGAATTTGTTTTCTTTATCAAAAATGAATAAACGTTTAGAAATATTATTGTTAAATATATTGTTCACTGAGGGATTATTTAGTTTTTTTTTTATTATTAATAGTTTTGTAAGAACACGGCGAAATGCATTTATTCGCTTTGGCACCATATTTATTGTGGTACCAACAATAAGAATTGTTATCTCTAGATTTTGAAACTTGTCTGCTATGCGAATTGTTTCTAGAGAATGAATGATCTCTCGATCTGTTTCTAGATCGTGAATAAGAAGGTTGGTTTTGACATGATAATCTATTTATCAAATTTTCGAGATTTTCTAATTTGTTTTCTAAATTATTTATTTATTTTTTGTTAAAAGTAAATTATTATCTATAAAATTGTAATTTGGTTTTGGTAGATTTTTGTTTATTTCCGATATAAATTGAATTTTGGAAATTGTTACGGGTACAGCGGTCTGGCGGAGCGGTAGCCTATAGTGTTCAGCTGTTTGGTATTTTGTGTTTGCTTCATTAATTACGGTCTCGAACTAAATAGCACAAATTAATCGTATAAAAAGTGTCCGTATCGCGTAAAGTAATAGTGCCCAGTTCACCCGTGTTTTGTAGATTTCACTGATGAAGCCCGCGATTTGCAAATCTTATTACATTGTTTTTCTTTTCAGATACCCGACAAGTAAAAGAAAATCACTATTCTTTTTTTTGAAGTGTCACTCGTTTTGAAAGGAAAAGTGAAGAATGTCTTACTTGAGTGTAGTTTATGCTCCGTGAGTGAGATCTGAGGTACCTGGTGATCGTAATGACGTGATCCGTGTGCTAGTGCAGGTGCTACTTGGTGTTTTTCTTAAAGAGCTGTGATCTATGTTTCCGTTCGGTTGTTTTGATGGTGAGCTCTCCTGACTGGCGATTCCCCTTTGAGGCCTGCAAAAATTAAGCCGGGTCGCTTCGAAATCCCTGTTGACTGACGTCCAGGACAGTTTGGCGGGTTTTCAAATAAACAAAGTTATTGATTTTGTGTAAACTTCGTGTATTAAGGGGGGAAGTACATGAAGACGTTTTCAAAAATCGATTTTTTTTATTGTCTTAATCGATAAGTATATGCTCTAAGAATATAATTACAAAATTTCAAAAGCCTATCTCGAAAATTGTGAAAGATATGCCACTTGAAAGTGAGCTCCGCCGATCCGGCCCAGCGCGCCTGGGATCGAGGATCTCTGCTGCGCGCGTGATTCCGCTTACCGGATTTTTTTTCTGCTCTGGAATTTAGAGAGATGAATGCGACTTTGTTAAAGAGCGTTCTCGACGTTTTCAGTCCAAATACCGATTTTTCTGAGAATACCCCTCCCCCTCTACCTTCTCCTTATCTGCATCTTTTTCGTCAGTTTTTCGGGACAAACTTTAAACGGCATTTTCTCAAAACCATGTTTTTCAAATTGGCGTAAAAGACTACAAAAAAACTAGTGAACCGATTTTCTTCATCCAGCACTCATTTTAAATGGCATAAAAAACTACTCTAGATAGACTACGGACATAGAAAAAAAATCATTTTAAGACCTTTTTTGACGCGAAAATAATCAAAATTTTTGCAAAAAAAGCCAACTTTTTTTTTCATGCCCGATTTTTATGGTTAATGTTCGAATTTCGAAAAGATCGTAGTCTATCTAGAATAAACAACCCCCTTGAGTATAGAAATGTTTGGTTTTTTGATTTCAGATGAAAATTGCGGCCAGGAGAATTTACGTCGATTTCGATGTCAGCCGCGACACGAGTTACGAAACCCGCCAAAAGTTGATTAATTTTTTATTTTTCAAAATGTAAAAAATGTTTTTTCTCTTCTTAAAACATTGCCCTAAATACATATAATATCGATTTTATGTGAACCTTTTTCATTTTCCCAAAAATAAATCCCAAAGAAGTCCTTTTTTTTCGGCCTCTTCATGTACTTCCCCCCTTAAGTTACCGTGACAATTTCTGATTTACAAAAGAGAATTTCAAGATGGCGGTGAGCCTTTTTGTAGTTTTCGTTAATTTCGAAATTCGAAAGTGACCTAATTTGTGCTACAAAAAGGACTAACAACAGGTAAGATCAATTTTTAATTCATTTTCGTTAAATTCTTATTTAATTACAAAGATTTTCAATAATCACAAAGGTAAAAATTACTCCTAATCTACTGCAAAGTGTACTTTTGTGGTAATTCGTGTTTTTTAATTTGTGAGGTTAGGCCTAATATTTTGTGATAAGATTTTTGATTTCTGTTGTTTTCATCGGATATTTTCCTCCTTCTAGGTCCTCCAAGTGCTGGTTATCGATTTTCAGGTTGCAGGTCTTCTCAAAACATGGAGTACATCAAGAAATCTTTGAGTGATATTTTCAGGTTTTGACAGCTACGCCGACTAGCGAAGTACCTTTGTTCACAGGTAAGTATTACTTCTCAAAGTAATTTTTCCAGGTGTTTGGTAGATTTTGGAGTACTTTGGCATATGTAGCTACTCCACATAACTTCCTTCAGGTAGATTGATTGAAACGGCAGGTGAGTCACATGTTTGTTATTTTTGGTACTCTTCTTAGATGGTGCTGTAAGGAGGCATTATTGATTTATAATTTTATTTTATTTCAGGTTAAGCCCAGTGCGAGGGCTTTATTAGGGAAAAATATCGGAAGGGAGTTGGAATTTGTGGCGGACATGGGTAAGTAGGAAATTGGTTGAGGATTTTATCTTCAATGTTTTGTGTTGTGTGTGATTGTTGTCTTGTGGGTTGTGTCTTGTGTGTTGTTTTTTCCTTACTCTATTCTAACATTTCTTTTCGATTTTAGCGGGGGAAAAGGTAAAAGCTCCCTTTATTTTATCCGGCTTGATCTGAAAATGGTCTCCAATTTAGTGTTGCCGGCGCTGTGGGATTATCCAGCAACGTTGTGTTGTTTGCCTGTCGTCGTGGGACCTCTCTAGTGGACTCAAAGGAATCGCGGATATATGGTAGGTGAGTACTTTTGTAACAATATTTTCTGCCAAATCTAAAAGTTCTTTAATATCTTATTTTCCGGAAGATATTAAGAGTATGTTTATATTTGCCGGCAATTTTCTCATCCATAATTTTTTAATTAAAGATTTGCTAAATGTGGATGAATTGCCTGCAAGGATTTCCATAGAGCGATAGAATTCGGAAGGTCGTCTATCTCCAATTTCGGTAGTAGATAGAAGTTGCTCTAACTTTTTTCTTCCGATTCAGTAAATCGTTTGATTAGAGTATTCTTCAAACTTTCATATTTATTGAGAAGTGGAGGATTTTGTAAAAAATCTAGGACATTTGTTATGACTTCCACTGGTTAAGATTGAACAAAGTGACTGTATTTTGTTTCGTCTACCGTTATTCATTTAGAATCAAATTGGGCTTCGGCTTGAATGAACCAAGCTTCTGGATATGGAGTCCAAAAGCTTGGTAGTTTGATTGAAGTTGTGGCTACATAATTTTTTTCAATTAAATTTGTAGTATTTGTATGTGAAGTTTGTTGTGACAAGTTTGACTCATCTTCACTAGTCATCAAATTTCACTTTTCTTTAATTGCACACTGATTTTAACAAAACTTAACTTCGCGAATCACAAAATGAAAGAACAACCCCTTATTATAACTTAATACTTAAACTTCAATTCTATTAATATTTCGAGAATGATTATATTTTGAGAAAAAAAATATTATTTTTTGTAGAAAAGGCAAATGATACTTTGTTAAGAGAAATATTTTGAAAATGTGAGGAAATGTTGTTTATGATTTTTTAATTATGTAGTTGTGGTACAATAAAAGTAATTTTAATTTGCATGTACACAATGTACAAAATAAACACATGACCCGAGCAAATTTTCAAAAATTTTTAATTACTTGGAATTGCAAATAGAAACGCCGATCGCGTTAAGAAATATTTTAATATTTCTTACATTGCTCGAGTTTGAACGGTTTAGTTCCGAATTTGCAATTCCAAGTAATTAAAAATTTTTAATTTTAATTATAAAAACACATACCATTGTTGTCTTGATTTTTTTGTTACGTTGTTGTCTTTTCTTCTTTCTTCCTATAGCTGTAATCTTCTCTTTGAGTTGTTGATACGCTGATGATTTTTAAACTAGAGGATGCCTTACCCTGGGTGTGGGGCACCTCATAGTTCAAATATTGTTGATCTTGATTGTTAATTTTATTTTAAAAATTTTTCAAGGGGATGCCTTACCCTGGGTGGGGGCACTTCTTATTAAAATTTTTTGTTGTATCGTGATGAAGGTTTGTAATAATGAGGATGCCTTACCCTGGGTGGGGGCACCTGTTATTAAAATGTTATGTTGTATCTTGATGATTGTTTTAATAACGAGGATGCTTTACCCTGGGTGGGGGCACCTCTTATTAAAATATTGTTGCTTGAGTTGGTAAATCTTCGTTGTCTTCTTTTTTTAAAATGAGAGAATACCTTACCTTTGGTAGGGGGTATCTCTATTTTAAAATTTTGTTGCTTTTTGAGGGTTGTTGATTCTTCGTTGTTTGTTGTATCTTTTTTTTTAAAAGCAGAAAGTACCTTACCTTGGGTAGGGGTACTTCTCTTTTTAAAAAATTTTTCGGGGTCACCAATGAAGTTGTTAGGAAATATGGAGCTTGTTTAGCAGAATTAGCAACTTTCCCTACTAATCGTCAAATAATTTAATTTTCTCAAATTACGAGGTTGAATTCCAATTCAACTCACGAAAAATGCAGACTTGCATTTCACAGCGATTTTAGTGAAGTTCAATCACCTACGCGAGCATAGGAAAATCAAAACAAAACAAGCTGAAAATAAATGCAATCTTGTAATTTAATAAATGCAATCTTGTAATTTTTTGTACATATTGATTTGAAATACCTTAAGATTTTTTGTATAAATATTGTACCTAGTTTAAGTAATGGTCAGAATAAAGTTTATTCTAAAAGTGTAAAGACGTTCTTTACCGTACATTTTGGTGTCCCCGACGTGATATGTTAAAAGTTTTAGCATATCACGATTAGCAACATTCACCTTAATTAAAGTCAATCAGAGGCTAAATCTTAGTCCTCAGAGTCAAGTACTTGTCCAGCAGCAGGTACATCTTAGAAGCCAACATTAATTTGCAACAAAACGCAAATTACTAGCAGCAGGTACATTTTAGAAACAGCAGTGATTTGCAACAGGAAGCAAATTATCACACCATCATCCGTGCAACAAACCAACAGGCGGGCTGAGGATTATCAACGGTTCAAGATACAATCATCACCGTAGCTGAAATAGCGGCAGTCCAGTCTCAGACTGGAAAGGCAATCGCCCAACTATTCGATAATTTCAAAAAGGAGAAGATCGAGAGGAGAACTCCTGATAACACGAGGAGTTATCAGCAGAGACTTGATGAGTTTTGGACAAAATTCAATCAAAACCATCAAACACTACAACAACTACATGACGAAGAGCCAGATCACTCTTATTTCACTTTGAATTACTTCTTGCAGGTCCAGCAAGAGTATAAATTATTCTCTTCTGAACTGCGCGAACGGTTGGAAGACATGAATAACGAAACAGCCAATCAAGTAAAGGATGATTCTAACCCAAGATTATTGAGGTTCTACCGCCAACAAGAAGCCGCCATAACAGCGCTCGAGGGGAATTATTGGTGCCACAATCAAGAGCCTATTACATACAAAAACTGAAGACAGTAAACGAGTACTGGGCAGAAATAGTCTCCCAACATAGGGAAATCATTGGCGAATCTACTGAAACTTCATATGATGTCAGTAACTATAACCGTATTGAGGATCTCTACCAAAACGTAGCCATACAACTGCAAGAAAAGCTTGATATACATGCCGGTAGCCCATCTAATAATGACAACGTCAAGCTGCCAAAAATAACCTTGCCAGTCTTTGATGGAAGTGTTATTAAATGGAAACAATTCAAAGATTTGTTTATTCAGCTTATACATAACAGATTATGTATTATTTGAAGGCAAACGTGACTGGAGAACCAAATCGGCTCATCCAACATCTGCAAGCTACTGACGATAACTACACATTGGCATGGAAAATACTGGTGGATCGATACGATAACCCAAGAGCTATTGTTACCGTCCTCTTAAATGAACTGCTCTCTCAAACTGCACTCACTGCAGAGACTGGTGCAGGCATAAAGAGAATACATGACACTAGTAAGGAATGCTTATTAGCTCTTGACAACATGGGAATCAAAACCAACGAGTGGAGCCACATCCTCCTACACCTTCTGCTGCAAAAATTAGACAAAGAGTCACGAAGACTTTATGAACAATCATTAAAGTCCCCTCGACAACTACCAAGGCTTGAGGATTTTTTCACATTTTTGGAATCAAGATTCCAAATGCTAGAAGTATTCCAAATGAAGAAAGAACGTAAAAAACCATCTTCACTCATGGCCGCGACCCAAGTATCAAAGTGTCCAATCTGCAAGCAAAATCACAAGGTTTTCCAATGCAACAAATTTTTGTATAGTTCATTGGAAAATCGAGTTCAGTTATTAAAGCAGTACAAGTTATGCATGAATTGCCTGAAGTCGGGGCACATCATCAAAGAGTGTCAAGCTAGAGGATGTACCAAATGCAATTTTCGACACAATATCTTAATCCACATACAACAAACCAGTAATACTACTGCTACATCAAAACACAGAAGAGCTGAAACCCAAGTAACGAATACCTCGCAACAAAAGGATCGTACGACTTCACTAAAGACACAACCTCCTCAACAAGGAGAAACACAAACAGGTTTTTCAGAACAGGTTGCGAATCCTCGCAATGTAAGTTTCAATGCTTCTACAAGGTCTACAATTTTGTTGGCAACAGCTGTCATAAACGTCGTAAGTCCTAGTGGAACCTCCATGCCCTGCCGGGTTATTCTGGATTCAGGTTCACAGCTTCATTTCATTCATGAACGATTGGTCCAAGACTTAGGACTGAAACGTCGAAAGGTCAACTTCACAATAAGTGGCATTGGCGGCCTAGAAACCGTCGCAAAGTTTGAAACTTCGCTCACCATAAAATCCAAGGTAAATGATTTCTCTTTACAAATTAACGCAGTCATTTTACCAAAGATTAGCGAATACCAACCTGCCATGTATATTAACACTTCTAACTGGAACGTTCCAAGCAACATCCAGTTGGCCGATCCCAGCTTTTTCAAGCCCCAATCCATTGACATGTTATTAGGGGCGGACTTATATTTTCAACTCCTGAGAGAACGACAAATAAGACTTTCCAATGATCTTCCGCAGATTGCAGAACACCAATCTAGGCTGGATTATCACAGGAAGAATTCCACAAGAGGCACCGAATCACTTTCAATGTCATATTGCAACTCAGCCTTCCTTTACTAAATTAGAGAAGCAGTTGCAATAATTTTGGGAACTAGAACAACACACTGCATCCACCAGCCGCATGACAAAGGAAGAACACGAATGTGAAGAGAACTATCATGGTTAGATTGCCTTTCCGCGAGAATCCCTCGAAACTTGGATCTTCTTTAAAAATGGCAACAAGGCGCTTTTACGCTCTGGAAAGAAAATTGGACAGACAACCAGAATTAAGAAGACAATATAACGACTTCATGATCGAATATGAAAGACTTGGTCATATGCAGCCAATCCCAAAGAAGGATATCCCACCTGTGCACTACTACTTGCCACATCATTGCGTTCCAAAACCAGATAGCTCCACAACCAAGCTACGGGTAGTATTTGACGCTTCGGCAAAAACAAGTTCCGGCAAATCGTTGAATGAGCTTCTTTTGGTAGGTCCAACGGTGCAATCAGATTTGTTCTCAATTCTATGAAGTTCAGACTGCACAAGTATGTTATGACAGCCGATATATGCAAGATGTATCGTCAGATAGAACTTCATCCAGAAGACAGAAAGTTCCAACTTATTTTGTGGCGCAGCAAGAGAGATGAACCATTAAGAACATATCAATTAAATACTGTGACCTACGGGACTGCAACCGCGCCTTTTCTTGCAAGATGCTGCTTAAATCAATTATCACTCACCGAACATGACACATTTCCTAATGCAGCATCTGTACTCGAGAGTGATACCTATGTTGATGACATCTTAACGGGAGCAGACACTATGGAGGCTATTCTAAAACTAAAAAATGACCTAATACAGCTTCTCAAAGGCGGAGGTTTTGAGCTAAGGAAATTCTGGTCCAATCATCCCGAGATAATACAAGACCACGCAGAAGAATACAAGGAAAAAATGCTGGTCGTTCAGGAAAGTGAAGTAATTAAAGCATTAGGTATTATGTGGCAGCCTACTGAAGACGTCTTTCAATATCAAACAAATAACACTCAGTCGGAGAAGGTGACAAAACGAACTGTGCTATCAGACGTAACACGCATCTTTGATCCCCTTGGCCTAATTGGACCGGTAACAGTTCTTGGAAAATTATTCGTCCAACATCTATGGAAGTTGAATCTGTCATGGGATGAAGAGTTGTCAGAGGAACTAAAGAAAAGATGGCAACTCTTTCAAGGTCAATTGGAAAGACTTAATAAGCTCAGGATCCCAAGGCATGTTTCGTATACGGACTTAGTTGAGTTCCAGTTACATGCCTTCTCAGATAGCAGTGAATCAGCCTATGGAGCCTGCTGCTACATTAGGACTGTCAATGATTTTGGACAGATACGGATTCGGCTTTTATGTGCTAAATCACGACTAGCACCCTTCAAAACCACAACACTGGCCAGACTAGAACTTTCCGCTGCCGTTCTTATGATGGAATTAGTTGACCATGTCCGACAAGTCCTGCCAAAAACTCTTTCCAAAATATTTTATTACACCGACTCCACAATTGTACTCTCTTGGATCACAGCACCGTCATACACATGGAGTACTTTTGTAGCTAACCGAGTAGAGAAAATCCAGCAACTCACAACACAGCATCAATGGAACCACATCGAAGGTGCAAAGAATACAGCTGACATTATCTCTCGAGGGATGCTCCCAGACAGCTTGAAAGAATCAACATTATGGTTTAATGGTCCAGAATTCCTATCGCAGTCAGCTGCAAGATGGCCTCAAAATAAATTTCAACCATTATCAGATGTCCCGGAAATACGAAATAAAAAGCTTGCTCTCTCTGCAAAGATAAAGCTAGAAGAGAACGAAGACATACTCTCATCTGCTAATCATAAAAATTCAATTATGAGGCTCCAAAAGATCTTTGCGTATTGCATTCGATTTTATCAAAATTGTAAGCTACCAAAAGGGCATAGAACCACAGGCCATCTTACATTAACAGAAATGGATACAGCATTGAATGGAATGATTCGAAATGTTTAATACACATCATTCTTCAAGGAATTTCGCAATCTTAAAGAAAATAAGTCAATCTGTACAAGTAGTACCATTCAATCATTAAACCACCCATATCTGGACAGCTCCGTGAACATAATTAGAGTTGGTGGACGCTTAAAACATTCTGAAATAAGCCCAGAAGCAAAGCACGAGGCACTTCTGCCTAAAAACCATAAGTTCAGTGAGTTATTACTAACACACCTGCATAAAAAGCACATGCATGCAGGTCCACAAACATTGACAGCCATTGTTAGACAGAAATATTGGATCACAGATGTCCGAACGTTAGCCAGACAAATAGTTCACAAGTGCATACGCTGTTTTCATTGCAAACCTACTACCATTCATCAGATCATGGGGGATTTACCAGCAACGAGGGTTGTACCAGCACGACCATTCCATACAACTGGTGTAGATTTCTGTGGCCCAATCATGATCCATCATAAACTAAAACGAAAGATCCCAGATAAAGCCTATATAGCTGTGTTTGTATGTTTCACAACAAAGGCAGTTCACCTGGAGGTCGTCAGCGATCTCAGGTCAACATCATTCATAAACGCTCTTAAGAGATTTATATCACGCAGAGGATTATGTGCAACAATTTATTGCGACAATGCCACCAATTTTGTTGGTGCCAGATCACAATTAAAAAAACTAGAAGAACTGTTTAAATCCCAGGATCTACAGAGGTCTATTGGTGATTTATGTCTACAAAATCACATTCAATGGAAACCGATACCTCCAAGATCACCTCATTTTGGAGGCCTTTGGGAGGCAGCTGTCAAATCAGCAAAGGGACATTTTTTGCGGCAAGTAGGGAATGCCAACCTTACGTTTGAGGAATTGCACACAATAATTGTGCAAATCGAGGCCATACTAAATTCGAGGTCCTTAACACCTACATATATCAAGAGACCCCAACGACTTGGAAGTTCTTACACCAGGACATTTTCTTACTGGCTCTCCGCTGACAGCAATCGCTGAACCAGACATAAGTGATCAAAGCATCAACAGGTTAACGAGATTTAGGAGTTTACAACATATGCAACAAGTATTTTGGCAAAGATGGTCATCACAATACTTACAAGAACTTCAGCTCAGATATAAATGGAAATCTCAACAGCCAGATCTCCAACCTGGCACCTTGGTCTTGATCAAAGACAACAATTTGCCTCCAATGAAATGGTCACTGGGACGCGTAATAGATACTTTTCAGGGATCCGACAATCACACCAGAGTATTAAATGTGAAAACACAATCAGGAATCTTCAAAAGATCCATCCATAACCTGTGTCCACTGCCAATTACGGAAGACTTAAGTCCTCATGATGAAACAAACAACCAGTCAATTGAGCGACGTAGTTTTAATAAAGAGAAAATACAAAGCACCTTCCTATTAACTCAAAACTATGTTTCAACTAGTCTTCCTGTCAAAAAAGAAGACTTAATTCTCACCATTTGAAGGGCAAATTTCTACCAATTAATTCAAATTGGACAACTTATATTTCAGAGCTAGAAATGGAAGGAAGAAAGGAGCAAGAAGAAAACAATACAAGGCCAAACAACTCACTATCAACAGAGTCTTTACATAGCCAACAATTCGTTCGGTCGGAAACAAACCGAAGGAGTGGTAATTCCGTCGCCATCAGACTCCTCCTCTTGACTTCATTGGTGCTACCTATAGTAGGAAAACCTTTCACTTCTCCAGTAGAAGTAATACCCTTTACAAATAATCCATATATTATATATATATATATATATATATATATATATATATATATATATATATATATATATATATATATATATTTTGAATCTCTTGGTCAGGCTTAAATAATAAACAGCGAGTGGATTATCCTAGTTTATTATAGCCTAGAAAATTATTGGACCGAATTGCGGGGAATTAAGACATGCATAACTGAAATACAGGAACTATGTAAATTGACAACAATCAGGAAAAATCATTGCCTGGAGATACTTGCTCACTTCCAACAGCAACTCAACCACATAGAAGGCGTTAACGAGATTTTATACAATCGAAGTGGGGGTTACAGAAGTCTAAAACGGAGATCACCCCTTGACATCAGTCCTGGAAATTACTGCAAATATCATGAAATGCAGAGATAATGCAACCCAACAACAGTTCCAAGGAAATTCAAGATCATATCCAAGCTTTGCACAAATACTTGGACAACTCAAAATATGAACAAAAGTCATCACGAACCTTCACCTCGGTGACAATACTGACCACCCTAGTTCTGCAAAATTACCAGAAAACGCAAGAATCCTTGCTGGATGTTTTAACTGATCTTCACCATAACAAAATCAATCCATTGTTGCTCACACCTATGCAACTTCGAGAACAAATCACATTGATAAAGGAACATATTCCCTCCGCTTTGACAATCCCCGGATATGGAAAAAATGACATTTTGCTGCTCTATAGCTAAATAACAGCGGCAGCAAGAATAACAGATTCATATGTACTATTTGATGTACGGATCCCACTTCAGCAAGATGAGTACTTTCAGTTGTTCCAATTAATTCCTGTTTCTACGCTTCACGGCAACAATTTTGTTCTGATGGAACCATCGACAAACTACCTCATTGTCAATCTACCCAGAGACAGGTACTATCCCCTAGCTCTGGACAAATGCCAATATGTAGACGTTGACCGATATCTGTGTAAACAAAATCATCCCATTTATAATTTAAAATCCAATGTCAGTCATTGCGAGATGGAATTACTGAATCATCGGCAGTCACTATCATCAATGTGTCGGTTCCGAAGTACAAGCAAATCCAAAATATGGATACAACTTCACACAAACAACAATTGGTTATTTTCCTTGGATACCGAAACCACGTTTAATGTTGTTTGTGGAAACAAGGTTTCACTTAAAACCCTCAATGGAAGCGGAATATTGAAGCTGCGGCCCGATTGCCTAATCAAACAATCATCTATGACAATTAGTGGACATGGCCGTTATTAAGCCAAATTAACATCTTCGTTCATCCCACGAATTAAGATAACTGAATTATTGGAAGATCATCTTAGCTCAGACAACAAACCGCCGCAACCACTAGCAGAACTGCATTTAAAAGGCAACACCCAGGATATGAAGGAATTGACTTCCAAGATCAACGCATTAAAATCCGCAACTGGAATTCCCAACAGCTTGAACTCCTACGATGTTCATCATTACGCCGTCAATTATCTTCTAGTAACGACTTTGGTTATGGGATTAAGTTATGCACTCTACTCAAGATGGATGAGACGGAAGACGACCCAGGAACCTACCTTATCCTACATTCGTCCACTTCCACCAGTTTCAGCCTCCAGAAGTAGCCTGCATCGTAACGAGGACTTTGTGTTGCACGACAACCCAAGGGGGGAGGATGTTCAGCAGAATTAGCAACTTTCCCTACTAATCGTCAAATAATTTAATTTTCTCAAATTACGAGGTTGAATTCCAATTCAACTCGCGAAAAATGCAGACTTGCATTTCACAGCGATTTTAGTGAAGTTAATCACCTACGCGAGCATAGGAAAATCAAAATAAGCTGAAAATAAATGCAATCTTGTAATTTTTTGTACATATTGATTTGAAATACCTTAAGATTTTTTGTATAAATATTGTAACTAGTTTAAGTAATGGTCAGAATAAAGTTTATTCTGAAAGTGTAAAGACGTTCTTTACCGTACAGAGCTCCTAATTGATATGGAGCGTAGTCTCAGAGCCCTAAATCCTAGAACCTCTTTTTGTATCTGAAAAACTTGAGATACATTTTATTTGAAATTAAAGAAAAGTATTTCTTATTTTTTTACTATTTAAAATATTTATTTATATTTTATTTCTTTCCAGTTTGGTTGTTCTGGCTAGACTAAAAATTCTATTTACAATTTTTGTATCCTACTTAACAATTAATACATATATAGTTTGTTCATAATTTTCCCTGTATAGAGTACAGTATTTTATTGTCAATGAATGAATGATTATTATATTTTTCAAAATGTTTGTGTTTCACACTATTCAAAATTTATCGAAGTGTACAGGTTGACTAAAATATATTTGACAGTTATTTTATCTGTACAGTCTGATTGAATATTATTAAAGTGGATTTTTAAAAAATATTTTATTGAAGTAATATAATCAAACTTATGAAATTTTAATTAAAAATTAAATTTGTAGATACTGCTACAGTTGCACATTGGCATAGGCAATGCGCCTTTCCTAACACCGGTGCATACTGCTACGGATGCGGATTACGGGACGTCTATATTAATAACTGCAAATATTGCAGTTGAAAAAACTCGCGTCGAAGCGGGAACAACGCCACCGGTTTTTGCCACACCTCTGCATCGAACAACCCGAACCGTCGAAGATTCGATTAGCAGAAACCATCCGCAAAGCCGATCTAACTTCCGCGGACACTGAACAAGCTTCCGAATAGCACGGAATGGAGCACCAAAGATTAGTAAACCTACCGCGTTCCTCGGAAGCCGTATTATCTCCGACTGTAGGAATATTAGTCAGCAAGAGAACGTATATTTGCTGAATCGGCGGGAATTATTTCGACGATTACCAATCAGCCTACGATTCCAAATCCTAAACGTGCTACTAAAAGACGGCATCTAGTTGCCGGCATAACTTCAGTACCGAGATATGTAAGACCGTATGCGCAGGTTAGACTGCTGGCACAAGAGTTCAACGGACTGTTAGATATTGGAGCGAGTGTGAGTTGCCTGGGAGGCCAAGCAGCTGGAAAGCTTATACAAGAAGGCCAAGTGACATTTAAGAAGTACGCAACATCCGTCAAAACAGCGGACGGAACCTCTCAGCAGGTATGCGGTTACTTGGACGCAGATATAGAGTTTCGTGGCAAACGACATATCATCCGGCTATATGTCATACCGAGCCTGTCACAAGACCTATATCTGGGAGTAGATTTCTGGAAAGCTTTCCAGCTGGCCCCGGACATCATAAGCTCACTTGCACCATCGATCGAACCCGAAACCCCTAGTGAACACAATTTACATCAGTTGTCCATCGGCGAACACCTACGCCTTGAGCTGGTCAAGCAGCTTTTTCCATCGTATGCAAAGCAAGGCTTAGGGAAGACCCATCTATTAAAACACGATATCGACGTCGGAGAAGCCACTCCGATTAAGCATAGGCACTATCCTGTATCTCCCGCAGTACAGGCACTGATGGACGCGGAATTAGAAAGGATGAAAGAGCTAGGTGTCATCGAGGAGAGCCAAAGTCCATGGTGCTCTCCAGTGATACTTGTCAGAAAGCCCGGAAAAGTCCAACTATGTTTCGACTCAAGAAAAGTCAATGCAGTGACAAAAAGAATGCATATCCCCTTCCGCACATTGATGGCATCCTCGGTAGATTACCACCTGCTCGATTCATAACAGGACTGGACCTGAAGTACGCTTTCTGGCAGATACCACTGGAAAGCAAATCCCGCATAATGACAAAATTCACTGTACCAGGTCATCCTACCAGGTCACTGTACCAGGTGGCCTCTGTTACGCTCCACAAACCATGTGCTGGACAAAGTCATATCACCAGATCTAAAGGAATCTGTCTTTGTTTACTTGGATGACCTTCTAGTGATTTCCAAAGATTTCTCTGTACACCTAGCTACACTTTCGAGGGTGGCGGAGTGCTTGCGGAAAGCAGAACTGACAATCAATATAGAGAAAAGCAAATTTTGCTTGAGGGATATCAAATATGTTGGATACCTGATAGGAAATGGATGCAGTAAGACGGATCCCGACAAATTGTCCGCGATCCACACCCCTAAGACGGCACGAAAGGTACGCCGCTTCTTAGGCATGGCGGGATGGTATTGAAAGTTCATCTCGAACTACGCGGCGGTATCATCCCCGATCACCGATACCTTAAAGAAGAGCGACAAGTTTAACTGGACTACTAGCACAGAATTCCTTCATAACTCTCAAGCAAAAACTGACCACTGCTCCATTCCTCATTAGTCCTGAGTTCCGCAAGCCATTTATCATTCAGTGCGATGCCAGTCAGGAAGGTGTCGGAGGAGTTCTTCGCCAAGCGGATGAAGAAGGCTCTGAACTCCCTATAGCCTGCCTGGCTGCAGTTCTAAGCGTAAAAAAAGTCCACGCATACATGGAATTGATGCCATTCAAGATTGTGACCGATCACGCAAGCTTGAGGTGGCTCATGAGTCAAAAGGACCTATCTGGTCGGTTGGCCTGCTGGAGCCTGAAGCTGCAGGCCTTCGATTTCGAGATCGAGCACCGACGTGGCAGTCAGAACGTTGTTCCTGATGCACTCTCCAAAGGGCAAGAAACCAACCTCTCAGATATCGAAGTAGCTCCACTTATAGACCTCGACTCTCCGGAGTTCGAATCGTCTGAATAATGGGATTTACGGGAGTACATTTTGTACAACAACTCCACACTTCCCGATGTACATATTTTGGATAAGTACGTGTACATTCGTAAGCCGCCACGCACCGGCGACTCTGTCTCGGAGGATGAGGCCTGGAAGCTGTGGATTCCTTCGGGACTCGTCGAACAGACAATGCTTCAGGCCCATGATCTACCCCTTGCTGCGCACGGTGGTATCGGGAGAACACTGGAAAGAATACGTCGATACTTTTATTGGCCTAAAATGATAACACAAGTCCGAGCATTTGTGAACCACTGTCAGATCTGCAAAGAAACCGGCAGGCATCCGGGCTTACTTATCCGAAGGCATGACCGCTGGGGCACTGTCGCGAGTTCGTTGCGGAGCTCCACCCACAAGGCGAGAGGATTCTCTCTGTATCAAGTCTTGTACGGGCAGTATATGATCACGCATGCCTCAAGCTCCTGCGTAAGCTTAGTACCTGGGCAGAAACGGATATGCAAATAGACATGTGGGATAAGATCGTCCTTATTAGAGAGAGCGTTCAAGCTAACCTAGACCGTACATTTCACCAGGGCGAACGAAATTACAACACCAGGGCTAAGTACATCACGTTTCGGCCAGGCCAAAAAGTCTATCGGCGTAATTTTACGCTTAGTGATTTTCAGAAGGGCACGGACGCTAAACCTGCGAAGAAGTTCATAAAACGTAGAATACGTGCAAGAAAAGGCAACAATTTATACGAATTAGAAGATTTACAAGGGCAACTAATCGAAATATACCACGCCAAAGATATTCGTCCCTGAAGCCGGGAACATGGTTTTGTGAGGCAGGCCACACTGGAGTGTGTGTCCCCCTTCTAGCGATGAAAAATGTCTACGTTACTGAGTTTTCTTTGACAAGGAAGAAGAAGTGTAAGCTTGAGCTGAAGGAGGGAGGTACACATACATACACCAAGGTCCAATCTGCACGGCAAGACTCACGTTCCAAATTCCTTGTGACGCACACGTCTCTCATCAGGACGTCGGGCCAGTCCTGGTGAAACCACCACCGAGGTTGAGCTCAGTTTCAGCGGCCGCGCTCTCATTAGGAGTATGTATGGTGGATCGGACTTGGCAAGGACAGGTTGTCTTGTGTCTCATTCCAATACAGATTTTCTGCTTCTTCCACTCCATTAATCAATCTATTTGACTTCGTCAGTAAACGTATACGGCCGTTTTTTTTTCTTACGACTCCCTTCAAGGGCACAGGTCGTGTCAAAAGACATACATCTATATTGAGCTAGCTCAGGAATTTCGCTCTAGAACAGGGTCGCAGGATTTAATAATCTCTTCTTACATCCTCCTGTACTTAGCATTACCAACTATTCCTCATTGTACATGTTTATTAAACCAAAATACTCTTTAAAATCTCACATTTTCATATCTTTGTACAATCAAGTAAATTTTTATTATAAATAATCATAGACTGATTTTCTGTTCTTCCGCGCTGTTCATAGCCTCGCATAATTGGGACTAATCGAATCGAAGCTCTTTCCGTCTCGGCTCTGACCGGCAGTTGGACGTACAAACCACAACCTCATCTCGAATGTTAGGCAGGGTTCCGTTTTTCTTTCTCTCCTCTGTCGCGCTAATCTAAACTCCATGACCGTGAATTCAGGCCTAATCAAAGGATGTGGACAGCGCGGACATATTCCAAGCCCGGCTTACTTGGCGTGCGACATGAGACAATTTATCTCAGGGCGTGGGTCGAACCACACGTTGGGCTTCGAATTAAGTAACGTAAATTTTTTTTCTTTGAGTTAAACAATATGTTTGTCCTCGTTCCTTCTTCCCATTATCACGCTCACTTTTTCAGCTTCCCTTCACACAGATTTTACAAATTTTAAGAAGAGAACCTGCCCTGTTATGTGAGCTCTCAGACACCTCTGTCGGCAATTTCATAACCCACATGCAACTCATTAACAACTAATTAGCTTCAGATTATACCACATAGATGGCACTAGGGTATAGTAAAGATACTCCTTTTTCTGCATTCTGTGCTTATTCATGCAGGCTTGAGCACCTGACTTGAAATTCACTCAAAAAACTCAAGAAATCGCAGAAAACGCAACAAAAACTGACCCTAATTATATTTAATGTTTATTTTTATGCTGTCCTTCATCTCCAAATCAGGTTGAGGTTTTTGCAATGGAATGTTGGTGTATTTGAGTCGTGAACCCTTAGAATATATAATTAAGTAGGAAGTGCCATATCTATTTAAGGGGGTCCTCTACTCTCTCGGTTTAAAAAAATCGATTTTTTTTAAATTTCAATCTATATGTATCTGAGAATACGCCACAGAAAGGATTTCGTGAAAATCACATTCATTTGGACGTTTCTGTCTAAAGAATTCACCGGTCCGTTCTTGACATTGACAGAGGGAGAAGAATGTGGACAACCAAGAACATCAACGTGATGAGGAAGGAGAACTCTACGGCCCCGGTATAGCAGATTAACTCGTAAGTTACTACAATCAAGTTACACACCGTAATTTATCATTAAACGCGTTTTCCCGAAAGTAGTGTTTTTTTAGCTGCCGAGAAAACATACCGCTATGTTTTCCTGATTACGATTTGCAGAATTTTATTTTGTTCCATTTTTATAGCCTCCAATAGGTCAAAAAATGACGTAAAAATGGGAAATTTTTATAAATTGTTGCATAACTTTTACAAATTGCAAAATAAAAAAAATCTGTTTTGGGAAAAACATGCCAACGTAACTATGATTATAAAGAATATCAATTTTCTGATGACAGATTACCCAATTGGCCACAACTTTGCTTAAGCGGGACCCATGCAGTTTCAACATCAATGTCATCAATGACGTTTCAAGGTCGCGAGAGTTATTTTTTTTTTCGTCTTCAAAAGTAAAATTGAAAATTCAACACATGCATCTTCGAAATAAAAAAAAATTTCAAAATGTATTCAGTAGATCCTTCGCAATTTATTCCCCAAAAAACCGCTCAATTTCAGGCCTCCAGAGAAGAGGACCCCCTTAAGTAGTGGGAAGGCCTTTTAATGTATAAGTACATCATGGAAGTAGTAAAATTGTAGAATTTCTGTGGATGCGTTCGAAATAAATTTAAATAAAAAAGCACCGCCATTGAACAGTTGACAAATGAAAATTTCCGAACGTAAACAAACTGGAAATAGTAATAAAAACTTCGTAAAATTATCATTTCCTTTCCAGTATTTACACTTTTGTAAGTAAATATAGACAATAAACAGTCATAAGAAGTTACTTATTAACTAAAACTTTCATGAAAAATGATAATCCTCGCGAATTGCAGCGATTATTTTCACAGCACAAAATATCAGAATTCATTCGAAATTAAGTTAATTAGAATACTTTAATTTTCACAGAGTTTTCCAAAACACTATTTATATCGTTCTTTATCTATTTAGTCACACAAATCAAATAATTCACTTATAACTTGTTTATAAACTCAAGAAAACTTTTCTGACAAACGCTTTAGACAGAAATCGCCGAAATCAAAAGTTGACAGCTCAACTTAGTGAACTTCGCCTCCTTCCCTGTCTCCACCTTTCCCATCAGCAAAACGGCTGGTCTCACGTACACGGTTCATACACGTAATGGCCTATCCTGTTTATTATTTTATTTAAGCGTGAACCCTACCACTGACCAACTGTGTAAAACTTCAGAATTTCTGTTTTGTGTTTTCGAGACTGTCAAATTGTGACTACTGAGAATTGCTAACAAAGTTATTATAAATGTGGCCGTTTTGATTAAAAAAAAAAGAAGAAGTTAGACTTGTTCATACTGGGTCAAAGTTGGGTTCTTCAAAAGTGGTGCAAACGTCGGATACATTTCTTGAACAATTCCGAACATACATCCGAAAAAATCCCCCTGATAAATCTAACAAAGTGACTGACCGCAATTTTATCAGAAAGACACATTGAAGTCATAAGGAAAAGAAGCGTAATATCTCTGAGGCTCCCGGTAAGATTTCAATAAATTTTTATCTAATGGTTAATTCATGTCATATATCATTTCAAAGGTGCCACTATTTCAAGGTAATCCTGAATATGGCAGCCCCACCGTGTTATGGCAGTACACCTACGTTAGATGTCCTGAAAACATCCGGAGGGGAAAAAGAAGAGTTCTAAAAAGCAGAGGAGAGTGCGAGAGATGAAACGGCGAGCCTGGTCTTTTTGAGTTTGTCCCTCGTGGTATTAAAACGAAGGAAGAAAAATATCAAAAATCTGAGGAAAGAAAGACAAATTGATAAGTACTCCGCCTTTGCGAAAACTTATTTTAAATATTATAATATATATATATATATATATATATATATATATATATATATATATATATATATATATATATATATATACATACATATATATATGTATACACACTAAGAAATTCCGTGTTAATTTTAACACTATTTTGTGTCTATATAGGTCCACACCGTTATGTGTCATTTTCACCACTTGGCAATTTGGTAAAAATCTACACTGAAATTTTGTTCAAATTATTACACTGAAACACGTGTAAATTATACTCCGATATGTGTAATTTAACAACTCCAAAATGTGAATTTTATACCTTACTGCGTGTAGTTATTACACTATTGTAAGTGTAAAATCAACACCTACCTGATTGATTTTGAATATCAGCTGTGTGATTCTGAACACCTTTCAGTGTATTTATGGATAAATATTTACACCATAGCGTGATAATTTCCGTCCACATGTGTAAAATATAACAACAAATAGTGTCAAATTTTCCGGCTGATGGCTGTCCTCTACCGGAAAATTTAACAGGATTTGTTGTAATAGTATGTAGTAGGATGATTTAGGATGTTGTTTAGGATTTAGGATGATTTTAGTTAAGATGCCGAAGGATTGGCTACGGCTACTTAATGCAATTCCAAGAAAGTAGATGTCTAAGGAAAGTTACGTTCTTATAAAAAAAACAAATCTAGTTACAGAGATAATACATTTTATTACAAAAGCATTTTATGTAATTGCAACAACCAACAAAAAATATACATAAATATATATATAATTTTACAAAAATATATGCTTTGGAACTACAAGGTTTCCATATGAACGTGGAAACATTTCGTATGGCTCTTTATATTTACGCGTATTAAATTCTATTATATTGTACTGAACTGTTATATATATTTTCACCTTTTTTTAATTTAAATGGGATACCACTCATATTTCACTATTTTTTTAAATATATTATAGTATAAAAACAATATTTACACAATAACAATTAAATACACTATAAAGACAATGCGTCTGCTCGAGTCAGCAAGTGGTACGTAAATGACAAGAAAATCAGACAAGATGCAAAGCGTTGCCCACTATACACTTTGTCGTGTTTTAAACACACGGTAATTGTTATATATTTGACTCATATCGGTGAAAAATCTTTGCTTACTCAAAATGGTGTAGATTTTACACTGCTTTGTGTATATTGGAAAACTTTATAGTCATTCACACATTTCAGTGTATTTTAAGTAAAGTTGACACGGTAAAATTTTAACCAAATCATGATTTTTGAGAAAGTGTAATATTTACTGCCTTAACGTGTTGATTTTAACACGAAATTCTTTTACTGCGCTCATTTTTAACACGACACGGCCAGATTTTTTACTGTGATAGAGAGAGAATTTATATAATCTTCCCACCCACGTGTTTGTGGGGTTGAGGACAAAATGTTATTTAAATTACTTTTCATTTTGTTTTTGTGCTAGAGTGATATAAGGAAAGGTTTGAACCGAAGTACGTAATAGTAAATTTTATATCATGCTACGATAAGCAATGATTCTTTTAATGAGCGCCACTTAAAATGAAGGTTGATAACATTCCTTGATATCGATTCCTTTTTGAAACGAAATATAAACACAATTCAATAGAATTTTCTCAAATTCTGGGAAGCTACAACAAGTGAAAAATTCTCTTAAGACAGAAAAATAAAAGACGGGAACCTAAAAATTAAGAAATTCTATATGTACGTTTATGAATTCTATTGTTGATTGATTACAAGGTGAAAAAATTAAATAAATTAAAAAATATCATTGCACCCAGTATTTTTCGTCAGTTGTATAATCACGTAAAATACAATTACATTTCAATTTAGTTAGAAAAACGCCATCTTGATAATAACAAGCCGTAAGCAAAGATTACTTACTTCTAGATAAACGGCTTCGAACAAAGCAGTGAACAATTTTTGATTTGATTGCAAGGTTGCCCGATGCGGGAAATATATAAATCCCGCATCGGGCAACCTTGCAATCGGAATTTAAAATTTGGTTTCCACGAGAGTTTGTGGATAAGAGACACGTATACTTTTCTTATGCGCATGAATATTCCTTAAACTTTAAAAGCTGGAAAAACTGTGGTGCCAGTGTTACTTTTTCAAGACTAGCTTGGTAATTTAGGGAGCCGGTTATCTAGTAGTCAGTAATATTTGCGTAAGGTAGAAACAATGACGTTCACTTTATATGGGGAGACAAACAACGCCATCTATACGACCAAACGAAAAGCTGTTATCAGCTGTTCAAGTGACAGCTTAGAAAAAAATCTAATCCAACTTTACAATTGTATAATTTGTAAATAGATGTATTCCCATTTACAAACAAATTGAAACAATTGCAAATCACTATTTTCACATATTCTCCCAAATAAATTTTTGAATTAGAACACTTCATATCTATCGTAAAATATGTTGTTTAATGCCAGCAATTAGAGAAAAATCTAAGCTAATTCTTCAAATGTAAAAGTTGTCAACAGATTTGTCCCCATTTACCAACAAAACTCGAATCACTTGTACCACATATTTTCACAAAATCACAAAACTATTATATTATTACTTAAAATAAAGTTGAATGTAATTTCTTTCACTTTTTAATGAAATTAAGAGTTATTTACATCTGCTAGGTTGAAGATCGAACGTCATTACTTCCCTTCCATTTGACATTTCTTTTGGGTATTGCTAATATATTTTGACCGACGATAACTCACGCATAATTAATTAAATCTAAATGAAACTTTTTCACGACATTATCTTACAAGTTAACTTTATCACACACTAGTTATTTCACTTAACTAGGGCTTCACGATACTCGAGATAAATCTCGCTGCCGGTATCGGTCTCGACACGATACCGAGACCGGCAGCGAGACCAATATCATTGGTAACAGTACGATACCGAGAGCGAGATTGAGGTGACGAGAGTGGACGAGATATTAGTTTTTATCATTTTATTGTGGAAAATATTTTTTAGTTGTTTCAGCTTTTATGTCGCTCCGAAAAATTCCAATTGTGTGATTTATGGGGCATATAAGTAGACACTGCTCCCTCCAATCGCTTCTTTCTACATTATTTCCTTCTTCAGATATTTGCGCTTTATCCCCAATAGTAAACAAGAGCCTTTGCTACCTTATTTTGACGATGGAAATATGAAGAAAATGCATATATACATAGATATATCACTTGTCCTCGCTCCCCGTTATTCCACCGAAATACCCTTTTTTTATCTTGCCGAGAGCGAGATCGCACCGAGACTGACCTTTATCTCGCCGAGATCGAGATCGAGAGCGAGATCGTCTTCACCTTGACGAGACCAAGACCGAGATCTGCCAAAGTCTCGGTCTTGTCTCGGTGCCGTGAAGCCCTACACTTAACTAATGTCTGAAACTCACACAATATTATTTTAAAGTCCGAGGCGAATTAGCCGATATTTTCACTTTAACTAAAAAATATATCCACTTCGCCACTTGAATGTCACAAAACTTTTACCGCCAATTACTCTTTATACGATTCAATATTAGTTTTTCTTAAGGGGTCTTACACCTTGTAAGCCAATTTTGGAGCTAGTTTTTGACAATTTATTGTAAAGAAACTAGAAAAGATTTTCATTTGAATTTTTTTTTATTTATTAGTAGAACAATAGAATATCGCACATGACTTTTTTTTCATAGTCATGTTGACTTACAAGACCTTGAGATGACATTAACAGCGCGCGCCTCAAAAGTGAAGGGTTGAACGGTGTACTTGATTAGATCGACCCTAGTTATCTGAAATCAAAAATCCAAGAAGACTTTCAATTATTGTTACATTATTGAGGTCCCGATCGTTCACTTTTTCAAAATTTCGTTTTTTACACAAAATGGCGGGTATTTGTTCACAAAAGTCATTTTCGTACTATGTTTTTTGTCTTATGTAAAACTGTCAAAATGCAGTAAATCAAAATTTCTTAAAAATGAACGATCGGGACCCTGCTAAGTGTTTTCTGAAAAAAATTAAAAAAAATTTAAGCCAATACGTTGATTTGTTCTCTCGTAATCGTGTACACCAGTTTGGAACATTAAAGTTTTGGAAAACCGCGTTCAAAGTTTCAGAATAGTACAACACGGGAATCATGGGACTTACGTGAAGTATCGTTAGAAACTGAGTGACTCCAAAAACGCTTTCCTAAAAATATGCATAGACACACACATTGACAATAGAATACAGGAAAAGCGTGAAAACCATTGACAGAACGAGTAGCTACACGTGAAATCATGATTAACGCGGAGGCGATCCAGGAGCGAGCGAATCTGACGTGACTATCTATTTCTTTTTTTTGAGCTATACTCTCGAAATAGAGACGAATCGTTTTACAGGCTGATTTATAAGACCCTTTAGATCAGAAAAATGTAAAAAAAAAAATTGATTTTTTGAAAGTGACAAGGTGTAAGTCCCCCTTAAGAACAATTTTAAAACATAATAACACTTCTTATAATTAAACAAAACTTCGGGTGACAGAATTTCAACTTTTCCATGTTTTCCCTCATAGTTTGACGTCACGTTGCAAAACTGGCTCTACCTTACGGCCTGTAGTTATCAAGATGACGTTGGTTAGACCGACATCTAAAGCATGAGCTGCAACATTTTTTTCTAATACGAGTATATACCATATATAAATCTAGATAAAATTTGGAAGATTAATTCTCATTCCCTTTTTTCATTATTTTTAATTATATGTATATTGATTGTTTAATCCTTAGAAAACTTGTCATAGTATTTTGGAAACAACAAAATATCTTAGGATATAAAAACAAACCTAGTATATATAAAAACAACAAGTGAAACTGAAGTTTATTAAAAATTATTTATAAATAAATTCGTTATGGACCGAAAATGGACATACGAAGTTACTGCTATGTGAGCGACTTTTTTCTTTCAATTAATTTTTGGCATCAGTCCAAAAGTATCTTTGCTCTCATCGCCCATGTATTAAAAAACGCGTTTGCTTATTATAACTTGCTATTTCTTCAATTAACTAATTGGACAGCTAAGCACAATATAACTGTTTAGTTACATTACCTTGTTCATAAGCGCGATGCGACTCCGTGGGATTTTTTCGTTCATCTCACCTTTTTGAATACTTTTGTTTCAGTCCGCTATTATTTTTCATCGTATGTCCGTTCACAAGGTTGAACAACGAAAACTTGTTGTTTACATTTGAATTTGCTCATAATTAGTGCTTTTAAGTAATATATATCATTTCAAATATAAATATTAACAGTGAATCGGGAACGCGAATTTAAGTTAATGTTGTTAATAATTTTTTTAAAGAAGAAAGGCGAATATTTGTTTTATTCCTATTTCCTCATTTGCTGTAAAGTAAAAATAACTAATTTTTATATCTAATAACACATATTACATACATATTTCATTCAACAAGAACTTTTCAAAACGGTAAACAAACCCAATTATATTTGGTTATGTTCAACAATCGCACCAAATCAAGAGCATTGCTGCGGCTATTTTTACAATCACAGCGACGTTAGACAAACCCAGCATGTCAAGTAACTGGTATATGACTTCAGCAAGTAAAGTAAAATAGTTTTTAAAAAAAAAGTTGAACCGACTTCACAAAAAGCGCTAAACAGCATAAAATAATTTTTAATTTTATATCTATTACGACATTTTGAAGTCGGTGCAAATCAAACAAACCAAACAACTAAAACAAAAGTATTTAATCGTCCTTCCTTTTGATCCCGTGAGCTGAAACATTCAGGTAGAATTACGTAAATTTTCAATTGTGGTTCTGTAGTTGTTTTATTTGTTAAATTTGCACCGACTTCAAAATGTCGTAATAGATATAAAATTAAAAATTATTTTATGCTTCTTAGCGCTTTTTGTGAAGTCGGTTCAACTTTTTTTTTAAAAACTATTTTATTTTTCACTTTTTAGTGTCTTCGACTCTATACAATGAAAAGAACCATCCAAATCGGTCCACGCGTTAAAAGTTAATTATAATCCCCTACCCCACCCCCATTCCACTAAACTTCTCATGGTATCAATCAAGGAACATACTCTACTGAACAGAAAAGGAATCATTGAAATCGGTCCACGAATTACGAAGTTACTACCCCTCCCCCTCCCCCACCACCACCATAGGACCAAATTATTCTCCTATTAGCAATGGGGGATCACACTATACAACAGCAAAAGAACCATCCAAATCGGTCCACGCGTTACAAAGTTAGGTTCCACCCCCCTTCTCCCACCCCAACCACACCAACAATTTTTTTTTCTCGTGGTATCAACCAGCGAGCATACTCTACCCAAAAGAAAAAGAAATATCCAAATCGGTCCACGCGTTACGAAGTTAGACTACTCCTCCCCTCGCCCAACCCACCACCATGGGCCAAATTATTCTTCTAATAGAAATGGGTGATCACACTCTATACAACAGCAAAAGAACCATCCAAATCGGTCCACGTGGTAAAAAGTTAGGTTCCCCCCCCCCCCCCAGCAACATTTGTGTTCTCGTAGTATCAACCAAGCATCATATTCTACCCAATAGAAAAAGAATTATCCAAATCGGTCCACGCGTTACGAAGTTAGGCAACCCCTCCACCCCACCCACATCTTTCACCATAGGACCAACTTTTTCTCCTATTAGCAATGGGGGATCATACTCTATACAACAGAAAAAGAACCATCGAAATCGGACTATGCGTTACAAAGTTAGGTTTCACCCCCACCCCCCACCCCCATCCCTCCAAAATTTTTTTCTCCTGGTATCAACCACGGAACAAACTCTACCCAACAGAAAAAGAATTATCCAAATCGGTCCACTCGTTACAAAGTTAGACTACCCCTCCCCCCTCCCCCACCCTCGGCCAAATTTTTTTCTCCTTTTAGCAGTGGGGGATCATACTCTGTACAACAAAAAAAGAACCATCCAAATCGGACCACGCGTTACAAAGTTAGGTTTCACTCCCACCATACCAAAAATTTTTTTTACATGGTACCAATCGGTGAACATACTCTACCCAACAAAAAAAGAATCATCTAAATCGGTCGACGCGTTACGAAGTTATGCCCGGTCAGACATAAAAAAAAATAAAAAAATTAAAATAAAAAAAAAATACGCGTCGAACTTAGAACCTCTGTGTTTTTGGGAAGTCGGTTAATTACAGTCGCATGCGACGAATCGCACTCGTGAGCGAGGGTTAAGCATATGTAATGTGCTTCGATAAAAAAAAACATGAAATAAACAAAAAAATAAGAACTCAAACGAAATTTATTTTCTGTTTTATGAAAATAATTATTTTGTTGCTAGAATTTTATCGAAGGGTATGTAAAGAATGATTAAGAAGGAACCCTAAAACGCTAAATATTTCCATCATATTGAACTGATGACTTTCAAAATTTTGAATTTATTTCCTTTCGTGTGAGAGACAAAAACAGGAAAATAAATCATTGATATAACATACATATATATATGTGATGACTAATCTAGCTCTAGGAGGTCATATGAAAATTGATTGATTTCCTGCACAAAATTATATAATTCTTTTCACATTTAGTTATAGCGTCAATATTTTTTTTATAAACAAAATGATATGGATTCCTGTTACCGGAGTTTGTCAGGAATATCATCCTTCGTATGAATCTTTATTGAAATACATTCTATATGTTAGTACCCTATTACATGTTTAAAAAAGCATTTGGTGTTCGTTAAACCATTTTACATAAGAAAAAGGACAGAAAGTCAGACACAACCTAGGAGGTGTTATTAAATTAGTTTCAAATATTCACACAACAGCAAATTATTTTCAAACAAGTTGTAAAAGTAATTGGAAACACTTAAACAACTAACTCGTAACTATGGAAATATAAATATTTTGGAAAGAAATGCGTGCGGAAGAGAATTATTACTATTGCAGAGATTATTTTTTCTGAAATATACATAGTCATGAAAACTCTTTCTTTGGTTATTTACAATTTTTATATTTTTATATTATTTATCAATAAATGCCACCTCCCGAGCAAAATTCTAGCTACTTATCAGTATTGTCATCAGGGAAGAGAAAAGACAATGATTGCTTTTAATAAAATTAAATCTTCATATTATACTATGTTTATGTGGCGCGTATCTGATATAATTATGCTTCGTGAATTCTTCCTATAAATGCTCTCGTAGTAGAGTCGACCTACCCTCTATAATAGTTAGGGAACTTGAAAGTTTTTTCTGGAATTTTTGTTTAAATCTGAATATTCTGTAGTTTGCAACGTGTCACACAAATTTGATTATAACTAACAGTATTGTTATAATTTATCCACTAATTGGAATGGAATGATTAATGACTTGATGACCCAACTTTAATCCTCTCTCATCTATTTTACGTAACTCTAGTTTAATTAAGTGAATTCTCTATAAACCATCTGAAGCAATAAAGTGATATAGATATATTTATGTTTCTTACAAATAGATTTCCTATTAAGCATATCTAGCTAACTAGATTTGTATAACATTGCGATTGTTAAATTTCTTTTTCTTTTGGATTAGTAAATAAATGTTATGGAACAAGTTTTTATAATCATTTATCCCCTTAAAACTTTTACTTTCTGTGCATACCTTGATAAGTCATTTTACTAATTGTTAATTGTCAAGTCAAAATAATTGTTTTGCTGACTCAATGATTAATAACATGTAATCTGCCAATTACTCGTAGATTTTGATAGTAAATAGCATGTATTAAACACTAGGGGACTATGCCATATAGTACGGGGTGGGCATAGTCAAAGGATGGGGTGAGGTATCCCAACAAGGTCTTTGACATCTATGGGCTGAGGTTGCTTCGTCGTCAGGTGTCATGATTCCTTTTTTTGTTCTTTCGAAATTTTATCCCGTATCCCTCGTTTTCTTTGTGTACTAAAATTTTTTTTTAAGTACTAAAATTTTTTTTTCAAAGAGAGCCCGCAAAATATTTGTAGGGTGAGTGAGCCGAAGGAGAAGGCAAGTTCCCCCCCCCCCCCCCCCCCCAATCCGACGAGCTTAGTACGGTCTAACTAGGCGAGCTCCTCACTTCTTCGGCAATATAAATCAGCCTGCACGGCAATCATTACGATCACCCTGGTAATCCCTGAACCTTTCCCTATCCCTTTTGGGGGATACCCCTTAGTCGGGGTTCTCACAACTCTCAATCCAATGTCCTCATGCTACCGTTTGATGGCAGCATGGGTGCATGAATTACCCACCACCTACAATAACAATATAGCGAAAAAAGTGTGAATTCCGAAGAAGAAGTGATAATAAATAAAAGGTTTTGTTTGCAATTTCCAGTTTGTTAACTTCTGAAATATGTTCATTTTTAGTCACACCAATTGTTCAAAGGCAGTTCTTGGTTGTTTTGAATAGACGATTCAATAGATAATCATTGACTCTCTCCTTTATATAAATATTAATTCCTAAAAGGCGAAGATGTGACCGACAAATAGTTAGAAGCAACTGGGTGGAGTTGGATCAATGCGTTGAGCGGCAAGACCAACATGCCATGGGTCCCGGGTTTGAGCCCAGATGACCGTGAGCTTTTATTAAGAAATTAAAATAATCCACTCCGTCTCTGGGCTGTTGTCTAGCTCGCAGTAATACAAACAAGACTCAAGTTTCCTCACTTCCCTTACCCTAATTCCCTTCCGACCAAAATCATGCTAACGCATCAAAGGATTGTCCCCTAGGATTTGGCCACATCGTATAAAATAAAAATAAAAAATAAATAGTTAGTTGAGAGTATTTTTATCTTTTTACCGACGCCTGAACCGAAATTCTATTGTATTAAAGAAGGGCATTTTGATTATTATTTTAAATTTGGTGTTTTAAAAATAAATTTTAATAAAGTTTTTAATATAATATAACTTTGCCCTACCTTATTTTATTAATTGAATTAATTTTACTATTTATTTTCTTTTCTCGTTGTCACTTATTTTAAATTCTCTCTTTCAAATTTTCTTTCCGTCGTCACTTTTTGTTATGTTCTTTTAAATTTTTATTTTCGTTGTCCCTTATATTAAATTTTCTCTTCGTCGTCATTTTTTGTTGTGTTCTTTTAACTTTTTATTTTTGTCGCCACCTTTTCGTTATGTTCTTTTTAAATTTTTATTTTCGTTGTCACTTTCTGTTATGTCGTTTTCAACTTTTATTTTCGTCGTCACTTTTTGTTATGTTCCTTTCAACATTTTATTCTCGTTGTCACTTATTTTAAATTTTCTTTTTAAAATGTTCTTTCCGTCGTCACTTTTGTTATGTTCTTTTAAACTTTTAATTTTCGTCGTCACTTTTCGTTATGTTCCTTTTAACTTTTTATTTTCGTCGTCACCATGTACGTTGGGCGACGATGTAACGGAGTTACAAATTGACGCAAAACCTTACAACAGCACCGGAGGGAACAAATGCTTTTTTAGTGCTGTTGGACCTCCCCGGGCGTCAAACTAGGTAAATCGTACCGATTCACCACCCTCCGCACCTGCCGTGACAGTCTAAACGGCCCAAAACCTGTCAACGGCAGAAGGCAAAACCTGTCAACAGCACCGGAGGAAATAACGGGTTTTAAGCATCCCCGGATCATCCCCGGTACTGCCCTCATGAGATTAAGTAATTGTCTAACATCCCGTACCATTAGCAGGCTTGATTTCCCCGAACCAACGGGCACTATATAAGCAGCGACTCTTCGACCAGCAGTCAACCGGAGCAGACCTACTAGGAGCTGAGTAAAGGTAATTAACATTCTTCTTTTGCAGAATAGCTTGGATAACCAAGCAGTAGCCGTCATCCGGTGGTCACCCGACCACAACCGAGGTCAACCGAAGCAGCCGTCATCCGGTGGTCACCCGACCACAACCGAGGCCGGCCGTAGCAGCCGTCATCCGGTGGTCACCCGACCACAACTGACCGACCGAGGCCAACCGAAGCAGCCGTCATCCGGTGGTCACCCGACCACAACCGAGGCCAACCGCAGCAGCCGTCATCCGGTGGTCACCGGACCACAACCGAGGCCGACCGAAGCAGCCGTCATCCGGTGGTCACCCGACCAAAACCGACCAACCGAAGCAGCCGTCATCCGGTGGTCACCCGACCACAACCGAGGCCGACCGAAGCAGCCGTCATCCGGTGGTCACCCGACCACAACCGAGGCCGACCGAAGCAGCCGTCATCCGGTGGTCACCCGACCACAACCGAGGCCGACCGAAGCAGCCGTTATCCGGTGGTCACCCGAAGTAGCCGTCATCCCGACCACAACCGACCGACCTAGGACCGAAGAATAGTGAACAACACGAGGTAGCCCGAGTGAAGAGCTGCCGTCACGGGCTATATTAAAGCAAACCCAACGTCTTGCTGGAGTCAGTTGTCGACCAGCCGTCAACCGGAGCACAGCGACCAGCGCAGGCGACACGAAGATAACGTGTTACAAATTGGCGCCCGAGCAGGGACATAATAATGTCAACCGAAGATACACAGGAAAAGGTGTGGGAGCAACGAACAATCAAGCCGGACGAAAACGAGATTGAGAAGACTCGCACACCGATTAACTATTTGAAGAAAGACGAACTGCAAAGGGAACTGGGGAGCCGGAAACTGGACATCGAAGGAACAGTAGAGGAGCTGCGGAAACGACTGAGCCAAGCCGTCCGAGAGGAGAAAGCAGGAAAGCTTTTCGTCGACATCGGGGAAGCCTCAAGTCTAGCAGGAGCATCATCTCTACCATTGACACCGACGATATACCCAGAAGAAACAGTAAGCACCGCTCTTCCGACATTCACGAAAATATCACCAACCGAGACGACACCGAAAATGCCGGAAATCGAGCCAACAGTGACCCGAATAAGTGACGCCGACATCATGGATAAGGTACGGAAATGGAACGTACGTTTTGATAAAGGGCAAGACCCCTTAGGCTTTCTAGAAAAAATTGAAGAGCTGGCTGAGAGTTACGAGATCCCCGTAACACGACTCTATAAAGCGCTTCCAGAATTACTGACGATGGACGCTCTCGCTGGGTATCGCAACAACCGAGCCGACTGAGCCGGATGGAGCGATTTCGTCAGCGCGTTTAAAGAATTCTATATGACACCACGATATCACGTCAAATTGACCGAACAAATCCGGACTCAAGTTCAGCGAAATGGGGAAAAGGCCAAAGACAAATGGTTGCTGCTGGAGATGTGGACAACGAGACCATCAACGGCGACATTGCCGAAACGAACCAGTCTTGTTTTGTTCACGATGTGCAGAACAAGGAATCCTCACCCGCGATTGCCGGTGCAACGATCAACAAACCGAACCATCCCGTACCCTGAGAACCGAAATGACCAGAACCGACGATGGATATCCGAACGGGAAACGAGAGAAGGGTGCAGGACAAGGGAGGTCACCCTGTACCCCAACGCCCGCGGTAAATAGACAACCCTCGAAACATGCCTCCAAACTAGAACTAGATTTTGACAATCGACATTTCCTCCCGATACATATCGCAGATCATAAATTCGAAGCACTAGTAGATACCGGATCCGGCCGATCATTTATAGGAGGGGATGTGCTGCGACTCACCAAAGACATCGGAATAGGAGAACAGTCCTGCAGACTCATCACGTCTTTAGCCGATGGAAGTGAGTTCATCATTCGAGGAATGTACGATATAACCGTCGAAATCCAGAATAGGATAGTACGACGATAGTTTCTGTCTGATGCCAGGACTAGCCGAAGCGATGATATTAGGTATGGATTTTCTCAGTAATAGCGGTTTGAGTATGACACTGTGGGGAGAGGAAATGTACCCCAACCAGTATGAATTCGACCAGAGGAAGGAAGAAGATCCTATAGCTACCAGGTCGAGATCCCCACCAGTCTCGTTCCCAGAGAAGAAGACATGATCACGGACTTTCTAGGAAAACAGATACCCCTACACAGCACTCACGTGATGGATCGGAAACCATACACCGCCGCTCCGCAGTTTCAAACAAGTATGGGCCCAGTACAAGGAGCCGTCAGTTCAACCTCAACCATTGCTGAAGTAACACCACGCAAGAACATCTCAATTGAACCGACCACAGACCCAACCGTGCGGAAACGCCGGGACTCGGCGGAACTGCCTGGACGTAAGCCCAAAGACACAGCAGGGGTCATCAATGCCACGACCGAAAGGGTCCCCGATTAGAAGGCGGAGAGCAGCAATAGGTTCGTGCAAGGAAGCCACCAAAGCAGGAGACCCGACGCACCCACCGGACCGGAAGAAACATCGGACTTCGGGAAAAGCCGAACCACGAGAAACGCCGCCACAAACGGAGAACGAAAAAGCAGGCCACTCCGAGAGGCCGACAACATTCACCGCTTATCCACCGCCGCTGCAGCTCGTCGTCCGTCAACCGCTGACGCCCGACACAGTTCGACCGTCGCTGCAACCCACCGTTCGTCAACCGACGCTGCAACCCACCGTCCGTCAGCCACTAGAACCGACCGATCACCAACAACCGCTAGAAAATACCCCTCGCCAACCTCCCGCCGATCTCAAGGCACGCCAGGGACTGCTAGAAGCCAGCGCCAGACGCCAAGTAAGAAACCTATTCGTCGAAGCGACCCTCCGTCTACGAGATTGGGTAACCCGACCACGGGAAGTCAGTATCTCCACGACAATGGGGATGGTTCAAGGCAGACGACTGGTCGATGGGACTTGGAAGCTGCGTTTCCAAGGGGAATCAGCGATCTTCCACGATACGAATCCAGTCACAAGGACCTAGACGCCGGAAGAAACCGGCACAACAAGTATAATTTTTTTTTCTGAATTTAGTTTGTTTGAATTTTAGCTATAAGAAATAATTGTAAAAAGGGACCCGAATGAAGCCCCATCTTTTCGTTAATTATGAGTTATATTTTCCAGCTCCTACACCCCCTTAGACAGACCGCAATACTCATCGCCGTTTCGTTTCCGAAAGAAAGAGGGGGATGTAACGGACTTACAAATTGACGCAAGACCTTACAACAGCACCGGAGGGAATAAATGCTTCTTTAGTGCTGTTGGACCACCCCGGGCGTCAAACTAGGTCAATCGTAACGATTCAACAAAACCTGTCAACGGCAGGATGCAAAACCTGTAAACAGCACCAGAGGAAATAACGGGTTTTAAGCATCCTCAGATCATCCCCGGTACTGTCCTCATGAGATTAGGTAATTGCCCAACATCCCGTGCCATTAGCAGGCTAGATTTCCTCGAAACAACGGGGGAAATCCAAAATAAAATTCGCCGCCATAACCCCCCGGCACTATATAAGCAGTGCCGGCACCGCAGAGCAGCGACTCTTCGACGAGCAGTCAACCGGAGCAGACCTACAAGGAGCTGAGTAAAGGTAATTAACATTCTTCTTTTGCAGAATATCTTGGAGAACCAAGCAGTAGCCGTCATCCGGTGGTCACCCGACCACAACCGAGGCCAACCGAAGCAGCCGTCATCCGGTGGTCACCCGACCACAACCGAGGCCAACCGAAGCAGCTGTCATCCGCTAGTCACCCGACCACAACCGACCGACCGAAGTAGCCGTTATCCGGTGGTCACCCGACCACAACCGACTGACCGAAGCACCGTCATCCGGTGGTCACCCGACCACAACCGACCGACCCAGGCGACAGCAGTAGCCGTCAGTCGATGGTCACCCGACCACAACCGACCGACCTAGGACCGAAGAATAGTGAACAACACGAGGTAGCCCGAGTGAAGAGCTGCCGTCACGGGCTATATATAAGCAAGCCCAACGTCTTGCCGGAATCAGTTGTCGACCAGCCGTCAATCGAAGTACTGTGACCAGCGCAGGAGCTCTTCAAACTCAGCAAATTGGTAAGATTACCCCAGGTAAATATATTTGGGCAGTCGGCGCGATTCCCGACTACCACCGAACTATTATGTGGATCACAGTGGACCCACTGGTGTTGGGTAGGAATTAAGTTCGGCTATTTCTTTTAGTAGTATTATCTAGCTTTCTCTCGTATTGGCGCGATTCCCAGTACGAGACACCCCGACAACTAGCGAGATTTCTAGTTCAATCACTCTTACACTAGCGTGATTTCCTAGTGTAGGACACCCTTTTAACCAGCGTGACTCCTGGTTTTATCAACTACTCGTGTACTGGCGTGATTCCCAGTTGTATCATTCACTTTTACAATTTCTCTGTCAGTGGTTATCCAGAATTTAGCCCCAACACATTTATCTGCCTCCGTCCTTTCCCCGCAGGAACCTACCCATCCCGTTCACCGAGTATTCCCCGAGGAAAGCAGGCGACCAGCGTTCCGTCGACGGGAGTCTGTCAAACGACGCCACGAGCCCCACCAAAGGAAGGCATTTCCAGGAAGGAGACACCAGCTACCGACAGAGGAAAGAGTACCTACGACATTTGACAACAAGACCACGGAGTTAGCAGCGGGTATTCATTTATTTTAAAAGAGACAGAATTGTTTTTTTTTAAGAGTAAAGGAAATAAACAGTGAATTCGAAATTTAGTGTTAAACATCCAGGACTGTAGAATAAAAGTAAATTGTAGTAAGGAATAGGGGCGTTTTCTTCAGAAGCCTTGACCCTAGAGCCAGCGAGCTCAATCCCGTGGAGAAAAAGAAAGAGACCCACCTGACTGCAAAGTAAAACATGTTACCAATCGGTGTCCGAACAGCTGACACATGTGCAGCGCCAAAACTTTTTTAACCACGCCGCGACAAACCAAAAAAAATCCACACGACCGAGCTACTTTCAATGGAAAACTATCCAGAACTGAACTAAACTCTTGGCGCCAATATCATTTTCATTTGCTTTCCGTTTTATTTTTGGTATTTTCTTTGCAGCCCGAGTTTTGTAAGCTCTCTCGTGCGACTTGTGCGCGTGCTGGAGGTGGTCTGACAAACGAGAACGGACCAATTGGAGCTGGTCCGCTACAGGTAATACAGCCACGTCACCAGATTTCAGTTGGTCAAGTTGTCGAAGTACTGGATATGCCGATCCGTGCTGAACCATATGCTGCCCGAAGAGAGCGTAATATGGGTCAATGCCAGTCGACTGGTAGACTGAAGTGCATAATGCTCTTCCTATCGCGGTTAGGTGTAGGTCCCATGCGCTATGGTCATCGTTCAAGTAAGCGCGGATGGCTGACAGGATGGACCTATTCACTCGTTCCAAAGCGTTAGGGTGCGGCGAATATTTGGCGGTTTTTATATGCTTAATAACATATTCAGTCAGCAGCTTCTGGAATTTATAGGAGACGAACTGTCTGCCGTTGTCAGAGAAGATCGTCTCGGGGACTCCGACATCTTTCTCCAAGAAAGCATTGACTAGGTCTGTTCGCTCAGCAGACATAGGCTTGATAAAAACAAACTTTTTGAAGCCGTCTAACACGACGAAAATTACTGTGTTTCCACGTTTAGTGCGAGGATATGGTCCGAGGAAGTCAATATAGAGAAATT
The DNA here is from genome assembly GCA_964036015.1 of Leptarthrus brevirostris. Lineage (NCBI taxonomy): Eukaryota > Metazoa > Arthropoda > Insecta > Diptera > Asilidae > Leptarthrus > Leptarthrus brevirostris. The sequence goes on from OZ038375.1 coordinate 57,713,493, forward strand.
GAAAGAGACGTTGTGCTTCCAGAGGCTTGCCCATCGGCGGTCGCAAAATGATATTAGGTGATTTAGTTTCTTTACATACCTGACAACTTGATACGTACGTTTGCACGTACATGTGTAGGGCCAGTAGTACTTTTCGCGAAGTCTAGCTAAGGTTTTGTGAAAGCCTCCATGCGCTGACTGAAGCGACTCATGAACTTCACGGATCAAACCTTCAACCAGACCCGATGGAACCCAAAGCTTCCAGGCTAAGTCCTCTTGCATTGAGTCACCGTTTCGGGGTTGGGTCCTCTTATATACGTACCCGTCCGAGATGCAAACATCAGGGAGTTGTCCCGATTTCAACTGCTCATACTCTTCCATGGAGCAGCATGGCGAGTTTAAGTCTACGTAGACTGCACTTACTTTCAACTCCTCTGCGGTTTCAGTGTGTGTTCGGGACAGAGTGTCAGAAAACACATCCTGGGAACCCTTGCGATGCTCGATCTGGAAGTCAAAAGCCTGCAGCTTTAAACTCCATCGAGCCAATCGTCCGGAGAGATCCGATTGACTCATCAGCCACTTCAGACTGGCGTGGTCCGTAATGATGGTGAATGGATGTCCTTCAACATAAGCTCAGAATTTTTTGATACTCAGCACAGCCGCATAGCATTCCAGTTCACTAATGCTGTAATTGCGCTGCGCTGGATTCAGCTTTTTGGACATATAAGCGATAGGCCATAGATATGCGATAGATACACAGTATAAAGAACTTCTTAGAGAAGTCAGGTGTTATTAAGATTGGTGCACTACACATGGCTTGCTTTAGGTTGTCGAACAATTGCAGTACTTCGTCTGTCCAAGAGAAGCTCTGGCTCTTCTTTAAGCAATCCGTAATCGGAGCTGCCAGGGTCGCATAATTGGGGATGAATCTGTGATAACAACCCGTCATTCCGAGGAATCTGCGGATTTGTTTAGCAGAGCGGGGAGTAGGAAAGTCAGCCACCGCTGCTACTTTCTCGGGGTCAGTTCTCAGAGTTCCATGTCCAATCATGAAATCCAAGTAGCGGACTTGCTTGACGCAAAAGCGGCTTTTCTCGACGTTAATCGTCAATTTAGCGCTGCGCAGACAATCAGCTACTTCTCGTAATGCTTTAAGATGGGAAGCAAACTCAGGTGATACGACTAATAAATCGTCCAAGTACACAAAAACGTAACAGGTATAATCTTCTCCATAAGTCGACACATTCTTTGCGGAGCATTGCACAATCCAAAAGGCATAGTCGTGTATTGATACAATGGCCTGGCGGGCACTGTAAAAGCTGTCTTTTCGCTTGACTGCTTTTCTAAGGGAATTCGCCAAAAGGCGTCCTTCAAGTCGATGGATGAAATGAAGTGAGTGTCCTGCAGTCGTCCAAGCAATCCGTCGATGTGGGGTAAGGTGTAGGCGCCTTTCTTCGTAACTAAATTCACCTTGCGAGAGTCCAGGCAGAGCCTGACCTTCCCAGGTTTACTTACAAGTACAACTGCGGAATTCCAGGGAATGTTGGACTCTTCAAGTACCCCTTACTCCAACATACGGTCCAATTCGTTGTGCATGAGCTTTTGGATCGCTGGAGAGATTTGATAGTGCTTCTGTTTGATCGGCAAGGCATCACCGATATCAATGATATGCTCTTCTCCTAGTGCTGCAAATGATGGAAATTGAGCAATGACTGTGTCGAGTTTATATCTATCAGATGGTGGTTACTGTTGAAAGTTCATCTCAATCGGAGAAGAAGGTGGTACATCGAGAGAGAAAATGATATTTGGTGCGAGTTTAAACGCTCGCCAGAAGTCAACGTCTAAATACAACTGCTGGCTTAAGCCAGGCACAACATAAAGGGTTAGGACTGCGGTCTGTCCTCGATAGGTAATTGCAGTTCTGACTGTGCCGGAGAAGGACTGGCTAGTACCGTCGGCGGTACGAACTGAAGCTGTTAAAGCTGAGAGTTTTAGGGCTGAGCGCTGGACAAACTCTGAGGCTCCTTGTCCCAAGCAGCTCACGCTGGCACCGCTATCGAGGAAACCCAGAATGGACTCACTGCCTATCTGTACTCTTACGTAAGGTCGACCGTCATCTTGACTGGTAATCGCTGTAGATATTAAAGACTGTATCGTCTTTCTCATTGCACGTTTTCTCTCTCTGAACTCTCTCCATCGTCGTCTTCTTTGGCTGAGAGGAAGCTTCACTTCCTCAGCAAAAATGCGAGCTCGTACTCTATCATAATTTAATTGTCTCTCGTGCAAGGACATTCCTTGCATAAGGCATAAGGGATCTGTCTGGGTGTATTGTGATGCGGTAGGGTGATTCAGGGGGTTGTCGAAGCCTTGCTGATCATTATCTTCGGCGAGTGGTGTCCCCTGTGTCAACCACTCGCCTTGGCGTTTTCCGGGTTACACTTGGAGCACTTAGGTGATACTACTCCTGGTTGACCACAGGTGTAACAGAAGAGGCTTCTGGTCTCACTGGGACAGGAATGCAAGGAGTGTCCGACTACGCCACAGTTCCAGCAAGTCATGCGACCGACAGCTTGAGGGGTGCGCCTCACTTCATTCACTCCAGCCTCAGGGGAACCAGAGGAATGCTCTGCCTCCTGTGCTGAGCTAAAGTCAAGTTCGTGGATGTCTAGTCTCGCAGTTCTCCGGTACATGTCGCGGCGTTGCAGCCATCGCTCAGCCATACGACATAAGTTTTGAAGTTGATCCATGGATCTAACTGTAACCCCTGAGAATTATTGTTCTATTTTGGGATGTAAATTGTCACGAACAGTTTAGACAACGTCAGCCTCACGAGGTGGCATCCTCATGTGTCCTACGATAGAGCTGGCTTTGCGGAGGTAACTATCGCAACTCTCCGAATTCTGATGGAGTTCCATCAGAACCCGCATCAGGCCGAGGTTTGTCTCGGCTGAGCCGCACTCTTGTCTGATACGAGCCCTGAATAGCTCCCAGTCGAAATTCGGAGAGACTCGACAGAACTGGTTCCAGAACCACTGCTCCGGATCTTTCTTCAACAGAAGATGAATGTTAGCACACAGCTCGGAGTTTGACACATGGGAGCTTGAGGCTAGTCGCTCTATTCTAAAAAGAAAATCGTCAACGGAGAAAGCCGGGTTACGGACAGAAAAATGAATACCCCAGGACGCTTAGATGGAAGTGCGTCTGGGTTGGTAACCTGCCGTTCTAGGCGTGGGCCTCTGTCTAGGCAGAAGCGGCTGAGGAGACTCATGCTCATAAGCCTGGGGTTGCCATTGTGGGTTAATCTCTGTTCGACGGCTGGCCTGTGTAGACGTTGTGAGCCTCTGTATTTCAAGCCGTCGGAGGTCCTCTAACGGCTGAGCCCGCTCGGTGGAAAGGAAAGCCCATGCTCCAGCGACTGACTCGACCCAAAGATCTGCTCGGCGCGATCTAGAGGCTGATCGGAAAATCTTTCATTGTTGGCCGACAGTCTCTTGGGGTTGAAGGCAGGAGGATGCTTAGGCATGTCCGACTGCACTACAGGTGAAGCACCTCGGACTGAGTCTGACGACAACCTCGGAAAGGCATAGTTTTGGTCGAGTCTGCTTCGCGTTACTTCTCGTTCTGGGTGGTGTAGAGGGGGCTTATGCCTGTTTAGGTCTTGCTCCTCGGTCCTCGGGTTCAGCCACGGGCTTCACGACTGGTGACCGAAACATTGTAAAAAAAAAAATTCTTTTCAGGGAAGCTACCTAGCTAAAGTCCGCCAACTAGCTGCTTATGCCGAAGGAATAAAAAAAGAGGGTCTCTGCCAAATGTGCGGGAGATCCAACTCCTAATAAGACACTCTCAAAAAGAATTTTATGAAAAGACGAAGTTAAACTATATTCAATAAATAGAAAAGAAATAATCGTGCCAAAGAAGAATAAGGAAAGAAAAAAATCAGCAAAGCAGAGCTATCGTAAAAAAATTTTGCAGACAAAAAAAAATTCAAAAGTAATCGTATCGCAAAAGAAACATAAAACTGAGAAAAAAAACTTAATTAAATCAGAAGCAAAACAATAAAAAGAAAAAAAATGAATTTCGAAAAAAAAAAAATTTTTCAAAAAAAAATATTTAACTCATCAGAAAGTGACCACACAAAAATAAAAAAAATTAAAGGAAACAACTAAAATAATTTCAGGTTCCCCAAGAAGCTTCTTCTCCATCTTGCATGAGAATGGGGAGGGTATGAGGGAAAGGAGGAAAGGAAACAAACGCAAAAAGGAAATACTAAAAAAAAATGTATAATGCAGAAAATATAAAGGGGGTTTAATAATGATAAAAGAACTAAAGGTATTCACCAAAAGAAAATTTTTGAAAAAAGGAAGAAAAAAAATCAAAAATTTTTGGAATGTGAGAACCACATACAGTCAGTCTCTTTGCGTTGTGCTGTGCGGACGTGTTTTTTGGTTGTCTCCAGTTTGCTGTTCGTGTGATTCATGTCGAATTGTGTATTTATGTCAATATTTTGATTTTTTTTTTTTTTTTTTTTTATATATGATGTTGCCAAAGCTCAGGGGATGCCCTATGATGCTAAAGCACAGCCTTGGCAGGAAAGGAATTAAGGTTGGGGAAAATGGGTTAGGAGGTTGAGTGAAGGAGGTGTCGATGTACGCCTCGTTTGAAAGTTTCAGGCTCATAAGACGAGGGAAAAACAGAAGATGGTAAACTGTTCCACATTCGTGTTGTTCTGCTAAGAAAAGATTCCCGAAATTTGACGGTACGTCCAAATTTGACCCGGAGAGTATAGGGGTGGGAGCGACTTGTAGATCTTGTATCGCGCGTTGTAATGAGTCTACAAGGCATCAGGCTAGCAATTTCGTTAGAACAATGGCCATGGAAATAGCGATAAAAAAGTGAGAGACAACCGACATTCCGTCGATGCTCCAGAGAGTCAAGGCCCTCAGAGATTGAGGAATCGCCAATAAGTTTAACAGCCTTACGCTGAACTTTGTCTAACGCGGACAACGCGGTGTGTCCTGCCCCTGCCCAAATATGGGAATTATATTCAAGTCTAGGCCTAATGTGGGACTTGCAGATCAACGCTAAGTCGGGTGGGGTGAAATATTTCTTACATCTCTGTAGAAAACCCAAACATTTCATCGCACTTTTAGCGATTGCAAATATATGATCCGTCCAGCTAAGATTGCTGGATATCTCAATACCCAAGATCTTTAGGGAGGGTGAATTGGGCATATTCACTCCGTCGACTGAAATGAGTTGGGGGTGAACTGGGCGTTTTTTAAGGGACATTAAACAGCATTGAGTTTTGGATGGCTTAAACGTAACACGATTTGCTCTGCCCCAAGCGAGGACCATAGAAATGTCTTTGTTTAATGATCTAAACATGCGTTCCCGATTGACTTCTGTAGCATTTCCACGTGAATTCATTACAGAATCAAATGAGTACGCGAAATCAAGGGTGCTGTCGTCGGCAAAACTATGAGTAAGGGATAAGAGATCATTAATAAAAAGAAGAAATAAGGTTGGTGAAAGAACTGAACCCTGAGGTACACCGGCATTTATTTCGTAGGAATCAGATGTAACTCCGTCAATTACTACACGGATTGAACGGCCTGACAAAAAGCTCTCTATCCATTTAACGAGGGTTGGGTGCAGACCAAATGTTTGAAGTTTGGCTAACAGGGCAGCATGCCAGACTCTATCAAAAGCCTTTGAAATATCAAGAGCGACGATTTCGGACTCACCGAAATTATGGAGACAATTATTCCAACGCTCCGTTAGAGCAGTTAGTAAGTCTCCGGTTGAGCGGCCAGCGCGGAAACCGTACTGGCAATCGTTAATAAGATGGTTATTTTCTAGATATTTCAACAACTGAGAGTTGATGAGTGATTCAAAAACTTTGGATATGATCGAGGTTAGTGCAATTGGTCTGTAGTTATAGGGGTCGCATGCCTCTCCTTTTTTAAGTATCGGCTGGACATGAGCAAGTTTCCATACACTTGGAAATATTCCTGTTGAATATGACAGGTGAAAAAGTTTGCGCAGAGGTTTAGCCAAAGCAGAGGCGCAGCATTTTAAAACAAGGGGCGAGAAACCATCAGGCCCAGTAGCTTTGGACACGTCGAGTTTCGAAAGTACTCTAAAAACATCCCGAGTGCGAAAGTGTAGCGGCTTTTGCCTACTAGTGCACTGTGATGGAGATGGAAGTGGCTGCGATGAAGGTGGCAAGTACGAGTTAGCAGCAAAATTAGCAGCAAACAGGTTGGCCTTGTCCAATGAGTCAGTAAAGACATTCCCATTATAAATGAGTGGTGGTGTTGACGAACAGGTGAAATTGTTCTTTACGGTTTTTACTAGAGACCAGAAGCCCTTACTACCCTTTTGAGTAGAAAATACCTTCCGTCTGATGCTCTGGTCGAAATTGAACTTAGCCCGGCTAATTGCTGAATTGCAAATATTCCGCGCATCTCCATAGATACGTCTCAATTCCTCTGAAGGGCACAATTTATATGCCTGGAAGGCTGCTTCCTTCTTTTTAATGGCTGCGAAACAGTCATTATTGAACCAATTGGTGTTAGTTGGTTTGACGTTCTTGAAGCTATGAGGAATAAAGCGGTGCATTCCAAACCATAGGATGTTCAAGATATAATCGGTGCTTCTGTTAACGTCCTTCATAGAAAAGCAATCAGACCAATCCAGCTCTCTGAGATATTTATTAAGTCCCGCCCAATCAGCATTTTTATAATGCCACACTAATCTTTTGGTGGAGTTTAGGTTAGTGGTTGTCAGAGAGGAGATGGAGAATTGGGCGGAGATTAGACAATGGTCCGAATTACCCAAGGGAGACGTCACCGAAACCGAGTATTTTTCTGGATGCGATGTTAGAAATAGATCTAAAAGATGCGCGTTGTGCCCCAAAGTATCAGGAACACGAGTCGGACACTCAACCAGTTGCTGTAAATTAAAAGACTCACTAAATAACTCGACGTGTCTTCCAGACGGGCTTGTGGTGGAAGAATGCCTGAGCCACTGTGTGTTGTGGACGTTGAAATCTCCAGCAAGAACGATTTCAGAAGAGGGGGATAATTCCAAAATCTTATCGATATCGGAAGACAGTTTATCGAAGGAGCACACAGTGTCAGTGTCACACATATTCGGGCTGCGGTATAAAAAACAAAAATGAATGATGTGCCGATAGAGTTTAAATCTAATCCAGACATAATTAAATTCTGGATTAGTAGAAGAAAATTGAGGGAGAAGGGAAAATGGCACATCTTTTCTAACATAAACCGCGATTCCCCTCTGAGGAGAGAAGAGTGGCACTAAGTGATAACCAGGGATGTGATACTGATTAATATCAGAATCGGAAACAACCTTGGTTTCGCTTAGTGCAAAAACAGCCGTATTTTCCGCGATCAAGTGGCAGTAAACCGAAAAATGGTTACTTTTCAAGCCACGAATGTTGCAAAAATTAAATACAAATTTTTGCATACTCCCGGTCTTAATTTGCCCAAAACAAAACAAAACAAAAACGTACACAAACACAAGGACTGACGAACGGGATCCACAGATGCAAAACAAAGCCGCCTCTGTGAAAACAAAGCCAGCAGCAGTGTTATGCCTGCTGTGCTGAACTTTGATCTCAGCGACAAAGGCAGCCAAATGCTCAGCAGTGGAGACCCGTTAAACGCATTCAATGCAGCACGATTGTACTACATTGAATGTTGGATGGAAATAACATATATTAAAAAAGAACGGACTCACCAGACTGTGCTTTCAAATAGAGCATAAAAGCCCTTCGCTTCGGCAAGATGGCACTAGCACTTTGAATTTTTTTAATTTTATTTGCTTTCGCAACCGTTTTAAAAATTTTTTGGAAGCAAGACACGCCGCACGTCCGTCCCCGTCAGTAGTTCAACTCAACTCCATTTCGTGCTCCTGCCATTTTGTTGATTAAATCGTGTGATTTTTGGTGTGCTCTCGGTCAGTATAGTGCTTCTGTTGCTTTTGTTCCTGGTGTAACTGTCTTTTTCGGCTCGGTGCCGGTGATTGTTCTTTCGCTTTTGGGTTCCATGTGTTTATTTTTCTTTTCTAAATCTGTTGCGTGCTTGTTATGACTGTTTTTATTTATTGACTGCCTTAATTTATAATTTATTATTGTGAGATTTTAGTGTTCCTTAGGCACTCATTGCTTTTGTTTTGTAAAATATTTTGTTTGATTTTTGCTGGAGGTTTCTCTTTGTCATTTTCATTTCTGCTCTCGTGTTTGACGTAGCTGTCCTTTTAACTCTGTTATTTCTAATCTCTCGAAACTGTCTCGTCGACCGCTAGTTTTGTTCACATCTTGGAGTTTACACTGGGTGATATTATTGTTGGACACTTACGTTTTTCTGTCGTTCAGAATTTGGTACTGCTGCACTGATTGGTTTCGGTATATTAATAATTCCATTTAATTTTGTTTTGTTTTTTTCCTCCTTATTTTGATTCGCTTCTATTTTTATTTTTTGTTAATTCCGTATTTTGTTTTTTTACTTTTGTTTTCTCTCTTTCCGCTTTGATAACTTTCTTTCCGCTTCGATAGCTGTCTTTTTACTCGATTTTTTTTAAGTTCTTTTTGTGGTTCTGTGCATTTTGGTTTGGTGTTCGCTTGTTTTGTTTCAGGGATTTTTCGTTCTTTCCCATTGTTTTTATTGTCTTATGCTTTTCATCTTTGTTTTTATTTTTTTTTTATTCTTTGTCTCCCTTACTCCGTTTCGTTTTTTTTTCTTCTTTCTTATTTATTTATATATTTATTTATTTATTTATTTTTTATTTTTTTTCCCCTTGACTTCGCCCACTCATTTGTTATGGCCTTCTGTGGCGTTTGTGAAAAGGTGATTTCCCGAGATGGGATTACATGTGATGGCGTCTGTGGCCATCTATTTCATGTCAGTTGTTTGAAGCGCGGTTCGAGATCCTCCAACACCTCGACGTGTCTGCAGTGCTCAGACATTAAGCATGGTGGAGGGGCTTTCCAGCGATCTTGCTCTTGTCGGGGACAAGGTCACCTCTTTCTCGGCTCGTTGGGCCGATATACAAGTTCTGTCGGACGACACTAGGTCGCTTACCGTCAAGATGGACAGGCTGTCCTGTCCTGTCCTGTCCTGGTTGACAGGGTCGAGTCCAACTCTCGCGTCCTCTTGGAGAGGTTGCACGAGATGTCCTCCCGCATTCTTGCGCTTTCCGGCTCGCTCGAGGACATTCAGTCTACGTCCTCAGTATTGGACAATAATCTCCTTCCGCCTGTCATCCCCATAGTTGAGGATATCCGTCGTGGCGTCAAGCAGGTGAAGGGCGACCTTGGTGTCTGGTCTGCGGCTTTCTCTGCCAACTCTGAGCTGCTGGGCTCTGTGGCTTCAGACTTAAAAACCCTGTCTTCGCGCTTTGATGCTGTTCCCATGCCGTCACCCTCTGTTGCGCCCTGTGCCGAAGTTCAGCCTGTAACTGAGACGGAGGATAAAGACAGTGATGCAGTTACCGACACCTCACCCGAGAGGGTGAGGGACTCGAATTCGAAACCTAAACCTAGGGTAAGGCGTCGGCGTCGTGTAGGTTGCTCCGTGGCGGACACTGGTCTTCCAGGTCCGGTTGTCGCTGCTCGCACGTCTAGTGACAATAATGGAGGTAGTGAGATGGATTTAGGCGGTAGTAATGAGGTGATTCCATCCGTCATGCCCTCGAACATTGGCCTGTCTGGTGTTGATGATGTAGTGCTCTCCGCCGTTCCTCGTTCAAGGTCTGTTTTTATATCGCGTCTAACGCCTGGAACCTCCTGTGACATGATATTGCGTTTCCTTCGGTTTAGGAGTGTTGACACGTCGGACGTGTCCTGTAAGAAAATAAGTGGGCAGACAAAGCCCTACGCATCTTTCTTGTTGTCGGCTCCGTCTCTGGTGGCTGATACTCTGCTCAGTGATAATTTCTGGCCCGGGATGTTTTTTGTAAGGTCTTCGTGCCCAATTCTCGCCGCCGCACTAGGTCAGTAGCGGCTCAGTCTCCTAGTTCAAAAAACGGGACAAGCTCTCTCTGTACTACCAGAATGTGAGAGGACTGAGGACCAAAACAAATAATTTTTATTTTTCGTCTACTTACTGCGATTTCGATGTGATAGCTCTGTCTGAGACGTGGTTTCACAAGGGTATTTCGGACGCGGAACTATTTAATGGCTCTTATCAGGTTTTCCGTAGGGTGGGGGGTTCCGTCCGCACGTGGTGGGGGTGTTCTCATAGCTTGCAGGAATTTTCTTAATACTGATCATCTAGACACTCCCTCATTTTCTGACCAACTGGAGCTGGAACAAGTTTCAGTGAAAATTTCATTTGATTCGAGAAGCCTCTTCTTGATTTGTTGTTATATACCTCCTGATGCGTTTAATGTCGTTGATAGTTGTGGTCTGAGTCTGTATGATATTCTCATTAAGCATGTTAACTTCATCTATGACCGATTGGGTTCTAAGGATGAAGTTATTCTTGTAGGGGACTTCAACTTACCCAATGTGCGATGGGTAGCGGATGATGATGACGATAGCTTTCTTCCCCATGACTTGACAAAAGGACAATCGTTATTCCTTGACACCTTGGCTAGCTTGGGGCTTTGCCAAATGAGCAATGTGAGTAACAATATGGAAAGACAGCTTGATTTGGTGTTCTCTACAAACTCCACGCTCACATTTGTTAAACCCAGCCTGTTTGCCTTGACAAATCTTGACGGATATCATCCCGCACTGCTTGTTGCTTTTCATTGTCTGTCGGACATGCCTGTCGATGACCTCGATAGCCAATATCGTTTTAACTTTAGAGCGGCCGATTTTGAGGCTTTGAATGATTATCTTGATGAGTTGGACTTCCAAAGTTGCTTGTCTGGTGACGATATTGACAGTAACGTATCAGGTTTCTACGACGTTTTGTATGAGGCTTTTGGGAGGTTTGTCCCATTAGTTCGGGTTAGAGGTAATGACTCCGCTCTACCCTGGTTTGACAGAGAATTGAAACCTCTTAGGAATAGGAAGAACAGACTTTGGAAGAGGTATCTTCGTGTTGGCAGTGCTGACTCCCGTCAGGAATTTAGTATTTGCTATGAAGATTTTATATGCCGCTCTCGCTCTCTCTATGATGAATACCTTCAAAGTTTAAAGAACAGATTATTCTCTGACCCCCGTGCATTTTTCGAATATGTCAAAATAAAGAAAAAGGTCGATAACTATCCATCGACAATGGAGTTCGGGGGGATTTCCAGCAATAATTCTAATATTATTTGTAACTTATTTGCTGAATCTTTTAAGGGTGCATTTGAATCATCTGATTTTATCCCGGATAGTGGAAACTTCTCGCACATAAATAACCAAATTTCACCTATAGTGTCAGTTCCATCTATCACGGAGGAGATCTTGTTGAAGCATATTACTGCACTTCCTACTGACTTTTCTGGTGGTCCTGATGGGGTTCCTGCTGCAGTCATAAAGAAATGTTCTTCGGTGTTATTGGGGCCTTTGCTCTTTTTATTCAGGAAGTCTCTCTCGCGGGGCCATTTCCCAGCACTTTGGAAGATATCCTTTTTAATTCCTATTTTGAAGAGTGGAAATAGAAGAAAAATTTCCAACTACAGGCCAATTGCTAAGTTGTCCTGTATTCCTAAGCTCTTTGAACTGTTAATTCAATCCCAATTATCCGACGTGTGTAAAGTCTTAATCTCCACCCGGCAGCATGGTTTTCTCCAGGAGAGGTCCACGGTTTCAAACTTGGTTGAGTTTGTTTCCTGCACTGTGGGTGGTTTCACAGATGGTTGCCAAACTGACTGTATTTACACTGATTTTAGTAAGGCCTTTGATAAGCTGTCTCACTCTATCATTGCTTTTAAATTGGCTGAGTTGGGTTTCCCGCCCTCGCTTATGGTTTGGATTAAGTCGTATTTATCTAATAGGACTTATAGGGTACGCTTTCGTGGCGCACTCTCTGATGATTTTGTGGCTCATTCTGGTGTTCCCCAGGGCAGTCATCTGGGTCCATTGTTATTCATCATATCTATAGATGACATCTCGTATTTGCTTCAAAGATGTGAAATTCTTATATATGCTGACGATATTAAGATCTTTCTCCCAATCAAATCTGATGCTGATTGTGAGATTTTGCAATCAGAGTTGAACATTTTTTATCAGTGGTGCCGCAACAACAATCTCAAGTTGAACATTGAGAAATGTCAGGTTATGTCCTTCTCGAGGTCTTTCAGATTCCGTACTTTTCAGTACATGTTTGAAGGCACTGTTATAAAGCGGGTGGAAGGGGTCAGGGACTTGGGAGTGTATCTTGATGTTAAATTGAACTTCATCTCCCATATTAATAACGTCGTTGCTAGGGCAAACTCTATGCTGGGATTTATTCTTCGATGGTCCAAGGAATTTCCAAGCCCTCAAATAAGACTCCATCTTTATACGTCCCTGGTTAGACCCCTGCTTGAATATGCTAGTCAGGTTTGGTCTCCGTTTTACGGATCCCACATTAAACGTATCGAGTCCGTCCAGCGTAGATTTGTGCGATCGGCCCTGCGATGTTTGCCTTGGAATGACCCTCTTATTCTACCACCTTATGAGGAGCGTTTAGGGTTACTGCAGCTTGTTACACTTGAGAGGTGTCGTTGGGTTGCAGATTTGATATTTTTGCATCAGCTTCTGCAGGGAAAGATAGACAGTGTTGTGCTTGCTTCCAAAGTTTTGCCTAGAGAACTTTCCTATTCCCTGCGTAATCGATCAGTTTTTCAGATTGCTTTTTCTCGCAATAATTACGGCATGTTCGAGCCTATTAATCGCATGTGTTGGTCTGCTAATGATATTGGAGACGTTTTTGATACTAGTGTGGACAAAGTGACACTTAAAAGGAGTATCTACAATTTATAATTTGGTCTTTTGCTCGCACTGCTTTTTGTTTTGATTTCTCGTTTTTGTTTGTTATGCATGTCGACCCGTGTATATGTATCCTCTTTTTGACTTGACTGGGATTTACTTTAATGATCTCTGTTGACTATGCACCTCATATTTTTATGTGTGGCGTATTTTATTCGGGTGTTAATTACTAATATTATTTGCATGGGTGTGGGAGCCTCATTTGCCTCCATATATTGTTATATGGGGCGAATAGGTCAAATGATTCTAGGCTTCTGCCTATGAAGTGCGCCTTCTGAGTTAGAAGGATTAATTCTTGATGAGGTTCCCAATACCTACAACATCTGTCCTGCCTATGGAGCTGGAGTCAACCCTGAACTTAGAAGGACTCAACGAGCACTTTCACGGTCATACCGAGACGGCATCGGGGCTATGCAAGCGTTCAAGACCAATGAAGTGTCACGCTGCCAACTGCCTAAGTCGGGTGTTCGTCCGAGTCACCAGCTCCCTGCGACATGAGGCACGAATGATCCCTGAGATTATGCATGTCAGGAGCAACATCGGACATCGCTACAGACACAAGCACTAATCCCGAGCATCATCCATCCCAGGCCGAGGAAAAGGCAGAGTTGGCTAAAGAGTGTCCCTATTGCTAAAACTGACATGCCTATGGACACTATTAGACATGTCAGGACAGAGGCACTAGACCTCGAAGGTGCTTTAAAAACAGAAGGTCGAGATAACTACCGTTCAGGCCAAACATCGCCTAAGTCCGAGAAGAACTAGCAGATCAGCCTAAGCTGACAAGCCATCTCTTCAGATGCGCAAAGCCTTCAGAAGATGCTGGAATGTCTTCCCTGGGGAACACAGGCTTCGCGTTGGGCGCCATCTTATAATGTAAAATGTGTGCGCGTGTGCAACGTGAAGTTGCCGCGGAATGTTTAATTGGCACGCGCTAGCTGGCAGCACATCCTAGCTCGTCGGTGTGGGGTGAGGGCTCTTCAGCATCCGAGTCACACAATCATAACTGAGTTCGCGTGCCTGTGGCGAAAGAAGGTTGTGGAATCCTTCTTTCACGTCTGCCACAAATTAATAAAAAAACGAGAAAAACAGATAAAAGGAAAAGCAATAGGTCTGGTGTCACCTGTTACTCCTAGCCGCGCTGAACTGTCACGAAAAATGCACAAAAAGAAAATTTACCCCCCTTAATCGACAGTTCAGTTTACAACCCACTCCATCTCTGTACCTGGGTAGGGTACAGGCCCAACCTAAAAAGGATGCTGAAACCAAATCAAAATAAAATTACATAAAAATAAAAAAATAAAGGTATTAGTAAATGGTGAGAAGGACTAAGGGGAGAGGGAAAGGGGATATGGGAAGAAAAGAGGACAAGAAGCTACATAGGGTTCCCGGAATTTAACTATGATTTGGCAAATATTGTTGCTGCGCGCTGTGACCGACACTGCTGCTGAATGATTGCCGAAGGCAGGTTATGACTCTGGATGACGTCAACTGTAAGTGTTTATAACACGAGATTTAATAAATTTAATTATATTAGTTGATCAAATTAAAAACACCACCTTTAAAAAATTCAAATATTTACTTCTCAATAATTTATAACTCCGATTACAATTCAATCAAAAAAAACGAATTCAAGTTTAATTTAATTAGTTCAAAGAGATAATTCCAAGTAATAATACACGACCGATTTCCACAAATTTTTTTCCGGTTTTTTTTAAATCCAACTATCTTAACTGATTCATCTAGCCGTTAAACTCCACCCAGAGTTCTAGACAAATCATTATTTATTTTCTTCCTCTAGAAAATTCCCTTATTTACAACCAATAATTGTTCTTGTAAGCTCTACTAGCCGACAGGTGGCAGTAACTTAGTTTTCAATTGTATAACAAGAAGTGAATTAGACATACGTCAAATTTCTTGAAGTGTTGTGGTTGCCTATCATGGAACATGCTGATTGAAATGTAAGTATAATTTCTTCATATTTCTTGATATTATTTATTGTTAACTTGTGGCCGTAATTAATAACATAAGTTTTAATGATATTATCATTAATTCGTTGAAATCGGTCGTGTGTACATTTATGTTGCTTTTTAAGGTTATTTGTTTACATGAGTATTGACTGGTTTTACAATAATTTTTCTTTACATTTTCCAGAACTTGAGGCGATACATTTCTTTCAATGGATGGATGGACATATCAGATAAGTATTGCATTTTTTGTTCTCGATTCTTTGTGGTGGTTTTGTTTTAATTTTCAGGTCGCTGACATCGTCCTGCTGAGGCTAGACAGTAAGTCAGCTGATGTCAGCCAGGATCACGGCCTCCGCTGGACACAGCAGATGCTTGGGCAGAGATGGAGGATGGCATGCTGGTATCGCTAGCTTTGCGATAGAGAGGGGGGGTTCAAAAAAAGGGATGCCATCTCAGCCCGCGGTCGCGCAGGCTGAGATGCAGAAAATCATGCCGAGGATGGGAAGGGGTGTGACGAACCGAGCAAAAAAAAATTGAAGAAAAAGAAAAAAAAGGAGAAGGAAAAAGAGAAAAAAAACCGCGAAAATTCTGAGAAAAAAAACCGAAGAAAATTTGAAATTCGAAAAAGGAAAAGAAAACTGAAAAAAAACAGGAGGAAGGATGCAGGCAGGCGTTGCCAGACTTACCGTTGGAGGAATCTGATGGTATGACCCCCCTTTCGTTGGCCCATGTCCCAACCACCCTATGCATCTAGGGGGCCGATGTCAACTAGATGCCCTTAAGATATACCCTGAAAAGAAAGAGGGCCACTCACCTCATTATGAGGACCCCGCCCACCGACGTAGCGATGATGTAGCCGCCCTAGGGAAGGACGACGAGGAGAGATAGAGAGAGAGAGAAAAGAGACTTATTTAGTGCTCATATAAAAAAAACTTATTTATTGGAAAAAAAACAGAGATAGACAAATAAATAAATAAATAAATTCGTCACGTACCGATCACGAACAGCTGTTTCGAAGCCGACTGTGCTTCATCATCAGCGTGAGTTATACAACTGAAGCTTTTAAAGTGCATTACACTCTGCTGATGGTCAATAGTGCATTTGTGCAATCCGTAATATTCAGCTGTAGTTCCCTTGTCAACATTAATAAAATTATGCGTTAGGTTATTTATTAAAAATTGTCGAAGATCTCAAAGAGATATGAGTCAATATTTCCGTTGTCATAGCAGTCTCGGTTTTTGTAAATATAAGAACTCTCATAGGCATCTACTTGAGCCTCGTCTTGTGTGCATTTTAGTAGTTTTAATGCATTCACTGGGATATTTAAGTGGTTGTTTTCTAAAACATGCTCACCAAAACCCGACTTTTTTGGTTGGTTCAGTCGTACACTACGTATGTGTTCTTTAAATCTGTCTTCTATAGATCTTCTGGATTGTCCGTAATATTTCATGTTGCATTCCCCACATGATATTTCATAAATTCCCGACTTGTCTTTATCGGGAATTTTGTCCTTAGTATTCCCTAATAATGTTTTTAATTTATTTTTATTTGAAAGCTGCATATTATTCGCTTTAAAAACACTTTTCAATTTATTTGTTATAGATGGTGTGAAATTCATTTTAACTCTGTTTAAAGCCTCCTTATTTTTCTTTTGGGTATACAGAGTTGTTAAAGCACCATTTTTTATTTTTCTGGAATGCTTTTTGATTATTTTATCTATAATTGAATTTTTGTAACCATTAATCTTCGCTAGAGTTTTAATGTAGTCATATTCTTTCTTAAAATTAATTAGAGAAAGTGGAAGTTTGCATAAACGGAATGTCATAGATTGAAAAGCTGCAAGTTTATGCTGTATGGGACAATGGGAATTACTAGTAATATATCTTTCCGTTTGTGTAGGTTTTCTGTACACAGCTATATCAATTATATTTCCCATTCTAGTCAATTCTAAATATAGAAATGGCAAATTTCCCGTCACCTCCACTTCTACTGTGAACTTAATAGATGCATTTTGTGCATTCAGTAAATCCAGAAGATCGTTTACTTGTGATTTCTTTGTAATTGCAAAGATATCATCAACATATCTCCACCAACCTTGGGAAAAAGAGCATGTTTGGCTAGATTGGTTTCAAGTTTTGAGGCAAACACCTCGGATATTTATGGAGACAGAGGATTTCCCATATTCGTGCCTTGTGTTATTTTAAAGAACTTCTGATCAAATTGGAAATAACACTGGTTCATGCCCGCTTCCGCAACTTTCATGTATACTCTCTTTAAATCATTTTCTACATTGTTTGTTAGCAACCACTCTTCCATATCATTCAGAGCCTCTTGTATTGGTATACTTGGAAAGAAAGAAGCAATATCAAAGGACACCATCACTTCATCATTACCCAATTTTACCATCTTGATTAAGTTTCCACTTAATATTCTCGCCAAAAATGGTTTTGACTTCTTTGATTGTCTTGTTGGTATCTTTAACCATTCGGTTCAGAGGATTCTTTTCTATCATTAAGTAACTGCCCTCCCGAATTGTTTGCATCATTCTTGAAACGTAATCTTTTTTATCCATGATTACGATCGAATTCCCTTTGTCTGCTTTCATAAAATAGCAATCTTTTGACTTTAACTTTTTAATTAATTCTAAGTCATTAGATGGAGGTTGTAAATGGGGTCTTGTATTTATTGCTTTCCTTATAATTTGATTTGTTGCTCTCCGAACTTTTTGCTTAACGCTATCGGGTTTATGTTTCAGTGCTGTCTCTACATTAATCACCACTTCAAAAACATCTTTCTTAATGTGCCGTTTCATTGCAAAATTAAGACCTCTATTTAGCATATGCAACTCTGTTTCCGTAAATTCCTCTGACGATAAGTTTTTAATCAAATTATCTACACATATCGTTGTCATGTGCGGACGTGTTTTTGAAAGTGTCGAAGAAATTGAATAAAAAGTGCCATTAAAAGGAAAGAGAAAAATTTTGTAAAAATACTAGCTGTGCCTAGGAACGCGTGGAAGTGAATTAAAAACATAAAGACGGGATATTTTACAAAAACAATTGAAAAAGACTGAAAATGTTAACATTTTGTGACAAGTGAGCCATAGTGAAGGACAATTTAAAGAAAAAGACAGTTTAAGTTGTGTTCCGTTACGTTTCATCGTTCTATTTTTTTTCTTCCGTTTCTCATTTCATATTTTGTCGTGTTATCTTTTTTATTCAGTTTTTTATATTTTTTTGACAGCTTCGGCACTTTACTATATTTGAAAATTAATTAATTTATTGACCTGTCAAACTTACTATCGAGTCGTCTGAGATTTTTTCAAATCCTACTCAATTTGCTACTGCACTCAGTATGAGTAGCAGTAGCGAAAGTGAATCTGGGGGAAAGAAAAAACCCCCGAATACAAGGAAAAAAAGGGAACGAGGCCAGAAAGTAGACCTCGGTTCATTTTTAAAAACTAAAGAGCCCACAGAAGAGGCTATTAAGGGCCCAACTGAAAAGGCCAAAATTGTGGAAGCTTCAACAGCAGCAAGAAAAAATATCAGCATCGCATCAAATAGAGCAGCGACGGTTGTAATGTCCTCTGTGGCATCGGCCACTAGTGCGCTATTGGCGAACTGCGCAACGAAGTCAGCGGTATCAACCCTAGAAACGGCAGCAGCCCAAGCAGCAAAGAACTCGGCAGCACCAGCTGTTGAAGTGCCTGTGGCATCTGCCACAATTAACAATATCGTTTCAGCCCCCAAACTGAAGGATGTGGTAATGGCTGCCTCAAAAGCAGCTCCTCCCCCGAATCCGGTTATCATGCGCCCAAGTCTCACTGGGACCAAGAAGACTGGACCAGTTACAAAACCAGTGCCAAGAGGACCAGCGCGTGTTAATGTAGAGGTAGTAGCAGGGACAAGCTACGCCCAACAGGTGAGTGGTAGCTCTAAGAAAAGTTCCCAAATCATTATACAGGGTAGTCAGCCTCCGGCAGACTTGGGAAAGTCTCGCCCCAAGACTTTCGCGGGACTTCAAGGACTTTTCGACTGTCAGTGGCAGGATGACCGTTATGGTATGCACTTTGAGCACCTTCGTGGGTGCACACAAAGTGCATACTTAAAAGCCTTGTCACTGGTGGTACCATCGACGCAGCCACTAAGCTGATGCTTGAGGGCATCGACGTGGGTGGTAGACACCTCCAGCCATACCCGGTTTCCGTGAAGCCGACGAGAGTCTGCTTTTCTCGGGTCCCCCTCCTGGCCAGGTCTGAGGATCTTGAGGCCTTCTTAGGAAGGTTCGGAAAGATCCACGGCAAGGTCCGGGCAGTGCCACTACGAATTGGGGACGAGGGACTCTGTCGCGGCATCTTGAGTTTAAGCCGTGAAGCACACGCCACTTTAAACCAGGGGTGTGTGCTTCCAGACGGTTTTTAGTGGAGTGTTGCGGGATCGATGACCTGGATTGAGGTAAGCACCGAAGCGAAATGCCATGCTTGCCATCAGGCAGGGCACTTTATTGCGGAGTGTCCTAAGAGGCTCAGGAAAGTGGCTGAGGCCACTGTGTAGGAGGCACTTGCACCAGCAAAGGTTTCCGAAACAGTGACTTCGCCCGGTGCTGCGCCTGTTCTCTTGGAGCAGCCTGCCACTAAGCTGTCTGAGGAACCACTCCCTGAGGCAACTCCGACGCCGGCTATAAACGGTGCTACCCCAACACAAGAAAAGGCAGACACTTCGGACGAGGAGGTCACAAGTGGAAGTCACAAGAAAAAGAAGAAGAGGATGAAGAAGAAGACGAAAGGAAAGCCTGACCAGGAGGTGATGCCACCACCCAAGAAGGCAGTGAGCGCTGGGAAGGTCTCGGGGGAAGAGGCTACACCTTGCGCTTCGATTGTACCTTCAGTGACTCTAATGGATGTCACTGAAGTTCTCTCGGACGTAGAGGTTGTCTCTGCGCTCGAGACGGCCGATCCAACCCAAAGCGGCTATGAATCTTGTGGAAGTTCCATATCGATTAATAGCCGCTTCGAAGTGGATCCTGCTTTGGTGGAGGTTCCGAGGGAGAAGCTGCGCTCGCTCCTCGACAGCCTTCACTACAAGAAGAGTTCGGACAGGATCCTAACCATTCTCAGGCGTGAGCTTGGAGACCCAGCCAGGATCCTGCCCCAACTGAAACTCCTCATGGCAGAGGCCAAAAAGAAGGCCAAGTACAATGAGGTGTCGAGGTGCGAGCGCCTCTTCAATAAAGTCTCGGGAATCCTTGAGGATCTCCAACTGGACAGGGCTCTTCATCATTAGAGTCGTACAGTCATTGTCTGAGTTCTTGCGGTTTCTTGAATGTGTAGGATAACATCAATCAATGCAGGGTTCTTGAGTGCACCCACTAGACTTCACAGTATTTTTGAAGACATAAGACAATGGAATACGGACATTGCACTTATACAGGAGACGAATTTTACACAAAACAATTTTACACGTCTAGAACAAAATTCAAATCTACACAAGGGTTACACAGATGTCTCCTGTATACACAGACATCTTCCCAGGTTTTGCGTCTTCCTTGGATTTCGTCTTAGGGGACAAAACGGTAAGGGTAGTAAACGTGTACCTGCCGCATGACCAGGATACTGCAAGACAGGTGTTGGACTCAATCCTGTCGCATATTACGAACTTCGGTGGTGAGGTTATCGTTGGTGGTGACTTCAACTGCACACTAGATTCTTCAATCGATCGTCATTCTAGAGTTGAATTCAACTCGGTGAATGCCGCGCGATTATCGAGCCTAGTCAGACATAGCAACCTTGTGGATGTCTACCGTTGGCTTAATCCAACGACTAGGTCATACACAAGGGTTTCCCGAAATGTCCAGGGTAGCTTTTCGGGTTCGAGGATAGACAGACTTTACGTCTCGTCTAGCCTTCTTAACTTTTTCGTTAGTGTCACTCATGAAGTGTGTTCATTAAGTGATCACCTTCTTGTTGTGGCGACTAGCACTTTGGTGGAAAAGCGAACTGCTTACTGGATTTTCAACAATAACTTGTTGAATTCAGAGCAGTTCATCGAAGAATTCATTCAGTTTTGGCACCAATGGCGTGATAATCTGTTGGTGATCGACTGTCGTGCCGTGCAGACGTGTTTTTCATTTTCTTTGAGTTTTTGTGGTTTTTGTTGTGCACTTGATTTTTGATTTTTAATTACTCTGTTCTCGGTGTTCCTGGTTTGTTGTCTTTTTATTTTATTACTCGTCTCCGGTTGTAGCTACGTTTAATTAATAGTTATTTGTTTTGACGTTTTTGTGTTTTTTTCCGATTTCTGTTGTGATTCGGTGGTGCTTTCGAGCACTCACTGTTTTGGTTGCTGTAAATTCAGCATACAGTATTGTTGCCGTGGACTTTTGTTGCTGTGAAATTTTTTCTGAATTTTTTGAATTCTTGTGGCTGTGTGCACACTGTCGAATCTTATCTGTCGAATCTGCCCGACATGTTTTCGTGTGGTGCGGACGGGGTCCCGGCCTCGTTTTTGAAAAGATGCTGCTCAACGATCACTCCTGTCCTCTGTCATCTGTTTAACCTCTCCCTGCGCTGTGGTCGTTTCCCGAAGCTCTGGAAAGATTCCGTGATTATCCCTCTTCACAAGAAGGGAGACAAGGCGGACATATCGAACTACAGACCCATCGCCAACTTGTCACACATTGCTAAGGCCTTCGAAACCCTGATTAGTGATGTGCTCCGCTTTCATTGTAAACCCTTCCTGGGTTCTTTTCAGCACGGCTTCATGAAGGGTAAGTCAACCACCACCAATCTGCTCGAATTCGTACATTACTGTTTGCCCCTGATCGAATCGGGTATGCAGGTCGACTGTATATTCACTGACTTCAGCAAGGCCTTTGATAGGATTAACCATGGCATTCTCGTTCATAAGCTCAGCCTGCTCGGTTTTCCGCCGCTCTTCGTGGAGTGGCTGTCATCTTACCTGTCCGGCCGTTGCCAACGCGTCCTGTTCCGTGGCGCCCTATCCACTGAAATCTCAGTCACCTCTGGTGTGCCCCAGGGTAGCATCCTTGGCCCGCTCCTCTTCATTATTTACATCAATGACGTCTCGTTACTTCTGCCCAGGTCCAGAATACTGTGTTATGCTGATGATGCTAAAATCTTCCGCGCGGTCTCCTGCGACGATGACTGTGCACTGCTGAGCTCCGATATGCGCATTTTCGAGACTTGGTGCTCTAATAATCGTCTTCCACTGAATGCCAGCAAATGCACCGTTATGTCTTTTTCACGTAGGATGCGTTCTATTTCCTTCAACTACTCCATGGGTGGTTGCACCTTGAGCAGGATTGACTTGATCAAGGACCTGGGGGTGTTTCTTAACTCCCGTCTCTCCTTCGAGGCCCACGTGGATTTCGTGGTTGGCAGAGCTAATTCCACGCTTGGCTTTGTAAAAAGATGGTCTAGAGAGCTTGACGATCCCTATTTGACAAGGCTTCTCTACTGCACTTTCGTCAGACCTATCCTGGAGTACGCCAGTCCGGTCTGGGATCCTTACTTCGCAGTGCACATTAACCGAATCGAGTCAGTTCAACGTAGATTCCTTAGGTTCGCCCTTCGCGGCCTCCCCTGGCGCGACCCTACCTGCCTCCCTCCTTATCCTGCCAGACTTAGTCTGATTTCCCTTGACACACTTGAAAAGAGACGCAAGGTCTCCAAAATTGTTTTTTTATTTGATCTGTTGCAGGGGTCGATCGATTCTGGCGAATTACTCAACGACGTGAGCATTTCCGTCCCAGCCCGGACCTTGCGGAATCGTGACTTCCTCCATGTGCCTCGCCACCGAACCTTATATGGTATGCACGAGCCCATAGCCTCTATGTCCAGGCTATTCAACGAGTTTGCGGCCCACATCGAGTTCGGACGTTCCAGGTTGCAGCTCAAAGCCCAACTTAAGCAAACCATTGAACTTTGATTATTATTTTTATCTTAGGTATAAGTTTTTATATGTATGTATCACATTTGTAGTAGCCAGCTTTGGCAAATCTTCTTTTTATAAATAAATAAATAAATAAATAAATAAATAACAAGAATATTTATTCAAACCTTAGCCATTGGTGGGATGTTGGAAAGCTTCAGATTCGCTCATTTATCGAGACGAGATTCAATCGGAGCAGATATCATGCATCGAGTTTGACGGCCGAAGTCACCCGGATTGGTACACTTCTGCCCGCCCAACCAGAGTTACTCGCACAATACAAGAGACTTAAAGAACGACTGACAGCACAGAACTACAAGCATAGCTTGGAGTTTGTGCTCCGAAACCAGTCGCGCTGGTTGTGAGAGGGCGAGTCTCCGACCGAGTACTTCTTCCAGACAACTCGACGTCGTACCGCTTCTTGTGAAGTAGACTCGATTCTTGCCGAATCGGGCCAGATCCTATACGGAGAGGAACTTGCGAATTATATTCGCAACTACTACACGCGGCTTTATGCTGCATTGACGTTGCCAACATTCTCGTCCAACGATGAATTCTTTCATCAAGTTCCTACTTTCTCTAATGATAGTAGAGAATTCCTGGACAGAGCGCTTACTCTCGATGATATGCTTACCGCAACGAAGGATCTTCAACGTCATACTTCTCCTGGTTATGATGGTCTAACTCCAGAATTCTTTGTTCGTTTTAGGAATCTTTTGATTCCGGACCTTTTGGATGTCTCTAATTCTGCAATGGTTGGATATACCGAATTTCCCTCAAGTTGGCGGAGATCCGTTATGCGTCTAATACCTAAGAAGGGGGATCTTCAGAGGATGGGAAACTGGAGGCCAGTTACTCTGTGTAATGTCGACTACAAAATAGTTTGCAAAACACTGGGAACTCAACTTCGCTCAGTGATTGCCTCAGTAATACACCCGTCACAGTCCTACTGCATTCCAGGTCGTAGTATCTACGACAACATCGCCGTAGCAAAGCATCTTTTCGCCTACCATGAAAAAACTGGTTCGCAAATGGCCATGATCTCTTTGGATCAAGAAAAGGCGTTTGATAGCGTCTCACATGAGTATCTACTGAGAGTGCTCGATAAATTTGGGCTTCCGTCCAGATGGATTGAGATCATCAGTGGTCTGTATGGAGATTCAGTGATTCTCATTAAGCATAATGGGCATATATTGTCTCCTATTCCGTTTCGTCGGGGTATCAGGCAGGGATGCCCGTTGTCAGGAATGCTTTATGACTTTTCACTGGAGCCGCTGCTAGTAAATCTTCGTCAATCGTTGAGACAATATTCAATTCACTTACCATACACTACTATAAGGCCACTTATTCTAGCGTATGCGGACGACCTGTCTATATTTGTAACGAAAGATGATGCATTTCCAGTCGCTCGTAGGGTTTTCGAACAATATGAGCGATTAGCGGGCGCTAGGGTTAACCTAAGCAAAAGCCAAGGCCTATGGTGTGGGCGGAATCGTTCAGATTCTCCCATCGGCATACAATGGACGAATACTTGCCTGAAATATTTAGGTGTATATGTGGGGCTCGATGGTAAAACATCTAATAGCCGCATGGCTCTGAAGAAACTATCTGGAGCTGTGAATTCCTGGCGGACTAGACTGCACCCACTTTCGCTGAAAGGACGTGCAGCCGTTGTCAATTATTTGATTACCTCGTCCATCGTGCACCTGTTAAAATCGGAGTGCTTCGATGAAGCCTTCGTCAAACTTTTACAGGCGAAGGTCGTTGACGCCTTCTGGGGGGGTAGACGATGGGTCGCTGAAAGCACGCTCTGCCGACCAGTAGCGGAGGGTGGTTTGGGTCTTACAGACATGGTCGTGAAATTTCGTTGTCTTCAGGTACGGGCATTCCAACGAGTGTTCTGTCAAAGAGATAACTTAATTTCGCAGCTGTGGGTAAGTTCTATGGGGGGAAGCGGCGCAGGGGAGCACTACTATCTGCTCTCGGTTCGCCCACCATATCCGAATGACTGGTCCCAGGATATGATCTCCACGATTACAACCTGGGGCAGAATAAGACCAACATTTCATTTGCGATGGAATGAACTTGGGTACGGGGATTTCTCAGCAATTCCGATCAGGTTGAACCCTGAGTTAGTAGATTCGGTGTTTAGTAATGCTCGAGGTGTAACGGCCGATACAGGACAACTCACAGTTCTTGGAGACATCATTGATGCTTCTGGGAACACACTTATACACCCCCACACAACACAATTACACGAATTGGTGGATACAGCCCGAGAGCGTTTTAGTCATCTCTCTACTAGGGAACCTAGCACTGAGGTGATAAACGCATTCGTAACGAATCGACCACCGCACACGACATTCAGTACACTCACTTCACGTAGGCTGCGCGAGCTCTTCGTAGGAGTAAATCCTACGGATACCTTAGGGGTTAATAGATGGCGCGCACATCTTGGGGTGGACTTGGGAGCAATGGGGACTATAACTAGCAGAGTCATCTATGGTTATCCGTCCAATTACAGAGACTCTGATGTGGCATTCAAACTGCTCCATCACAGCCTCGTGCATCCAAACCAGCTGTCACATATCGATCGAAGAATTCAAAGAGTCTGCACGGTTTGTGGTGGTAAAGGAACCCTGTTCCACAGATACTTCACATGCCCGACCTTGTGCGACATTAATAATATTGTTCGCGATATGTGCCAGCATATCTGCCCGACATTCAGCATTACAAGAACTACGTTTTTATTGGGGCCAAGGACATGTAACAAGGTAAATTGCTTGATAAGCTTTATCTTAACACTTGCTAAATCGACAATTCATCTGTACTGCATGCGGATCGAGCCTGAGCAACAGCCCACTAACCCACAGTTTCACACACACGCACTTAAGAACCACTTCGTTGCCAGATTGAAGAGGCGATTACGCCTAGAGTTCATGGCAATGAAGGCCGTCACATTCAACTGCACCTAGCAACCTTTATCGTCGGTGCAGAACGGAAGCCTCGTCTTTCACTGGGAATAACAAGCCGCAGACTTGCAGCAGCTTGTCCACGAAGCTTCCCTTCGCTTTGGTATTGCTGCAAGTGCTGCGGGAAGGACAAGTCTAACGTTGGAATCGTAGAACTCGGAGGATGATGGGAGCAGTTTGCAGACGTCAATGACTCTGCAGACTGGTCCCGCGGGACTCTAATCTGTTCGAAATTTTTGTGCGTTCGTTTAGAACATGTTTGGATGAGTGCTCCCGGAGGACTAGAAAAGTGGCGAACGGCTCTACGGAGAGGGCATTTGCTTGGGAGCAGTGGTTCCCGAAGTAGGAACTTCGCCCGGTGCTGCATCTACCCTCTGGGAACACTCAAACAATCATGTTCCAGTTTAAGTTTCTTCACGGTTTCGGTGATTTCTGTTTAGTGCTAGGATTAGTTTTGGAATTTAAAATGTTTCTGTTTATAACGATTGTGCCGAATAAAGTGTCATTATATACATAAAAAAAAAAAATTATTAAAGATTGGATCAAGAACTAACCGCATCCTTTAGTCACTTTGACCAATTTGATCTTTTGTGAACTGATCCAGGTTCAGTATTAGGCCGCCCCGTCAATCTTTAGTTCCCTTATTAGTTAACCTTAACTTTAATGCTACTAAATCAATTGTTATGACACTAAAAAGCTTACAAATTAGCTTACGAACATGCACCTGGTGCAGGTTTATCTTGTGTAGAAAGAATGCTACTTACAGAGTTAAAATTTACTTATGTAGGTTTCTCCTTAGAAGTTTTTTTGTCCGTAGTGCCCCGAGAATAACAACCGAGCATCCTGAGGGGGCTGTATATATGGATGTCTCTTAAAAATTTATTTTTGGGTTCAGACTTGCCAAGTCCTGGGGTAAAGAAGCTGAATGTCGTACTGCCTGGCGGAATGTTTTATTCTGTTTGTCTAATGCAAGACATCTATAAGTTGGGGAGTGTGAGCGTGGTGCTGCCCCACGGAGCGTGTCTCCTTATTCGTTGCTGTAAACTATCTATGACTGTGAAAGGGGAGAATTTGTACTTTCTCACTCGTAAAGAATAAAAGCAAAATTTTTACCTGTTTTAGAAAATAATCTAAAAAGGCAGGAAAAGCGGTGGTTACCCTTATGAGGGGGGGGGGGGGGGAGGGGTCACTAAACCCAGATAACGAAGAAGCAGGACCTTTCTAAAATTGCAATAGACCTTGCTGTTACAAGCAGATTCAGGGTTTGGTGATGGCGGACTTGGAGACTTACGCTGTGGTGGCGAAAGTTGGTTTTCCTCATCTAATGATGATGATGTTAGTCCTTAAATAGTTTCACGACTTTTAATGTTACCTACAATTATGTCGTGATCCTCTTCTTCCAACTGTGGCTTTCTTTCCAGGGTTCTTTTATAGTTTTATATACTACGGATTGAAATAAGTTATTAGGAGAATAATCCGAGCAACGATGGCTCAGATAAATATGGAATTTTATTATAAAATTGAAACCTACCTCAAACTGTCCATCTGCTCCGAGTGACACTTAATGAATGGTCTTCTTCTTTCAAGAATATAAAGGCCATTCTACATCCAAAAGTTCGGCTTGGTCGTGGGCTTTGACTACGTGTTAAATGAATTGTTCTTCTACATCCCGGCTTGGTCGTGGGCGTCGGCGTGGTCGTCAGTTCCAGCTTTGAGAAATTTCAAAGCCGACGCTGAAAAAGCAGGCGAGCCAACTTAATGACCCAAATCAGTGTTACCAATTCCTTCACTTGAACATTTTTTTGACAAGTATTTCATGTAAAAAAAAGTAAAATTTGAGAATTATGTCTATATTTTCCATATTATTACTATACTTTCACAAATAAACGAATTTCAAACACAAAATGAAGTGACTTTAAATGACGTTCCAATCATATGATTCCTGTCAAAAATCACGCTGAACTTTTCCAATGTAGAAGTATGAGCGTTGAATTGAGCTGTGAAGCCCACGACCACGCCGACGACCAAGCCGAACTTTTTTATGTAGAATGGCCTTAACTCTTCATCTCGTTTCACCAGAAACAAAGTGTACAGACTGGCAAAGTTAAGGAAGGATAAGATACTTGCTCAGCTCTGCGGACTTCTAGATGGCGTTTTCCATTTATTAACGACCTTTCGCAATTAGAAAAATATCTAACTTTGTAGCTTATAGCACAACGGACCATTTATAGGTCTATGTGTGTGTAGGCTGATCGGCTGTAGGGCTGATAGCCGCCACCCTAACCTAACCTAACCTAACCTTGTAGCTTTGTTAATCTAATCTTTAGCTGTCAGCAATAATGTTAACGTTTAGAAATGAGCCGTTATCCAATTTTTTGTTTTATTTATTTATTTATATTTTATCACAATATTAAAGTGCATTGATTACTTTATAAGATTAACGGTTCGCAAAACAAAATAAAGAATTTAAATTAAAACTAAATCACGAGTTTTAGTGACAACAAAAAACCCATCCATATTTATTTTTGATTCGATATCGGAACAACGGACGAATTAGGAGAAAACTAAACGTTCTTTTCACTTACAAAACCAGGTAAATATATAAACAAATAATTACATTTTGAAAATCATTTTATCAATTAAATCGTCGTACTTAAGAAACAAGTATTCAGAACTTTTATTTTGTAATCCGATACTAAATTTTCCTTCCGGATCCTGCAATTGATCCTGTCCATCTACAATCAGATTCATTAAATTTGAGAAAAATAAAGCCCAGTAGTAATCGGAAAGTACCAATTAAGAATATCTTGAGAAAATTGGTTGATTCCTCAATACCTTCGAATTTACCACAAATATAATTTGATAACGCTGGCTCATAATTTTCATTTAAGCGATGAATCTAAAAGAATTTTATTTATATGCATTTATGAAGCAAACATGTGTAAATTACCTTAAAAAGAAGTATGTCGCCCTCCATGGGTTGACTTTCTAATGGCTCTGCAAAGTTTAAGATATCTGCACACTTAAATGTTTCCGTACTTCCTCTCTTGACACCTGCACCAAGCACATTTGACTCATGTTGTTCTACAAATATAAGATGCAATGCATTTCAATTATTTCAAATTGCAATCTCCAACCTTCAACAAGGTAAATTTCTTTGTCCTTTTTTGCCCCATTAACGGTAATGTTTTGTCCAGTTTCTGAGATAGTTCCCTCCCCATTACATTGAAGGTTCTTGTGGAAATTATTTACAACTAAAATTTAAATATTAAAGTACTTATTACTTATTTTAAACAAATATTACTTGTGGCAGTTACAATGCGGGGCGTCGATTGGTTCAAATCACTTAAGTGGTTTCGGAATGCTAAATCTTGCTGAACTGCTTGTTCTGTTTTTCTATCAACTACTGCATTACCATCATCATCGAATCTTATATGCTCATGAGTTTTGGTTTTATTTAAGGTGATTTTAGGAGTTTCTAGTGGCGCAATTTCAATTAATTCAAGGGGTAGTCTCCCTATATCTTTTTTAGTTTTTTTCTTTCTAATGCGCTTTCGCTTTAGCTTACCGTTTGTTTTTCCTTGTGTCAATGAAATGTTTTTATGTAGCTGATCGTGTCTAGAGGAAAGACTGGAGTCACTACAGTTGTTATCAAACAGTTTCTTCAATTTTTTAACAGATATTTTTACGTTTGATATAATGTTATCATTAAGTGCGTTTACTTGTTCTCCATTTTGTGCATTGTCATTGTGAATAGATTTTTGTTTTTTAAGAGGTGGGTGACCAATATGGGCTTGCCTATTAAATTTCCGCCTCTCTTCCTTGGGATTCTCTGTTGCAAAGTTACATATTTGTTCCTTTTGGATAACCGGCTCGTTCGTCTCTCCGTTCAGTCTACTTTTGTGTTCACATTCTAATACCCTAGCAATTATATTTGTAATTAACTTGTGTTAAAATTTCAAGATAATTTTACTTACTTCAATACATCTTTCTTACTAATTATTCCGATATCTTCTAGAGGATGCAAGTAGAAACATTCCTCAGTAACTAGTGCAATTTTTGGCAAATTAAACAAATTTCGTACATGCTTTTGTAGACTTTTCACAACTTTCCACTCAGGCTTTATCGATACATAGGCTTGCTTCCTATGATCGTTATAAAAATTTGACAAATCTAACTTTATTCGAAAATTTAACATTTCGCACCCCGATCTTGACAGCCACAGACGCGTTTCAAACGCGGAATGAACGAATTTAAACGGAACACACAATTACTTAAAGGTGTAAACACAATTGCGACGAATCGACTGCAAAACTGCCAACTGCCGGCCTAAATTCGCTGTCAAAAGTTGCAGTCAGAAAAGTTGGAACACAATTGCGGCGGCGGCGAATAGCGAAGAAGAATGGCTTTAGGCTACGAGGAAGTAACTAAAGGAGAAGCCCTATCGTGTATATGTCGTGTGTGTGAGCAACGCCATCTTGATAACTACAGGCCGTAAGGTAGAGCCAGTTGTTGGCCGCGACGTCACACAAAATGGAAAACAGTTGAAAAAGTCATGATTCTGTCATCCGAAGTTTTGTTTAATTTTAAGAATTGTGATAAAGTTTTAAACTCATTCTAAGCAAAGACTGAGAGTGAACCGTATAAAGAGTTATTTGTGGTAAAAGTTTTGTGACATTCAAGTGGCGAAGTGTATATATTTTTTAGTTAAAGTGAAAATTTCGGCTAATTCGCCTCGGACTTTAAAGTAATATTGTGTGAGTTTCAGACATTATTTAAGTGAAATAACTAGTGTGTGATAAAATTAACTGGTAAGATAATATCGTGAGAAAGTTTCATTTAGATTTAATTAATTATGCGTGAGTTATCGTCGTTCTAAATATATTGGCAATACCCAAAAGAAATGTCAAATGGAGAGAAGTAATGACGTCCGCTCTTCAACCTAGCGGATGTAAACAACTCTCAATTTCATTAAAAAGTGAAAGAAATTACGTTTAACTTTATTATAAGTGATTATATAATAGTTTTGTGATGTTGTGAGAATATGTGGTACTAGTGCTTCGAGTTTTGTTGGTACATGGGGACAAATCTATTGACAACTTTTACATTTGAAGAGTTGGCTTAGATTTTTCTCTAATTGCTGGCATTATACAACAAATTGTACGATAAATATGAAGTGATCTGATATAAAAATTTATTTGGGAGAATATGTGAAAATAGTGGTTTGAAATGGTTATAGCTTTTTGGTAAATGAGGATGCATATATTAATAAATTATGCAATTGAAAAGTTTGATAAGATTTTTTCTAAGCTGTCACTTGAACAGCTGATAACAACTTTTCGTTTGGTCGTATAGATGGCGATGTATCCCCGCCATCTTGATTTCCATTTTGTGTGACGTCATTGTTTCTACCTTACGGCCTGTAGTTATCAAGATGGCGTTGGTGTGAGCATGGCAAGTTTTTGTTCTGCGGCTAGGTCTTAGGTGTCAAATTTTTTTTTCTTTTTAGCTGAGTCCCTAGGCATAGTATAGATATGATATAGTAGACCAGCTTCGAACAAATCTGAAAAAATTTCCTGTCTCTTATTTTCATTTTTCATTTAAATGGTAATGTCCCTGAGAAGAAATTACCCAAATGGGAAATCTCTCTTTAATCTTTTATGTAGTAGTTCAAATGACATTTCGTCCGTCAAATGTCATTTCGCCCGAGTTGAAATTTGGTTATCAACGTGAATTAACTTAAACAAACCATTTTTACTGGTTTTAAAAGTGATGCTCAGGGAAGTACCTGGCTTACAGCATATGTAGCTCGATCATTCTACCAAGCAAAACAATTTACCGAAATTGATGACAACGTAGTCAAAGAAGCTTTAGACTTTTTGGCTAAAACTCAGGCAGAAAATGGAAGCTTCCCGGCAGAATTATCGGCACAATTTAAGAAACATTTAGCTCGACCCCGCTGCAAGAAAAGTTAGCATAACTGGAAAAGGAAAAGGATCAACTCTCGTTCAGGTCTCATACAGGTACAACGTAGGCAAATCTGGAGAATCCCCAAGATTTGTGGTTAAACCAGAAGTAAAAGATTCGTCGACTGCAGGAAGATTAGAATTTTCCGTTTGTACAAGGTAAGTAATATTGTTTTGAACATTACTTTTGAAGAAAATACTACGTTTTAGCAAATATTCATATTGTTTACACAAAACAAGATAAAAGAACGTAATTTATATGAATTTGCATGTGAAAAATTTTTGATAAGCTACCATTGTCTTTTACAGGAGTACAACTTATTGAAGAACATTTTTTAGTAATATTAAGTTCGTTGCGATGCGTCAGAGAAAGCGTACTTAAGGGTTGATTATCTTAGAACTAAGTGCAAAATTGAAAGAGATAAAAACGGAGGTACGCCACTAAGCTAGAAACACACTAAATGCCATGTGATGCGGATCATACAATCCGAATCGTACGAAAACTTTCGTTGTCTTCGCCAACCCTGAAAAATGTGTTGCAAAGCTAATTCGCACTGCATAATTTGGTATTCGGTTAGCAATGCGAGTATTATATTGCGAATTGTTGTTGTGTATACATATGACGCTTTTGTTCGATATGTTCAGTCGCCGATGTAAATGCTACCGGTTCAGTTCGAGGACCGTAAAATGTTTTCAAGTGACAATTATGAAGATGTGCTAACAGCTGCAATGGCATAGGAAAATCCGAGAAAAAAAAGCAATAAGGTGGTGGATTCATCCTGCTCTAAGAAAAAGGCAAGAACTATGAGAAGCGAGAGAAGAAATGACGACGGTTTTACAGTTATTTTAGAATCCTTAAGGGTACATTTGATGTACTACATGACATAATCAGAAAAGGTATGTATAAAAAAGATACTAATTAGAGAAAAAATATACTCACTAAAGCAGGAGTTTCTATTACTTTAAGGTATTTAATGAATAGTTAGCTATACATATTGTACTTAAACGTATCCTAATATTTTCAGATTCTTAGCAACAGGTGGTACTTGTAGAAACTTAATTTCCGTATAGATCGCACTACCATTGGCAAAATGGTACCTGACGTTTTTGAAACAATTTAAGAATTTTTCCAATCTTTGTTACATTCCTTCACCTAACAAGGACTTTTTGGTACAGTCATTCAAGATGTGTGGAATTTTCCTAATAGCATCACAAAAATTGATGGAAAACATGTTACTGTTCAATGCCTCTGTAGAGGTATTGGTTTTGATGATTACTACCTCTACTTTTGTGGAGGACAGGTGTTAACCTCCTTGTATGAATTCTATTTTCTTCTATGGTTTGACGTTTGTGGATTGCTCAATGATTTGAGTATCCTTGGTAAATGTGGTCAATGTTATTGTTGTTTTGTTTAGATTGACTGGCCTCTTTGTCGGTTCTAAACGTTTGACTTCCTTCTGTTTGGTCTTCAGTTTAATCGAAGATTCTGATGCGGATTTAACGGTCGATGTATTATACTCCTTAGCCTCAATTTTGAATGTTTCCATAATTTCCTTTGAGTTCTGTGAAGGTTGTAATATTAGTTAGAATATTTGTTCAATTTTTAAATAAAAGATTTTTCGTAAAATTTAAATATTTTTATTTTTAACTTTAATTATTTATTTTACTTATTACACTTGAAGGTTGAAAGTGAACTGACTGTGGTACATATTTTCAGCTCTTTTATAGCCAGAAAATATGCAACCAGTTTACTGCGTTTTTGAACTGGAGCAGTAGCAGGTATTTTCATTGTATGGAAATTGTAGCTAACTTCAGAGTCAATCTAAAGCCGCCACATTACTCCCCTGCTAGTCAAACCTAGTTGAATTACTGGTTTGACGATTTAATAAAGAGTATCACTTGAAGGTGTTGAGACTTCTTCTATGAGAGGGAAGTCTTATGAGGACTGAACGTCTTCTTGCTGTGGTGATTGACTTCTTCCATATGAGAGGGAAGTCTTATGAGGACTGAACGTCTTCTTGCTGTGATGATTAACTTCTTCTATGTGAGAGGGAAGTCTTATGAGGACTGAACGTCTTCTTGCTGTGATGATTGACTTCTTCTATGTGAGAGGGAAGTCTTATGAGGACTGAACGTCTTCTTGCTGTGATGATTGACTTCTTCTATATGAGAGGGAAGTCTTATGAGGACTGAACGTCTTCTTGATGTGATGATTGACTTCTTCTATGTGAGAGGGAAGTCTTATGAGGACTGAACGTCTTCTTGCTGTGATGATTGACTTCTTCTATATGAGAGGGAAGTCTTATGAGGACTGAACGTCTTCTTGATGTGGTGATTGACTTCTTCTATGTGAGAGGGAAGTCTTATGAGGACTGAACGTCTTCTTGCTGTGATGATTGACTTCTTCTATATGAGAGGGAAGTCTTATGAGGACTGAACGTCTTCTTGATGTGGTGATTGACTTCTTCTATGTGAGAGGGAAGTCTTATGAGGACTGAACGTCTTCTTGCTGTGATGATTAACTTCTTCTATGTGAGAGGGAAGTCTTATGAGGACTGAACGTCTTCTTGCTGTGATGATTAACTTCTTCTATGTGAGAGGGAAGTCTTATGAGGACTGTTGGTCTTGTTAGACCTTTCAGTTCCTGAGGTGTGGTTGTCAACATCGGGGTTGATGTTACTTGCGCTATGTTGCAGGTGGGTTGTTTTCAAATAGCAAATGCCTTACCGCTGGTGGGGGGCATTGCTATTTGAAGTTTGTCGGGGTGGTTGTTCTTCGAGTAGCAAATGCCTTACCGCTGGTGGGGGGCATTGTTATTTGAAATTTGAAGGTGAGTTGGTATTTGTTGAGAGGAGGACACGTGTTAACCTCCTTGGGAATTGTCTCCTCAATAGCAGTACCTTACCACTGGTGGGGGGCACTGCTAATTGAAGGTGGGTTGTTGTCGTCGGGGTCACCAATGTAGAGGTATTGGTTTTGATGATTACTACCTCTACTTTTGTGGAGGACAGGTGTTAACCTCCTTGTATGAATTCTATTTTCTTCTATTTTTTGACGTTTGTAGATTGCTCAATGATTTGAGTATCCTTGGTAAATGTGGTCAATGTTATTGTTGATTTGTTTAGATTGACTGGCCTCTTTGTCGGTTCTAAACGTTTGACTTCCTTCTGTTTGGTCTTCAGTTTAATCGAAGATTCTGATGCGGATTTAACGGTCGATGTATTATACTCCTTAGCCTCAATTTTGAATGTTTCCATAATTTCCTTTGAGTTCTGTGAAGGTTGTAATATTAGTTAGAATATTTGTTCAATTTTTAAATAAAAGATTTTTCGTAAAATTTAAATATTTTTATTTTTAACTTTAATTATTTATTTTACTTATTACACTTGAAGGTTGAAAGTGAACTGACTGTGGTACATATTTTCAGCTCTTTTATAGCCAGAAAATATGCAACCAGTTTACTGCGTTTTTGAACTGGAGCAGTAGCAGGTATTTTCATTGTATGGAAATTGTAGCTAACTTCAGAGTCAATCTAAAGCCGCCACACCTCAAAAAGTTATGCTCTATGCACTGGTGCTACAAACAACAAAGATGTTGGCGGATTCGGCAAAGAGAGTGACGGAGGTATTTTAGAAAAGTTTGCAGTGGGTCAGAGAGGTTAGTATCCCTAGGTTTAGCTTTAATGACTTTCTTAATGCGACCGTACACAGAAAATAAGAGAATAAATGATAATGAAGCGGAAAACGCTTTCGGCATATTGAGAAAATGGAAAATATTTTACTGTTTTACACAATGTGAGCCGACAACAGCGGAAAAAGTAAAAGGCCTAATGCATTTTACATAGCTTTTGAGTAATTTATTTTATAACAAAATATGAGTTCTTCTCTAAAAACTTGCAATACGATATCGACAGTATCGAGAGTTTATCATAAGAAAGGAAGGTATCAGACAGAAAGTAATTACTACTTATACAATTTAATACTTATATTTTGCTATCGAGAGTAAGAATTACTGAAGAAACTGAAGGTAAAACTCATGTTTAACTTTTAACAATTTATATTTACAAATAATATTTTGAGGTTAAAATGACTAAAGCTAAGCAGTATGAAAATTTGGTCTCCTTCATGGGGAAACATCCAAATTTTGCGGAAGAAGCTAAGCAAAGAATTAAATTGCACGGACCACTTACTACAGATGGATGGAAAAAGTTTAAAACATTTAAGAATTTGTACGTTATGAAATTCTACTGCCGTCTATCTTCAGGTTTGGACAGATTACAAATTTTCTATAAAGAAATTAATTCAAAATGAAGCTGTTATATGGTAATTGTCGACTCGATCGTATTACCAAATAGCAAATCTCATACAAAGACAAAGTCAATCGAGTCAAGATACCAAATACGGCCCTGTTTTATGAACTTTGCCGCTTTTGATGTTTGGTACATCGACTTCTTTGCATCCCAAACAGATTATGCATATTGGTCCGAAGCGTAATGTTGCACACTCAGGTCATCATTTGAAGGCTGAGGCAAAGCAGTTGGAGGTTGATGAGAGAGCAAATGTGAGGGCTCAATTGAAAGCAGTAGGCATATTATCAAATACGATTCGATTGCAATTGACCTAATATAAAATTTTTATGGACCTGCTTCTAGTAATGAACTCTTTGATCAACTTATATTAAAAGTTGAGTTCAAGATCGCCCACCTTTTTATAATCCATATACTACTTTACTTTCAGGTGGCTGCATGCACATGGTATGCACAAGAGCTGGTTGTGGCTTTGAATGGAGCTGAAACATTAATTTGATGAAATCTTTTTGTGGATAATTTTTTTTTAGTTCAGAATTAGCGCATTAGTTTTAAGTTGAAAAGGACACTTATATTAGTAGAATAGCATAAGTAGATTAGAACTTAGTCGCTCTTATGTTTTTGCTGAAAAACTTTATTAAAAACAAATTGAAAAAAGTTGAAATTCTTTAAATTTTCGACCTAACTTTTCTCCAATTCCTCATTTCGTTTATATTTAAAATTTGTCCTTAATCGTCTCCAGATAGGTTCAGGTTCACTTGAAATGGAATGGGAATCCTTTGTGAGTTTAATTGTAAAAAAATCCTTTTGAATATGTTATTTTATTTATTTAGATCAATTACTGACAACTACATCAAATAATATAATTACATAGAGACATAGATGTAATGGGCTCGTGCATATCATATTTTGCTCTGCTCTCCGCCTTTCGTCATAAAGTCTTCAAAGAAACCTGGTATCATACCCTAGAAGTGTTATTGCATTGTAGAGATACCTAATTATCTAAATTTACTAAGACTTACCATAATCTGTAAAAACGGTCCCCTTTTCATGATATTTTGAAACTGTTCGTACATATCTCGAATTTTCTCTTGACCATTATTAATCTTTTCAAGTCGCTCCTCATTATCGTCCAATTTTAGTTCGTTAACTTTGTCGATAAGTCCTTCGATATCTACCATGCCAAGAAGCTTAGAATGTGAGAAATCGTGAGCATAGCTGCTTAAATTATCTGTCGTATCATTATTTTTCCAAATAAGTGCAGGATCTAGCATGACTGTTTCTCTGAAAATTTGTTTTATTTATTTCGAACGATTACCTCATTTTTCAGCTAATCCTGGAAGAACATCTACCTTAACCTTCCAATGATAAATTTTCTAGTAAGTACTACATTAAATTCTTGACGGTTTGATTATCCTCTAAGTAAATATAAGTAAGTGCCATATATGTATATGCTCAGTTGTAATTAGCTGCATTAGTTCAGTTATGTTTTATTTCAGAATTTACCCATAACTCGATTACATTCTCACAATGCTTTATTCAATAAAAATGAAACTGATATGTATGAACATAATTATCTTCAGCAACTTCCGAGAACTTTCATTTGTGTAGCTGTAGAATGGGGCCGTTTATTTTTACAGAGATAATACGGAACAATTAAAGGATTTGACTACGGAAGAACGTCATGAATTATATCAAAAAGAAAAAGCTCGTCTTGAACGTATTGGTGGTACCCTGACCTCTGCGTACTCACCAAGGAAGGAACGTGCGCTTAAAATTTACCTGGAGCAATAATTGTTTTCTATAATACAAATAATTCGTGTAGAGAGAGAGCAAAGGCTATTAACTTTAGCTAATTATGAGACTGTTAAAATGCCTACCGTTAGAATTTCTACGTAACATTTGCATCTGGGGAAGATCTTGGGTTTCCTAAGTCAAATATAATTGCTGAGGTAGGTTTACCTCGATGTCAGAAATTAAATCCTAATTTTCCTTTTTTTATACAGTTGCCAAAAATAAATTTCGATAAGTATAAGGTTGTCCTTCCGGAGTCCTCTAAAGATAACAATAAAGCTTCAAATATTATTTCCGAAGATACTGTACGAGGTAGACTTTTTGATCAATCGAAACCGGTCGAAAAAGTTATGAATTAACCAAGGAAGGAAAATCTGTGTCAGAAAATGGGAGTCATGATACAAATTCTCAGAAAAGATT
Organism: Leptarthrus brevirostris; assembly: GCA_964036015.1. Lineage (NCBI taxonomy): Eukaryota > Metazoa > Arthropoda > Insecta > Diptera > Asilidae > Leptarthrus > Leptarthrus brevirostris. The sequence continues at coordinate 57,751,783 of OZ038375.1, forward strand.
GTGTACTCCTCCGGCAGCTGACAGCCTTTGATAAATATAATAAGAGGTGGAATATTTTTGATGTTACAGAAAATGGGGCTGCAAAGTAGTCGTTATTGAAGCAGTTTGAGTGTCAGACTGACCAAAAACAGAAAATTTCAGAACAATTTTAGAGATTTGAAGAAATAAGTAAAAAACAGCGGTGCTCTAAGAAATCATTTACTTTATTTGAATAATGTATCATTAAATTACGGCTAAAAAAACTCTGTTAAAAGTACAAAGATTACGTTGTGCATGTTAATCCAAATATCTACTTTTCCTAGTCATGATTCATCTATAAATTTGTAATGATATCATTACCCTCTTTCTTGGCAATCGAAGAAGTGCCTGAATAACTTTTCATATTGATTTCCATTGCAGTCAACGCACTCGATACATGATACAAATTCTCTGAAAGGATTGTGTACACTTCCAATAGCTCAGTATCAGTCTTTGATTGAATAAATAAATCTATAAGGTGAAAAATGTTTGATGATTCAGAATTTAGCAAATAATTGTATACTCACCACTCCTGTCTTTGATAATCTTTTGAGAGTAAGTTTAAAATAAAAGATAACTCATCGGAGGTTAGGGCGTCAGATTGACCGAAATTTAAGTTAGAAGAGGTCACTTGATAAACCCTTTTATACTGACGAGTATGTCAGATTGCCGCTGACCACTTTTGATTTTGGATCATTTCAACTAATGTGTTTTCAAATTCTTCGGGATTTGACATGGGAAGTCCAGGAGATGGTGTTGGAGTACTTTCGTCTTCCGTTGAGGTTAAAGTATCTAAAGATTCCATCTCGGCATCATCAATACAGCGTAGCAATGCTCCCCGCACCGTTAAATAAAGGTCGGCAACATCTTGCATCTAGAAAAATGTCACGTCAGTATGCATTCTTAAAAAAATCAATCAACTTACCTTATCATTTTGCTTTAAATTATTAATCACACTTATAGCAATTTTGTGATTGGATTCAATGAGCATTAAGAGCTGAAACATTAATTTGTATAAAGCTCGTCCAAGATCTAACGATATTTCAGCTGTGGCCGGGTCAAAATTAATAAATTTTCCCGAACTTGATCCCTCTTGTACAGTTG